>CM028342.1:61106072-61791923 GCA_016618105.1 Dendrobium huoshanense | reverse complement strand
AAAAATTCTCTTTGGGAAATTGAAAACTTTGAAAATTCGCAAACCCATTAGGAACTTTGATATGTCTGCCGTCTTGAGAGCTGATATTATTTTCATAATAGAGTGTTCAATTTCAAAATTCCAAAATTAAAACTTAATTTTCTCAAAGAAAAATTAAATAGTTCAAAACTAGATATAATTAAATAAAGCTATTTTTTTAATCAAAACAAAAATATGGCGACTCCGCGATTTTTTTCGTGGGAATATCTCACGCTCCATCTTTAATAGCGTATAAATTTTATTGCATCGGTAGTTTTAACTACCTTTCTCTCCGTTGGTCCCTCTACCCATTCTTCCTTGGGTGAGTGTGGCCAACTCAATTAAGACATGTTAAAACAGAGGTGAGTGTAGGAAGCCTCCCTCTAAATTTAGGCTTGGACATTTTGCCTCAAACTTGTTGGTAGAGCGAAAGAGTCAAGCCTATCCCTTTCTATAAATTTTAGAAACTAGCGTGCTTGGGCTACTAGTGGCATGCTAAGTTATATAACTTATAGAAAATCTCCTCAAATTTTCAAAATCTAAATTCTAGCCTTTTAATAGAGTTTTGATCCTTCCAACGTCTAGATAATCGTTATGATTGTATCGTTGTATATTGAATTGTAACAATTTCAATTCGATATATATACGATCAACCATAACACTCACTTTTAGGGTTCGTTTCAAAATTCAATTATATCGGTAGAGTTAAGCTATGACATTTCACTCTTAATCCACTAACTATAATGAAAGAGTCAAGTAAACTCCAAATAAATCTCCCCTAATTAATGTGGACCCTTTTGTTGGACGAATATCTAACACCTCGAGTCCCAAAATAAGGGGAGATGCTGCCAAATTTTGAGTTTTCAAAACTCTCTCTAAATCATTTCAAATCGATTGTCGTTGTTGTATATTCTTCTGCGACGATCGTCGTAGGTTAACATATACAACAAACCTTCAAACTCTATCCGGTACAAGTTCGTCATTACATTTCATCCTTTAAAGACTGAAAGAGTTAGGCCTTCTTAGTGTTTTTCCCGACGTTTATTTTGAACCTTTTGTTGAATGAAAATTCAACACATTGAGTTCCAAAAATAAGGGAAATGCTGCCGGATTTTTGAATTTCCAAACTCAATTACTTCCAAATTCAAACATCTTCTTCAAATTCATCCAAATCAAATTCAGAATCGTTGTTATATATTTCCTACAAAATCCTTCTGTAGTTGAATATATACAACGATAATTCAAACTCTATTTCAATCAAAATCAAAACTCTATATTCTATCGTTTTTACACCGGGTTATAGCTCTTATAACTCGATATATATGATAAAATATAAATTTATTTTCAAAATTCAAATTCAAGTTTCTAATTCAAATCTTCTCCTTCTCAATTCTCAGAAAATCAAATTAACTGCAATGGCTTGAAATGTTGTTTCAATGGATCGTGATTTGCTGATTGAAGAGTTAGTCTACGAGAACTCAATTCAGTTTGGAATAGGGTTTAAGTCCCTTAGACTGGTGATGAATGGAAACACTTTGGTTGACCTTGCTGTCGAGGGTGAGAAAGATGCCCCTGTAGTTCAATTAGCCATAGGAGCCGGGAACGATGCCCCTCCTAGTCTGTGGTCAGCGCTAGATATTGCCAATGCGCCCAAAGAATTCCTTGAAGATGCGAAGTAAAACTGGAAGCTGCCGCTGCAGCCAAAATAGTGTTTGAGAAGGGATCTTCTAGCGCTGAGACTCTGTACGGTACTAAGAATTCCAAGAAGAACTACCTCAGGAGGTTAAGGAAAGAAAATTACCAAGACCAAGAAGGTGGCCGAGCTGAAGGCCTTGAGTAAAGTCGACCTTGAGGCTGCCGAGGAGCTGCCAATCCCTGCCTCTTCTCCACTCCTTAAAGGGAGTCGTTTTCACCCCCTCGCAGCTGCTGCAGGGGAGGAGAGAGTTACTCGGATAGCTAGCACTCCGCCTAGCCCAGTAGACTATTCCGTTAAAAGGACCCCAAAGGAGAAGCAAATCTGAAAACTAGGATGCTTAGAAATATCATCCAATACTTGTGCTGCTCAAGTGGGGCAAACTAAGGAACAGTATGTGAAACACCTGAAGGGAGTGATTTCACACAAGCTCGAGAAAGAAGTTCTGAAGGAAGAAAAGTCTGAAGCCAAGAATTTGAAACCTCAACCAGTGAGGAAAAACAAAAAATTTGTCAAACAACCTGTGTCTTCAGTCTTGGTGGATGGATACCACTGGGTGCCTCGCCTCCCGTCTACAAAGACGGAGGAGATAGTATTAACCGGGTCTGGCCAGAGTCGCTCTTTTAGTGGCAGACCACCGACCCCACCTTCGAAACTGTCAAAAGCTGGCCCCAGTGATTGCGAAGTCTAAAGAAGTCTTGAAAGAGCTGAAACCAGTTGATGTTAAGGGCAAGAGGCCATGTCGCCAGAAGAATCATGTGCAAGAAAGAAGTTCAGTAGATCCATTGGGATTCAATTCAGGGAACCTCAAGTTCAGATACCAGTTAACTCCCTAGACTCCCAGTTCAGGGAAGTGAGGACTCTATTCATGTTGATGTTGGAGCCCCAGCTGTTCAAGCCCCTCCATCACCAATTAAGATGGATGTCCCTCACCCTACTGAGGATGTCACCCTTGCGACTACCGACCTCGGGACAGTCGGAGGGGAGGAGATGACCCGAGATCCTGATCAAGAGATGTTAGATCAGTTGGTTAGTGAAGAAATCACTGAAGATGATGCTAAGATCAGTAATATTTTTGATAAGTTAGATGTGAAAGAGTATGATCAAGTGATGGACTACGATGGATACCTGCCAATTTATGCTGAGGCAATAGATGGGAGGCCGGTTGAGGAAGTAGTTCAAGAAATCAGAGATATTCTTAAGAAGAAGGCTGTTGATGATGAATTCAATCCGGATGAAGGTGATCTGTTAGTTGAAGAAGAACCAATAGCGGATGTCCACATGGTCGAGACTCGAGCATCAACTAAAGATGCTGAGCCTTCTAAACACCGCTCCGATAAAGAAGAAGAGTCAGCAGCAGTTGATTCAGATTCCGACACCTCTGTTAAGCTGAGAGATAAAGATGATTACATCAAGAGTCTGGAAAGAAAGGTCGAAGAGATAATGCTAAAGGTAGAACAAATGCAGAATCAGATGTTCCAGGCACAGCAGTCTAAACCCGAGCAGTTGCAGCCCACGGTACTCACAACGGGCGAGCACAGCAGGAAGGCTGATTCTAGTTTCAAGATTCCAGAAGTCGCCCCTCCACCAGAAAAAGATATTCGTCAGATGATCGAAACCCAGGTAAGGGAGGCCTTAGCCCATTCACAAGGAACTGTATCTATTCCAAAGGGTAGACCCTACCCCGAGGAATACGATTGGTTCCTTATCCTAAGGGTTTTGTGCCACCTTCTTTCAAAATTTTTAGCGGCTTAGAAAACCCAAGACAGCATCTGGCCCATTTCCGAGCAAGCTGTTGCAATGCAGGAGGGTCGGATGCTCTACTCTTTCGTCAGTTTGTGAGTAGTTTGTCCGGTATTGCTTTTGAGTGGTACGCAGATCTACCGAACGGTTCTGTAAAAACTTTCACAGAGCTCGAGGGTCTCTTTTTAAAGAGATTCTCAGGAGCTCAACAACGTGTAACCGTTGGTGATCTCGTCATCGAAAAGCAAAAATCGGGCGAGTCTTTAGTCGACTACATCTTGAGGTGGCGAAACCTCTCGATGAAATGTGAACCCCAACTGCAAGAGCAACATGCAGTGGAAATTCTTCTAAAGAACATCCACGGGCCTATTGCTTTTCTGTTGAAGGGGTTTACAATTAAAACCTTTGAAAAACTTCTTAACAAAGCTAGTAATCTACAAGAAGAGGCTCCCAAAATGCCATTCTTGAAGGATTCTACTGAAGATAAAAAGGTTAGTAAACCGTTGAAGTCCTTTGAGAAAAAGACAGCAACGGTTTCAGCAGTCGACAAGGAAGAAGCCGGTCAATGTTCAATTAAGTAACCCTGTTGTTCAACAAACTCAGAAACCTCAACCGTTTCAGGTAACTTCTCAACCTACCAGAGAATACTATCGACCCACTTTTGAAGAGAGATTGGCTCGTCCGTATCCATTCAAAAGGGAGTCGGTGAAGAGAATTTTTAAGAGCCTTCTAAAGAAACCAGATTTTCGATTGCCGGAGGCCAGAAAGCCGGAAGAGGCAAATAAAAAGGACGATCCGACTTTTGCCCCTACCATCGCATGTTGGGCCACACAATCGAAGACTGTATAGTCTTTAAGGACTGGCTCAAGAAAAACTTCCGTCAAGGTAACATCATAATTATAAATGATAGTACTTGGTTAATCCGGATCAGGGATCTGTCAAATCCATTTCAGGTAAAATTTCTAATCTTTCTTTGTCCATTGAAGATGGTTGGGATATAGCACTATCCCGGGCATTTAAAAGTCGATTAACCAATCTTTTCGTCTTTCTCAACAGTTACCGACGAGAGCCCGGGGCCCGATCTGGGAGGTTGAGCTGGAGGCATCGCAGGAGGATGTTGGGACGATTTCCTCTCCAGTAGTTGTAGGAACTACTGTATTAAATAAAAAGAGTGAATATTTTGTAGAGAAGAAATTTGTTGATGAGAGATCTGTACAAGTGGGATGGTGGTTCAAAGCCACTAGCCCCACTTAAGTTATCTGACTTTTACTTTGCCCCATCAAAGGCAAAGGGTCAAAAATTGAATAAAAAGAAAGATCCTTCTGCGAATATTTTGATGATTAGTGTTGAGAATGAAATTTTAAATGATTCTTCTGTTGAAAATAACTCGGAGCCAGCTGGGGATAATCAAGAAGTTCAAAAACCCAACTCTCCAGATTTGACCCTTCAAGGGGAAGATGAATCTAATGTCGTATCGGATGGTGATACCCCTGAAATTAATTTCCAAGGGAGTCCCGTTGTGATAGACTTTTCCGATTCAGATTCCCATTCAGAAAATGACAATCAACCGCCTAAGGAGAGCGTAGACCTCCACGTAGACTGTCCTTCCGATGAAATCGTGCAAGTACAACTACGTGGTGGCAAGGTTTTACCCCCTAGGCTTCCCCCACAGGAAAAGGGAAAACAAGTTGTTTCCACTGATCCGATTCAAGTCTCTACTCAACAATCAAACTCTCTTTCAAATCCACCCGGTCCTGACGTTAATGTTCCAAGTGTTGATTACAACGTCTTAGCTCACCTTAGAAAGTTACCTGCTAAGTTGAGCATCTACGATGCCCTCATCCTTTCAAAAGAGATGAGGGAGACTTTAATTAAAGCGCTTCTCGACTCTGAGATTTGCTTAGCTCAACTCGCTTCAACTTCTGAGGACGAAGCTTTGTACTTCAAAGAAATTCCAGGAGTTACCTTCTCCGATGAAGATCTACTCATTGGAACTGCCGACCACAATCGCCCACTCTACATCACTGTAAATGTGGGAAAGTTCAAATTATCAAGAGTTCTTGTTGATCCGGGTGCATCGGTCAACGTGATGATGAATATAAGACTCTCGCATACCTTAGAATTGATACTAGCAAGCTCTCAACCGACAAGTTAGTGCTTCGTGGGTTCAATGAAAAAGGCGAGAAGGCTTTAGGTTCAATCACACTTCTTCTAGAGATAGGAGAGTTGAAAACTGAAGCGAAATTTCATATAATTGATTCGGCTACGTCCTTTAATGCGCTCCTAGGTAGGCCTTGGATCCATGAATATAGGATGGTTCCTTCCACCCTGCATCAGTGCATCAAGTACCAACGAGATGGCATTGAGTTTGAAATAAAGGGTGATTTGCAACCATTCTCTATTCACGAGATCGGGATCTATGAGGATGCCGCGTACTACGTTCCCAAAGGGTCCACTACCAAATCTAAGGTAGAGATCAACGTTAAGGAGGAAAAGGTAGAAAATCAGAGTTCGAAAGCAATTCAAAAATTGAGAAAAGAAAAAGTCAAGAATAAAAAAGAAGACGATTCTAATAGTGAAGACGACGTCGAGCACGTGGTTTTTAGGCCTCCAATCAATCTACCTCAAAGAGGTGGGAGGATGGCTCAAAGGGCACGCGGCCGAGGCCGCCCTTCCGTTGAAAAGAGAAATCCCCCAATGTACATCGAACTTGAAACAAGTTCAGATGAAGAACCAAGAATGAGGGGTGCTAGAATTGCTTTCGACTATAAAAAAATCAATCCTCTTCCAAAGTTTGATCTCACTTTAGATTCAGATAGCGACCAAGAGGGTAACAAATCTAAACCTCAAAGTGACGAGCCTGAATTGACTATTTATGAAAAGCTTAATAGGGCAGTTAAATCCTTAGCCTTAACCCCACTATCTGCTGACAGAGTCTCAGGGTTAGTAACTAAGGATGCCCCTAACTTAGATGGAAAAGTGAAGAAAGTCCAGAGGTTCTTCCCTGGCACTTCCTCTTCAAGGAATAAGGGTGATGTAATCCTTGAAGAGGCGGATTTCAATGAATTAATGGAATTACCTTTTGGCTACTTTCCTCTTGGTGTTAAAGCTCTTATCTCTAAAGGTTTTGCTCCGAGTCAATGGACTAAGGGTCAAGCTAGATACCACCAAGGTATTTGGAATTCCAAATTCAATAAAAATTGGACGAGTGGTATCGGCTTTGGTTCCGTTAGTTCGTTCGACGACGATGAATATTGCTTGATGATAACTATCCATCTTGAATCTGAAAGTGTCCCTGCTGAAGTCGTCGATTCGCTCGATGGACTTTGTTTGGAGACCTTAGATGATTCAGATGAAGATCAAATTCGGGATGCACCCCCTGAATTTGAAGAAGAGATTAAGTCAACAGTTGATGAACTTAAAGAAATTAACCTTGGAACAGAGGATGACCTACCCTCGCCCCACATTCATAAGTTCTTTGTTGAGTGACGACGAGTCTAAGGATCTGATTCAACTTCTATCCGAGTTTAAAGACTGTTTCGCTTGGACATACGACGAAATGCCGGGTTTGTCCGCCGATATAGTAGTTCATAAACTCGGAATCCGGTGTGATGCCATTCCTGTCAAACAAGCTCCACGACGCATGCGTCTGGAGATTGAACAACAAGTCATTTCTGAAGTTAAAAAATTGGCCGAAGCCGGATTTATCCGGGAGGAGCAATATCCTTCTTGGGTAGCCAGCGTTGTGCCCGTTCGAAAGAAAAATGGTCAAATCCGGGTCTGTGTTGACTATAGAGACCTGAATAAGGCATGTCCTAAGGATGAATTTCCTTTGCCAATTCCCGAACTAATGGTGGACATTGCCTCTGCGCATGTTGTTTTCTCCTTTATGGACGGCTCATCTGGTTATAATCAAATCAAGATGGCCCCACAAGATTAGAGAAACACTGCATTCAGAAGTCCTATAGGGATCTTTTGTTATAAAGTGATGCCATTTGGCCTTAAAAATGCCGGTGCAACCTACCAGCGGGCTATGACTCAAATTTTTGACGACTTAATCCACAATCAAGTCGAATGCTACATCGACGATTTAGTTATCAAAAGTAAAGTTAAAGAGGCTCATCTTTATGACTTAAGAATCATCTTCGAGCGGTTGCGTCGCTACGACCTTAAGATGAATCCTTTGAAGTGCGCCTTTGGTGTCGCGTCAGGGAAATTTCTAGGTTTCGTAGTAAGGCACCGTGGAATTGAAATTGATCCCGCTAAAATCGAAGCTATCTTAAATATGCCGCCTCCTAGGAGTCTTACTCAACTAAGATCCCTCAAGGTAGACTGGCGTATATAAGAAGATTCATCTCTAATCTTTCCGGAAGATGTCAACCATTCTCGGTCCTCGCTAAAAAGGACGCCAAATTCATTTGGGACGAGAAATGTCAATCTGCTTTTGAAAATATCAAACAATACCTGACAAATCCACCAGTCTTGGCAGCCCCTATTCCGGGGAGACCTCTAATACTCTACACTGCGGCCCTTGACGAATCTCTCGGGGCCCTCCTTGCTCAAGTCAATGACGAAGGGAAAGAGAATGCTCTCTATTACCTAAGTCGGAGGCTTTTACCAACTGAAATTCGGTATCCAGCGATTGAGAAACACTGTCTCGCCTTAGTCTTTGCAGCCCAAAAACTAAGACATTACATGCTTTCTCATCATATCAATCTAATTTCCAGTTTTAACCCCTTGCAATATCTTATGACCAGGCCTACATTGTCAGGACGTTTGGCTCGTTGGTCTATGATATTGCTCCAATTTGAAATCACTTTCATTCCCCTGCGTGCTGTGAAAGGGCAGGCCGTCGCCGACTTCCTTGCGGCACACCCGTTGCCGGCGGAATCTCCTCTAAATGATGATTTACCTGATGAGCAAATCATGAGTTTTGGGGAAGCCACTACTCAAACCTGGGAAATGTATTTTGATGGTGCTGCGTCCTCTCAACGGGGCAAAACACCTGAATCTACTATTCCCGGGAAAGCCGGAGTTGGCCTGGTATTCATAACACCGGATAAGGGAATGATATACTTTTCCTACCACTTATCAGAACCTTGTACGAATAACGAAGCTGAGTACGAAGCTCTGATAACTGGCCTGGAACTTACAATTCTGATGGAGATTAAAGAGATTAAAATTTTTGGTGATTCCCAACTGGTGATCAACCAGATTGCAAGAACCTATAAAGTTTTGAATCCTAAACTCCTGAAGTACCATCAATACACCTGTCACTTGCTCGAGCAAATTCCGATTGTAACTATGTATAGGATTCCCCGTGGAAGCAATTCTTTGGCGGATGCCCTCGCAAAGCTTGCAAAGGAATTTGCCTGTCCAGAAGAAGACTCCATCCCTATAGAGGTGCAGGGCCGCCAAATCCTGACTCCTATAGATTTGGAGCACGTCAACAAACAAATTTTCCAAGTCCTTTCTACCTCTTCGGCAGTCGATGAAGAAGCAGATTGGAGACAACCGATAATTGAATATCTTCAAGAGGGCAAGCTCCCTCACGAGAGATCACTTGCCCATCAAATTAAGAAACGTGCCATATCCTACGCACTAGTCAATAATACGTTGTACCGACGGTCGTTTGGTCAGATGTGGCTCCGTTGTTTAGACAAATGTGAGGCCCTGAAGATCGTTAACGAAGTCCATGCTGGACTGTGCGGTGCTCATCAATCGGGTCCAAAGATGAAAATGAAGATCAAAAGACTTGGATACTACTGGCCTACGATGATTGACGATTGCATGAAAATTGCAAAGTGTTGTCATCAATGCCAAGTACATGGTGTGATTTTACATCAGCCGCCTAACGTGTTGCATCCCACGATAGCCTCGTGGCCCTTCGAAAGTTGGGCACGGATATCATCGGGCCAATTGACCCTCCCTCCTCGAAGGGTCATCGCTTCATTTTAGCAGCGACTGACTACTTTTCAAAGTGGGCAGAAGCAGTCCCACTAAGAAATGTAACATCACACCATGTAATGAAATTCTTTCGTGACCATATCGTATATAGATTCGGCGTTCCGCGCAGAATCATATCCGATAATGGGTCCGCTTTCAAGTCTACAAAAATCAACAATTTTGCGAATCGCCATGGTATTGATTGGAGATATTCAACAATCTACTACCCACGGGCTAATGGATTGGCTGAAGCCTTCAATAAAACTTTGGTTCAAATCGTCAAAAAGACCCTAGATGATAATAAACGACAGTGGGATGAGAGGTTGGTGGAGGCTTTGTGGGCCTACAGGACCACTTATCAAATCCCGACCCAATCCACACCGTTTGCACTAGTATCTGGATCCGAGGCCGTACTCCCTCTGGATGTTCAAATCCCTTCACTCAGAATTGCAATTCAGAACCAGATTACAACTCAACAGAACGCACAACTCCGTCTAGAAGAACTTGAAAGCCTCGAAGGATGTCGTCTTCAGGCTCAGCAAAACTTAGAGTTGTACAAAGCCCGAATGATTCAAGCTCACGATAAGTTAGTGCGACCTAGAACCTTCCAAGTAGGCGACTTGGTCTTGGTTCTTCGGAGGCCTATCTTAGCGCACCGAAAACTCGGTGGAAAGTTTGAACCAACTTGGGAAGGACCCTTCGTAGTGGAAACAACCTACGAAGGAGGCTCGTATCAGCTAGTGGATTGTAAAGGAAATCATCCAATGCTTCCTGTAAACGGGCGTTTCCTTAAGAAATACTATGCTTGATGTAGCTCGAATTTTCAATCAATAAAATCTTCAAGTTTCAATCAATTTTGTTCAATTGTCTACAAATCTTTTTATAATTTAATACCTTTTTTTTTAAGGCTAAGAAATATCTCTTCAGGTCTTCTTGTCTTAACTTCAAGCCTTTTAGTGGTGGAGTACGCCCTTTCGTGGCACCACCCTAAAATTCAAATTTTAATTTCGATCTTATATAGAGCAAGTTTCCTCTGTATACGATCTTTCAAACCCGATCACTTATGTAAAGCAAGTTTCCTTTACATATGATCAATCCAGATCCGATCACCCGTAGAGCAAGTTTCCTCTACTAATGATCATTTTAATTTCGATCTTATATAGAGCAAGTTTCCTCTGTATACGATCTTTCAAACCCGATCACTTATGTAAAGCAAGTTTCCTTTACATATGATCAATCCAGATCCGATCACCCGTAGAGCAAGTTTCCTCTACTAATGATCATTTTAATTTCGATCTTATATAGAGCAAGTTTCCTCTGTATACGATCTTTCAAACTCGATCACTTATGTAAAGCAAGTTTCCTTTACATATGATCAATCCAGACCCGATCATCCGTAGAGCAAGTTTCCTCTACTCATGATCATCTTAATTTTGATCTTATATAGAGCAAGTTTCCTCTATATTCGATTTTTCAAATCCGATCTCTTATGTAAAGCAAGTTTCCTTTACATATGATCAATCCTGACCCGATCATCCGTAGAGCAAGTTTCCTCTACCAATGATCATTCCAGATCCCGATCTTATATGGAGCAAGTTTCCTCTATGTACGATCTTTCAAACCTGATCCCCTGTGTAAAGCAAGTTTCCTTTACATATGATCAATCCAGATCTGATCTGTCATGGGAAGCAATGCTTCCTTCCCACTAGATCTTTAATTTTCTCTCCTTAAGATTCGACTCGCTAGTGGTAGAGTACGCCTTCCATGGCACTACCCTAGTTCCAGATCAAACTCCGATTCTTTAGGGATGGATTTTCCTTCCCTTAGAATCAAAACTCCGGACTTGACCCTTTTCGGTCAACGCCAATATGTGCAATAGAACTTTCTTCTATTACACATATTGGGGGTCCATTTGTTGACCTCATTTTTGTATGAGGTCACTTGGGCCAATCCCGACCCCAGATCAATTCAATCTCCAGATCAATCCAGACCCTAGGATCTACTCTAGACCCTAGGACTCTTCTAGATTATGGACCTTAGGATCAATTTAGATCTAAAGTCAATCCAGACCTTAATTCAATTCAAATTCCAATCAAATCCTGGTCAAATTCAAAAAAAATCCAGACCCAAATTCAATACTAAAAGGCCAAGTCCTAAAGGCCTTTTTCAGCAAATTTTCAAACACTTCAAAATCAATCAATTGACCTCCGATTCAGAGTCTGTCAGTTGCATACTGATGGGACATGTCTCTGGAGGCAACCCTCCAAATTTGAGCCCATTCCGAGGTCTTTAACCCCAGAAACTTAATCAAAATCCAAAGGCTGTAAAACCTTCAAATATTTACAGCCTATGCCACTGGACTTGCCATTAAGAGGATTTTGACCTTAGGGCTCTCTTCAAAGCCCCTAATTACTTCCAGACCCTTAATTATGACTCACTGAACAGTAAACTGCATTTTGGTTGACCCACTTTGACCCCTAGTCGACCAGGGGTCAAAAAGACCAAAATACCCCTATGGGGCTCAAATGGTGATTCCAACCAAATGAACTCCGAATTGAACGCAACCGCCTCCAGCAAGTTTCAAATATCAAACCAAACTTGTTGGACCCCTTTCCAAGTCCTGGGTCAACCTGGTTGACCAAGTCAACCTAGTTGACCTAAGAGACCCTTTAAGGGTCCAAATAGGTGTTTTGACCCAAATGACCTCTCCAGGCCATGGAACCACTTCATTGGTCTTGAATCGTCATTTGAAACCTGTTGGACCCATTTCCAAGTCCTGGGTCAACCTGGTTGACCAAGTCAACTCAGTTGACCCAAATGACCCTTTAAGGGTCCAAATAGGCCTTTTGACCCAAATGACCTCTCCAGGCCATGGAACCACTTCCATTGGTCTTGAAACGTCATTTGAAACCTGTTGGACCCATTTCCAAGCCCTGGGACAACCTGGTTGACCAAGTCAACTTAGTTGACCCAAGTGACCCCTTAAGGGTCCAAATGGGTATTTTGACCCAAATGACCTCCCCAGGCCATGGAACCACCTCCATTAGTCTTGGAATGTCTTTTGAAACCTGTCGAACCCATTTCCAGACCCTGAACCTAGTCGGTTGACCAGGTCAACCAATTTTGGCTTAAGGGCCCATTAAGGGCCCATTAAGCCCTTTTGACTCAAATAACCAATTCAATCCTCGAAAACACCTCTACTAGACTTCAAATATCATTTTAAACCTGACCAACTTGGACCCACCCCTTGAGTCAACCTAGTTGACCCAGTCAACCTAGGTTGACTCAAAATTCCCTTAAGGCCTTATTGGGCTATTTTAGCTCATTCAACCCATTGAATCCATTTCATAGCTCCAAAATCAATTCCTAATGTAGCCTAACTATGCTTTGGGATGTGGGCCTATCAAGCCCATTTGGAGTTGACCAAGTCAACTCCAAAGTTGGGTCAAACCTATTCCAAGCTCCAAATCAACTCAAACTTCAAACCCTTCCCTTGGCTTTGTTTATGATCCAACCTACTCAACCTCTAGGACCTCTAAGCTGCCACATCAGCAGTCTCCATGGTCAATTGACCAGTCAACACATGGTCAACAAACCTTTAAGTAGTCAAATCTTTTGGCCCAAGCCACTTCAACTCATTTGAACTCCCATTGACCCACCACTTCAGCTCTTGAACTCCTCCCCATGCCAACTCAGCTGCCACCTCAGCACCCTTGACCTTTTGACTGGTCAATTTGGTCAACAATGGTTTATGGAGGAGCCCCATGGTCAAGCTCACATGTGAGCCTCCCTCCAACTGATCTAGGCAGCTGGGTTAGTTCCAAATGAGACCTAAAGCTCTCCAATAAGCTCCTTAACCAAGCCCAACCCTTGGTTTAGCCTTAAATGGCAATGGTCCCCCCCCACCTCCCAAAGGCTACCCAATGGTTGGAGGGCCTTTCCCAGCCCTTCTCCCTGCCACCTGACGGTTTGGGACACTTGTCCCTCATCAGGGAGAGCCCCCTGATGCATCCCAGCCGTCCATTTGGCTTGGGGATGTTTGAATAGGGAAAAATGCCCTTTTGAAGCATCATTCTAACCCTAACCCTCTCTCTCCACTTAAGCTCTCTCAAGCCCAGCCCCCTGTTCCATTGAGCTCCCCAGACATTTCCCAACTCATCCCCACTCAAATCCGGCCGGTCAAAGTGGTGGCCGACGAACCTCCGGCGAGATCCAACCCAAATCCGTTCAAGGGGATCTAGCACTCGATCCAGGAGCTCTCGAGCCGAGGAGTCTTCTACAAATAGGAGCGTGGACAGTCTACAACTGCAACCGAACCAAAAAATCCAAAATCCATTGGCGAGATTTCTTTAAAACTCAAACCCTAGATAGAAGCACTTAGCGTTAAATAGCTTTCTAATAAGTGCGTTTTGAGCATTGAAATCAGTCCCCCAAGATTTCTGTTCACTGTGGTAATCTAGGTTTAAAATTTTAAGCCATTTAATCTATTATATCGCCTGAACGAGCCAAAAAATGGGTTCTAGGGTGCTCTCGCGGCTCAGTCCAGGCCTGCCGTTTCGGGACCGTTGATCGCTCGATCAACGGTCCTGATCGAGCCGTTCCGTGGTCTGTTCTAACCGTGTATCTTTTTGGCGTTCAATTTTTTGGTCCGGCGGCATCTAGACCCTTCGTTCAAAACCGCGGGATCCATTTGCCGCCGTCCGATCTCTTCTTCATGAGATCAGATGTGAGATCAGATCGAGGCCGTCGATCCCGAAACGCGGAGAATCGGACAGCCGTAGTTTGACGCTGACGTGGTTAAGTAAAACCGCGTCCAGCGCCCCGCGGCCGACGCGTGGCAGACCGCCGTCGCGCCGTCGCGCCGCCTCCGCGTTTTGACCTCGCGAACCAGAACACGCCGCGTGTCCCGCCAGCCGCCGTTTCTGGTTTGGCCGAATCAGAGAGCGCCACGTGTGTATCCCGCCGTCAGCTCCTGCACTTAATTGGAATTAATTATTTTTAGTTATTTTATCTAACAAAAAATCTAAAAAAAATATTAAAAATTAAATATAAATCCAAATTATTAATATAATATATCAAATTTCTCATAAAATCAAGATCTTTGATTTCAAATTAAATCTAATTTAAAAATATTTTATATATTTTAAATTATTTTAATTTATTTTTTTATTATTATTATTCTAAATTAGTATATAATTAGAAGTTTATTAAAATATTTTTAAAAAAAAATTCAATTATATTTTAAAGGATATTTTGAAATTTCAGCAAACATTTAATATTTTATTCAACTTGATTTTTAAAAGTATTTTGATTATTAATTAATTTTAAATCAATTCAAATATTTTAAATAACTTAAAATTTTAGAAATTCATTAAAAATTTAATTTAACTTCTTAAAATCCAAGTAATACATCAAAATTTTCAGAAAATTGAGAATTTTAATTTAAAACTATTTTCGAAGTTTTGAACTCAATTTATTTTGATTGACTTGGATTATTCAAAAAAAAAATCCTTAATTAGTATTTAATTAGCATTATATTAAATACTTTGAAAATTAAAAAATTTATTTTCAAATAACTTTGGAAAGTCAGTGGATCTCTCAATCCTTAAAAACACTTTAGTTTGGTAATATTTTGAATTACCTTTTTTTTTTAAACTTATATATATATATATATATATATATATATATATATATATATATATATATATATATATATATATATATATATATATATATATATATATATATATATATATATATATATATATATATATATATATATATATATATATATATATGTTTATGTATTTACATATTTTAAAACTATTTTAAAACCTATATATTTTTAAATCTTGAACCTTAGAGAGATCCATCTTAAAATTTTAAACATAGATTGAGCATATGTGAATGGAATTAATGGGGGGTGATTAGTGAATGACCATTTCTTGGCTCATTCATTAACCTTGAGTTAATTATGTGTATCTTATTTAGTCTTTGCATGCTTAGGTTGTGCACACACCACATAGTTTAAGGCTCTCCTAGATTTAGGAATTGATGGTGATTATCTGTATGTGCTTATGTCATGTTAAGTTAAGGGTTAGAGAAACCTTGATTCAAACCTATCAAACTTAGGGACATTAAGGACAATAATTAAGGACATGTTTAGAAAATTTAGAATATTTTCAATAATTAGGATTCACTTCCTCTTGAGTTGAAACTTCAAACACTTAAACCTAGTGACATGTACAGCCACTAGGAAAATTTTAACCAATTTTTGGAATAATTAAGGTCCCTAATTAATTTTCCTAAGTTTAAGCCTTAATTAAGCCTCTAAACCTTCCCGAAATTGTAATAAATCCATTTTAAAACCCAAAAATTATGTTTAACCCCTCTAACTGACCATAATTAAACCCTTAACCCATGAAAATTAAAATCAAAATTATTTGACAGCAATTTAAACCTTAATCTAATTTTAAGTGAAAATCAATATTTAATTAATATAATTAATTAATAATTATTAAAAATTCCAAAAATATCCTAAACACTTGAAAATCTCTCCTTAGGTCATTCCTGACCTTTGGAGCTGATTTCAAGGAGTTAGGAGCTCATTTGGAGCAAAATCACAAAATGGCCCTCTAATTAAGTAATTTCAAAAATTCAATAATCACCCAAACTTCAAACCTTCATAACTAATTCAAGGAAAATCCAAATCACCTAAACTCACTTGCATTCAACTCCTAATAAGGTCTAATATTTATTAAAAATGTTAAATTCCAGAAATCTGCAACATTTCAAAAAGTCAACAAACCGGTCAAATCTAGTTCAAATCTAGTTCAAAACTTCAAACCTCCGTAATAAAATGTAGAAAAATCCGATTTCAACGTACTTACCTTCTAACTGATCGTAGTAAGGTATAGTATTTTAATAAAATACAAACATTCCAGAATTTGGGCTTAATCAAAAAGTCAATTTTCAACCCCTTAATTGAGTGATTAAAATATTCAAAAATTCATAAAATTCAAAATTATTCTAAAATTCCAGAAAATGTTAACTTAATGTTTAAGGCATTCAACAAACCTTTTAAAACACAACAACCATCCTAAAGATGAAGTTTATTGGCTGGACTACTCCGGGCTGCGGGGCTAAGTGTCCTAAGGAGGCTGGTTCCTCGAGCCTGGTGGCACAACGCCACGAATGGATTCCAAGGGGTGTTAAACCTTAAAAATAGATTAATTATTAATTATCTAACCTTTTAAAACCTCTAATTTAACTACATTAATTTGATTTATCGGCTGGACTACTCCGGGCTGCGGGGCTACGTGTCCTAAAGAGGCTGGTTCCTCGAGCCTGGTGGCACAACGCCACGAATCAATTAATGGCAAATTTAAATAAATCAATCTTAAAAATCAGCAACCAAACATTTCTTATAAAATTCATTATTTCTTAAGCCTTAATCAATCTAAAATACTTAATTATATCGGGTACCACTGGGTAACCCAGGCCTACGAGGCTATTAACTTAGCCCCAAGGAAGGTGAAATAAACTTCACGGCCTCGGTGTGAAACAAAGGTGATATCCAACAAATAATTAAATGAATCTTAATATTAATCTTAAGCCATTAATATTTGAATTCAAACTTAAATCCCTTAAACCTTCCAACCAATCAAACTTTAGATAACTTTAACTAATAATCCTAATTAGGATACATCAAAACCACACGACCTGCCCCACACACTTTAGATGGTTTGCTAGGATCACCGACTCTAGTTTTAGGATAGGCCGGTGTTTTACTTTCTGCAGTTGTGTGCCGAGTTTTCGAGTTTTTACTGCATGCTGTTTGCTAGTGTAGAATTGATATGTTTATTTACTTACTTCATGCATTCTGTGATTGATTGTGCGCTAGATTTACCCCTAGGTTAGGGGCGAATTATACTTGTGCAATCTTATGCAGGTGGCCATGCTCATACAAGGAGCTAAAAAATTAAAGGGGGCAGTTAATAAAAATATATATACTCTTTGCACAGGTACCTGCCGCGCTTAAGACCCCCTTTAAATAAAAGAGCATGGCCAAGTGTGGCTAAAAAAATGCATTTCAAATTTTTATATTATAACTGCTTGGGAATATATATAACTGTTGATTATTAGGATAACCTTGCAGGATCGAGTCTAGATTTTTTTATTTCTATCAATGTAAATTTAATTCATTTAAGGTTGTATTTCTTTAAAATGTTTTGAGATTGGGATATGAATATCCAATTTGAATTCCAAAGAGGTGAAGACATCCCTAAAGGGGAGAGTCTTCTTCCATTTGGAATTCAAATTAGGATACTTTGCAAGTATCCAAAGAGGAAAGATAACAACCCGATCAAGGGGGAGTTTCTTTCCATTTGGATATCCTGAACCGACGAATCGAGATGTTCGTGAGAAGATGAAGGATTGGACAACGAGAAGAATCCCAAGTCTCAAAATCATTTGATTTAGGATTAGAAATCCGGGTTGTAGTCAGTGGTGCCCGGCCACTTTAATTTCTTGTAATTTTTGAGATGTAATAATGAGTGGCACTTGCCATATGGACATTCAATTTGATATATTTAATTGATTTTATTTAATTGATTGCGCATTAGAACTCCTATTTTTCTAGTCTTTTTTATTTGCATGCCGTGTTTGATTTAGCCTGGAATTCGAATTTAGGCTCTTAGGGGTCTGTCAAAAATTCTTCTATTTTAATTAAATAAAAATTTTAAGATAAGATAGAAACTCTAAACGGTCCTAAGAAGTAAGCTCGGACTCGCCGAGGGTTTTTCATGCATTCATATTGTACTTTCTCAACCTTGTTAGGCATCTCCCCGCCTGCGGGTTCTGGCAGACCACCTGGCCTATGAGGGTGCCGATCTGTCAAGGGGATGTTATGCAATCTCTAGGGAAAAACCTATTTTCTAAGCCAAAATTTTTAAACTGCTACATACAAATTCTGCATTCAATCGAGTCAATTAGCATGCATCGCATTAGCAACAAATTTAAAAGAGTCTAATATTTAATTGCATTACTTAGACATCGAATACCCAACATGAGTCTGAGGGGCCAATTAGGATACACTCTAGATGTCGGCCCCGTTCTCAAAAACATATCTTAAATAACGTCCCTATCACTCTACATAAAAAGACCGTATTCATATTTTAAAATCGTTTAGGTGGTTTAGATGGCTCCCCAATCCAGGCCGGGGTAAGACCAGATTCGCATTGCACTAGCTAGGTTCGGGGTGCTAATTTTTAGTGCCCAATTTAGACTTAGGTTCTGAGGCTGGCTCGGGCCATAAGACCTCAATTTTCGGGAATTGAATCCCAAATTTCTAATAAAATGAACCACTTAAACTAAAAAATTTTCTTTCAATCAAATATAAGCCCAACAATTAGGATAGACTGGGGTGTCTCTGAAGTAATTCAGAATCTCAAAACACCTCCTACACTTCTTCCTTTGACTCCAGAAATAAGTGCTCAACATTGAACCAATTCCATTTGAACTTCCAACCCTTTGATTCCTTTGATGTTAAACTTTGAAAATCTAAATAAAATTTCTACCGCTATTTTAATCGAGATTTTTCGTAGGAAATTCCGATTTTCTATGATGTAATTAACTACGAGGGCTTGCGCTCGTAGGAGATTTAGAAACCCAGAATTAATTTTCAAAATCAAAATCTTTCAAAAAAATCTTTAATTAATTCTCTTTGAGAAATTTAAAACTTTGAAATTCGAACCCATTAGGGAACGATATGTTCGTCTTTCGAGGCGATATATTGTTCATAATAGAGTGTTCAATTTTAAAATTCCAAAATTAAATATTTCTCAAAGAAAATTAAATATTTTCCAAAACTATATATACTTAAATAAATATTTTTTTTTAATCAAAACAGAGAGAACACCTCGTAAGCCCTGAAATATAATTCTCTCCCCAGCCATAAGCAAGCTCACTTGCTTCTTCAGACAATCAATCTGAGCCTCATACAGACTCAGCCAATCCATGCCCAGAATCACATCATAAGAGGAAATCGGCAATAAAATCAGACTTGAGTTCCACTTCTTGCCCGCAATGTCGATCTCGCAAACACAAAACCTTCGAGCAATCAATTTACTTCTAGCCGGCAAAATCACAGAAAGAGAAACCGGAAGTAAAATGGAATCCAAACGTAAAGCCTCAAAACACCGTTCGGACAGAAAAGAGTGACTAGCTCCAGAGTCAAACAAAATACGATAGGGCTGATCAGAAATGTAAATCGTACCTGTCACAACATCTGGAGCATCACGAGCCTCCTGTTGACTCAGGCTGTAAACTCGTGACTAAACTGGAACTCGAGCTACTGAACCACTAGACTCCCGCTGACAGTAGGTGGTCTCCGTACCACAGAACTCGAACCACCACCTCTACCACCAGAGGATCCATCAGTCACAGTGCGTGGAGGAACAATCCTCGGTCTTCCTGCTAAACCGGCAGGTCTAACAAAACTCTCTGATCGGAACTCAGAACCCCGATCAAATCCAGTATGTGGACACTCTGCAATCCTATGTCCTGGCTGACCACATCTGAAGCACAGACCAGCCATCCTGTAGCACTGGCCAAAATGTCGGTGTCCACAACTCTGGCACACAGGTGCCCCACTCACAGATCCAGAACTCGTCGTACTGGTAGCAGTACCAGACGACCCTCCACTCCTCCTGGAGTCACGAGATCCAGAACCAGCTACAAATCTCCTCTTCCCAGAGGAACCACTGCCTGAAGCCTCGCCTCCAAATCTCTTCCTACTCGCAGTCCACCGCTGCTGAGTAACCATCAGGTCATTTTCTATCAAACGAGCTCGCTCCACAAGCTAAGAAAAGTCAGTAATGCGGAACGGTATCAGGGGCTGCCTCAGAATATCTCGTAATCCTCTCAGAAATCTATAGCACCTCTCAGCAGAAGTACTAACCAGCTGCGGAGCATACCTGGCTATTGCAGTAAACTCAGCCTCGTACTGCATCACCGTCTTGCTCCCCTGAACAAGCCTCAGAAAACTCTCCTGCATCTGCTGCTGTGTAGAAGGGAGAACGAACCAGTCTTGGAACACCTCAGTGAACTCTTCCCAAGTAATCAAAGAGTTCAATCTGCCCTAAAACCTGGCCTCCTGCTGGCCAACCCACCAATGCTCAGCCTCACCATCCAACAGAAATACTGCCAACGGTACCTTCTTGTCTGACGGACACTGCATTCCGTCGAAGGTCTTCTCCAATCTCCTCAACCACTCCTCAGCAGCTCTGGGCTCAACAGCGCCCTCAAACCTCGGAGGTTTCAACCTCAGAAACATCTGGAGATGTCTATCAATATCATCAGATCTGACGGTAGAAGCTCTGCTCTGAGTCTCGCTCATCATCTGAGCAACAAGTGTAGCAAACTAAGACAGTGTATCAGCACCAGCCACTGGGGCTGTACCCCCCACTGATGCTGCCTGATCGGCACTCTTACCGTCTGTCATGTCTAGGTCTGGCTGATCCATACAGAAAATTCAGAAAAATCTGGAAAACTATCACAAAAACAACACAATAAAAAGCCGAACAAACCAAAACTACCCCAGATAGACTCACTACAGATCACTTCCTATAGCTCTGTCTTACACAATCCAAATTCCAAAACCAATGCTCTGATACCACTCAAATTGTCACGACCCGACCCGACCCGGGACGGATCCCGCTCGCATCGGGTCACGACAGGCCAAAAACAGACCAACTGACCAGGATCTGGCTTTAGAATTTGCTTCAGAACTGATTCTTCCAAACATTTCAACTCAAAAACAGACACACAGAGCCACTATGAAACATCAAATGCAGCGGAACAAAGTATCTATATTTTTCTTTCTTTTCCTCAAAATAATCATCTACAACTACAGACCATGGCTCAGACAGAAAGAAATAGAGCAGAAGAGCCATGTTTGTATAAAAATCAAAAGTACAAAACAATACCTATAGATCAAACTCTGAACTCTAGTCCAAGACCTCCTTCCCTTTCCCAGAACCTGAAAACCACCAGAAAACAAGGGTGAGCTCAACAGCTCAGCAAAGCGACAAACCTCCAATCAAAACTTTCAGAATCCAAAACCAAACACTTCAAACCAAATCCGTACAGAAACCAGAACAGAATCGGACATATATCAAAATCATGCAGATCAGAACGAAACAGATCAAATCAGAACAGATACGGACATATATCAAATCAGAATCAGACTTGCTTACAGAATAGATACGGAAATTAGAAGTCCTTTCAAATCAGATATCATATATTTAATTAATAGCTAAATTCCCTGACACTGATAGAATCTCTATGGATTCCGACCCCTTATGGCTCCCTTTGTGCTCACGGCACCAGACAGATGTGCTTATAACACCAGAACAGATTTCATCGGATCCAGAACAGAACTGATTTCAAATTTCATATTGAGCTCGTTTCAGATTCAGATTCAGATTTCCCAGACACTAACCGAATCTCTTAGGATCCGGGCCACTTATAACTCCCTTTTTATAGCATATACAGATAGCATATCAATTCAGAAGAAATCCGGTCGAAATCAGAAATCACACGAAAATCGGGCAGCACAACGGCTGTATACGGAATTTACACAATTTTTCTGAAAAAAATCACAGAATACCAAATTTGCACAGAATATAGATAACAACATTGCAAGACTTTAATTCTATTGCTCAGACAATTTTAGACTACACAGAAAAATACAGTCGATGGAAAACGCCATCAAATCAAAACTACCCGGACAAAAATCTTCAAAAAAATAATCAAAATGTGCACACTCGGCACGTCAACAACATACGGAAACTTACGCGGTAAAAACTGAACCAGACGGGAAATACGGACGAAAATCACTAACAAAAATCAATTCCTGACAGATAATACCGCCAAACACGACGGTTCTGAAAATCGAGAAATGCGGATTGTGTCTTACCTTGCATACAACAATATCTTCAACAGTCTCGTCGGATGAAAATGGACCGGCGTCGCCCGAAAATCAACTTTTCCAAAAGTTTCCTCGACTTTCTCTCTCCTCGACCGAATTTTAGATATTTTGATTTTTCTCTCTCTTCAAAATGACTTGATTTTCCCTTAAGTAACCTTCAGATCGGCCTGGCCGATCAGACCAAATTCAATCGTCCTGGGCCGATTTTTCAGGACGATAATTAATTTCCTTGGACGAAAAAATCCTCTATTCTCTGACTTGTGCCATGCACTGATCGGTCTGGGACGATGACCCTATCGGCCTGGCCGATCCATACAGGAAAATCACCTGGAGTTGCATAACATATTCTGGAAAAGATTTTGAACTAATCGTCCCGGGATGATCCAGATCGGCCCGGACGATCCTGGAGCAGAAACAGAACTTCACAGGTGAGGGCCTCAAGTGGTGGTCCGATGGAACAACGACGTCAGGCGGTGGTCCGGCGGAGGTGAGGGCCTCAAGTGGTGGTCCGAAGGAGCAACGACATCAGGCAGTCGTGCGACGGAGGTGAAGGCCTCAAGTGGTGGTCCAGCGGAACAACGACGTCAGGCAATGGTCCGGCGGAGGTGAGGGCCTCAGGTGGTGGTCCGGCGGAGCAACGGCGTCAGGCGGAGGTTCGACAGAGGTGAGAGCCTCAAGTGGTGGTCCAGCGAAACAACGGCGTCAGGCGGTGGTCAGGCGGAGGTGAGGGCCTCAGGTGGTGGTCCGGCGGAGCAACGGTGGTGGTCCGGCCAAACTCAGGTGGTGATCGAGGAGGAAAGGATGTAAGAGCGATCTCCGATCTCTCTCTATTTTTCCTTAGGCTTGGGTCCTCTTTCAAGAGGAGAGGGAGCTCTATTTATAGATTTCTGGAGTGGCATTGCCTATAAATATGTGAGAGATCAAGGGTAAATGGGGAGTGGTCGGATGAACGGTCGATGTTGAATCCCTTGATCATGCACTGTTCTTTAGGCATTTGAAGGCCTTAATGATGTCGGAATTTGGCGATCTTAGGCTCGTTGGATTCGTCTCGTCGAGCCGCTCGATTTGAGTATATGATTATTATGTTTGAAAACCGTTTGGTAATCCAAATTGTGGTTTGAACCTTCCAACAACGCTTTGGGTCCTTGATTTGGACCCATTTGGGCTCGGATTGAGTCAAATTTGGTGTCGTTGGGTTCGTATTTCCGAAACGCCCAGTTCGGCTGTAAGTTTGCTGAAATCGGAGTTCGGATGGTCTTTGAATTAATTTTTGAAGTTTCCAATTTGATTTGACATCGAGATTCGCGCCCGATTAAGATAATTTTTTTGATGACGTATCAATAATATTATTCAAAATTTAAATTTTATTAACGTGCATTTAATTAACGTGCTATTATACTAGTTTACAAAAACATCAAATCAAAATAATAAGAACTAAAAAATATGAAAGGGGTCTGCCACTTTATTTATTTATTTATTTATTTATTTATCATGTGTACATGTTGAACCAAGTCTTAATGAATCTACTCAAAATTGAGATCTGAATCAACTCTATTAATTTCTACAAATTTTTTTTTTATGAATGAAAACAATATGAATTAATTAAGAATTGAACATTAATGAAATCTTTTATTATTAATATTATTATTCATCCTAATTGTGTTCCAATATTCAATATTTGAGAATTAAGCCTTATTTAAAGCACATTTTTTTAATGTGTTTATCATAGGGAGATTAACTTTTTTATCTATTTAATTATATATGATATTAAGATTTATTTTTATTTTTTAAAACTAAAAAAAATATACAAAACCAAATCAAACATAAGAAAAAATACAAAATATGTCAAAAATTTTAATAAAAGAAATATATATATATATATATATATATATATATATATATATATATATATATATATATATATATAACATAGCATGGGGATATTTTTATTCACTTTATTTTATATTATTGTAATTGAGCAATCCTACACTTAAAATGATTTTATAGAATTTTGATCGAATTAATTATTTAATTATTTTTCTCTTATCAACAAATAATCCTTTGGAAGATTTATTATCAGAAATTGGTCAAATAATTTGTTATTGCTATTTTTTTTTTGTTTTAAATCAATTTTTTAAATAAAAAACATTCTTCATAATCTGATTATATTTTAACCTAATTCAACGGTCATATTCCCCCAAAATTTCCATTGCTGCTCCCTCCACTCGTGCATGATAAGATCCCCGAATAGACAAATGTGCTCAAGCTCCTAACCTAAGCGAGCCACAGAGAGTTTACATATTCCCGTTTATTTTATTTACCTATTATTTCAAAACTTCAGCGGATCTACATATTAATCAGTTTAGCAGGTCATATGAAATGACATATTCCCGTTAATTATCACAAAGTGGAGTTCTTTCTCATCCATCAGATGCTGAAGTGTGAAAATATTTTGATCGAACACATGCTTCATTTGCTGCTGAGCCATGTAATATAAGATTAGGATTATGGGTTGGTGGTTTTACTCTATATAGTCAGACAGCGTCATCATATTCTAATTGGTCAGTTATACTAACATTATATAACTTTCCACTAAAGACGTATATGACTATCCCGTACATATTCTTAACACTTATAATACTTGGACCACATAATCCAAAAGCAAAAAAGTGATTTTTTTTTTTTGCAACCATTAATTAATGATTTCAATTTCTTATGGGACTGTGTCTTCATATACGACATCTCAATCAAACAAAATTTTCTTCTTAGAGTTATATTGCTTTGGACCATTGACGCTTTTTAGCTTATGATATGTTATTGGGTTGGAGCATAACAGAAAAATTAGCTTTCCCTTACTGTATGAAGTATACTAAATCTTTCACAGTAAAACATGGAGGAAAAAAATACTTACTTTGATTTTCATCGTATGTTTCTACTTTCTGATCTTCCATTTAGGAGAAATAATGATACATTTGTCATAAGCATAGTTGAGAGGTCACTTCCTTCATCTAAATTAAATTGTTATACATATTACAGAGACTTTCTGACATTTCATCAATTATTGATTTCTCAACATTATCAGAGTGTAAATTTCCGGGATACAGTGTTCAACATAATCGGATTAAAAAAAAATTCTTGATATTACCATATTGGAGTATAAATTTGATAAAACATAATATGAATATTATGCACATTGGTATCGAAGTTTATGTTACAAATAATATTTATTCTTGTTCTTCTCATTGTGCATAACATTCAAATTATGCCTTATTAAATTTGTACTACAATATGGGACATTAAATGAGAACAAAATGTAAAATTATTTGTATATTTGATTTTATATTTATGGGACAAAAGCAAAAAAAAAAATTGTATAATAAAATAATTAGAATTAATTTATTCAAATAAGATTTTAATTACAATAAATATAGAGTGTAATGCCACCAATCGAACTGAATTTTTGCTTAATTGATCTAAGCTGATATAATTTGTATTATGCCGTAACTCGACTCAAGCCATTTGAAAAACTCGAGCTCGAGCTCGACACTCAAGCTCAACTCGTATGCTCGAGCTCTATAAGAAAGCTCAAAATTGTCTCATTTTGAATATCATTTTATTTATTTTTTAATTTGGATAGAAAATCATTAATTAGACTAATATAAATATCGATGCATTAGTTAATATTAATCAAATCAATTTGACAACAAACGAACCAAGCTGGACTAAACTCGGGCTCTTGCTCGGATAATATATGAGCTCGAATTTAAACTCGTAGCTTCATAAACTCGACTCATCAGCTCGTTAGTAAGCCGTGTTCGAGTTAGTTAATGAAACTAACTTGTCTCGCACCTCTAACGATAAATTATAAATTTATTGCTTTTATTTTAAAATAAATATAATGTAAAATTTGTTAATCAATTATGTATTATTTTAATTTTAAAATAAATTTTATTCCATTCAAAAATTAAATAATATGATATCAGCTCAATGCTGCATGTGACAGAAATTGATACAATTTACGGCAATGCCACTAAATCCTTAATCTAAATCCAAAATTGAGCGAGACATTGGGTCTCATGTGGTACCTAACAGTATTTTTGTCCCCTGGATCTGCAAATCAGAACCGTCAAAAGCTTTCCATGCCATTGACTTGACAGTTCAGATCACTCCTTGTACATAGACCGAGTCTTGGATAAAAAAAGATAGGATTGGTCCATTTGAAGTTCCAATCAATCACTATTCACCAAGTATTTGATGATTAGGGGACAAGGAACCAAAAGGATATAGGTAATAAAAATCAATTTAATTTTTTTTTAACTTGCTTCAATAAATATGAATTTATAATGTTTTTTCAAGTAAATAAATAACGAATATATTTCTCCAATAATCTATACTATCAAGCACATAAGGCAAAATTTTAGGAACAAGCACGGTTCGTGGCGTTATTAGGGGAAGAAGCTTAATTGGGAATAAATTTTAAAAGAAGCATTTACGCTATAAAGTACGGTGTATTGTAGAATGCGCTTAAATTAAACGCGCATTTAAAGAATACGCTGAGCAGTAGAGCGCATTCAAAGAATACGCTGAGCATTTAAGCGCATTCTTAAGAATGCGCTTAAATGTTAAGCGCATTCTTGGTTGCTGAGGTGTTCCAGCTGTGGATCATTATCTGCTTTGGCGTTATCGCCGACCAGATCCGATAAATGCGGCCAATTTGTGCTGCATGGGTGGCATTCAGTGTAGTTAGGTAATGATAAGGCTTTAATGAGATGGCGTTTGGAGTTGAGCGAATGGCGTTGGGAGTTAAATGTAGACTGCCTATAAAAATGGGGCTGTGGTGAAGAGGGACAGTGCATCAGCTCTCAGCTCTCAGTTCGCACTTCCGTAGCTTAAGAGAGAAAGAGAGGTAATTACATTTTTCCTTAGTTTTTTTATTTTTCTTGAATAATTTTTGCTTTTAGTTTTTAATGCATTTATATTTGATCTGCCAAAAAGTGAAATGTATGATTAATTTTTTTGATGTATTTGCAACGAAGAACTCATGTTTGCTTAATTTTGTGATTTGTTTGTAATTTATTTCTTAAGACGTTTAGTCTTTTTAATGCATTTATATGTGATCTGCCAAAAAGTGAAATGTATGATTAATTTTTCTTGATGTATTTGCAACGAAGAACTCATGTTTGCTTAATTTTGTGATTTGTTTGTAATTTATTTCTTAGGATGTTTAGTCTTTTTAATGCATTTATATGTGATCTGCCAAAAAGTGAAATGTATGATTAATTTTTCTTGATGTATTTGCAACGAAGAACTCATGTTTGCTTAATTTTTGTGATTTGTTTGTAATTTATTTCTTTGGATGTTTAGTCTTTTTAGTAGAAGGTGTTAATGTTTGAGTGAAGAGTTTATATTGGAAACAGTAATTTTATTTTTTCGTCATGTATTTATTTGAATTTATTTATAATTTCATGTGTGACCGGAGAGCTTATTTATCATATTACAAATCCATGTGATTGTCTTGCCAGAGTCTATTAATAATATTAATTTAAAAGTATATGATAAATTATTTGAAGTATAATTAATTTTATACAGTGTACTTATCCGTTAGATAATAACTTGAAATGAAGAACTTAAATGTTAGTTCCACCCTATTTAAATTTTTCCAAAAATTTTAAAAAGAAACTAAGCTTGACTGGTAAGGATGTTCTGAAGCAAGAAAGTTATTATCTAAAATTAAATTCCATAGTCATATTGGAGAGTCCATCAATTGGTGTAATACTAAAATCTTTGCATAAAAGTCCACATAGTCATAAATTGACCCAACATTATTAAAAACAATTGGCTTTGAGAAAAAAAAGGAGAGTCCATCAATAGATGCATTGTAACGACCTCAAGATCAAACTTGGAAAGAATGTCAATCAATTACCCAAACCATTTACCAGAGTTATCTAAAACCTTCAGTAAACAATCTATCAAACATCTATAAAATTTAAACATCAATATATCAGTCGATTCATGTCTCAAAACATCATGTACAATACTCAGGAACTATACTATCAATACAAGAAAGGAAAACTATCCTGTCCTGAGTACAAAAGAATCATCAATCGACCAAAAGAACTAAAACCTGAAGATCTGGATCAATTCCTATCTCCTGCTCCCGAGCCCTGACCTGAAAATATCAACCACATATAATGAGCTTTACAAAGCCCAGCAGGTCACCTAATACCTATAACTGAAATCAAAACACGGTGATGCTATCAATATGCATGTCAATCTATCAATCCGTATCAGTCAATGGTCAATGAGTCTATGCAGCAGAAATCAAATCAGTAGTCGATGCAATCCGGAAATCAATAGTCAATAAAACCAGTCAATGCAGCGGCAGGCAATTGATAAATCAACTCAATCAATCAATATCCGTCAATCAAATCGATGCTGTCGAATCAATACAATCTAATCACTGAAATCAATCGAGAAAAGCAATACGAACCAATGAATCTATAAAGCAGTCAATACAATGCAGAAACAGTAGGCAGTAGTACAATGAATCTATAGGCAGTAGTACGATGTCCATGTTCATGCTATCAATGCAATATCTATATCTATCTATGTCCATATCAATACTCAGTAATCAATCGATGAAATCAATAGAATCCGTACGATACAGTAAATCCTATCAAATCAATAAAGCAAAAATCGATAAAGCCATAAATCCGTAAGTCAATACAGTAAACATGCAATTCAATACTATATACTGAACAAGTACAATCTACTTGCTATGTTGCTGTTGTAGAATCCATATTGCTGTTGTAGATATCATTTACATTGGTTCAATCAATAAGAGTCGTCACTCTTTTCGCCCGTCGGCATATCAATAAACTCCTTATGTCTCCCTTCAATATATCAATAATCAATGTTTAAAGGAAAGCCCGTCGGCCCACCATCCTGTACAGGTATCATCAATCTTCAACCAATGTTCAACCAGGTTCCACTTGTGATCAATATCAATAATCAATCAATAATCAATATTAAAGCAATCATATCAATAATCATATGCATATCGATTCAATCTATCAATTTCAGCCAAATCCGAAATCATACGAAAATCGGGCAGAGTAACGGTAGTCTATCGAATTTACACAAAAATCCTGCAAAAAGATACAAATTCTGAATTTCTCCAAATTACCAACGAATATCCACGGCATCAATACAAGACTATCGATGTAAAGAATCCAAATCAAATCAAGTCCTGATAATTTTCTATTCAAGTAAAATCGCGTAGAATTAATTCCGACCGATAAAATTTTCGTAGAATACAGTCAAATCGTGTACAATAGTCATATCTATAACATACTAAAAGTTGTGCGGTGAAAGTCGTGTCAAATCAAAATCACGTCTAAAAGTAGACTACGAAAACACAAAACGATGCACAACTCGATCAAAACACAATATCTTCGAAAACAGAAACAGGGTTCGGAGTCTTTACCACGAGATCTTCTCTTTTCCCAACAGCGGCGTCGGACGAAAAGCGCTCCGCGGTCTCCGAAAACCAGCTTTTCTCTTTTTCCCTTTCTCTTTCTCTCTCCTCAAAATATCTGATTTTTAAAATATGAATTTCTCTCTCCTCAAAACGAGCTCATTTCCTTATATCTTACTCAGATCGGCCTGGCCGATCGCCAGATCGTCCCGGGACGATCAGACCAATTCTGATCGTCCTGGACAGTTCCCAGGGCTGTTGTCTGGCCGATAATTTCTACAGTACAGATCGGCCTGGACGATCTCAACATCGTCCCGGACGATCTGTACAGAAATCTTTCCAGAAAACACTCCATAAATCAGCTGTTTTCAATGCACTGATCGGCCTGGACGATCTCAACATCGTCCTGGCCGATTCTGGGAGGAAAATCCAATTCAGAGAGGAACAGTAAGGGAACGAGATATTACAATCTCCCACCTTAGAAAAATGTCGTCCCGACATTTCCCTACAGGTACGAAGCAAAACAAACAATGCAAAACAAATCGTTCGAAATCCAAATCCCAATCAAAACTCGTCGAAATCCATACAGAACACACAATGCAATCAAATGTCAATATGCAATGTTCATATGTCAATATCAATCGGTTAGTCAAATCAATCTTACCAGTAGAACTTTCCGATCGTTGCTGATCTTCACGATGCTGTAAACTCTGTAGACTGTAGATGCGTGGCACCACTGGAGGTCGTGGCGCAACTGTCTCCCTCTGATCTCTGACAACCTTATCATCCATCCTGTTCCCTGATCTCTCACTGTAGGCCCTCGAGCCAACAGTCCTCTGCTGTCCTGTGCCCGTACCAGAATCAGTCCTTCCACCCAGTCCTTTCTGAGGACAATCTGCTACTCTGTGTCCTTGTTGTCCGCAGTGAAAACACTGTCCCGTCAATAGGTAGCACTAACCTGCATGTCGTCTACCACAGTGAATGCACGTGCCAGAACCACCAGATGATACTATCGATGCTGATCGTGACGCAGATCCCGATACAGATCCCTTCGAACCCTCATACCTGCTTCTCTTCTCTCTATCTCTGTCTCTAACAGAATCATCTCGTCGTACCTCATCTCTCCTCCTCCTGGTATCCTCGTACCTCAATACTGGTGTCGCCAAGTCAATTTCTATCAATCGGGCTCGCTCCACTAGCTCAGAAAACTCATGGATCCGAAAAGGTACTAGTGGATGCCTCAGCTCTCTGTTCAATCCGTGCAGAAATCTATAACACTTTTCTTCGGCAGTAGGAATCAGATGAGCAGCATACCTCGCAAGTGCAGTAAACTCGGCCTCGTACTGCATCACTGACTTGCGGCCTTGCTCCAATCTCATGAAAGCTTCCTGCATCTGTCGCTGAGCTGACGGTGGTACAAACCACATCCTGAATACTGCAGTGAACTCATCCCAGGTGATCTCAGCATTAGTCTTCCCCTGAAATTTCTCTCTCTGTTGTCCAATCCATCATCTCTCCGCTTCTCCTTCGAACAGGAACACAGCCAATGGTACTTTTCTATTCCCCAGACACTGTATACTGTCGAAAATCTTTTCTACTCTCAGGATCCAATCCTCAGCAGCCTGTGGTCCTACAGCCCCTTTGAACAACAGAGGCTTCAGCTTATGAAACATCTGTAAGTGTCTGTCTACCTCTTCTTCCTTGCTCCCACTCATCTTGCTCTGGGCATCCCCCATAACATGTGCAATCGCAGTAGCCAACTGCATCATACTCTCTGAAGGTACTGGAGCTGCGCTGTGTTGCTCATTCGGTACACTGGATTCTATCGGAGGATCCATATCGTTTTACCTGCACAATTCAGAACAATTGATACACACATGCAACGATGTATGCCAATGAAGCTCTTAAAGCTACCCAATCTCTCAATCCAAACCTACAACTCTGGTAACAATCCATTCTTCCAATAACACTGCTCTGATACCAAACTTGTGACGCCCCGAAGATCAAACTTGGAAAGAATGTCAATCAATTACCCAAATCATTTACCAGAGTTATCTAAAACCTTCAGTAAATAATCTATCAAACATCTATAAAATTTAAACATCAATATATCAGTCGATTCATGTCTCAAAACATCATGTACAATACTCAGGAACTACACTATCAATACAAGAAAGGAAAACTATCCTGTCATGAGTACAAAAGAATCATCAATCGACCAAAAGAACTAAAACCTGAAGATCTGGATCAATTCCTATCTCCTGCTCCCGAGCCCTGACCTGAAAATATCAACCACATATAATGAGCTTTACAAAGCCCATCAGGTCACCTAATACCTATAACTGAAATCAAAACACGGTGATGCTATCAATATGCATGTCAATCTATCAATCCGTATCAGTCAATGGTCAATGAGTCTATGTTGCAGAAATCAAATCAGTAGTCGATGCAATCCGGAAATCAATAGTCAATAAAACCAGTCAATGCAGTGGCAGGCAATTGATAAATCAACTCAATCAATCAATATCCGTCAATTAAATCGATGCTGTCGAATCAATACAATCTAATCACTGAAATCAATCGAGAAAAGCAATACGAACAAATGAATCTATAAAGCAGTCAATACAATGCAGAAACAGTAGGTAGTAGTACAATGAATCTATAGGCAGTAGTACGATGTCCATGTTCATGCTATCAATGCAATATCTATATCTATCTATGTCCATATCAATACTCAGTAATCAATCGATAAAATCAATAGAATCCGTACGATACAGTAAATCCTATCAAATCAATAAAGCAGAAATCGATAAAGCAATAAATCCGTAAGTCAATACAGTAAACATGCAATTCAATACTATATACTGAACAAGTACAATCTAATGGCTATGTTGCTGTTGTAGAATCCATATTTCTGTTGTAGATATCATTTATATTGGTTCAATCAATAAGAGTCGTCACTCTTTTCGCCCGTCGGCATATCAATAAACTCCTTATGTCTCCCTTTAATATATCAATAATCAATGTTTAAAGGAAAGCCCGTCGGCCCACCATCCTGTACAGGTATCATCAATCTTCAACCAATGTTCAACCAGGTTCCACTTGTGATCAATATCAATAATCAATCAATAATCAATATTAAAGCAATCATATCAATAATCATATGCATATCGATTCAATCTATCAATTTCAGCCAAATCCAAAATCATACGAAAATCGGGCAGAGTAACGGTAGTCTATCGAATTTACACAAAAATCCTGCAAAAAGATACAAATTTCAAATTTCTCCAAATTACCAACGAATATCCACGGCATCAATACAAGACTATCGATGTAAAGAATCCAAATCAAATCAAGTCCTGATAATTTTCTATTCAAGTAAAATCGCGTAGAATCAATTCCGACCGATAAAATCTTCGTAGAATACAGTCAAATCGTGTACAATAGTCATATCTATAACATACTAAAAGTTGTGCGGTGAAAGTCGTGTCAAATCAAAATCACGTCTAAAAGTAGACTACGAAAATACAAAACGGTGCACAACTCAATCAAAACACAATATCTTCGAAAACAGAAACAGGGTTCGGAGTCCTTACCACGAGATCTTCTCTTTTCCCAACAGCGGCGTCGGACGAAAAGCGCTCCACGGTCTCCGAAAACTAGCTTTTCTCTTTTTCCCTTTCTCTTTCTCTCTCCTCAAAATATCTGATTTTTAAAATATGAATTTCTCTCTCCTCAAAACGAGCTCATTTCCTTATATCTTACTCAGATCGGCCTGGCCGATCGCCAGATCGTCCCGGGACGATCAGACCATTTCTGATCGTCCTGGACAGTTGCCAGGGCTGTTTTCTGGCCGATAATTTTTACAGTATAGATCGGTCTAGACGATCTCAACATCGTCCCGGACGATCTGTACAGAAATCTTTCCATAAAACACTCCAGAAATCAGCTGTTTTCAATGCACTGATCGGCCTGGACAATCTCAACATCGTCCTGGCCGATTCTGGGAGGAAAATCCAATTCAGAGAGGAACAGTAAGGGAACGAGATATTACATGCATGGCTCCAACCATGAATTCTTAAATAAGAGTTTGTGAAAATTATATTTCCTAATAAATATCTCTATTTGTTATAATAAATAAACTCATTTGAAGAACAAACCATATATTGTTAAAGTGGAAATATTCAATATAGGAGCAAAACTTATGAAAAGTGTAAAATGAAAGATTGAGGCTTTGTTTGAGATCTCTTTCTTACTGTTTTGCTTTTAAGACTAATTATAATTTTTTTAGCCATTGTTCTTTTGCTTCTTCTAATAATTTTTTTGTATTCGGAAGCAACTTTCTACAACATATCTACAAAAGTTACTTACTTCACAGTAGTTTTGTAACAACTTTTACAAAAATTACAGTTATCCAAAACAGACTCTAAGGCTTTGTTTGAGAAAACTTTCTTACTTCTTTACAAAACTGCGGTAGAAATTTTTTTTTTAAAAGTTGTTATAGAAAGCTGCTTCCTAATATAATTTTTTTAAACACCTAAAAACAATGACAAAATAAAAATTGTGATTGCGGTATGAAAAATAGCGCAGTAAGAAAGATGTCCCAAACAAAACAAAACTACTATTTTTCAGAAGGAGTTAATTATGGAGTGAATTTTTGACGATTCAATTATTTATATTAATCCCAAGAATTTTTAGAGAATCAAATTAGGGCCAATGATGACCGATGATGAATGATAATAATATTGAAATCTAAATATTTATCCTCTAGAAAATTGTCCAATGTTGCCAATGACTTATGATTGGAAATCCTAGAGGCATTTTTAATTAGTTTTATGCATAAACAAGCATAGCATACAATATGATATACATATATTGCATGCTATACATTGTATATCATAAATAAGTGTTCATTTCAAGCTAACTAGATCTATAGTCAAGCTCGATATCAATTTGAAATTGATTTTGAGTATGTTAGAAGCTCGAATCATCTCGAAATCAAGCTCACTTGATTTTGAGTTGAATAAAAATACGAGTAAGACTTCGTTTGGGATAACTTTTTTCATACTTCTAAAAATAACTTTATAGTATTAGAAAGCTGCTTTAAGAAGCGGTAAGATAGCCGTCCCAAACGAAACCTAATTAGTTTCAAATTTCAAACTTTTTAAAGAGTTCAAGCCATTGCATTAGATTCATTTTTCATGTTCCAACTTGTTCAATATATCCTACTTTGGTTCTTAGTATAATCCATTTGGTTAGACTTGAAATTGATTTAGAATTACGCAAGAAGCTCAAAGCAACTCAAAATTAATCAAGTCGAGTCTATTTTTGAGTCAATTTAGCTGATTTTGAGTTGAGTCAAAACCCAAGTTGTAAGCTTTGAATTTAGAACTTTTCTAATAGACCTAACAAATTGATTTATGATAAAGCTCAAGCACATAAACATTTATGATATGTACCATATCAAATCTTGATGTAAAAATGAATAAAGATATGCCTATGCAAACAACATAATATGATGTATTTATAGAAATATAAAAATTAACAAGTTGTAAGCATGTGGCAAACTTAGGCTTCGTGTAAAAAATTGACACCCCTGGGGAGAACAATAGGGAGCCAAAAGAAATTCCTCGTAGCAAGGTGAGTAAGAAGATTGAGGTTTTGTTTGGGAAATACTTTTTTACTGCTTCTTAAAGCATGTTTTTTAGTAAGAAATTAAATTTTTGTACTTAAATATTGCTTTAAAATTTTAAAAGAAAGGCCTCCCAAACGAAACATTAGAGATTCATCCTTTTATTCTTCTATGAAGCTCTTCTCCATAAATTAATATTCTTTGCAAGCCTACATCGAGACATCTGAAGAGAAGTTATTAGGTTTCTATCTAAAAGAACTCCCCACAGCTTAACATTTTTCGTAGTAACTTACCCTTAAATATTCGACCTAATCTACACCAACTAATAGAATCAATGAATAAGTTCAATCATAAACTCTATTTATCAGTTTCTTGCTATATCAAAGTTCATTTTTCACCACTTTCACCCCCTTTATCATGAAATATTATTACGCGCATCCGGAAGCTAAATTTTTATATTAAATGTTAATAGAGAATATTAATTTATATAATTCTTAGAAAAATTAAATTTATCTTTTGTTGTGCTTGTGAAATATAAAACCACTGAAGCAATATTAATTTTAAGAATATTATTTTATTTCATTATTGAAAAAAATGTAAACTGAAATATACAATAAAAAAGGATATTATGGAAAGTATACATGTAGAGCACTTATTATTTTAAAAAAATTATATAGCAGATATGGATTTTGATATTTCATTAGAATTTCGAGAAAAAAAATTTAAAGAATAGGAAAAAGTAATTAGAAAAAATCTGACTAGAGAGGTGTCGAGAAGAAATCATGATATATTATGTGAACGTATTTTATTAATCGAATCGAAAAATTTAATTACGTTCATTTCTTAAGAAATGCGGTCAAAAGTGTATTCTGATGCGTTAAAACGCTTTACACTACGTACATTATGTGCACTATGATAAGTGAAGATGTTTAAAAAAAATATGATATTCTATTAATTGACCCTCCTCTATCTTTAATTTAGGATAGCATGTCACGCTTGCTATTATTTTTTGGTGGAGAGCTGCGTATCGGGGATGAGTTCACAGCCACATATATTGGTGGGCAAAATCGGCCAATCATTGTTGATTATGACATATCACTTACTATGCTAAAAGATAGAGTAATTGGTGCACTTAGGATAAATCCTACAACAAATACTGTCAGCCTAACTTGTCTCCTTCGTAGTCATGGTGACTACTGTGCTACACATGTCACTGATGATGAGATTTGTGAGTTTATGTTATTGGAGGCTAGAATTGATCCTGTCATTGTGTACATCGAGACCGAACAAATAAATTATGGTGATGTTGCTGGTCCGTCAACGGGGGTATAAACGTAAGTATATTGAACTTTATTATGTTACTATTTCATTTTTGAATTCCGTTTTAGCAAAATTGAAGCATAACTAAATATTTTCTTTTATCAGTCAAAACCTATGGTACGACAGGGAAGTAAATTAGTTAGATATGCAAAATAATTTTCAAGGCCAACTTAGTTTGTCGAAGCAGCCTAATTTCATGCCAAAACCATTGCGTCGACATCGTAGTGTAACCGAACGTCCAATATTGGTTAGACAAAGTAATAGTACATTTGAAGAAAACCTTGTATCGTCGTCGTACATCCCTCAGTCAGAATAAACTGAAAATGTTTGGTTAGAAGGAGGTATCATGGATGATAATGACATAGGTTCATACGAAACTATGGATAGTGGTAGTACTGATTCAGGAGATGGATGTAGTGAACCAGAAACAAATTTATATGGATCAATGAATAATAATACGAATGATGAAAATATTGGTGTTGAGCTTATTGAAGATCATGCAAGACGAAATGTAGCTGGAGTAGAATCGATGGAGGCAGACAACAACTACAAGGAAACAATTGAAACATCTGAACAATGGGATCGTAATGATCAGTGTGATCCTCCTGTCCCCCATATTATCAGCTCAAACAAAGCAGACATTCCTTCTGAAATTTATGAAGGTCAAATATTTCATAACAAAGAAGATTTATAGGCTGCATTTAATGGTTGGTCCATTTCACAAAATGTTGAGTACATAAATTCGACTTCGAACAAAAGTCGTCTCACTATTTTATATAGTCAATATAACAATGTGCATAGGGCTTGTTCTTGGCGTTTACATGCATCACGAAGTAAAGACTTTGTGGCCTTTGGAAAGTCTCATCTGTGGGTCCTCCACATAGTTGCACTTAGCTTATTATGCTCGGTGGGCATCATAATTGCACCTCAAAATTTATATGTAGGCATATCATGCATATTATAAAACAATAGCTCGATATGAAGCCGAAGGACTTACATGACTTGGTTGAAGTAGTTCAACTCTGTCAAAATTTATGTATAATATCTGATAAGCATCCTGGTTTGGTTAGAGGGTGCCGAGAAATTTTTCCTAACGTCGTTCATAGACACTGCCTGTGCCATCTGCGTGAGATCTACAAAAAAATTTTACGTCGTAAAGCAATTCCTGATGTTGAAGGCCTGTGCATTAACATGTACTTAGCTGGTAGTACTGATGATATCGTGAACTTCACTCGCATGATGAACCACATTAAAAATATGAAGCAAGAGGCGTTTGACTGGTTAATAGAACGTGATGTTAGTAAGTGGTCATTACTATTTGACAACGAATGTCGATACAACATCTTGACAACTAATGCATCATAATGTTTTAATGGAGTTCTTAAACGTGCTCATGGACTTCCCATTCAAGGTCTGGTAATGTCCATATACTATAACCTTGTATCTTTATTTGTTAGGCGTTCTACAGACGTTGAGAAGTGGCTTATGTCTGGGGAATCTGAATTTGTTCCACGTACAATGGCTACGTTACAGCGAACTGAACGTGAGGCTAAAAGATGCCCACAACCCATAACTATTAATAGAGGTGAATTTGAAGTTGTGGATTCATCATGTCGCCCACATAGAGTTGAGATTCCATCACTTGAAAATTGTACCTGCACATGTAAGAGACCACAACTCTATCATGTGCCGTGCGTTCATGTCATAGCGGTTGCCGGATATAGGCGATGGAATCATAATCCCTTCTTATCACAATACTTCACACTCAACTCCTATAGGGAAACATACTCCGGCTTATTTCATGTTGTTCCTCCGAAGGAAGTTTGGCCGAACTTCAGCGAAGTTCAGGGAATCATACCTTTACTTGCACCGGCTTTTAGAAGGCGTGCAGGTAGACCAAGGACCAACAGATTTCGTAACACAATGGATGAGGCTCATTCAACATCGAATAAGAGGTGCGGACATTGCAAGCAAAATGGTCATAATAGAGCAACATGCCCAAATAACCCAGGATCATCGAGGTATAAAACATATTAAATTAATATTTTTTTACTACAATATGTTATATGGTTGGTTTTGAGATTGAGTCAACTGATTAATTTTTTCTTAATGATTTGAAGATATCGTCGGTAGGTCGAGGGATGTCGTCTCAAAGCTACGACCAAGGATTGGGATCCACATCATGTAGAGTATCAAAAGTCTGAGGCACCTACGTGTTATGTATCAAAATAATTAAAATAACATTTATGTTTTCTAAAAATTTGCTTAGTGCAATGAATCTTTCCACGACTCCATATGGTGTTGCATTAAAATAATCAAAATTTGCTTATGTCCTAATAAATCTAGGGTTGCATAACATTCGTCACCTTCAATTCATTCGATTGTTTTTATGTATATTCAAAACTTGTTAGATTAGCCAGAAATCTCTAAAATTTGTGAAATATAGCTATGGCTGAAAGAACTCGGCCGCGGCGTGGTGGGCGTCGTACCACCCAACAGGAGAACATGGAGGAACCGATTTCTAGAAATGAGCATAGCATCGTTGGGGGCATCTCATAGGGCGCATGATCCAGATCAGGTATAAATATAATTCATGTGTATTTATGTATATTATGAAGTGCATACATCTCTATCTTTCTATGAATTGGTTCTTCTTATATCGTTGCCACAGGCATCTCCTTTGGTTGCTTCGACCCATTTACGTACAACACGTGAGTGGCCGGTTGAGTGCCCCTGCATGATTTATGTTCTACGAAACCTCGGACTACATAACATTCGACATCTACAATTCATATGTTTGGATCATAACCTCATAACAGCACTTATCGAGAGATGGTGTCCGCTTACGAACACTTTTCATTTCACGGTTGGAGAGATGACAATAACGCTGCAAGATGTGCAGGTTATACTCGAACTGCGAATTGATGGGCCAGCCGTTGTAGGACCAAATGTTGTTGGATTAGGTCGTCGTTGGGAGTCATGGCCAGAATGCTGTGATGAACTACTTGGTACACATCTAGGTAGAGAAACTGTGTACCATGCTCTAGGAGATGAAGAGGACACGGCCACTTTTAGGATGGGTAGTTCACAGTTCGAGTCAATGCTCCCCTTATGTTGGCTTCGATGGACTTTCTACAGAGATTCGTATGAACAGCTAGCTCCTGGTCCATTTCTTCATCATGTCCGGGCTTACATCCTGTTCATGATTGGGTGTTTTTTGATACCAGACACATCGCGGTCACATGTGTCATTGCAGTGGTTGCCCTTGCTTATGGATGTCGACTCATTCGATCAAATGTCTATTGGATCTGTTGTTCTTGCACATCTATATACAGAGCTATGTAATGCGATAAGGCCCACACGTACTTATATTGTCGGATGTGTTGCATTACTACAAGTATGGTCGTGGGAGAGATTGTACATTGGCCGACCCACATTGCGTGTACCACAAATACATGATTTTGGGGGAAAACCTCTTGGTTGCAGGTATTATTATTTAATTATACCAAGAGTTTAAACATAGATAATATTTACTTATGCTATTACCTATTTAATGTAGGTGGCCTGAAGATTGGATACGTGAGCTCCCCTCTGGCAACACATAATTGACATATCGTGATGATTTTGACGATTTACGACTAAGTCAGGTAAAAGAAAATTTTGTACTATACCCCTTATCAATTTTTCCTTGATATGGAATCAATATAAATCGTTGACTTCTATAAATGTAGGTGAGCATGACTTCGTACACGGACGACATTCTAGCAACTTTGCCTGCCGAATGTTTGGAGGGGATCGACATATGGCGTGCTAGAGTGCCCCTCATTAGCTGGAAGCGTACCGAGTGGCATCTTCCTGATCGTGTTATGCGGCAATTCGGGAGAATACAATTCACTGATGTTCCACCGATGGAATTTAATTTTAGAAGGATTGATAGAAGAGGTAGAGTTGATCTGGATTGGACTGTTCAATATAGAGATTACCTAGAGATATGGGAAGATAGGAGAGCATATGTAGTAGCAATTACCCGCCCAGAAGGAATAGGTAATCAGGAGTTAGGTACTTACCTACGGTGGTATATATCATGGGCTTCGATCTATTTGTTACAACCTCAAACAGAGCCGTCAGAAACTTTCTTTCCTCGCTCTCCAGGCGAACGATTAGTGGTACGTCGCAATAATATATATTTTTACAAAGTTCATATAAAGCATATTTTGACAAGAAGTTTTTATCGCGTAGGCTGACTACTACATACGTTCGAGTGCTATTCTTGAGCCATTGGCGGGTGGTCAAAGACAAAATGCAAGTTCATTACAGTTAGCAGTTGACCAGGTTTCGGAGCTTTCCGCCAGAGTGCAGCGTTCAGTTTATATCGGCTATACTACTTTTGACGCTACACCACCTGAGATGAGTCAAGCTAGGGCAGAAGGAATACGTTCTCATGACTCTCAAGGACCAAGACGATCAACATCTGATGCTCCATCTACATCCAGGAGAAGTCGACGACAGCAGAATACTGAAAGAGAACCCCCAAGACATTCAATGCACATTCCATCGAGCACCTATGACATGTCTGGGCAGGCCCCTCCACACAACATTGGAGCCCATTGGCAGTACAAGAGAGCAGTGCACATGAAATCTTTTATGGTACACCATCTCAACATCCTGCAACACAAACATTTATACCCATAGCAATACCAGAGTGGATGTCAAGGGTATGGTTAACATCCTCCCCCTCACAGCAAGATATATTATTAATGGGAGGACAAACTTCAGAACAGTATACTGATGTGAGGCAACATCGACCTGAACTTTCACCACAAAATGAGGAATTTATTGAGGAAGAGCAACAGCTACAACAACGTAGAAGAAGAGCTCCATATAGATATACTCCTGGTAGTAGGGCTCTTCCTCGTCAACGATAGATGGGCTGGGTTAAAATTTTCTCTTACATATGCTTACTATTTCAGTTGTATGTGATTGTTCGATGATCTGTAAGACAACTTAAGACCTCTTATTTATGCTCTCTTCTTTATGTTCAGCACGCAAAATATAGTATTCTATACGTTCTTTCATACATGAGTTGAATATTATTCCAAGTCATTTCATAACATATTTCGCTCCTTGGTTCATAGGAATCCACATGTGAAGGAAGAAGAAGTTTATTATTACAAAATATACTCTGAGGTCAATGAAAAAATGAGAGACGCACAAACACAACAACTAATAGAAGAAGGAAGTACCCGTATACATGAAAGTTTGTCTTATAGCACAGATGAAATCCTGGAAGCAAAAGTAACAACAAATAAAATTTTTAGATGTCTTCTACATACTTGGGGGGAAGATGAGGATGTTGTCTTGTGGCATGAAAAATGATGATATTATGAAATTAAGATAATATAGGTATGGCTATGAACTTCGATCGAGTGGTTGGAAGTTGCTACAAGATAGATTTTGCGATATGAACGGCCACCTAGTATCATTAAAATTTCTAAAGGATCGTATTCGAGAACTAGGTTGCGATAGGCACGGTACAGTTAAGCCGGGGATAGGAATATCAATGCTTGATATGGATCACTGTATTATATATCATCATTGGTGGCCTAAAGTAGATAAATGGCTCTTAGATAACTATAAAATGCTAACGCAATGTTCTCAGGATTGAAAGGAGAAACAATTTTTAGATAGCGAAGATTGGAACCACCTGCAACACGGATTTATGTACCACTTCAAATGTTGTCCAACACAATCACAACTTCAAGCTCGTGTACGATATTTGCTTAGGAAATGACTATGATGTGTGCTAAAATGTAAGAAAATATTAATATTTGATGTATAAGATTAAGGTGCTAAGTAACTCAAATACTTGTTTTCTTTACTTTTGGTATTATTGGCCTTTACATAATTACTTGTATTATTTGCTTAAGTAATAACTCATTGCGCATTTGCTTAAATTTCAGCACATAATGTCATCATCATCCTCAAGGACCTCATCAATAAAGCGCTCACCATCTAGGGATTTCCTTCATATTATTCCAAGAGAGAAGTTGATATATGATGGAACAATTTGATTGACAGAATCAATGTCGTACCCTATGGATGAATTCTTGGAGGAGAAAGCAAGATCAAATGAATTTTTTCGATGATGTTTACATGAATGGTCTTGGTATGAAGACGATAGTTTATGGGATACATATCACGAAGTTATCAAAAGTCGTCATCCCATGTATGTGGATGGAGAAACAATTACTGATATGGGCTGGAAATTTGTACGACAAAGGTTTACGGATCATAATGGTCATTTTGCTCTTATACCTATTCTTCGTACAAGAATTAATGAAATCACACTGAAAAAAGATGGTTCTGTTGTGGTCACTGTTGAGAATCCAATAACCGATGTGCAACATTGTATCCTTTATAAAAGGTGGCATACTAATCAAGATGCATTTCTATCAAAAAAATATAAAGAGCTGAATATTATAGATGATAAAAAGAAGAAGGAGTTTCTAAACATAAAAGATTGGCAATACATCCAACAGCAGTTCACAGCAAATTTCTTATGCTGTCCAACTCTAACCCAACTCCAAGCGCGTATGCGCATAGTTTTGAGCCAAATGTAATAATAATTTGTTTACCTTTGTTCAATTCTTATAATATATCATCCTTTCTATTACTGAACTTATCATGTATTTTCATGAATTTGTGTTAATGATTTTTCGCACTATTTCAATTGCAATTTCTCTAAAAAATTTAACTAGTTCTATTTTAGATTTAAATAGAAAAAACTTATGATATTATATATTACATTTATTTCTTATTTAAATTCATTCTCATTATTTATAATTATATTTCAATCTTCATCTATACACGTAATTATTATTGAATAATAAAATACAAAAAAAACTTATTTCTCAATCCTTTAGACTATCCATAATTCTCTTTGACATACTAAATATTCAATCATACAAAATATTAATTGAAAAAATCATTCATCTATTGATTTTAGATGTTCTCTCCATCTATTTATTTAAATTTATTTGTCAATCATTCTCGCCCCACACTACCTAAAAAATAAATTCGGCATATCCTAACGAATGCACCCGAATTTTTGGTACTCCTCAAATAGTTATATTTTTGGCATAAATATATTATAAACTTTATTATATTATATTATAATTTGTGTAATTTAACTTTGTATGCTTTATAGCTGAACTTATATTGCATTTAATATTACTATTTTCTTATATATATAAATATTCAAACAAAATAACTCTAAAAATTAAAATTACCTCTACAATACAAAATTTATCAAAACTCAGGAACAAAACTAATATATACGGTGGAAGAAATACCATCTACGCTCTTCTGTGTTTCTCAAATAATGTAGATTAGCTTTATACCAATCATTTTCTATAAATGAATAGCGTAAAAAATTAACGTGTAAATTTTTGAAACTATAGAATAGTTTCAAAATTTTGGATTTCTTAAAACAATTATATTAGTTTTGTCTCATTTTTCAAAAAAAAATATTTATTACTTTATATTAAATTTTTTTAATATATTAATATAATTAAATTTAACAATTTAAAGTTTAATATGATTAAATATTATACAAAATTAGCATATTATTCATATATAATATATATAATACATATAACTAAATAGAGACGTATTTAAGTATTTAACTTATTAACAAAATAATTAAGTTTCTATATTCATGCATTGAAAATGAGGCACCATATTTGTTTTTTTTTTTTTTTTTGAGTAAATAAAATGAGGCAAAATAGGAATGATTTAACTTAATATCAAACAACATTTTCATGCACAGAAATTGAGTCAAAATGTCGCCAGACATTTACTGCAAATATTTGGGCCTGCGTTGATTAAGTTTGAGCGAATACACCTAATGTTTCGGAGCAATCCGTAGAATAACCCAAATGCGTCCTCGTGTTATGCGCATTCAAAGAATGCGTCAATCCAACAAGCGCATTCTTGAATGCGCCAAAAGGCCAAGCGTATCCGCTGCTTTTCAAATACTTTTCCAATACTGCTTGTTCTCCTAAAAATGGCTGCTAACCAGCTCGTTTCAAAAATTTGGCCAGCACATAAAGTCAAAATTGCCTATCTATAATTAAATATTTAAGATTTTTTTGCAAATCATTTTTTTTTTTTTTGTAATTTTTTGTATGCACTATTTTTATCTCTATCATAAATACAATGATCTCTTGATGGGCTAAAACTATGAATTGAGATTTACTTTGACATGTCCTAAAAAAATATGACCCCCTTCATTATTTTTGGCCATCCTAACAAAAATATTAATATATGTATTTTTTTCTTAAATGTTTAGTGACTGAGCATGATTGCTCGCAATCGCATACCGTCATCATATTTGAACCCATGATCTTTTAGATGTAGGCCTAAGCAATGAACTTTGACCACCAAGCCATGATGCAAAGGACATACTCATGCTTTTCATGACCATCAATCAATCATGGACAAACGGATAATAGTCCCTCCGATCTCTATACCTTCATGTCACATCAGATTTTGTGACTATATGCCCATTTAAGTCATATAACCAAATATAAATCTTAAAGTTATCAACATAGGTTTAATAGTTTAGTTTAGATCTCTAAGCAAATTGGTTTTATGGCCAAAAGCTTCCATTAGGCTGTCTGTTATACTTATTGGCATGATGTTTCGATGTGAATCTTAGGAGTGATGTCCCATGGTTTTTCTTTGTTTGATTGTTCGAAGGTCCAAAATGTCCTCAATCGAAAGGGTAAGAAGTTTTCATTATCCTCTATATACATCATCAGGTTATGAAATATTCTTCCTCCTTACTAGTGATGTCAATTTGTGTTAGTAGGTTGGTTGGATCTGACATGAAATTAACCTGATTAGAATATGCTTGATAAGAACCCAACCTCTTTATTATAGGGTCAAAATACTTGACCCAAATCCGACTCATTTGATTCATTTAGATATCATAATTCTTTTGATCAACATGACGCATTGAATTGAAAAATGACCAATTTAATTCGAACTAGGTTTGTTTGACTAGAACTCGAAAGATAATGAAGTCAATTTTTAGTCAATTTTTGGATATTTGGGTCAACTCTAACTCAACTTGAAAATTTACTAAAATCTAAATTTTAGGCCCGAACCTGACTTGAAAATAGTTAGGTAAACTTAAAACTGGATTTTTGGAGTCAAGCACATGTCAGATTGTCATATGAAATCATTTATTGGAACCCGTCCTCACAATATGAGTTCCTGTAAGGGATCATGGTGAGATGCGGTGCATTTCTTCTCGTTTACTATTTTCTTTTAAGGGATCTTTTGAATAATTTTGTAATATTTTTCTATTCATTGATGAATCTAAAGTATCATAGTGCATAAGAGTATAATTTTTTTACGCAGCTCATTTTGAATTGTTAGTTAGAAGTTTTAACTTTCAACCAAGATATCTTGACTTGGAAGCTTACGTATGTGATCTGTGTGTGAGTTTCTTTTAATTGGCTAAAAAAAGATCAAATTTGGCTTGCATTAATCTTCAAAAATAAAATAATTCTTTACAAATAAATATTTGTTACTGATGATGTGTTGTTCCAAAGTTCTAATAAAATTACATATTATCTTAAATTTTATATATAAAAAATCTCAAATTTTTTACATGTACATTTTCTCTCATAAATTATTCTTTGATAAATAAGATTCTTATTCAAATTGAGAAATATATATAATTAATATTAACCATAAATTTATGACAATTCATTAAGAATTACTTAGAAATTTATTTTAATATTCTTTTTGCAATTTTCTTAAAATATAAAGCTATAGATTTTATAATTAAATGTCATTTTATATATAATTTCATAATTTCTGTAAGCATTCCAAAAGAAATGTATGGGGCCCACTAACCATTAGGCCGAGATTCTTATTACCGGCGAATAATCGAAACGTACCGGTGGCCGGTGAAGTGGTCCGACCGAACAAGAAATATAAATCCAATCTCTGCAAATTGTTCTATCTGCGATCGCGGTCAGGCGAAGAACGCCGAGAGAGAAGAGAACCTTAGAGAAAAGAAGAAGATGGTGGCGCCGCCACCGAGACTAGGATCTTTCCGTTATCACTTCGAGCAAAAGAGCAAGGAACGCTTGCCGCTGCTGTCCAATCTGAAGGGCGTGGACTGGGATGATCTCGACGGAGATGACGACGGAAAAGGCCGTGGATGTCTACACGGATTGTGGCATGGGATCGGTTGGTTCTGGGGCCAGGTGCGTATGGCGGCGGCGGTTGGCTTGGAGTTCGCGCGATCGGATTTTCGGAAGGTGGTCTTCGCCGCGAAGATGGGGCTTGCGCTTGCTCTCATCTCTCTTCTTATCTTTCTGAAGGAGCCTTTTCAAGATCTCTCCAGTCACTGTGTTTGGGCTATCCTTACTGTTGTGGTTGTTTTCGAGTTCAGCATCGGTAAATCTTCTTCCTCTTCTTTTGTATGTTCAACGTGCAATTTGACGTGTCCGTGATATCAGATGAGACAAAATTGAAGTAGGAAAACAAAGTTGAACGGAACAAACGATTAAGGGGCTGTTTGGCTGCAATAAAGATTTAGTTAATCTTGTAGATCCAGATTTAGCAAATGTTTGAGCCGTTTAATTGCTGAAAATTGTTTGGTAGTTAAATCCTTCTAAATTTTCTGGAAAATATTCTTTTAAAATGTTGGATATAAATGAAGGAGAAGCAGATAAATGGTGAAGAGAAGTAGTATAAGTTTCTTAAATCCCATTTTTTTTCCAGGATTTAAACTAACATGGTAGGAAATGGAATTTTAGGTAGTAGGATTTGTGTGGCTAAAAAATTATTTGGAAAGATTTTGCTTAATTCCTTATTAAATTTTGGTCAACTATTGCAACTAAACAGACCCGTAAAGTTTAAAGTTTTTTTTTTTTTTGGGATTTTCTTTTACTTTCCAAGCCCGTGCTTCTGTAGTTGTGACAAGGCTTGATGAGGGCAATGGATGAATTTCTATTTAGATAATCCGCTGCTTGGTGATGGTTTTGTTCTGTTTCTGGGTGATGGTTACAAATATGTACTTATCTGATATTTGGATCAGAAGAAACCGACCCTTTTTCTTTTAAATTTTAGGCTGAAATTTTAAAATTGCTTTGATATTTTAGTGGTTATTTGTGCAGGTTCGACACTGAGCAAAGGATTAAATCGGGGTTTAGGAACATTATCTGCTGGAGGGCTGGCTTTAGGTGTAGCAGAACTGTCCACTATGGCGGGAAAGTGGGAGGAAGTAGTGATTATTGTCAGCATCTTTATCATAGGTGCGACATATTCTAAATCTCTTCGTTTTGTACTTTGATTTCATGAAGCCTGAGACTGAGAGTTTGCTTATATGACATATGTTTTCTTGGTATTGTTTTTCAATGCTAGGTTTTTGGGCAACATTTGCAAAGCTCTATCCTACTATGAAGCCCTATGAATATGGGTTCCGTGTATTCTTGCTCACATTTTGTTACATTCTGGTTTCTGGACTAAGAACAGGGGAATTTGTTCATACAGCTGTGAGCCGATTTCTGCTAATAGCACTTGGTGCTGCTGTTGGTTTGGGAGTGAATATCTGTATATTTCCGATTTGGGCAGGGGAGGATCTCCACAACTTAGTGGTGAAGAATTTCATGGGCGTAGCAAAGTCCTTAGAAGGTTTTTGTTTGTTGTCTTACTGTTATCTCATTCTGATTGTTTCCTTTAATGCCACTTGTTATGTAATTCACCTGAGCATGTTTTTCTTTCAATCCTATCAAATCAGTTATAGCTAAAAGACCACTTAATTATTCTAAAAGTTGTGAGGGTTTTGTATATTTTAGGTTGCGTTAATGGATATCTTAATTGTGTTGAATATGAGAGAGTCCCCTCAAAGATTCTTACATATCAAGCTTCTGATGACCCTTTGTATAGCGGCTACAGAACCGCAGTTGAGGCAACAGCTCAGGAGGATTCTCTTGTAAGTTCTTTTGAAATTTAATCAACATCTACAGGTCTTTCAGATCTGTATGTTTTAGTTTGATCCCTGCTTTGTTATCATCAGTTAGGTTTTGCAATATGGGAACCACCCCATGGTCCTTACAAGATGTTTAGATATCCTTGGAGAAACTATGTTAAAGTTAGTGGAGCATTAAGGCATTGTGCCTTTATGGTTATGGCACTGCATGGTTGTGTATTATCAGAGATTCAGGTAAAAAACCATTCTCATCCTTTTTGTTATATAAACTTTAACATTTAATTTGTGAATTCATTTTTCAGAGAATTAAGGGGTATGTTCATTGCTTACATGTTATGTTCTCTTGATAATATATTATATTTGGATATTGGAATGTAGGTTCTCTTCCAGGCAAATTAATGGAATTAATTGATATTACGATTCATAGGAAGATAAATATTTTATGCATTCAGGAAACTAAATGGGTTGAAGAGAAGACTAAGGAGATTAATATTTTAGGATTTAAACTTTGATATTCTGGTAAAAGACATACTAGAAATGGTGTATGTACGATTATAGATAAGAGTTTGAAGGATAATATTATAAAAATTGATAGAATTGAAAATAGAATTATTGCTTTGAAGATTATTGTTGATGCTAAGATTTTTAATATTATAAGTGCTCATGATCCTCAAGTAAGTTTTGATATATGTTTAAAATTAAAATTTAAGAATGACTTGGAAGAATTAATTCGTAAGATTCCTCTTGAAGAAAGAGTTTTTTTTTAGGAGATTTAAAGAGAGAGGTAGAGGATATTAAAAATATTCATGATGGTTATAAGTTTGAAGTGACTAATGAAGGTGGTAAGATTATATTGATTTTGCTCTAGCTTATGATTTTGTAATTTCTAATACATACTTATAAAAAGATATTAACATCTCATCACTCATAAGAATGGATATAGTAAAACTCAGATTGATTTATAAGAAAAATAGATTGTTTAGATTGTAAAAATTATAAAGTTATTCCGAATTAAAGTTTATTTACCTAAACATTGCTTATTAGTTTTAGATTTTAAGATGAAGGGGTAGAATATGAAAAATTTAATAACATGTTCTAAGATTAAATGAGGGCTTTTAAAAAACACTAACAAAAATATTTTTGAATGTAAGATTCAAGATCTGAAAATTTTATTTATGCATAAGGAAGTGAATGTTATGTGGGATAAAGAAGTTGGTAATATTAAGAATGTTGCAAATGATGTGCTTAGAGTTTCAAAAGGAAAAACTCCTAATAATAAAAATAGTTAGTGGTGGAATCAAAATATTCAAGAAAAGATTAAAAATAAAAAGCTTTGTTATAATAATTGGTCTAGATATAAAAAACTTTGAAAATTGGAAAATATATAAAGAGGCTCGTAAGATGTCTAATAAAGTAATCTGCGATGGTAAGATTTTAACTTTTAATGATTTATATAATACATTAGATTCTAAATAAGGGGAAAGATATATGTATAAGTTAGCCAAACAAAGAGATAAGAGTAGTAAGAATTTAGCTCAAGTGAAGTGCATTAAGGACATGGGCGGATCCACCCATAGCTTAGGGTGGGCAAATGCCCACCCTCAAAAATTTTTTTTTTTAATATTTAGAGGGGAGAATTTGAAATATTTTAGATATTTTGGGCATTTTGCCCACCCTCAAAAAATTTTTTTGTCATACTTTTATCAATCCTAAGCATATTTGCCCATCCCTCACAAAAAATTTTTTTTTTGCCCACCCTAAAATAAGAAGCTGGATCCGCCACTGAATTAAGGATGAAGATCAAAAAGTGCTTTTTTTAAAAGAGGATATTCAACAAAGATGGATGAGATATTTTTCTAAGCTTTTCAATGAAGAATGTAAGAATACAATTGACTTTAGTGACCTTAACACTCTAAATGAAAGTAGATGTTTTTATTTTTTTATCGTTTTAGTAAAATTGAAGTTAGAGAGACTTTAAAGAAAATGAAGTGTAGAAAAACTAGTGGGCCTGATAATATTCCAATAGAGGTGTGAAAATGCTTAGGAGATGAAGGAATTTCTTGGCTTACTAAGCTTTTTAATATTATTTTGAAGACTAAAAAGATGCCAAATGAGTGGAGAATGAGTGTGTTGATTTCTATTTTTAAAATTAAAGGTGTGCGAATTATAGAGGAATTAAGTTGATGTGTCATATTTTAAAACTTTGGGAGAGAGTTTTGAAGCATAAGTTACGAAGTGATACTAATGTTTCTCAAAATCAATTTGAATTCATGCCGGATAGGTTTATTATGGAAGCTATTCATTTATTGAGAGAGTTGATGGAGAAGTTTGGAGAGAGTACGGAGGATCTACATATGATATTTATTGATTTAGAGAAAGCATATGGTAAAGTTCCAGAGAAGTGCTATAGAGAGTTATAGAAAATAAAGGGGTTAATAATGCTTATATTCAAGTCATTAGGGATATGTATGCAGGAGCTATTACTTGTGTTTAAACACAAGGTGGTTTGACCATGTATTTTCCTATTTCAGTTGACTTACATCAAGGATCAGCCTTAAGCCATTATCTTTTTGCTTTAATCATGAATATTCTCACTAGACATTTGCAAGAGGATGTACCTTGGTGTATGCTTTTTGCTGATGATATTCTTCTTGTTGATATGTCTAGAAAGGGAATCGAAGCTAAACTCGAATTATGGAGGTCAATCTTAGAGTCTAAAGGTTTTCATTGGGTAGTCTAAAATCGAATACATGGAGTGCAATTTTAGTAGTAATAGATCTAGTGGGGGGTTTGTGACTTTGAGTGGTCAAGTCATTAATAAGTGTACTCGTTTTAGATATCTTGGGTCTATTGTTCAGAGTGATGGTGAAATAGATAGTGATATTATTTGTAGAATTCAAATTTGATGGTTGAAGTGGAGGAATGCTTCGGATTTGTTGTGTGATAGAAATGTACCACTGAATTTTAAGAGAAAATTTTATGAGATGGTGGTGAGACCTATAATGCTTTATGGCATAGAATGTTGGCCAATAAAAGACATGGGGATGCTCAGGTGGATGAGTGGACTTATTCTTAGAGACGGGATACAAAACAAGCATATTTGGGAAAAGTTTGGAGTAGTTCCATTGACATATAAGATTAGAGAGAGTCGCCTTAGATGGTTTGGTTATGTAAAACGTTGGCCTTCCGATGACCCTGTTAAGAGAGTAGATGTATTAGATTTAGTCTATGTTAGGAAAGTAGAGGTAGACCTAAAAAGATTTAGTTAGAAAATATTAGAAATGACTTTTCTTTATTAGATTTAAATGAGAATTTGACTCTTAACGGGACACAATGGAGAAAAATGATTTATGTTCCCGACCCCACGTAGTGGGATAAAGGCTTGATGTTATTGTTGTACTACTGTTTTTACTATTGGATTATACTACCTAGCCGAGCACTGCAAGAAACATGCTGATTTGATGCTGCGAGAAGAGAGGAGGCATTACAGCTGCAGCAGTAAAGGCAAAATGTTGCAAATTTGTGCAAATAGTGTCATCATTTTTGCATGGGATTATGAGATGTTTGAAGCTGGGTTCTGGAATAACATTGTTATCTTTGTGATGCTTAGGATTGGTAAAGCAAGTATACTGCTGTTTCAGAGTCGTTGCAGTTGTTTCAGTAGGCACATATTTGCAGTTGTGTGAAGTTGGATTTGGTGTTGGAATGGTAGGTTGTTGATTGCAGTGTGGAGGCTCTAAGGTTGTATTGGATGGTTTACAGCATTCAAAGTATGAGAGGAAATCCGAATTACTTCTTTGACATAATACTGAAATTTGCAGTGTAGATTTTCATATTTATAAGTAAAGTCTATTGCGGTTGGCCTTGTTGCAGGGATTGTGAAGGGGGTAGAGGAGAGGAAGCGGCCTAAGAGGGCGAACAAACAGAAAGGTGATGGAGAATGAAATTTTGGAAGGGGAGAGAGGGAGGAGCTTATTGAGGGAAACCGATCTCTTAGTAGGGGTTAGGAGAGAAGCCAGCGATTCTTTCCAATAGCAGCTGAATTTCATTCACTAAGCATCCAATTAGAAATTCAATAAGCATCCAATTAAATCTGTAAGTGAATCCTATGGATTCTTACATAGAAAGTGTCCTTAAACGGACAAACATAATGGTGTTGACAAATGGATAAATGTCTACTGAGTCTGACTAACATAAAGACTAAAGCATGATGACAAACACCATTATGTATTTGTAAGCCCAAAAAAAGTGTCTCATGTAGAAAAGCTTTCATCTAAGGACTAGATAACAAAAAAAGTTGCATTTGTGAGTTTGCATTCTGCATGCCCTACATACATAGACATCTTGGCTTCAAAGTCAAATTAGAAGCCCTACTTCTTAAACGAAAATAGTCTTCCCGCTCTACATTTGCATTAAGACCGGATGACATGGTTTTAAAAGCGGTTAGGAGGGTCTAGCTGGTAGTCCTTTCCAGGCAGGACAAGTAAATCCAGAGGTCGGGCCGATTATGCTTTATGTGAGGTGTAATTTGTAAACCCATTTGCATTTCGTTAGACTTAGGTTCGAAGCACTACATATCGGTAGTCCTCATATTAGTTTTTGGGTATGAGGCAATAGTTGATTTCAAATCACTATATAAGCCCTCATCTTCTGGACAGTTCCTCTAACATGTGTTGTTGGAATGCAAGCCCCAAACTTTTAATGAAAATGTCAACTTAAACAAAAATTAGATCTCTGAAATATAAAGCCCAACATAGGATAGTCCGAACACTTTTGAAATTTCTCAGAATCAAGTGCTCCTACTTCACCTCCCTTGGCTCTCATTTCAAATCTAATTCTTAGTTGATCTTTTCACCTCCCTTGAAATTCCTAAAGACCAAAACCTTTAAGCAAGACTTTCGCGGATTCTAAAAAAAAATAAAAAATTCAAACTTTAGCCAATGTCTAAAACGACTTTCCAAAAAAAAGAAAGAAGATCACTAGTTTAATCAAAAGTTCTCTCAAGCATCAAATCTTGGGATGTAATTAAGCCCCTATGGGACACCTGTATCCCAGGATAAAATAAACCCCATTCGACAAAACATCGAATAGGAGAATTTCTGTTAAAATTGTAAATTTTTTCATTGAGTCTATATGGAAATGATATTTTTCTCCTTCGGGATAATATATCATCATTCTTATGTTGTACTCAATCATAAAGTATGCAATCTGTTTGAGGATAACAAAAAATTTTTCAACATCTTTCACTTCTTTTTAGTGTTCTAAAGATTCTCACAAGTTCCTACGCCACGAGTCCGGACTCATCCTGCAGCTGGTGGAAACTCCGACTCCCTCCTATAGGGATTTCACTAAAGTTCTTCCCAAAGAACACAAGTGCAAAACACAAATTTTTTTTTTTTATATAATTCCATCATACCTAATTCAAGAGAAGGGGCCTCTATATATAGGCCTCAAAAGAAATTAAAAGACACATTTGCCCCTTGGGCTTACATAAGACAAGAGGGTAAAAAAAGGAAAATTACAAAATTAAATCAAAAAACACTTAATAAACTAAAATAAAACAAAGTGATCTCGGTCGTTGATCTTCAACTCCTCGGATAGGCATGGACGATTGGATGTCCGCATCATAGACCTAAAAAGACTTGGTTAGAAAATATTAGAAATGATATTTCTTTATTAGATTTAAATGAAAATTTGACTTTTAACCTGACACAATGTCGAAAAAGGATTCATGTAGCCGACCCCACATAGTGGGACAGGCTTGATGTTGTTGTTGTAACACCAAAATTTTCACGCCACAATCCTTAATCATGAGTGATACTCAAACAAGGAGAGGGGGTAGAGGGGACAAGATGGTGGTAGGGCGAGTGCGTAGGCTTTGACTAATTAATTAGCTAATAGGTTGACAAATTCATTGTCAAATATATTGATCAATTAGCCTTCTTAAATTAGAATTTTAAGGATCTTGAATTGGCTTACTTTTCATCACTAGTGGATCTTCAAATAGGCATTAATTTGAACCATCACCTTTTGAGAACAAATACGCGGATCTACATACATACAACATAATTCTTGTTGTTTACATAGCTAACATCAAAATATTTATATTTACGTGTATAGAACTTCAATTTTTAAATCACATAAAAAACACAACTAATATTAACTTTTCTAAGATGAATTACATAATTTCATTCATTTATTTTGATGTGATTGAGACAATAAACATCTAATACAAATAAATATAAAAATCTAGATGTTAGATATATACATACATAAAAATTATGTGATAACTATGTTAATCTCCCAAGTAATATTCAATTTATGTAATATGAACCTTTCTAACTTTAAAAAAACCAAATAAGCCTTTGTGGAATTTGGGGCAGTAACAGTAATCATATTCACAAATTCAATCATCAATTTATCTAAATAGCTTTTATTTTATCAAACAAATAGCATTCATCTCAACCATTCCAATCTGCTTTTTTCTTAAAATATTTGCAATCCTCTACTGACACTTCACCCGCAGGCTCCTCCAGAAATGAGGCAAATTTTTCGCAACGAGCTTCAGAGAGTAGGCATGGAAGGCGCCAAAGTTCTGCGTGAGCTGGGAAACAAAGTTAAGTCAATGACAAAACTAAGTTCCACAGATATCCTTCTGAATATCCATGAAGCAGCTGAGGAGTTGCAGAAGAAGATAGATCGAAGATCTTACCTTCTTGTCAATGCAGAGCTATGGGAGATCGGAAAGCGACCTGAAGGATTGGAAGTCGATCTCGATGGCGTCGCCTTTACGGAAAGACTGCACAAGCCTCTAGTCATCAAATCCCAAAGTGAAACAGTTCTTGATCTCAGATCACTCCATCTCTCCAAAAGCTGGGATGTTCATAACACAGGCTTTAATCCCTCTTCCCAAGTTCCAACTGGCTTCCCTGAAGTTAGGGGTGTCAATATTGGACCCGACCTGAAAATTTCGCTTAACAATGACGAGGTCGTCCATGAAAATTATGGCCTGCTCAAACAGCAAATATCATGGCCTGCTCGGTCCCTTAACATCGACGAGGTCGTCCATGAAGAAGAGTCGAGGACTTACGAGAGCGCGAGCGCATTGTCACTATCCACTTTCGCTTCACTTTTGATCGAAGTTCGTCGCAAGGCTTCAGAATGTGGTGAATGCTTTTGAGGAGTTGAGTGAAAAGGCTAAGTTCAAGGAGCCTATAAATGAACCAAATGCAGATTCTCCTTCAGGTTTATGGACCAGTATTAAAAGGCTTTTTGGTTGCTGAAGAATTTGTATATCTGAGACTGAATAGTTCATTTGCAGAGTTTCAGGTTAGATAACTTCAACTGCTGTTGGGTGATTCATGTTTTTTTTTGTTTCTCCCTTCAGTTTATTCTAATTGACTATCACAATTCTAAAACACACACATATTATTTATTTATTTATTTAATTTTAGTTATAATTTAAAAAACATTATTTATTTTAATTGAACATCAAATAAGTTGACTTAAGTTATGATAGTAATGAACAGTAAGGGATGGTGTGATCAGTGATTATTATTTTTAAAAATTTTCAAAATATATAAAATTTATTTTGATGATTTTTTTTTAAATAATTTGACACATTAAAAAAATAAAAATAGCTAAAAGCATACTAAACAAACATGTTTTTAAAAATAAAAATATAATAATTATATAAAATAAAAAGATCCCCTTAATAAATGTATTTTATTAGATGTTTAATATATTTAAATATTAAGAAGAAAAAAGTTTTATTGGAATATGCTAATAAAAACACTGATCAAAATTGAGTCATAAAAAATTTGAATTATTTTATGATGCCTATACTACATAAATAATTAGTGCTAAATTTATTCTCAAAAGTACATATGAGAGTTTGGAGAATCATCTTTTTGTTAGAATATGGAAAAAATTAAATGATTCATTATGCCTATAAATAGCAGCCAAAACATATGAGAGAAGAAATTGATTATCTCAGTTGAGGCTAAGGGTGTCAATTTTTGACACGACACGAAAACGACCCGAATCCGACCCGGAAAAATCCGGGTTCGGGTCAACCCAAACCCGAAACGGGTCGGGTTCGGGTTGAAGAAATCAACCCGTTTTAAAAATCGGGTCGGGTTCGGGTTGACACGGAAACACGAAATTGACCCGAAAGTGACACGAAAGTGACACGAAAATTTAGATTTGACCCGAAAATCCGAGTTTGACCCGATCTTGACCCGAAAAATGAAGATTGACCCGATTTTTGACCCGAAAACTAGCAATTTTGGGTCAATTCCGGGTCATTCGTGTCGGGTCGGGTTGACCCGGACCCGAATCGGGTCGGGTTCGGGTCCGGAAACCTGACCCGTTTTTAAAAACGGGTCGGGTAAGGGTTTACCCGAACAGTGCCGGGTCAGTTCCGGGTTCGACCCGAACCCGACCCGTTGACCCGAATTGACACCCCTAGTTGAGGCAAAGCGCTGAATCATTTAAGAGGGTTTATACAAATTTAAGGTTAGTTTTTATATAAGTTTTATAGTTGCATATATATAGGTAGGATTTGTAATTATTTAAAAATATAGTTGAAATATTGATGTTTTTTTTTTTTTTTTGAATTAATTTAATTAGTAATGCAATTAATTTTGTTTATAATTGTTGCATGTTGTTGTGGATGTAAGAAGTAATATCAAACATTATTCCAAAGTTTTTGTTAAAATATATATATATATATATATATATATATATATATATATATATATATATATATATATATATATATATATATATATATATATATATATATATATATAATATATATATATAGTATAGAAAATGTGAGTGTTTTTTTGGAAAAGAAATGGAAAGTTAATATTATGTTTTTATTTTTTATGAATTGTATTTTTTTTGTACATGTCTCCTATCGGGTGTACATTTGTATACATATTGGTCAAGCAAAAAAAGTTGTTATTTTTTTGTTCTGAGATGGATAGAGAGTGACATGTTGTAGATGGTAGGTTATGCAAAGTTTTTTTTTTTTGAAGGGTAAGGAAAAAAAATTTAATATTATGGTTTGTAATTATTACATATTGTTGTAAATGGTAGGTTTAGCCAATTTGTTTTTGGTATGGCTATGGAGGATGTGGAGGTAACAATGCTTGGGGATCAAATAATTCAACATCATACTGCTCAAAATGTGCAAAATCTTGATGCTATGATTGTTAATAATGAATTCAAAGAGAATGTACGTACCGCAGAAGAGTGGGACACACGTGATGGTGTTGATGCTCCAATTAATAATCATCAAGAATACTTTGATGCCGTCATTCCAGATCAATTATACGAGGGCATGACATTTGGTTGCAAGGAAACACTTCAATGAAAGGTAGGGGGAAATAGTTCGGCCACGACGGTCTAGACGAGGTAGTCGTGCACAAGTAGATGTGCCAAAGTTAGATGAGCAGTCAAGCATAGTTTTATTGGGGGATGCTCATAGAGCTTCATGCATTAATGATGTATGTTTTACCTAACATCATCAATTATAATGAACTACTTCACCAATTTATAACTTATAATTTCACAGGCTGTGCATCTTGTGGGTTCAACCCACCTATGTATGGCACATGAGTAGTCCGTTCGTTGCCGAAGAATGCTCCACGCACTGTTCACTAGTATGATCCTTTTTAAATTTATTTATGTTTATGATCCTTTACCTAATACATTTTAAAATAAAACCATGATCCTTCTGAAAATTTCGTCTTAGAATATTTTCTTACAAATTTTTAAAATAAAAGTTAAAATAATCCTAAATAAAATGAAATAATATTAATAATTAAAAAATTAAAATAAAATATCAAGCTCAATTTAATTTATTAATTAGGTACTTGAACATTATATATTGGTCACTTCTGTTTTTTTAACGCCCATTCGGTTATTCCTGAAAATTTCCAAAAAAAAAATAAAAAAAAAAGTCATTCCCTGAAGCCTAACTCCCATCAATCCAACTGGCCATCGCCTCCCTCGACATCTCCGCCCTCTTTCTTTTTCTCAAGCTCGAAAGCGCGATCTCTTCTCCGTTCATCACTGTCTTCCTCTCGAGTATCCTCTTCATCATCCTCATTTCCCTTCCACTCTATCTTTCATCAATGGCGCTTCCCTTTGCCACATCCTCCTCCGCCACCGCTGCCCCCGGCAACCCCCTGCTTTCCTTCTCGTCTTCAATTTCACACTCCATTCCCGCCCTTCCCAGCCGCTGCCTCCTCCCGCGCCGCTCCCACTCTCGCACCGCAGCTGTGCGCGCCAAGATCCGCGAGATCTTTATGCCGGCGCTGAGCTCCACAATGACCGAAGGCAAGATCGTGTCCTGGATCAAGTCCGAGGGCGACCGCCTTTCCAAGGGCGAGAGCGTCGTCGTCGTCGAGTCGGACAAGGCCGATATGGACGTCGAGACCTTCTACGATGGCATCCTAGCCGCCATCGTCGTCCCTGAGGGCGAGGTCGCCCCCGTCGGCGCCCCGATCGGTCTCCTCGCCGAGACCGAGGACGAGGTTGCCCTAGCCAAAGCCAAGGCGCAGTCTCCAGCGCAATCCCGGACGGCTGCTGTATCTGCTCCTCCGCCGTCTCCGGTCGCAGCATCTCCCGTTGCTTCACCCTTGACCGTGCCAGCCGAGGGACCGAGGAAATTGGTGGCTACACCCTACGCTAAAAAACTCGCGAAGCAGCACAAGGTGGATATTGGCTCTGTGACAGGGACCGGGCCCTTTGGGAGAGTTACTCCTCAGGATGTGGAGCTAGCTGCTGGGATCCAACCTAAGGAACCTTCTCCGACTCCTGTCGCAGCTCCTCCGTCCGTATCGAAAGGTGCCGCTGTTACTCCCGTTGCAGAAAAAGCTGCTGCGCCTGCTGCATTACCTCCAATCCCGGGCTCTACAGTGGTGCCATTTACGACAATGCAGGCAGCAGTGTCGAAGAACATGTTGGAAAGTCTATCGGTGCCCACGTTTCGGGTTGGGTATCCAGTGATCACAAATGCTCTTGATGCACTGTATGAAAAGGTAGAATGTTTATTATACTTAGAAGTTAGCATGGGGGATCTAGGAAGAGTTCAGGGTCTAATGCAATATATATTTTAACTTATTTGTCCCCTCAATATATATATTTGTCCAAAATTCTTTCATTTTTTTTTTTCACTCCTAAGATTATGCATGCCTTAATCCTATGTTTTCCACCCTAAAAAAGAGAGGTTTTTCTTTTTGCTGCTGATAGTTAAAAATGCTACTCTCCCGAAAAATTACACTTAAAGGTTGGTTGTGATATTTATATCACATTTACACACAAGAATTAAGATAATATCATTTGAATTGCTGATTTACTCACTTTTAATGCTATACACAGTTTTTTGAGAAATCATTACATAAGGATGAGCTATGTATTTAGAGCTACAGACAACCAATGAAGATAAAATACATAGTTGGATTACAACTGTGCTAAATGTAGCTTATGTTAGCTCAGGATACTTAGCTTAGGTTATCTTAGGATATGTACACCAATATATTATATATGCTTGGTTCAAATTAAGCTGGTCTGACTCACCCAAGGTTCAACTAGCTAGAACTTGCCATGCCACCAATTTGACTGGAGCATTGAGAACTTGCCAGAGCATACTCAGCTCCAAGGAATATAGGACTGCTCACCCAAAGTTCAGCTCTCTTGCATTAATCCATCTAATGAAAGAATTAGTAACCTACTTCATATCGGTTGACCACTTTAATCCAACCAAGACTTCAGCTAATAAATGTAACATAGTAAGGCGCAATCCTCCCTAGGAAATAAAGGTATATTTTCTTGTAATATTAGTGACTCGCCCCCAATAATTAAATTTCAAAAAGTCATTTAGATTTTCTATATATTTTCTGTAATGCAAACATTAGGCATGGGCCTATAAAATAGGGGGGGCCTGAAGGGAGGGTAGGATCATTGATTTATTGGTATTCCACTATTCCCTCTCTTTCTCTATATTATCTATCAATCTTGTATGGTATTTTGAGAAAGATTCAAGAGTCACCTCCTGATCAATTTGGATTCAACGTAGTACAAGATATTTTTTCTTGTATTGCAAAACATTTTCATCTAATTGTAAGTCATTCTTCTCTTTTACACTACAATTATAGAAATTTATTTTTATTAAAAAAACTAATACTTTTTGTAAAATAGAAGAACTGTCTTATACTTCATGAATAAATGTCTTGTGCACGGTGCTAAATTTAATTAGGGATACCTCGAGTAAAATTTTCCCCATATATGGTTCTTGTGTATTCTAAGGCTAGAATTTCTGCAAGTTGCATTGAATGCGTTAAGTTTTTAGGTATCCTATCATAGAAAATCTGCTACAGGGATAAACTGCGGTCTATAACATCTAGTTATTCATATTTACTTTTTTTAGTTGATTCCTGCCTCTTGAAATGGATGGAAAGTTATAGATTTTATTTGATGATTTCTTAAACTGGCTGAATTCTCAGGTCAAGTCAAAAGGTGTGACTATGACTGTCCTATTGGCAAAGGCTGCAGCAATGGCACTTGCACAGCATCCGGTTGTTAATGCTAGCTGCAAGGATGGGAAGAGCTTCAGTTATAATAGCAACATCAATATTGCAGTGGCTGTGGCAATTGATGGTGGGCTTATAACTCCTGTTCTCCAAGATGCTGATAAGGTGAGTTATGAACTATTTTTTGACATTTGACGGCGTTTGCTTCAACTTTACTGACTGAAATGGCTGATGGATGTTGCAGCTGGATATCTATCTCCTTTCTCAAAAATGGAAGGAACTTGTGAGCAAAGCTCGATCTAAGCAGCTCCAGCCCAAAGAGTATAATTCAGGTTTATCTATGACAGAAAAATGACACTTCTATTCCTTTGAAGTTCCTTGAGGTTACTTCATACTGACTTGTGATTTGAAATAGGAACATTTACCCTGTCTAACCTTGGCATGTTTGGAGTTGATAGATTTGATGCTATTCTTCCTCCGGGTCAGGTGAGGTTCTTGATACATTAGGCCCAGTTTGTTGTGATATACTTTTTGGCATCTAAATCGCCCTGTAATGTTCAGGGGGCAATTATGGCTGTGGGAGCATCCAAACCAACAGTTGTGGCTGGTGCTGATGGTTTCTTTACTGTAAAGAACAAAATGCTGGTAAGTAGCGCACTCCTTCCCTTTTTAAATTGAATGCGTAAGTGTTATATATATTACAGCATAATCTTATGCGCTTCTACTTTGTTTCCAAAATAAGTAGTTGATAGATGGAATGAATATAAAATAATTTAAATGAATAGGATTAGTGATAGTCTTATTGTTCTTAGGTTTATTGGTGTGGATATTATATTTGGTTCTTATGCTTCTCATGCATTGTTTGCTCAACCCAAAGTACATTGGTTGAGATTTATTATGGGGCAGGTGAGGTTCAAACTCAAGTTTTTTACAACTTTCAAGGCTTTAATCAGTTGGGCTAGCTAACACTCTCAACTAATGCTCCTCAATTGCATTAAAAGGAACATGAATCAGTTTTTGCACCAAAAAAAAGATGGAATATTACAATGTATTCCTGAGGAATAGAAATTGATAATTGTGATTTAAATAGAGATATTGCTCTAATTTAAATTACAAGAGGGTTTATGGTGGGTATGTATAAAATGAGTGATAGAAAGGAGATTGAAGAAGTTATATATTTTATATGTGTATATGATCTTATAATAATGATAACATACTTTAAAATCATGAGTCAACTTGAGTTACTTTAATAAGTGAAGCTATTAAATCACGATATACTTTTGTATTTTTTAGATAAGAAGAATCTTAACTATTAGGTGGTTCAAGAAGATAGCTTGAACACGTATGATAAAGTAGAAGATATGGAGAACTATAAGGAAAGAAAAAAGAATTATGATTATTGGTGGAACTTAAAAGCTAATAAGTAGTTAATCTCTCTCTCTCTCTCTCTCCCCCTCTCTCTCTCTCTCTCTATATATATATATATATATATATGAGAGGCCAATTATAACTTTAAAATTGAATCAAACTTTGATATGTGAATTTCACGATTTTTTATATTAAGAAGATTGTTAAAGAAGTCCTAGAGATTTGGTGTAGTAAGGATATATAAGAAATTGTCAAAGAAAATAAATTTATTTTTGAAGAATGATAAAGCAATTACTATTGAGACATGCAATAGTTATAATGACGCCAAAAGATTTATGAAAATTGTAGCAAAAACGAAGCTCTTTCTCTTTGGGATTTTCTTATTGGGCTAGGTATTAAGAAGGAAAAAAAAGAGATTTATAAGATAGCTAAGGCAAAAGGAAGGAGATATAGTGACTTTGATCAAGTTATTTGTATAAAGAGAAGGTAAAATTATCTTAATGAAAGATGTAGATATGAAGGAATAATGAAAAAATATATATAATTTAGAAATTATTATCCAAAAATTTAGGTAGAAGTTTATTTAGAGGAGCAAAATGAAAATTTTAGGAGTAAGTTATAAAAATCGATTGGCTTTGAATAAGATGCACTAAAATAGTGCTAATAAGATGCACTAAAATAGTGCTATTTGTTGAGTTGATAGAAAGATTGTTATTTGGAGAGCTATAAAACAAATTTGAGTAGCTCATGTCTTTTATCATACCCCTAAGGTTAGTATAGGCAAAATGGTGGGGAATGAATAATTTTCATTCAAGTATTTAGGAACAAAAAAGAGATTCAAGATGCTCGTGGTTATAGAAACATTAAATTTATGAGTTATATGTTGAAGTATGTTAGTCAAATTGACTTTGTGCTAAGAAGTTTTGGTTTTTGTGCTTAGGTAATTAATGTAAAAACATTTAAAATTAAGCATCTTTAAGCTCTTATTACTCTTGTAAGGTCATATGATTATCATAATTGAGAATATTTGGTGGGCATTATGCAATACTATGTATATTGGGGTAAGTAATCAGGTTAATGATAGAAATGGGTTGGGTCAGTTGTAGATAAAGAGTCAAAAGATAAATTGCTGAGGTTAATGGGGTTAGTAATAAGGCGGTTGCTATTGAGATAATCATCAACTAAGAAGTTATGAATGTGGTTAGTTTTATACTGCTCAAGATAGATTACAAAATAGTTTGAAAAAAAAATAAAGAAATAGATGAACTAACACAAGAAATATTTGTTGAAGAAATAATATTTATTGGAAGTGATTTAAATAGGTAAACAAGCTGTAGTAGAGAATTCATGACGGTTATGAAATAAGAGAAATATAATGAGAAAAAGTTATACTTGATTTTAAAGTAGCTTATGATATATTAATGGACACATTTTAAATAATAGGGAGAACAATTGATCAATTACAAAAGTGGAGTTATCAAATCATAAATAAAATTTTCTTATTTAGATGGAAAGATGATGCAATCAAAAATTTGGGAGAGGGAGGGCCCCAAATTTTTGATCACAAAAAAATAAACTACTATTTCTAAGAACAAAATAAAGATATAAAAAGACAAATAAACTAAAAGAAAGAACTTTACTTCATAATATAAAAACTATTACAACTTAGACAAGACTTACAAAGGACTCGACACTTACAATTTTGACACAAACAAAAATGACTCAAACAAACGACTCATCAAAACACCCTAAATTTGCTTTCCAAAAGAAGAAGGATACAGGTGGGGTGTAAACTTGCGGATAGAAGAAAGAGATTAGAAGTCGAGACGAAGGTTGGAAAGAGCCCGTAGGATTTCCGAAGTAGGAGAAGAAGTGGAACAAAGCTCTCAAGCTTTTTCCAAGAAAAACCTCTCAGGTTTTCTCCAAAAATTATCCTCATATCATTCTCACTTTTTAAAACTCTAAAACATCTACTATAAATAGGCATAAGAAGAGGAATGCCAACAGCCATCAACCTTGCTAAAACAGCCAACAAAACAGCCCACGGCTTTACCAAAACAGCCAATCAAAAACAGCCAAAAACCTTGCTAAAACAGTCAACAAAACAGCCTACAGCTTCCCTAAACAGCCAATCAAAACAGCCAAAAAGTTCCCAAGTTTCCTAGAAGAAATGAAAAGCCAAGAGGCACTTCTGTTGAATCCCAAGAGCCAACCTATAAACCATTCCAAAGCCACGGAACCAGCCAGGACAGCACAGCCGTGGAACCAGCACATGAAACCAGGCGGCAGAGGGAATGCCAAGGCAGTAAAGAAGACAGCACCCGAAGAGGCACCTCACGCCCAAAGCAGCCAACCGTGAGGGAACTTTCCAGAGAAGATAAATGGCTGCAGTAATTTTATTTCAAAAGGAATGTGAAAGAGCAAAATTCACCCACCAAATCTAGTTCCCATTTCATAAATTTATAACAAGTCATTAGCTCATAATGAGCTACTTCTCCACTAGATATTAATGAGCTTGGCACAACTAAAGTTTTAACTTCTTAAGCTCAAACCAAAACAGCTAATGCTCACATGAAATCAGCAAACACCCAAAGGAGAGGGGAAATATGAAAAGACACTAGGCAAAAAAACTCAACTTGAGTTGACCCCCCCTTTGTCTACATCAGACTCCCCTACTTGCGAATTCAGCTCCTGATGAATTATTTGCTGTTGATTTCCTTGAGGCGGTGCATACAGATCATCCAGCTCTTCGAGTTTTTCGCCAAATCTTTTTAGAATCTCTTCTTGTTCTTTTTCAAATTGTTGTTGTAGATATCTTTTCCACTTTTCGAATTTTTGATCACATAGGAACATGTGATATTGAAGCTTGTATAAACGGTCTTGAAGCGGATCAGTAGAATCACCTTCGGTAGGAATCCATCTGTCCAACGGGAGAGGGACATCAGGATTTTCTTGATTAATCTCCTCCATGATTGAAGCCATTTTTTTGTTATTTTCCATTTTTTTTTACTGACAAAAAAAAGACTCAAAAGACTCCACCAAAAAAAAGACTTAGACCTAACTTAAGACTCTTGACAACAAGACTTACTAGACTCACAACTTGACTTTGACTTGAAGACAAAATAAAAACTTGACAAACTACAAAGCTAAACCTAGGACTTTCTAAACCTGGCTCTGATACCAAATTGATGCAATCAAAAATTTGGGAGAGGGAGGGCCCCAAATTTTTGATCACAAAAAAATAAACTACTATTTCTAAGAACAAAATAAAGATATAAAAAGACAAATAAACTAAAAGAAAGAACTTTACTTCATAATATAAAAACTATTACAACTTAGACAAGACTTACAAAGGACTCGACACTTACAATTTTGACAGAAACAAAAATGACTCAAACAAACGACTCATCAAAACACCTAAAGTTGCTTTCCAAGAGAAGAAGGATACAATGAAATGATTACTATAGAGAGAAGAAAGAGATTAGAAGCCGAGACGAAGGTTGGAAAGAGCCCGCAGGATTTCCGGAGGAGGGGAAGAAGCTTAGAAAGAGCCCGCAGGATTTCTAAAGTCAAAAACCACTCAGGTTTTATCCCAAAAATTACATCATAACATTCTCTTTTTTTAAAACTCTAAAACATCTACTATAAATAGGCATAAGAAGAGGAATGCCAACAGCCATCAACCTTGCTAAAACAGCCAACAAAACAGCCCACGGCTTTACCAAAACAGCCAATCAAAAACAGCCAAAAACCTTGCTAAAACAGTCAACAAAACAGCCTACAGCTTCCCTAAACAGCCAATCAAAACAGCCAAAAAGTTCCCAAGTTTCCTAGAAGAAATGAAAAGCCAAGAGGCACTTCTGTTGAATCCCAAGAGCCAACCTATAAACCATTCCAAAGCCACAGAACCAGCCAGGACAGCACAGCCGTGGAACCAGCACAGGAAACCAGGCGGCAGAGGGAATGCCAAGGCAGTAAAGAAGACAGCACCCGAAGAGGCACCTCACGCCCAAAGCAGCCAACCGTGAGGGAACTTTCCAGAGAAGATAAATGGCTGCAGTAATTTTATTTCAAAAGGAATGTGAAAGAGCAAAATTCACTCACCAAATCTAGTTCCCATTTCATAAATTTATAACAAGTCATTAGCTCATAATGAGTTACTTCTCCACTAGATATTAATGAGCTTGGCACAACTAAAGTTTTAACTTCTTAAGCTCAAACCAAAACAGCTAATGCTCACATGAAATCAGCAAACACCCAAAGGAGAGGGGAAATATGAAAAGACACTAGGCAAAAAAACTCAACTTGAGTTGACCCCCCCTTTGTCTACATCAAAAGAAAAATATTCTTGTCAAATTGCAAGTTCATTCCAGGAGAAAACTTGTGATATGGTTGAGGATTGTAAAAATTTGACAACAAATATTCATTGTTTGATTAAATGTTGTCCAGAAGGCCCAAGAAACTATTTTATACTGAGTATTAGCAGGGGTGGAACCAGCCCTAATTTTCAGGGGGGGAAACTTACAAGGCATATCTGTCGGTGTCGGGGGTCCAAGGGGGCAGCGCCCCCTAGCGGGGTTCGACCTGCCCGGTCAAGTCGCGGGGTCAAGGGGAACAAATTTTGGTTTGAAGGATATTTTTGGAATTCAATGATGAATTCTCTGACTATTTGTTAGGGGCAATTACCTAAAGACCATAGTATTTTAAAATTTTTAGGGGGGGCAATTGCCTAAAAACCCTTGTAATAAAGACTTAAAAATGAACTAAGAGGGATATAAATTACCTTAAAAATCATATAAATAATTTTATTTTAAATTTTTTGAGAGGGGGGGGGGGGGGGACGCAATTGCCCCCCCATGACCCCAATGGGGTTCCGCCCATGAGTATTAGTATAAGCTTTATATCGAGAACCACATGTAAGAGTAATTCAATCTGCTCCAGCATGGAACTTACTACTGCTAGCACTTTGACCTTTGATATGCAGCTGATCTACAATTCAAGAGGTAGATCGGTTTTCCCAATCAACGTAGACGCCGCTAGGAAGCCCTCAAAGAAAAGAACTACAACAAACACTCACAAAACTCATCAATAACATGCTTCTAAAACCCTAGACAACTCCCCCTTAAATAGCCCTAAAACACAATAATACAATTAGAACATTCCTAATCAGCATAAACATAATTTAGAAAATTTTTCTAAATAAATAGAAATTTCCTAATCAACATAAATATAATTTAGGAAATCTTCCTAAATAATTAAACACGATTTAGGAAACATTCCTAAACAATTAAACATGATTTAGAAAACTTTCCTAAATAATTAAATATATTTCAGAAAACCTTCATGAACAATTAAACACTTCCTAAATAGTATAAATATAATTAGGAAACTTTTCTAAACAACTCCCCCCTTGATTAGGAACATCCCTAAATAATTTCCCCTAATTAGGAACTTTCCTAAACAATTTTCTCTTGATTTCGAACCTTCCTAAGCAGCTCCAACTTCCTGACTGCGCCCTCCCCCCTTCCCAAAAAAAAATAAAAAAAAGCGTATCATCCTTCCCCAGGAGGTTTGGTCCCAGCAAAGCACAATAGCGATATGAAACACTTGAAGATTTCAAGTAAATCTTATCAACCTCGGGAAAACAACGAGAAATTTCTTCCAATACAACAACAACAACAACATCAAGCCTTTATCCCACTACGTGGGATTGGTTACATGAATCCTTTTTCTCCATTGTGTCCTATTAAAGGTCAAATTCTCGTTTAAATCTAATAAAGAAAGGTCATTCCTAATATTTTTTAACCAGGTCTTTTTAGATCTGCCTCTACCTTTCTTAACATAAGTCAAATCTAATACCTCTACTCTCCTAACCGGGTCATTGGAAGGCCGTCGTTTTATATGACCAAACCATCTAAGGCGACTCTCTCTAATCTTATCTTCTACTGGAGCAACTCCAACCTTTTCACGTATATGCTCATTTCGTATCCTATCTCTAAGGGTAAAGCCACTCATCCACCTGAGCATCCTCATCTCTGCCACACTTAACTTAGTATTATGCTTCTCTTTTAATGGCCAACATTCAACACCATAAAGCATTGCAGGCCAAATCTCTAGATGAAATTTCTTCCAATCTCCAATGAAAATCAGAGAAAACAGTAATTTTATTGCAAGACAAATAGAACGGAAAGAAAATATCAAAATACAATTGATCTTCTATTCGAGAGGAGGATCTATCTCTCCCAAATCTCTAGATGCCACTATAGCCCAAAAGAACCCAAGAGATCTCAAATTCAGCTAAATTCAAGATGCCCTAACCCTAACAAACTATTTAATGCATACAATCCAAAAGGAAATCTCTAAACAATCCCTACATTCAAATTTCCTTCCTAACTCTCTCAAAAATCCTTCATAAACAGCTCTATTGACTATTGCGGTTCAAGCGGTGTACAGGAGAGGCGAAACTATTCCGCCTTTGTTTCGCATGAGCCGATCTCGTGTGGACTGGCTGGACCGGTCCAATGAACCAGTCTAACAATACTCCCCTCCCAAAGACCCACTTGTCCGCAAGGTTCTTGTCCATAATGTGGAAAGTTCGACATCCTCTACTCCATTCCCTCTTCATCACAAATAGTAAGAACTTGACCCCCTCCGGTTGAGATTAAAGTTTCATTTAAATGTTTAGAATTGACCCCCTCTAATTGAGATTCACTTTCAACACGGCCATCATTCAGGGTGATGTTAAAGTCACTTTTAAAATATTTGTATTTTTTATAGAAATTTAGGAGGCATTTTAAAGCTTGGAATCTCCTATAAACTCATTTATTTAGATATGTATTTTCATTGCATTTTCAATTGTGTAGGTAATTTTAAATTTCTATGCCCATTTATCATTCAAACAAAAAACTGGCAAGCCTCCTTATGTCCCCTCCCCTCAAAGGGTGGTTGGGAGGGCACTTGCCCTTTCAAATATGCCCTGACAGATAGGATTTGATGACCGAGGGCTTCAGGACGTTGATTGATCCCGACACAAGTTTTTGAGCTTAAATTATGTGGTCGTGGTACCTGTTAATTTAATTTAAAAGTACTATATATTATTTCTCGAAAATCCTGCGCCCTTATGGCGTCCTCTCCCCACGAGGGGAGGTTGGGGGGCATTTTCCCTTTCAGATGCGCTTGGTAAGATTAAAATTGACGACCGAGGTCTTTGGGGGAATAATTGTCACCACAATCATTCTCTTAGAGTCCTCAATCATGCGCATTCTTGTTCAAGTTTCTCGGCAATTGAGATTGCTCGGTGTCTGGCCAGCCCACCATGGTTAGCACAACCTTCAGCTTGCTGAATGACATGAGCAAGGGAAACTTTACCTTTGACTAAGCTTTTACTATGACTTTGCTCATCATAATCCTTCCTTCCAGATAGAAAACCTGTGTCGCCATGTTGTTGCCAAGAAGATCCTTCTCCTACCCTATTTACATTCTGACATTTTTTCCCTTGCGATCTCTTCCCATAGAAAGAGAATCAAACTGTAGCTCTCCTGCAAGGCTCGAGTCACTTACTTTTATAGCATTTTCTTTAGGTATCTGCCTCAGAAGGTTTTCAGATTGTTGGCAGTGAGAGGTGTTATTAGAAATTGATTGTTTAATATTGATCATCCTAGAAAAAACATTCCTGGGATCATGCATATCATCAGTAACTTGAACATCTTGTATAGCATCTATCCGAGGGTTGCATCTGATTTCAAGTATCACAGTGGCATTAAGAACAGGTGCAAACGCTTGCAAAATCTGTTCTCTAAAATTTTCAGCTTTGGATTTGCTATCAGGTAACCCAAAGTCTTGTTGCACAGTGGGTGCAGAACCTAAGCGGATAGAATTTAGCCTTCCCTCAGAAAGAAATTGTTTAAGTGCATCTAGTTAATATTTTCAATAACTTCTTGCCATATCTTTTTATAATCCTTGCATCTTCTGTCAAACCTATAGCTCAAGTTTTTTTTGGTGGCTAGTCTACTGCATCAAAGCTTCCGGGTGTGTGAGAGTTGAGTTTGAATGAGGAGAGAGTGGGCCGAGCCGGAGTTATGTGTCACGGGAGAGAGGGCAATGGACGGTTGTGAGATCATGTGTGAGTGGGGTAGTCGGAGCCGGTTAGAGGTCAACACAAAATAAGAATTGTTTTCTCAATAAAAATATGTCGTGAATCTAATGCAATAAATAAAAAATGATTTATTGCAAATTTTGGAAATCTCAATTGAAGTAGGTTAAAAATTCGATACAGATGAAAAAAAAAAACATAGGATAATATTAAATATTAGTTAGAAAAATGATCCATCCATCTCACACCCATCTGAACATTGCATTTGCAGTGAGTTTCCATTAGTCAATTTATGTACAAATCCAATGAGTATCACCTTTAAACTTATTATAGAATTCTCATATTGGTTAGATCAAGTCCTAGTAAAGGAATACTCCATAAAAAGCAGAATAATTTACAAATTGAATGGTATACCGATGCAAACATTACATGATGATTAGTGGCTAGAGGATCCACAGATGGATACTATGTATTTTTCCAGACGAAATCTCATAATATGAAGTAGTAAGAAGCAACTTGTTATTTTAAAATTTAATGCTAAATCTAAATTTAGAGTCATTTCTTAAGGAATTTGCAAGTATTTGTATATCAAATTAATTTTAAAAGATTTAAAAATCAAATGAGAAGGGCCAATAAAGATATATTGTATTAATAAAGCTATTATCAACATTGTTTGTAATCTAGTACAATATGATCAAACTAAGTATGTGGAGATGGATAAATATTTCTTTAAAGGGAAATTAAAAAGTTAGTTGCCTCTATATGTGCAATAAAAAATTAACTTGCTGACATTCTTATCAAATTATACTACAACCCCTTGTCAAAAATATTTTAAGCAAATTTAATATAAATTTAATATGGTAAATTTATACCGCTCGGTTTAGGGGGAGTGTTGAAGGATTGTGAGGCTCACAAATCAACCAATATTGTTAAGTATCCTTGAGCACATGAATTGAAACTTGTTTAAAATGATTGTGAAGAATCAGCTTAACTCTTAATATGAATAAATAAAAATAAAGATTCATAACATTGACTCCAAATAGTTATGGATAAGGCTAATGATTTAATGATGATGTGTATTCCAAAGATAAGTTGAAGTTGTGAAATTTCTATGAAGCAGCCTTTTGCATTAAAATGATTATTTTTCCATTGGTTATTGAGATTCTTTTTAACGATTGTTTAAAATAAGGTATTCTAAATCACAATCTTAATAGTTGGGCCTATTTTGAAGTTAAAGTTTAGAGCTATATAGAATATTTTTAGAAGATTAATAGTTTGGAGTTAGTATAATAGTAAAGCAAAGGTTTATTATATTAAAATGCTATTTAGTGGAAGTGACATTAATTATTATTAGTAGTATTATTAGAGGAACTAGTGATACTTGAATGTGGTTGGTATAACTCTTAGAGGAGAATGGAGATGTGAAAAAGTCCAGCTTTCTAAAATTGAAGTTTGTTGATTAAATTGGGAACGGCCTAAGGATTATAATGTAATAAAAGAGTATCATTATTGAGTTCTCTTGTTATTCTGCAAACTGAGTTTGATAAAAATGAAAATATTAAAATGGATGCATGAAATTTTTTGAAAGGATGGAGTGATAAAATGTTTCTTTGAGAGATATGCTTGAGTAATACCTATTAATTAAAGGTTATTGAGAAGTTGTTGAGTATCTATACAGGTTTTTGCAGAGAATGTAAATTGTCTATCAATATTAACCTCGGATATAGAATTCTAGTAGACATGTCTAAACTATTGGTACAATATTCTGAAAAAAATATTCTTATTTTTCCAGATAGTTAGGATAAGGCTATTTATGATTATCTTCTATTGTAATGTTTGGGTGACTAATTAGCAAAATGTGTTATATGTAAATTGCTTTGAAGAACTTAAATATATCGGAGTGTTTTTGGTTGGCATCCCCACTGTAGAGGTAGTGCAGTGTAGATAATAGGGCTGGAATTTTTCGAGCATGTTTGATTGTTCATTTATATAGGCTAAGCGAGGATAAGAAGTAAGCTTTTGAAGTTTAAGTTGTAAGTTATGTTAAGATGTTTCGTTCACTACAAAGACGAGCTAATATAAGTTGGTGAAGCCGTTTGTTTCTTCTTTTTATTTTAAAATTGGCTTGCTTTGTAAAATTAAACCATGTTTTTGATTGATCTAATTGATTAATTGGAATTTTAAAATATTCATAAAACACTTGTAGGAACCTTCAGAAGAAGCCCTAGGTAATGGAATGGTCGATGGTTTCAGCAGGCAATACAAAATAGATTTTTTAAGGAACAAAAATTTCTATCAAGGTTATCAAGAAATTACTGTATGAATATCAAAACCTAATAGTAGTGGCGAGAAGTTGACAACATGTGGCATTGTTGCTCACAAAGGTGGAAGGGAAAGCACCCACACAAATCCTAGCTAGTGATTATTGAACACGAGGGGGTAGCTAGTGATTATTGAACACGAGGGGGCGCTCATGCCATATAACACAGAAGAATAAGGAGCACACACACAAACCCTAGCCAGCGAGGATCACGTAGTTGGAAGACGCTCGTGACAAAAGAAGCATAGGAGGAAGAATGCCCAAGTCTCATTAAGGTCTCAATTCTAATAAGAACCCCATGTTTCATTAGCCCATACTGCTATAGAAAGAATGCCTATGGTTAAAAAAGCAAACCTGTAACTAATGACACGATAACTCCAATAATCCAAACATTGAATTAATTGATATTTGTAAAAATATTGAAATGAAAGGAAAGAAGTATTTTTTAATACACCTTTTTTATTCAAATATTCCATATCACCAAAAAAAAACCGACTTGAGCTGAAAAAATAAGTGGAACCCAACCAAAAATCCTGGCCCATAATGATTACAGACGAGGGCACTTGTAGCGCGGCACAGAGGATTGAGAAGCACCCAGCAACCATTGTCAACGAAGATAGCAGAGGAGGAACTAGGGGAACACGTGTGAATTCTTGGCATCTAACAGGGTTGTGATCCTGCTTAGCTTAGCCACAAAAAAATGGGTTTCCTTTATCTGGGCTTACAAAAGTTTCTAAATCCTATTTTGCAAGGATTTGGAGATTAAGGGAACTTAAGCCTGTACCTAAGCCTGAAACAAACAGCCGTAAGTTAAGGCACAAAGCAGCTTCAATAGAAACCAGGGCTGTTTTCCCTGTGTAGTTTGATGGAAAAAGTAAAGAATTAATGGTGTAAAGAAAGGATAATGAAGAAATATCTCCAGGATTGGCTTCTCAGCTAAACCCGTTAGATTAATTCACTTGTATTATCTGTTGTTTGGGCTCCTCCAGCATTCAAGGAGAATCTCTCAATTTAGTAGTTCAGGTGGTCTTCTTAGTGAGAAATTATTTTATCCGGAGTTCGAACGTAGAGGATCTTCCGGATTACTGCATACGCTCTACGTGCTTACTGCGTATATATTACATATTTGTAGATACACAGTAAATAAGCAGCAAATAATTAGTTGTGAGGATTTGTTGCTTATTTACTGCGTATCTACAAATACGCAGAGTTTAAGCAGAGCGTAGGCAGTGCATCCAGTAATTTGAAAGATACTCTACATTTGGATTCCGCACAGAATAATTTCTCCTTCTTATTAGCCCATCTTAATGTCAGTTGAGAAGTTTCTAGGTGGCCTGTGGTTTTGGCAGACTTTTAGTTTTGCAAAATACTTACAGCTGATGGTTTTACATACAAAGGTTGAATATGGATCTGGAAGAATTTTATTTGGATGACCATATCACTAGCTTGTCCTCCATTCCATTTTGCTTCCAAGATCCATATAAAAAACTTTTGATCATCTTATAGAAATCCCTTTGTGATAAAATTTCGTGCAGATGACAAATTTTCTCCTTTCAAGAGTCTAATCCACATCCAATTTTCTGCATATGCTCTCTTCTTTTGCAGGTGAATGTAACAGCAGATCACCGGATTATTTATGGTGCAGACTTGGCTGCTTTCCTTCAAACATTTTCGAAGATAATAGAAAATTCTGATAACTTGACTCTGTAAGAGCATCTTTGGGTCATCTATCTGTGTTGTAGATTTTCAGCTTATAGGAACTTTTGTTAGCTCTACAGGTATGTTGCTGAAAATTTTAATTTTTTTCACCAGCTTCTCATGGCTTTTCTATTATATTTTCTATGTTGAAAATGGAACAAGTTGAGCGTATTGTCATTTTTTTTTAATAAAGTCTGCATGATTTTTTCATTTTCCACATCTCTGGTTGCATTTTTCATTGACAAATAAAATAACTTAATATTGTATTATATTATACTATACTTATATAATTTGTGTCATGATTTCTTGATTTTTTTTTCAGAGATATATGGCTTTTTTTTTTGGGTTGTTTGGTGGCAAGAGAGATGTCATGTTTCTCTTCGTATCTTCTTATAGAGAAATTATTATGTGCGGGGTCTGTACGGAGAGAACTATTCGGTTTTGTGACTATGAACAGTAAAAATAGGTGTGTCAATTCGGGTCAACGGGTCGGATTCGGGTCGAACCCGGAACTGACCCGGCATTATTCGGGTCAACTCGAACCCGACCCGTTTTTAAAAATGGGTCAGGTTTTCGAACCCGAACCCTACCCGATTCGGGTCCGGGTCAACCCGACATGAATGACCCGGGATTGACCCAAAATTGCTAGTTTTCGGGTAAAAAATCGGGTCAATCTTTGATTTTCGGGTCAACCCGAACCCGACTCGGTTTTTGAAACATGTTGATTTGCTGAACCCAAACCCGACCCGTTTCGGGTCCGGGTTGACCCTAACCCGGATTTTTCAGGGTCGGGTTCGGGTCGGGTTTCGGGTCGTGTAAAAAATTGGCACCCCTAAGTATAAGCGCAGTGATGAACAATAACTTGATTTTATTGTTCACAGTGACAAAACAGAACAGTTCTTTGCGTCCGGATTCCACACGTAATAATCTCTCCTTATATGGCATTATTCTTTCATAGTATTTGACAGTTTTCTTGATTAGAATTAAAATTCATAATTATCAATTGAGGCAATATATAGTTATACTATGTAAAAGATGTGGTTTTGTTTGGATAAAATTGATCTATTTGGTTTAGTTATTAAAGTATCGGTTTAATTATTATTTCTAGTTTTGTCTTTCTTTGATTTGTAGTTATTGGTTTGTTTTTGTTTTATAAAATTGGTTAAACTAAAAATTGAATTATATGAATTTTTTTAACATTATATCAATAAAATTGTAGATATAAATGTAATAAAGATTAATATGAAATTATTAGGTAAAATTATTTATATTTTAATTTATCCAAAGTCAAATCGAATTGATCAAATTAAAGTTTGGTTCTGATTAAGTTTGTTTGAAAAATAATTTTTAAGAAAATAAATAAATAAATAATATTTTATTTTTTTTAAGAGTGGGCAATCATTGTTGCTCGCCAAACTCGTTGCCAAACCATACAAAGCTCGGCAGGTCATCAACTAACGTTTAATCCCGAGCTAATTCTTTTATTGATCGAGCGCCGAACCATATAATGATGAGACTATGAGAGGCCTAATTTATTTATTTATTTATTTCATACCACTTTTCTGAAATATTTTAATCATTTTAATGAAATTTGTACATAGCTGAACTTATCATATACTAATAAGCAAAATAGCAAATGCTATATTTCAATAAATAAAATAAAATAAAATTTTCGCCCAAAAATTTAGTGCAATGCCCATATTTTTTGTTAATAATCAGTTAATACAGGGAACTTTTATTACATCCGGTGTAAGGACGTAGAGGAACGTCTAGTTGGAGGCAAAATTCCGCCAAAAAACTTGGTATTTGCTCGGTACAACTAGGTATTATTTGATAATAACGAGGAATACCGCTCTCTGAAGACCAATACCGAGTTATACCGAGCTGTACCGAGAAATACCGAGTTGTACCGAGTTTCTCTAGAAAAAACTCGGTACAACTTTTGTATAACTCGGTATTGCTCGGTATAGCTAGGTATAACTCGGTATTGAGTCTTCAAATGAAGGTATTCATCGTTATTGTTTAATATTGCTCGGTATTTGCTCGGTACAACTCGTTTTTTGACGGGATTTTGCCTCCGACCGGACCTTCCTCTACGTCCGGTCGGAGGACGTAATAATTGTTCACAAGGAGCCATATGCAGCTCATTTTGATATGTTGATTGAAGTTTTAATTATTAATTAGGAGATTTTGGGTTTGAATTTTGTGTATTTGATATATGTGAAATTTGTCTTGATTGACCTAAAATTATATGAAATCAATAAACAATAATAAGAAAATATAAGGTGTAATTGTCAAAAAAAAAAAAAATATGACGGGGATAAAAACACTATATAAGAGAATTTTCGTCCAAAAGAGATGCGATTTTTGTCGCCCAAGATGACAAATAAAGTATTAAACTTATCCGATTAATCTACGAGGGTTGAAACTACAATTGAAAATAACTAAAAATGAGTCATTTTTAGACTCGAACGAGTATTAACCGAGTGGACTCACAATGTAAGCCGAATGAATATATATTGCATATAACATGATACCTGATACATACTCAAAAAATTATCTTGATCGGGCACGAATCTCGAGGCAAAAGCTAGTTGGAAACTTCAAAAAGTAATTTTGGGAGCACCCGAACTCCGATTTCAGCGAGCTTATAGTCAAACTGAGCGTCTCGGAAATACGAACCCAACGACACCAAGATCAACCCAATCCGAGCCCAAATGAGTCTGAATCAAGGGCTCAAAGCGCTGTTGGAAGTTTCAAACCGCAATTTGAGTTACCAAACAGTCTCCGATTTTGACGAGCTTATAATCGAATCAAACGGCTCGACGAGACGAATCCAACAAGCCCAAGATCGCCGAATTACGACATCATTAAGGCCTTCAAATGCCCAACGAACGGTGCATGATCAAAGGATTCAATATCGGTCGTCCATTCAAAACACTCCCAATTCGCCTCTGATCTCACGCCTATTTACGGGCTATGCCACTCCAGAAAAACTATAAATAGAGCCCTCATTCTACACCAAGGGGACTCAAGTGAAGAGAGAGAAGAAGAAGATGTGAAACGGGAAAAGGAGATTCTTCACCTCCTCGACCACTGCCGGAGCTCTTCCTGCCGCCGGAACTCTGCCAGATTTTTGGGAGAATGCCATAATTCTGCCTAACTTCCACGTGATGCTGAAATTCTTCCCAATTTGTAACAGAGTTCCCTTCTGACGCTGAAACTCCGCCCAAGTGAAGCCGGAGTTCTCCTTTGCCACCAACAGACGTCGGACTTCTACCCGACGTCGAACCTTCACTCTTCGCCAAGTTTTCTACCCGACGCCGGACTTCTATCGGTTATCAGACTTCGCTGGATGTCTACACGAAGATGTATTTCTTTCCATTGTTGGACTTCTACCTGACACTGTCATTCTGATCTTCGTCGTCAGACTACAAGTCTTCCGACCTCTCTCGCCCTCTGGATGCGGTCCTTTCGACCAAACGAACATGTCAACAATGACTCTTTGTATTAACATCATGTAATGTACTCCATAAGATGTACATCAAGCTAAGACCTTCCACCAAGGAAGGGCCTTATTTGTAATCGACTGCAAATACTAGTGGATTCGTTCAAACTGGGCTAGGCCCCGTGGTTTTCCCCATTTTTTCAAGGGTTTTTCACGTAAAAATCTTGGTGTCTCATAAATGCTAGACCCTCTCTCTTATCTGATTGCGTGCCGGATTTTCGTATAATGCTAAGACGATAAAATTTATATTTCTCTACCGCCGCGAATACTCCTGGATGCAACAGTTTGGCGCCGTCTGTGGGAAAGTGATTCCCGACTGGGGGGAAATTAGTGCTCTAATCTCAAAAGATCACACATAACATCAATATCATAAGAAACAGATGCGGACTGGGGGCAACTTTGACTCAAACCATGGTCAAATAGATCCTCCAATACCTTCAACATCAAGTTGATATTTCAGGAATATCCGAGCAAACGTAAGGATACTTCAAATCAATTACAAGCTTTATACAGTCCCTTGTTGGACTTTTACTCCTTGGGCAAGGTCTTAATCTCAAACTCAAAAGGCAGTAACGGTCTAAAGATAGACCATTCTTCACCTTTGATTCGGGATATACGCGGCATTCGCCCCCTCCTAATCAAAGCAAAATCAATCACAGGGGGATTCGATTTGACCTCTTCCACACAGGTTAACATCGTCGAGCAAAGGCTCCGACATACAACCTCGGAAAGGTCTCACATCCTTGGTGGATTCTCTCGACCTCTTCCATACAAGTTAACATCGTCGAGCAAATGCTCCGACATACAATCTCGGATAGGTCTTACATCCTTGGTGGATTCTCTTGACCTCTTCCATACAGGTTAACATCGTCGAGCAAAGGCTCCGACATACAACCTCGGAAAGGTCTCACATCTCTGGTGGATTCTCTCGACCTCTTCCATATAAGATAACATAATCGAGCAAAGGCTCAAACATATAACCTCGGATAGGTCTTACATCCTTGGTGAATTCTCTCGACCTCTTTCACACAGATTAACGTCGTCGAGCAAAGGCTCCGACATACAACATCGGAAAGGTCTCACATCCTTGGTGGATTCTATCGACCTCTTCCACACAGGTTAACATCGTTGAGCAAAGGCTCTGACATACAATCTCGGATATGTCTTACATCATTGGTGGATTCTCTCGACCTCTTCCATACAAGTTAACGTCGTCGAGCAAAGGCTCCGACATACAACCTCAGAAAGGTCTCACATCCTTGGTGGATTCTCTCGACCTCTTCCATATAAGATAACATAATCGAGCAAAGGCTCAAAAATATAACCTCGGATAGGTCTTACATCCTTGGTTAACGTCGCCAAAATGCCGTCAAAGGACTTCCATTTAACTTCTCCACAAATTAAATTTCTACCTGATGTTGAATTTCCTCCTGTTGATGAACTTTTTTCTTGCAGGACTTTCAATGGATTAATACCCGACGTTGAACTTCTACCCGACGTCGGACTTCTGCTCGTAAGCGGACTTCTACTCGTCGTCAGACTCTTGCTCGTCGACGAATTTTTGTCGGTCTTCTACCCGACGTTGAACTTCTACCATACGTCGGACTTCTGCTCGTCAGCGGACTCCTACTCGTCGTCGGACTTCTGCTCGTCAGCGGACTCCTACTCATCGTCAGACTCCTGCTCGTCGACGAATTTTTGTCGGTCTTCTACCAGACGTTGAACTTCTACCTGACGTCGGACTTCTGCTCGTCAGAGGACTCCTACTCGTCGTCGGACTTCTGCTCGTCAGCGGACTCCTACTCGTCGTTGGACTTCTGCTCGTCGACGAATTTTCATTGGTCTTCTACCCGACGTCGAACTTCTGCTCGTCAGCAGACTACTACTTGTCATCGGCTTCTCGCTCGACTGCTACTCGCAACGCACCCTCAAACTCTCTCTTTTGGCTCCACGCTTGATTGTTGACTGCAAATGGGCGTCAACTCGATCGTCCATCACCAGCAAACTTCTGCTCAAATGACAAAGAAATCCCGTAAGCTTCTGCATACTAGGAGGGGAGCTAATTCGAGCAGGAGAAATTTCTTTCTTGCAAATAGCAGAAGCCTCAACCGCCAGAAAGCCAGAGGGAAGAAAGAAAAATCCCATAACTCATGCGCGCGAGGAGGGGCGCTAATTCGAGCAGGAAAAATTTTCAGCTCGCAAATAGCGGAAGCCTTAGCCGCCAGAGAGCCGTGGGGGAGGAGAAGAAATCTCGTAACTCCTGCGCGCGAGGAGGGGCGCTAATTCGAGCAGGGGAAATTTCCCGCTCGCAAATAGCGAAAGTCTCAGCCGCCAGAGAGCCGTGGGGGAGGAGAAGAAATCTCGTAACTCCTGCGTGCGAGGAGGGACACTAATTCGAGCAGAGGAAATTTCCTGCTCGCAAATAGCGAAAGCCTCAGCCGCCAGAGAGCTAGAGGGAGAAAGAAAGAGAAGGGGCCATTTTTCTAAAGGCCTTAGAGGCCTATTTATACTTTTTTGGAGAGAGAGAGGGAAGTTTCTAGAGTTTTCCAGAAATTTCAAATTTTTGGAATTTTTATAAATTTTTCCAGATTTTTTTCGGAATTTTTAGGAATTTTTTTGGGATTTTTTCGGATTTTTTAAATCCAAGTGGGTCCCACAGAAATTCAAAAAAAAAATTCAAAAAAGGTATAAACGCGCGCCTAACCGCGCGGTCGCGCCATTTCGCGTGTCTGGGCCCGATTTTTGGCTCGGACGGTCCGATTTGTACGTTTTTTGGGTCCCCGGACATGTTTTTCGACGTTCCGGACTCAATTTTGACACTTTTAGAACTCAACGGGGCCTCTACGATCAAGTTTGAGCAAGCATTTAATTTTTGGGATGCAATTTTTTGCGTTTCGGCTAAAACAAATTGTCAACGCATATATTTTCGGATTCCTTGAGCTTCGACGTCCGAAAATAGGGGGGCAACTGATACATACTCCAAAAATTATCTTGATAGGGCACGAATCTTGAGGCAAAAGCTAGTTGGAAACTTCAAAAATTAATTTTGGGAGCACCCGAACTCCAATTTTGGCGAGCTTACAGTCAAACTGAGCGTCTCGGAAATACAAACCCAACGACACCAAGATCAACCCAATCTGAGCCCAAATGAGTCCGAATCAAGGGCTCAAAGCGCTATTAGAAGTTTCAAACCGCAATTTGAGTTACCAAACGGTCTCCGATTTTGACGAGCTTATACTCGAATCAAACGGCTCGACGGGACGAATCCAACGAGCCCAAGATCGCCAAATTCCGACATCATTATGGCCTTCAAATGCCCAACGAATGGTGCATGATCAAAGGATTCAATATCGGCCGTCTATTCAAAACACTCTTAATTCGCCTTTGATCTCACGCCTATTTACGGGCTATGCCACTCCAGAAAAACTATAAATAGAGCCCTCATTCTACACTAAGGGGACTCAAGTGAAGAGAGAGAAGAAGAAGAGGAGAAAGAGGAAAAGGAGTTCCTTACCTCCTCGACCACCGCCAGAGCTCTTCCTGCCGCCTGAAGACGCCAGAACTCTGCCAGATTTTTGGGAGAATGCCAGAATTCTGCCTAACTTCCACGTGATGCTGAAATTCTTCCCAATTTGTAACAGAGTTCCCTTCTGACGCTAAAACTCCGCCCAAGTGAAGCCGGAGTTCTCCTTTGCCACCAACAGACGTCGGACTTCTACCCGACGTCGAACCTTCACTCTTCGCCAAGTTTTCTACCCGACGCCGGACTTCTACCGGTTATCAGCCTTCACTGGACGTCTACTCGAAGATGGATTTCTTTCCATTGTTGGACTTCTGCCTGACGCTGTCCTTCTGATCTTCGTCGTCAGACTACAAGTCTTCCGACCTCCGTCGCCCTCTGGCTGCGGTCCTTCCGACCAAACGAACATGTCAACAATGACTCTTTTTATTAACATCATGTAATGTACTCCATAAGATGTACATCAAGCTAAGACCTTCCACCAAGGAAGGGCCTTATTTGTAATCGACTGCAAATACTAGTGGATTCGTTCAAACTGGGCTAGGCCCCGTGGTTTTTCCCCCTTTTTTCAGGGTTTTTCCACGTAAAAATCTTAGTGTCTCATAAATGCTAGACCCTCTCTCTTATCTGATTGCGTATCGGATTTTCGTACAATGCTAAGACGATAAAATTTATATTTTTCTACCGCCGCGAATACTCCTGGACGCAACAATACCTAAATATTATATATTACCAAATATAAATAATTACTTAAAAATAAATTAATTTTTTTAGCTAATAAAAAATAATTTTAATTTTGAATTCATTAAAATTCTTACAATCCATCAATTATTATTTTTAATAATATTTAAATACCCAACATGGTTCACGTGACTATGGTAGATCAACATCAAAGTGTGAATTTCCTATCTAACAAGCCTACTTGTCTTAATGGCTTATCTTTTGATTAAATGAATTAGGATAAGATTGCTATCATAGATATTTAGCTATTCTTTGTTAGTTGCTATTGGTTGGTCGAAGAAATTGGCGGATAATATATTTTCTTATGTTAATTAGAAAATTTTGATTTTGTATATCTCATAATAGTCAAATTTTGATTTTGTATATCTCATAATAGTCACAGCTGATAAAAAATCTATGATATTTATGTTTTTGGAGAAATATGTTTGAATTTTTTTTTGGGAAAAATTACCTTATTTTGTAGTCCCGGATTGCTTATTGAAGTCTACTCTTCAAATTTGAATCTAGTTTGAACCTTTATTAAAATGTTATTAAAAAATTTTGAGTCATAGTTAACTTGAGCTCAACTAGCATGTATGATGATTGGCTCGAACTCGAGCTCATATGTTGGCTTGAGCTCAACTAGTTACGAAACATGATCTCATGCTCATCTCATGCAATCGAGTTCAGCTTTTGAGCTTGACCTCGACTTGATATTTTAAGCTCGAAATTTAAAATGAACTACTTTTTTTTTTCTTCATTGTTCAAAGGTCATATATAGCTTTCAAACCCTATTTGAAAATAGCTATAATTTCCACATCAACAAATTAACATGGTTTTCATCACCAACAAATTAAGTGATTTCCAAAACAAATTAAATAAAAAAATCAATGCCTAACTTCAAATCCTCAAGTTTACAAATGGTAAAATAACAATATTTATTAATTCATATAGCCCCTATGAAACTCAAAGTCTAATAATCTATTCACCATAAACCAATACAACTGATAAATTTCAACTGCTATTCTTCAAAAAATTCATAATCTACAGAGTCAAATGAATGAAAAATTAATCAAGTCCTGTAAAAATATAAAGAATAGCATACAAAATAAACCATCAAATCATATATTTGCTCTTTAAAGTAGAGAAATTGAAGTTGATGTTGGCAATGAGACCTGGCATTAGTGTTGATAATAAGCATTGATATTAATGTTGATGATGAGCATTGACATTAGTTTCGATAGTGGACGTCTAACTTATTGGTGATGATAGACGTCAAACTTCTTGTTGATGATGGGTGTTGATAATAGATGTTTGATTTGTTGATGATGATGGGCGTTGTTTTACTTGTCGATAGTGGACATTGAATTTATTTGCAATAAAGATTGTTGATGTTAGTGTTGACCAGCTTGTTTATGATATCTCCAAATTTATTTTTTAGTTCTAACTATTCTAAACCGAATTAAAAATAAGGTAAATATTTGAAATTTTGTGTTTTGAACCTATTTATATGTGTTTGGAAGTGTTTTGGTGTATGAAAAAAAGTTTGCATATATTCTAACATGAGTCCATGGGTTTGGAATGCATATTGTCAAATTCAAAAAAATTTCCCTAACATGAGTCCATGGGTTTGGAATGCATATTGTCAAATTCAAAAAAATTTCCCCTAGAGTGCCGCAAAGTTGGGTGTTTGAGCGCCACAGCAATGCAATGACACATAGGTGCTAAATAGTGACACTGCGGTGCTATAGTCTTGTGATTTTGGAGTTCGAACTAGCATCATGACTCTCAGACAATGGCGCTTGCGTTGGGCTAAATTTCGTACTTAAAAATATAATGTTGCACTCATTGTTTCATTGGTTTGGTTTGGGTAGCCAAAGTAGAGAGAGGAGAGGGATTTTGATAGAGAGTACATATTTTTTAGTCAGGTTATTTTTAGCATTGGATTTGTTGTGAAAGTTGTCCGGATCAAGTTAGGTCACATTATGCCTATATCAGTATTCAAATATAAAAAAGTTTTTTTTTTTCCGAATTTCTTCAGTATATTTTCGTTACCGAAAACAAGAATACTTTGCACTGGAAAAAACTTTCGACTCGTAAATTTGATATGTTATTGAAATTGAGATTCTGAATTTTATAAATATTTTCAAAAAATTTCATAATCGTATTTTAGAATTTGTGATAGTTTTATCGAACAAAAAATAATATGGACTATAAAAAACAGTGTTGTAGTACAATTAAAGTCTTTAAATGATATTTTGTACAATCTCTAATAAGTTGATTTTGTTTTGAAACTGTGTATTTTTACTCAGTAGGATTTTCTATTTTTTATCGTAATAGAAAATTGTGCAATTATGAAATGTGCCTAATTATACTTAAATTGCTACAATGTGATAAAAAATGAGTTTATGTTATTGAATTATGTAATATTGATGAGTTTAGACATGAAAAAAAAAATGTTTGTTAGGAGATATAAGGGGTTAAAATCATTTTAGATTTTATTTGTGACCGAGAATCTGAATTTGAAAGCTGTTTGTTGGGAGTCATACGGTGCTAGAATCCTTTGAGATTTTATTTGAAAGATAAGAAAATTCTGTTGGGATTCATGAGGGACCAAGATTCTATGAGATTCTATTTGTGACCGAAGAAATATGTGATATGAACTATTTTGTAATACTAACTTTAGTTTAATCAACTGCTCAATTTTATTATTTTAATATTTGAATAACTGTTATACTTTTATTACTTTGCTTAGTATAGTGATTTATTATTCTACATTTATATATTTTGAAAATATTTAATAAAAAAAAAAATGTTTGAAAATTTAGATTGGTGTTTGTGGTTTGCTGAGCTCTTATAGCTCATTGTAGTTTTTGCATTTTATTTTCAGGGTTTGGGAAAGTGAAAGAGCTTGTTGATTAGTAGTTCATGATCTGATTTGAATATATATATATATATATATATATATATATATATATATATATATATATATATATATATATATATATATATATATATATATATATATATATATATATATATATATATATATATATATATATATATATATATATATATATATTATTTTGATTTTTGTACAATCATGATTATCTTTGATTATATTTTGCTTTGCTCTCTGTTATTTATTAATGTATAGTAGTTTAGATCATATATATACATTTTAATTAAATGAAAGAGGTTTTGTAGATGAATTTATTTTCAGTACTATGGATGTTTTACTAGCTCTATAGTCTATTATTTGTTTAAAAGATATATTGGAAGATAATTAGAAATATTTCTAAAACTAAACTTTGAGATTTGTTTGTCACAACTCAACACAATAAGACCTATCCTATTGGGTTAGGTTGTGTCATTATTAGTGATGTTGAGTGTTTCCATTTGTTTATGGTGGTGGTAATATCTAACATTAGCTGTGTTTGTTGTGGTGGGCATTGACACTGCTATCGATGACTTGTGCCAGCTTTGGTGGCGATGATGAATAGTGGATGTTAATAAGTAGAGAGCATTTGATTTCCCTATCTGGAATCTGCTCCATGGCCTTATCTTTCTTAAATGTGTGAAAATTGGGTCAATTTATAGATGTATGAAGAGGGACATGTTAGAGCGGTTATTGTTTAGTTGCTTTTGTTTATTACACATTCTAATTTTAACTAGAAATCATAACTCCATCGAACCATTCACGTTGATCCCTTTGATCATTAATATTTTTAGGTATTTTAATACCTTAATGATATCAAAATTTAGCGAAAATGGACTCATTAAATCACTCATTTTTTGTTGTAATTGCATCAGATTTATAGATCATTTGGTATCTTCAATAATTTATGAAGTTTTTAAATATACTTTAAAGTACTTGATTTCGATCCATTTAAACTCAGATGAAGACACATTTAATATTATTAGGGTGGCTTGACTACAAATTTATTGAAAATGGAAGAAACTATATTATTGGATTTGTCTTTCTGAAACTTTTGTTTAGGTTATAGTTTACTGAAAAATGAAATTTAGATGATCATAAATTTAATTTTATAAACTTCTAATTTATAATATTTATATCAATATGCATGATGTGATAAAATTTTGGATGATGCATCATACTAACTATATGAATTTGATGACTTTATTTGAGATGAGTGTATGCTTCATTGAGATTGATGGGAAAGATCTATGTTAAAAGGATTATTTTGGATCTATTGAAGTAAAGTAAGATTTATTTTATTAGTGTATTATTATTATTATCTTTAAAATAATAATAATGATAAATTTGATAGGTTGTAATTATTATTACATATAAACTAGTCATCCAAGATAGAAAAATAAATAAAATAAAATTGAACTCAACTTATATGATGGCATTCATGAACATAACATGCAAAGAGTGAAAGTAATTAGGTCTCATATTTTTATAAATATGACTTATAATTATTAAAAATCAAAAGAAAAATATAAAGTACAACTTTCTCATCATATCTTAAGAAAATAAAGGTTATTTATTCTCTCACTACTCTTTCACATTAGATGAGTTATAATTTAGAAGATTGTTTATCTAGATAAAATATTAGAGCCATATAATATATTATATAATTTATGACTTATTATTTAAAAAGATTACTATCAAATTTATTGAAGAAACTCAAAACCTAATGAGTGTTTGGATATGCTCATAAATTTGTGATTAATTTCACTCAATATTAAAAAATTCATTAAAAATGAAAATTTTGACTTTATCTTTATGATGCTCAAAATTAGAGAATGTCAATTTTTTTATTTTTTGGAAAAATATGCTTGAAAATTTCATTTAGACCAAAATATTCTTGAAATTCAAAGAAATGCTAGATCATTATAAAGCAACATTTCGAGCAAGAAGTTGCTTGGCCGTTCTTATTCTTGGCATCTTCATTTTCATTGACAATTCTGATTTGTGAACAATGTTTCAAAGTTCCAATGCAACATTTCTATCTCTGTCTCCAGTTATCCGGTGACTGTTATTGAAGGTTAGCGATGTTATGCATTTGACAAAGTTTGCATCCCCAGTGAGGTGTTTGTGTGCACTATGAACCTGAAACTAATAAGATATTATAAATGAGATTACGAGCTTCAAATATCATACAAAACCTATTTTGACCATGATCACAATATGTTTGACTCATGATCGAACATAGTTCAAAGCTTATTTGAAGATTGTTTGTATGTATGAATAATGTTTAAACAATAGTCGAACAAGTTTCAGTCATGTCTCAATGAACAATCAATCATTATTCGATAGAACTTTGAATAAAGTTTGAAGTTCTTTTTTCGCACTACTTATATATTTTGAAATTGACTCATTTCGATTATCTTGCCGTGGATTTAAATGTTTGTTGTAATCATACTTGTAGGGAGACATTACAATACTTTCAAGTTACATATCAAGCTGTGGATATAATGAAAAAAAAAAGTATTATATAATTTGAGGTGAATAATATTATTGTGTTGAAAATGAGAGACAATGAAGTAACATTTGTCCTTTCTGAATTTTGTACTCATTAATGATGTACTGTTGAAGATCAATGCATTGGTGGGCCTATATGGTTTTTTTTTCTTTTTTTCTTTTTTAAATAATTATGATTACTTATTGAATTTTTCAGCTTAATAATATGAACTCACATTTACAAATTTAAAAAATATATGTTATTGTGTGATCAAAATGATTTCAATCCCAATGATCATCAATAGCACATTTTTTGAAGTGAACATATTTGGGCATTTCATATTCATATATATATATATATATATATATATATATATATATATATATATATATATATATATATATATATATATATATATATATATATATATGATTAGATTTGAAGACTTTAATACATGTTATATATGTTGTGATTATTTTTTGTTACATTAAATTTTTTATTTGCTTCTTTTAATTGTTATGATTGTATTCAACATATTATTGCAAAATATTTTAACAACATTTATTTAATGCAATATTTTATATGATAATTTTATACTCAATTGAGTAATCCTTATAATTTATTATATTATGATTATTGTGTGGTTCTTCTTCTCCTTTTATAAAAAGGTAGTTTTTGAAACAATGGTTATGTAATGCCCCGAGATCCGTGTAGCGAAAGGATTCATCTATTATTTTTTCTTTTTCTTTTCTATCGGTTTCCTCATCTGTTGATCATATCAATCCATACAAACATATATCCAGAGCCAGAGATAATTACATTACAGAAAAGAAACTGCAGCGGATACTATAATTCACAATAATACAACAGTCAAAAGAAAATACTACACTAGCCATACAGGTTACAAAAGAAAGCCTAACAAGGCTACAAAAGAAGAGCTATAGAACTCGGCAGAAAGATCATCAAGCTGGAGGCCCTGCACCTGAAATCATTAACCACATATAATGAGCTTACAAAGCCCAGCAGGTCACCAAAGCCTTACAACTGAAATCAAAGCACGACACTGAAAACAATATGCAACAGCAACGAACGACGAAAATCGCTCCGCGGGCCTCGAAATTGGACTTCTTCCTTTGCTTTTCCGCTCCTTCTCTCTCCTCAGATATTTTGATTTTATAAAAATGTTTTCTCTCTCTTCAAAACAAGCTGATTTTCTTATATCAGTGAACTGATCGGCCAGGCCGATATTCACATCGTCCCGGGACGATCAGACCAATTCTGATCGTCCTGGACAGTTCCCAGGGCTATTGTCTGGCCGATCATTTCTACAGTACCGATCGGCCTGGACGATCTCACGATCGGCCCGGACGGTCCTGTCCAGAAATCATCCAGAAAACACTCCAGAAATCAGCTGTTCAATGCACTGATCGGCCTGGACGATCTCAACTTCGTCATGGCCGATTCTGAGAGGAAAATCACTTTTCCAGCAGCTACAGCAAAGGAACGAGGTCTTACAATCTCCCCACCTTAGAAAAATGTCGTCCCGACATTTCCCTAAGGGTACAGAGCAAAACAAAAGCAAAACGAAACAAAATAGAGCTAATCCAATCATGCAATAAATCGCGCAAATCACAACGAAACAGACATTAAACAAAACTCGTACCAGTTACATCTACAGGCATTCCTGGTGCATCCTCCTCCATCTCTTGCTTATCTCTAATCAGATCAGTCGGGACAGTCGGAGCAGTCGGAACCATCGGAACAGGTCCTTGTCTTTCAGAACTTGGGCATTCCGTCACTCTATGTCCATATCCACCACATCGGAAACATTGCCCAGTCCTCAGATAACATTGTCCCGAATGTCTTTTCCCACAACATTTACAAACATTAAATCTTGCTCTGATACTTTCCCCACTCTTCTTGCTACGGCCAGAGCGTTTTGCCAATTTGTCACTCACCATCTGAGCGACCATATTAGCAAACTTATTCATATTTGCAGATGTGAGTGGGAGATCAGTAGTAGACTCAACTTTCTTTCCTTTCGGATCCATCGGCCTGATCAATACAAATCGTTCGAATCAAAATCGCGGAAATCAAATACGTAAAACAAAACAAATCAAATAATGCAATCATCAACTCTGGATATAATCAAATCCTTTTCACTACACTTGCTCTGATACCAATTGTAATGCCCCGAGATCCGTGTAGCGAAAGGATTCATCTATTATTTTTTTCTTTTTCTTTTCTATCGGTTTCCTCATCTGTTGATCATATCAATCCATACAAACATATATCCAGAGCCAGAGATAATTACATTACAGAAAAGAAACTGCAGCGGATACTATAATTCACAATAATACAACAGTCAAAGTACAGTCAAAAGAAAATACTACACTAGCCATACAGGTTACAAAAGAAAGCCTAACAAGGCTACAAAAGAAGAGCTATAGAACTCGGCAGAAAGATCATCAAGCTGGAGGCCCTGCACCTGAAATCATTAACCACATATAATGAGCTTACAAAGCCCAGCAGGTCACCAAAGCCTTACAACTGAAATCAAAGCACGACACTGAAAACAATATGCAACAACAACGAACGACGAAAATTGCTCCGCGGGCCTCGAAATTGGACTTCTTCCTTTGCTTTTCCGCTCCTTCTCTCTCCTCAGATATTTTGATTTTATAAAAATGTTTTCTCTCTCTTCAAAACGAGCTGATTTTCTTATATCAGTGAACTGATCGGCCAGGCCGATATTCACATCGTCCCGGGACGATCAGACCAATTCTGATCGTCCTGGACAGTTCCCAGGGCTATTGTCTGGCCGATCATTTCTACAGTACCGATCGGCCTGGACGATCTCACGATCGGCCCGGACGGTCCTGTCCAGAAATCATCCAGAAAACACTCCAGAAATCAGCTGTTCAATGCACTGATCGGCCTGGACGATCTCAACTTCGTCATGGCCGATTCTGAGAGGAAAATCACTTTTCCAGCAGCTACAGCAAAGGAACGAGGTCTTACAGGTTAAGGGCATGGAGTTTTCTAATGGATAAGTAAATATCAAAAAGCTTCTCAAAACAGTAGAAAAGTGAAGTTCCCTAAAAGCATTTCTATAGAAGCGTTCCATCCAAACAGCGACAAAAAATAATTTCACCATTTCCAAACGGAAAAGGAGAAAAAATGCCGAAACAAACGAGGCCTAAATAATATCTTGTTGTTTAATAAGTAAATCATATTCAAAGTTTTTATGGACCTTATTCGACTTTGCAATTCAACTATTTTATAAAAAATTGAGCAATTTTTTAAGAAAATTATTCGAACTATATTTAAAAATTGAGACTAGATCAAAAGTTTTTTTGGATAAAGTTGTTTTTTTTTGTTATATTTAGGCCAATTAAGAAAGATTCATACACACAACGTATACACAAAGACTTAAATCAAAGACCTCTTAATTGATAGCCTAAACTCCAAATAACAGACCAAGATGAGTTGTGTGATAAAGTTAATTCTTATTATATAAAGTTCTAATAATAGTAACACATTCATCAAATTTTTATCGCAATTTTGATCGAACATTGTTCTAATGATTTTGACATACTTAAAAAAAATCCAAATCTAAAATGAAGATTTTTGATCTAAATAAAAAATTTAAATATATTTTTCAAAAATATAAAACAGTCAAAAAATTTTAATTTTGAATTTCAGGTTAATTAACTGCTCAGAACTAGATTTTTAGAAAGTTCCCTAAAAAGTTCAATTGACTTTGTCAACAAAATGTGTGCAGAACCCTTTCATTTTCCAGAGCAAATTTATTTGAAAACTCTGCAACAACAGCTCCTCATATGGCGAAATCAACCAGGCAACAAGCCGACTAATTCCACACCAGGAGCCTGAAAACTAGTCCTGCGCAAAATTCCAAAACGCACAAAAAGGAAAAGATGCATCTTGGAAGTTACCAATCCGAATAACTACCAAAATCTCCACTATCCTATTTCTCCCACTTCTACATTTGTCAACTGCAGGCGGTTCCGCTCATTTCATTCCATTCAAAGCTTCGATTTTTAACTCCCTCTGGCTTTCCAATTCGCCCAGTTCTCTTTCTTCCTCAATCAATCAGAGCCGCTGGAATCTCGATGGCGCGACCACCGCCGGACGTCTTCTTTGACACCGACGGCGGCGGATCCTCGCCCACTGCCGAGGAAGAAGAAGAGGTACTGTAAAAGTGTGACCCCCTTCGTTGATCTTGAACTGTAGTACGTATTCTAGGGTTTCGCTTCTCCATGCTGACGCAGCAGTTGCAGGACGGAAGAGGAAGCGACATACGTAGCTCGTCGCAGCCGGCGGAGGAGCCAGCGAGGCAGTGGAGAGACGTGTTCTGGCTCTTCGTCTTCGTTATCCACCTTCTCGCCTTCGGCTTCGTCCTTTTCCTGCTCGGCATGAATCGGTTTGGGGAGGTCGATCGGCTCAAAATCGACCGGTTCACTAACATTACCAACGCCGCGTCCGCCGCTGGTGGCGGCGACGCACCTTCACCGGAACTAACGGAGAAATTCTGGCCGATGTATGGGGCGGCTGGGGCGGTGGGGACGGCGCTTGCGTGGGCGTGGTTGGCTTTGGGGTCAAGGGCTGGCCTGATGATGAAGGTGTCGGTGCATATACTCACCACCTACTTGGCTGTGATCAGCGTGCTTTGTTTCTGGGGGGAACATTTCTTCTGGGGGGTCGCTTTCGCTGTTGGGGCTGTCCTGCAATTTCTCTATGTGATGTCGGTTTTGGATAGGTACTTTTCTTCCCCCTCCAATGATAAATCCTTATTTTGATTTCTTGTTCTTGAAGACGTTCTTATTAAATATCAACAATAGTGAGGGTATCTAATTCTTTGTAATTGAGAATCACCAAAGGATATTTAGCTGTAAAAGTTTTGAAATGGTATGTTTTACATTAGTCTTGTGCTGCTAATGTTGTCCATAGCAGAGTTTTTCTTCAAAAATAGAAAGTAGTAGACATATTATATGATATTTCTTTTTTGAAATACTTTATTTAGATAGGCACTTCTCCCTTCCAAAGCTATTTTATTTTGATTTAATGTTTTGAAGATGGTCTTATTTCCAATAAAATTGTTATCCAATTCCATGCTATACCTACAAAAGTTTTGAAATGAGATATTTTTATTGTAATCTTGGGTTGCTTTTGTTGTTGATTCGACGACTTCCTGCAACGGTTTTTCAAGCTTTATTATTTTGTTTTCACTGTTTTGAGTGAAATTGCAGTATAATTTTTACATGGCCTTTCATGATTGATTCACATTTGTATCAATTTAGAATGTAGAATATCATACATACCACCGAAATCCTTCTTATTTACAGATTAAATACCCAAGTAAAAAAAGCTCATGTATTTGCATGTACCAGCTCAAAATCCTCGAGAGTTTAATAAAAACAAAAAAAAATATGGGTGTCAATTTTGTTATGCTTTTAGAAATTTGGGTGCTATAATCATATATAGTAGTATGTGGGTGTTAAATAAACAGAATTTAGATGCTATATAGAAATTTGCCTATTTTTTGTTTTCAAACATACTTTAACTATGACAGATCCGTGCAATGTTAAGTTACAGCATTGATTCTGCTGTAGTTTTGTTTTCGTTTCAAAGTGACTGCTGCAAATTTAACCATTTGTTAAGAAACAAACAAATATGCTTGTTTACAGAGAAGAGTTATAGATAATATTTGCACTGCAATATTGTATGTTCTTCAATTTCATGAATAATTCTTAGTCTAGTGATGGTGATGGGCTTTACATGGACCTATGGAAATTACGATAATAAGTATTGAAATTTCTCTCTGGTATGCTGTGTAAGTTCTAATGGCTTTAACCACTAATGTTTCTAAATAAAGAAAAGGGGCCCTTCTGTTGTCTATAATTTTTTATCAACACCCAAATATACACCCCTAAATGTTATAATTTTCAACATCTATGAAAATAAAAGTTCTACATAGCAGTGGAAATACTATTTGAAATTCGAAGCTGCATCATATCTATGGCTGTTTTTGAGCCTAGGTGATATTTGGAAGCATCTTTTGGAATGATTCAAGAAACTTATTTATTATTTGCCAGCATTTATATTATTTCAATAACCAATATGTTTTTTGGCATATCCAAACAATTCTTATCTAATTTACATGCATATTAAGCTGAATTGTTCGGTTGTGTGCTTTGTGGCTATCTAGTTTCATGCCACTTGGTGGTGGAATTTCTAATATATTTGATCCCATTATGAGCCCAAGGTTGGTAATTGGATGCCATGTTAAATGATCATAATAATGGATTTCAGTAAACCCATCCCACTATCAAGATTTATTATTAATAACAAATATAAATATGGACGGCAAGTCCAAAATGCTTAAGATTTGAAGTGGTACAGGATCGACTATAAATAGTTCCTAGGAAGGTTTGAAAAACAAGAAAATAACTATTAAACTGTATTTTGATTGGTTCATGTCATGCTATTAAGTTAATTGGAAAGTATTTAAGTTTATTCTAAAAGCTGCTTGATGAGGACATAAGCAGGAGATTCTGGAATGTCTATCATCGGAAGCAACGCAGAGCGACGGCCTCGATCAGCAGTCTTTATTTTTTATTTTTTTTATTTTGTATTAGTGTTTCTTTTATTAGTTGTGACGATTGTACCCTTTATCTGTTTGTGTTTGAGTTGTAGCCCTGAGGGCATTCTTGTCTTTCTTTTCTAATTGTTTGGAGGCCTATATATAAGGTCCTCATCTTGTATGAGAGATATTGATGAATGAAATAAAAGTTTTGTTTTCTCTCTAGAGCTTGTGAGTTCTTGAGTGACAAAGTTTCAAGGTGTGGGCAAAGCAATATCCACCAGTCGCCGGAAGTGTCCGAGGCTCGTGGTCCGACTCCTCTTACTTCACCGCCGGCCTCCCTAATCCTCCTCACCAGTCGGCCGCCCTTCCCCACAGCCGCCAAATAGCCCTCATCCACCGGCCACTCTCCCCACCTCCCATTAGATCGCCGGCCTCCCTTCCCTTTCTCCCCCACCGGCCAAGCCCCTTCTTTCCCAAGCCCACCGCCGGCCACATCACCTTCCCCCCCTCTTAATGTTGATTTCAATCTTCATTAAGACCTTCCTAAGTTAGCCTACATATTTTGGGAAAGAATTCATTCTATTTGAAATTCAAAATTTGAATTTTGAATACTTTCCTAATCTAACCACGTTAAATTAGGAAAGTTTTTAAATTGAATCTAATTTATTTTAAATTAGATTGGACCTCATTATTTTCTTCCTAATTTAGTTTCATGAATTAGGAATCTTTATTACTCCCACAAATTCCTCCCAACACCATGCATGCCGCTGGCCCCATCCATGGGATCTCCCTCCTCTCTCCTCATTAATCTCCCTCCACCTGAATTTGATTTTCAAATTCTTAAATCCCTTTTTTCTATTTTACTAAAATCTGAAGCTAATTTCAGATTTTATATTACTTTCTCTCTCCAAACCCAAACCCTAATTTCACAAAAGCAAGCCCCACTTCTCTTAGCCGCCCTTCTTCCTTCTCGCATCTTGGAAACCTTCTTGCCTCATGAACTACAATCAAAGAAAGAAGAAGGCCTCCCTCCATCCACAATCCCCTTGACTAGTGCATGGTCGATCCAGATCGTGATTGTGGATTCCTCTACGACAATCAAAGTTTAGTGGATATTCATCAATCCACCTTCTTCGACCTCAATCCATAAGTGGATAACTCCATAGAAGATTACGTCAATCACACCTTATTCACGTTGACGTCATCAATTGAAGAGCATCTACCACCCGGACGTTGACGGATTATTTGGTACCCACCCACGTCTTCTCCCTCTATGGTGAACTTTTGTTGGGCTACCTACCATAGGTGTCTTCTCAACTTTGGTGGCATCGTTTGGTTTGTTAAGATTCTTTTCCGCTAATCCTTACTAGGCGAGCTTGAGTGAGGGAAACTCAAGGTGACTTTTCTATTTGTTAAGCGTGGGATCTCTTGTTTACAATATCTAAATTTATCTTTATGATTGAGATCATTCTTAAGTGAATGTTATTCTATCTTGTAATTGATTGCCTTTACATTATTGATAGCCTTAAGTCTAAGTATCTAATCTTGTGAAACATTAGTTTATATTGCAAAGCTTAAATCATTTTCTTTATAATCTCTAATGCAATTCCTATTGGTTTCACATCAATGATAGTACATTAGGTTCAAATGTTCCTTTGATATGCATTCTAAAGAGTTTTATTTGTTTTCTATATTCGTCGTGATAACTGTACTTTTCAGTATCTTGGAGTATGTTTACTGTGGTGTTTTTTGATAGGTTTCCCTTTACAATGTTAGTATTGCAAAAGTCTGTAAAGATGGTTCGAGATCTTCCTGAAGTTATGAGAGTAGCCTATGCATTTTTGTTCATCATGCTTTGTTGGATGGCTTTGTGGTCATTTGGAGTATCTGGAATTATTGCCTCGAGCATGAATGATAGCATAACCTGGTGGCTACTTGTGGTGAGCTGGCAAGTTTTTTTCTCTGCGGTCAAGTTGTTCATATTATGCAGTTTTTTGGTTGTTCTGTTTGCATATCACAGATTATATGTCCAGTGCTTTCTTTTTTAAAATTGCAGATTTTTTCTGTGAGTTTATTCTGGACTGGTGCTGTTCTTTGCAATACAGTTCATGTTATAGTATCTGGCATGGTTTTCCTTGTTCTCATTCATGGCGATCGAAGTTCAGCATCTATGCCTCCAAAACCATTGCTCAAATCACTAAGATTTGCTGTGACTACTTCTTTTGGAAGCATTTGCTATGGTTCGCTTTTCACCGCTGCCATTCGGACATTGCGATGGGAGGTATTTCTTTTGTTTCAGTGAATTTGTTTCAGCCATTAATGGGATTGATTTCCACAAAAGTGACCCAGGATGAGATTTATTCTTAACTAGTTTCTTCAGTTCTAGGCTTGTACTTATCAATATATGTTTATTCGAAAATGTAGATAAGAGGAATTCGTTCAAAGATTGGAAGCAATGAATGTTTGCTTTGCTGTGTTGATTTTCTATTTCACCTTGTCGAGACACTAGTTCGGTTCTTCAACAAGTATGCATATGTTCAGGTTTGTCAACTTTTACTATTTTATACTTTAGTGTCTTACATGTCTTCTTTCACATGAATATTTTTTTGAGTTGAAGCCATGTGTTACAACCATTGTTCATTGATGAATTTAAGACAATCATTCCTTTGTTTTCTCTTAATAGGACAAAGAGGAGAAAAATGATTCATGTTTCTTGGGAATAAGATTCAAGATCTTAAGAATTGGGTTGTTCATAAAAAGTTAATGTTACTTGGAAAAAAGTAGCTAGTGATATTGAGAATATTATAAAGTACGTGCTTCGAGAATCAAACGAAAAAACTTTTAGTAGTAAAAATAGTTGGTGGTGGAATCAAAATATACAAGAAAAGATAAAAAATAAAAAATTTTATTATAAAAATTAGTTTATGTGCAAAGGTTCAAAAAATTGAGAAAGATATTTAGGGGCCTGTAGGGAATCTAAGAAAACAACATATCAAGGTTTTAAAAGGCGAAATCGGGAATCGAGGCGTTTTTTCTAAACGAGGCGAGGCGTAAGCCTCAAAACGATTAAAATAAATTAATTTAAAATTATAAACAATGATAAAAAATAACAAAATATTATGTCAACTATGAATTTGAAGATTTGTTTTAAGATAATATTACTGGAATACAAGATTTAAAATAAACTCACTTAAAAATAAAACATCCCCTTAGGATCAAACCCAAAGCAGGCTCGTCATCACTTTGATTGTCTTCAGAAGAGTCTTCAGAAGAATCTTCATAATTAATGTCAAAGTCATCCTCAAACTCTTCTTCATCTACAATATTTTTTCCTTTATCTCCTATATCAGTTAATATTTCATTAGCTATAAAATGAAACAATAATAACATACAAAATAATTCATTATATTTAAGAATACCTTTGAATTTTTTGAAGCTTCAATCTCACTTTGTTTCTTCCTTTTATATACTTGGACAGTTGCTTCATTATATTCTTCATTGACATGAGTTTCTCCTTCTACTTCAACTTCAGAAACATCAGCATTCTTAGGAGTAACCCATTCATCATCAGATTGTAACTCATCAACAAGCAAATGATCAATTTCATTCTCAATATTTCATTGATTCTTCAATTTGAGATATCTATCTTTTAATTTTTTGTTAAACGTAACATAAACTAGTTTGTTCATTCAATCTGCCGCCAATCGATTTCTCCTCTTTGTATGAATTTGATTGAAAATGCTCCAATTACGCTCGCATGCAGAAGCCAAACACGTTAGACTAAGAACTTTAACTGCAAAAGCTTTTAATTCAGGAACATCATCTCCAAACTGAGCCCACCAACGTTCTACATGAAGACAAACATAGTATTTTATGAATATTGGTTGAAGTAGAAGACTTGAACATAAATATTAACATTAAAATTATAAATACTCAAACTATAAACATACCAGGAGATCGAGTTTTGTAGCATGTTTGTGCTGCTCTAAATCCAAACATTCCCTTCTTCAAATGAAAATCCTCAAGTTGATCATTTACTTTAAGGTAGTTTTCTTCAGAAATGAGTTTGTCCATACATGCGTACAAACTAATTTTCACCTCTTTGTCAATATGAAAATCCTTATCATAATGAAATTGGGGATTTAAATAGTACGCAGCAGCATGTAAGTGTTGGTGTAATTGTCGATCCCACTTTTCATCTATAATATCTCATATTTCTTTGTTGACACTTTCTTGACCTCCCAATTCTTTTGCAATATCTTCTTTAGCCTTATTCATTGCTTCATAAATAAATCCCATAGCCGGGGCCCTCTCACCATCAACCATTCTAAGCACCTTTACTAATGGTCCTGTTGTCTTCAAAGCATAATTTGTACTGCGCCAAAATGAATCGTCTCTCATAACAATCTTTTTAACTTGCTTTCCTTATTGTTTTTTGGCCCATGAACTTTTATCTCACTCTTCAGAAGCAAACATTGCTTCCAAAGGTTGTCTTAACTCCTTGAATCTTTGCAATGTTAAATATGCAGTAGCAAATCTTGTAACAACAGGTCTAATAATTTCCTTGTCAGTGAATTTTCTCATCAAGCTGAGTACCCAAAAATGATTGTATATAAACTTACTAACGAATTTGGCCTTTAATATGGCTGATTTATGTTGAGGCAACTGTCTCAACCTCTCAAGCATCAAGTCAATATAATGTGCAGCACAAGGAGTCCAGTAAAGGTGAGGCCTCTTCTCCATTAACATTCTTCCTGCAGCTTTGTATGCACTTGCATTATCAGTTACAACCTGTACTACTAAAGCATCTCCCACTTCCTCCACAACTTCATCCAACATTTCAAACAATAATTGTGCATCCTTTATAAAGCTTGAAGCATCTACTGATTTGAGAAAAACTGTTCCATATGGATTGTTGGCCAAAAAATTAATAATACTTCTATGTCGAATATCTGACCAACCATCTGACATTATTGTCACTCCTGTCTCAATCCAAGTCTTCTTAACATCATCGACCATTTTTGAAGTTGTCTTAACCTCCTCATTCAGCATCCAAGTCCTCAGCTCATACATGCTTGGAAGTTGTAATCCTCTTCCATAGCTTCCAACAGATCGTAACATATTGATCCACGACGGACTCCTAACAACATTAAATGGAATCCCATTTTCATAGATGAATCTGGCGATATCCAAACAAACTCTATTTCTGAGTTCTTTTGTAGCTGTAGGAGGCTGAATATACTGAGTATTTATGTTTTCGTCGTTATTAATATTTAGCATAAATTTATCCATGGGCCCCCGACTACCTCGGTCAGAAGAAACTAGATGGCTTCCAGTACTGGAACCTTCATGCTGTGATCCATAGTAAGAAAAGTTTCCTATCATCTCTTCCATATTTCTTTGTGTGACCTCCTTTGTGGTGGCAAACTTCTTTAAATAATTTATACATTCCTTCTTTACCTCATCAGGAACTTTTGCACATGGTCCCACATTGACATGAGTGCAGGCTAGATGATCCTTCAATCTCTTGACGCCATCAGTTATGCGTTTCTCACAGAAATTACATTTCATGTAAACATATCCCTTTGCATCTTCGCCTGACACTTCAACTTGAGTTCCATATTTTCATGCAGGATCTTTCCTTCTTGTGCCACTAGTCATGCTAACAATATGATATATTTCAACAATTATTTGTACTACCAAATACCAATAATAAAACAACATGAATACAAAAATATACCAGTCTGCCGGGGGTCCAAGGGGGCACTGCCCCCTGGCGGGGTTCGACCGAGCTTGTACCGAGCATGTACCGCTCAGTACCGAGCATGTACCGCTCAGTACCGAGCATGTACTCATGTACCGCTCAGTACCGAGCGTGTACCGAGCATGTACCGCTCAGTACCGAGCGTGTACCGAGCATGTACTGCTCAGTACCGAGCGTGTACCGAGCATGTACCGCTCAGTACCAAGCGTGTACTGAGCATGTACTCCTCGGTACCGAGCATGTACTGAGCAGTACCGAGCATGTACAATCTGATGAAGCGAGACATGAAGCAAATAACAGGAAGAAAGATCGTTACCTAGCCGTGAAAAAAGAACCTTCGATTACAGGAAGCTGGAGAAGAAGAAGCGAGACATGAAGCAAATGACTGGAAGATTACGGGAAGAAAGAGAAGTAGAAATAAATCTTTACCTTCGATCGCCTCCAGTTATGTTCGAACTTGACCGAACTGTGGTCGTCGAAGTCGACGGAGTTCTCCTTTCAGTTCTCACCCGAAGCAGAAGCAGGTATGTTACCCTAATACTCGACTCTTATACGACTCTCACCGCTCGGTCTATATACTTACAAATCGAAGCGGTGCCTCGTTTCGCTTCGAGGCGTTACGAATCGAAGCCTACGCCCTGTGCGAAATAAGCGCACGCTCCGCCGAATCCAACGAGGCGTAAGCCTCAACGCGCAAATGCTTCGCCTCGCCTTGAGTCGCGTCTCAGTGCGTACGCCTCTTCCGCCTTTTTAATCGTTGCAACATATGATACAAAAAATTTAGCTTTAAGTGATTTATATAATATATTAGATATTAAGGAGGGTGAAAGATGTATGTATAAGTTAGCTAAACAAAGAGATAAGAGAAGTAAAAATTTAGTTCATGTCAACATTTGATTTTACAAAGAGATAAGAGAAGTAAAGATTTAGTTCATGTTAAGTGCATTAAGGATGAAGATAAAAAAATATTTTTCTTAGAAGAGAATATTTAACGTAGGCTGATAAAATATTTTGATAAAATTTTCAATGAAGGTTGTAAGAGTATGATTGAATTTAATGATCTTAGCCCCTTAAATAAAAATAGAAAATTTTATTTTTATCATATTAGTAAAAGCAAAGTTGGAGAAGATTTAAAGAAAATGAAGTATGAAAAAATAGTAGGACATGATTATATTCTAATAGAAGTGTAGAAAGGCTTATGTGATCAAAGGATTTTTCGGCTTATTAAAATTTTTAGTATTATTTTGAAGACTAAAAAGATGTCAGTTGAGTGGAGAAGGAGAGTGTTAGTTTCTATTTTTAAGAATAAAGGTGATGCACAAGAGTTTACGAATTATAAAAAATTAAGTTAATGTGTCAGACATTAAAATTATGAGAATGTAATTAAGCATTGGTTACAACATGATACTAATGTTTCTCAAAATCAATTTGGGTTCATGCTGGGTAGATCTATATGGAAGCTATAATTTGTTGAGAGATTTGATGGAGAACTATAGGGAGATTAAGGAGGATCTATATATATATATAAAAGGAGGATCTATATGTGATATTATTAATTTAGAGAAATCATATGATAAAGTTTCCCAAAAAGTGTTATAAGGAGTTCTAGAAAAGAATGAGTTTATAATGCTTATATTTAAGTCACTAAGGATACATACAAGGGTTATTACTTGTATTCAAACACAAGGTTGTTTGACCGACTATTTTTCTATTTCAATTGAATTACATCAAGGATTAGTTTTAAGCCTATATCTTTTTCTTTACTCATGAATGTTTTTACTAGACATTTGCAAGATGATATATAGCGGTGTATGCTTTTTGTTGATGATATTCTTGTTGTTGATAAGTCTCGAGGAGTTGATGAAGAACTTGAATTATGGAGGTAAATCTTAGAGTCTAATGCTTTTCGTTTGAGTAGATCTAAAATTGAACACATTGAGTATAACTTTAGTAGTAATAGATTTAGTGATGGAATTGTGACATTGAGTGAGCAAGTCATTAAAAAGAGTGCATGTTTTAGATATATTGGGTTTATTGTTCAAAGCTCTGGTGACATAGATGGGAATATTATTAGTAGAATTCAAGTTGAATGGTTGCAGTAGAGGAATGCATCAGGCCTGTTGTGTGATAGAAAAGTACCCATAAAACTTAAGGGAAAATTTTATAAGATTGTGGTGAGATCTGCAATGCTTTATGGCATAGAATGTTGGCTATTAAAAGAGAAGCATAAAATGAAGTATTGTAGAGATGAGGATGCTAGGTGGATGAGTGGCTTTACACTTAGAGATTGAATTGAAAGGAGTATACATATAAAAAGTTGGATTAGTTGTAGTGGTAGATAAGATTAAAGCGAGTCTCCTTAGATGGTTTGGTCACATAAAATGTCATCTTATGATGACTGTTTTGGGAGAGTAGATTTATTAGATCTGACCTATCTTTAGAAAGATTGAGGTAAACCTAAAAAGACTTCATTAGAAAAAATTAAACATGATCTTTTTATTAGATTTAAATGAGAATTTGACTCTTAAGAGGACATAATGGAGAAAAAATGATTCATGTTGCCGACCCCACATAGTGGGATAAAGATTTCTTGTTATTGTTGTTATGAAGGGTATGAATCTGTAAGGGTTTTGGGGAGGGACTTTAAGAATGAGGAAGAGAGTGATTTTTATGGTTTATGTAAGTGATTCCCCAAGCATGGGTGAGGGAGTCCTTTTGAGTAAGCAAATATTATGGGTGAGTAGTCATCTTTGAGCCAGTAAATTCCCACTTTATCTTATATAGTTTTTTATTTAAAATTATGAAATCCTACATCAAATAATTTCAATTATGTTACTTTTTTTAGCCACACTAAATTAGTATTAGAGCAAGATTTTTCATATCTTGAATCAAACATTTTTAATATCTTGAATCAAACATTTTCATAAGCATTGAGCAACCATAATGATGGAGCTACTGATGTGAAACCAGGAATTGTTTGCGAGTATTAATAAATAATTGTTGAGCAATGATAAATTAAATCTTAATACTTCACGCAAATAGGTTCACAGAAGTCTTATGAAGAAGCTACGCATAGGCAATCGATCACAAACTAAAGTTAGGGAATCCTTTAAAATAACAACAAATATAAAGTAATGAAATGATTAATTCAACACAATCCACGGGTTAACAAAGTGATGTGTTCATCTTGAGCTCCAATAGTCACTCTCTCTCAAGTTGGTAGGGTTCGACGGAGAAGAAAAATCAACACACTTAGTGATGCCACCAATAGACGGTAGAAGCCTCGGGTAGTGTCGTTGGAAAGGTAGCCAAAGTAGGAGGTGTAGGTGGGTGATTGACAACGTACCAGCGGCCCGGAAGGATGTGCTCTTCAATTGAAAGGATCAATTGATATAAAATGCGGTACACGTATTCTTCCACTGAGTTGTCGAAGTCCGGATTGAAATCGAAGGAAGTGGATTAAAGGAAGTCGGTCCGTTCGTGGAATCTTCTACGAATCCGGGATCACTTTCCGAATCGGCCATTCATGCTTGCCTTGAGTGGGGACGAGGAGAATTGAGGTGGTAAGGACAGGAGGGGTGGCGGTTTGGGAGATAGAGGGTCGGCCGTGGGAGAGGACAGTTATGAAGTGTTATATATATCCAAAACTTTCTTTCAGCTCCAAGTCAATGTTGTAGGAAAATTATGTGGTCATGACTAGATATTTGGCCATACCAAAGAAAATGCTAGAAAAATGCACCTTGAGCTCTTCCCTAGACGGTGGAAGATCGATGGCGAAAGAAAGATGTGTTGCTGTTGTGGACAGCGTCGTAGTTAGTCCCATAGACATGGATGTCCATCTTTAGCTCTGATGTTTCTGGTGAAGGATATAATGGCAAATTTAGTATTGAATTTGAAATTTACCACTGTATACTTAAAGTGCTTGATGGGGGAATCATGACAAACCTAATCAAGATCTCATGCATACAAATCAATGACGAAAAATGGCACGTGCTATGGTGTGGTGCACTAATTCTAAAACAGAATGGACACGCAGAAAGGAAATGCATTCTATTCTGACTACTGAGTCATTTATATATAAAACTGCTGTACCTGTCAGATCATGTAGATCAAAGTGCTGCTATGTGCTGTCAAAACGTTTATAAATTTAGGCTTCGTTTGAGGCTTTATTACTGCTTCTTAAAGCAGCTTTTTAAAAAAAATTAAAATTTTTGTACTTGAAAGCTACTTTAAGAAGCAGTAAGAAAGCCGTCCCAAACGAAGCCTAAGTGGGAAGCCTAATGATTTTTCTGAATGTATGTTATTTCATTTGTTATATGTCTTTGCATTTATTAATCTTGATTTCTCTTTAGTATACACAATCTTACAACTTTTGATATAGTAGATTCTTCAGCTAAACTTTTGCTTTATCATTTAGATTGCTGTTAATGGAAAGGGCTTCAACCACTCAGCTAGAGATGCTTGGGAGTTATTCCAGTCTACTGGGATTGAAGCACTTGTTGCCTATGATTGTTCAGGTGCTGTTCTTCTCATGGGAATTATCTTGGGTGGATTAGTTACTGGAACTTGCTCGGGAGTATGGACATGGTTCAGAAAGAGTGACGAGGTGCTTATGGTTGGCTCTACTGCAATATTGATGGGAATGGTTTTGGTGAGTTCCTTTACAATTTACATCATATTTTGTTTGGTTTTCCGACATTTTTTTGATAGAAAAGAATCAAGAATTTGTTGGAAGGCAAAATAGAACATGCTTTGTTTTCCCTGCGACAGAATTTAAGAAAACCCTAAGCTCCATATCTCTTACTTGAGATATTCTGAACTGTGTGAAACTATAGGAAGAAAGGAATCAGGAGAAATTGGAAGAACTAATCCAATGATGAATAGCGACTTCCGGAATATTTTTGGCTATAACTATTTGTTTGATAGTGGACCTTAATTTTTTGCAGAGAGGTAGAGTGGAGGTGAGTGGATGAACTAATGCCCTAGAGAGAGGAACAAGGGATAGAGAGAGAGAGTAATAAGGAGAACTTTAAAAGGAAGAGAATCCTTAGAAGAGAGGTCACAAGAAAACTATGATCTCAATTCATTTTTTCATTTAATTCATTGTTTTATTAAAAACAAAACTACCCCATATAAAGAATGGGGATAACTAGATAAGATCAAATCTCAATTGAAGCCTATCCTATTCAAACTATCTTAATAATTCTACAAAAGGATAATTTTACATAAAATTGAATAAACAAATTTAAAATAAAATAATTTAAAAAAAGCCTAAATTTTTAGAAAAAAATTAGCTTAGAATATTCTAAGAGAATTTTGGTTATTATCAATGTTTAAAATTGCATAATCGGGCATTGAGATGTTTTTTGTTCGTGAGGAGAGGCATAAGCCTCAAGGCGTTTTGAGGCGTAAGCCTCAAAATCAAAAGATTGCGTAAACTTTTTTTTTATATACTAATGAATAAATAATATATAAAACATAAAAAGGCATCATATATGAAGTGAAATCAAAATAACAACAACAACAACAACAAGCCTTTATCCCATTATGTGGGGTCGGCTACATGAATTTTTTTTCTTCTTTGTGTCCCATTAAGAGTCAAATTCTCATCTAAATCTAACTATGTGTGTTTACATCTATGATGCACAACATTTACTTATCTTAAAGTATACAATGTTCGGCATATGCAGAACACGAAACGCTTATGACATTTACCAAACACATTGTCATCATGTTTGATTAAAATAAATAAATAAATAAATGACATATATATCAGACATGCATGGAACGAATATGAGAGTGATGAAGTTATGAAAGAGTCGATGAACTTTAATAATTAACTTATTTAGATTGCCTTAAATTTGAACAATCATTGTTTTTTTTAATTTCTTTGGCAGAAATGAATTGAATTGTTTGCATTTATGTTTATTGAATCTGTCAATTTACTATTCATGCTTTTAGTTTTTTAAGATACAGACATACATATATATATATATATATATATTCTTTCCGAGTATTATCTCGTGTAAGATCACCATTAGCATTTTACTTTCTACTGTGAAGGAGAGGAGCCGTTAGGCCACTCGAGCAAGGCGAGAGGACTGAAAATTGCTCGACTGAACACCGACCCAATCTCGATTCTCAAAGTATACAATTTTGTTTCTTGTTTCTAAAGTATACAATTCGAAAAGAAAGAGAGATTTTCAATGATTCTCTCCTGAATCCTGCGATCCCATAGAAAGACATCACAATCCCTTGTGGGAAAAAAAAAAGAATTTGCTGAGACGGAAATACGGATATCAGATTTTTACCAAGATAACTGGAAGTTCCAACCACTAAAAATCCTAGTGAACCTAAAATAAGGAAAATTACTTGTTTTTCGAGACCCCGTTAGAAGTTCTATCCATATATGTTCTAATCGCCATATATATATATATATATATATATATATATATATATATATATATATATCATAAGCTCAACCATTTTAATTAAATACTATTTGCATTCATCAAATTTGCATGTTATTTAGTTTTAGTATGGCTGTTTCAGGTCGGATTGGCAGTGGTGGTTGTAGAGAGTGCAGTCACATCAATATACATTTGCTATGCAGAGGATCCCTCTTTGATTCAGAGATGGGATGCTGAGTTCTTTGATCAGATGTCTGAAGCACTGCACCAACGCTTGCAGTATCGGAGTGCTCGCGCTCGTCATATTATAATGAGCAGCAGATTTGATCAAAGGTCTGATACTCCATCATTTTGATAAGATAGCAACCAAAAGAAACAAATTAAACAAAAAAAGGGAAAAAATCAGTAAGCGTAATTCATTCATAGAGTGATTTATTTTGGATTCTTCATATTTCCTTAGCTTTTTTAGAAGGATTAAGACTGGCCAAAGGTTATTGATTTGCTTCTTTTGCAAGTTATATGCTCTTTTGGTTCATACTGTAATAGCTTACAAGAAAGGAATAATAGCATATCATCAGTTTTTAGTTTGCTCAAACTCAACACAGGCTTTTCTTGTAGAACTTTCCAGGTTGTAAGGTGAAATTATGCTGTGCGGATACAGAGGTTGTCTGGAGACGAATCAGAACGCGTCACATTACCCGTTTGCTGTGTACCGGGTGATGTGACACATTTTGATTCGCCTCTGAACAGTCCAGTGTCCACACATAATAATTTCTCGGTTGTAAGGGAGTGTTTATGGTCTTCGCCGCTGGTTATGAGCTTAGCAAACCAGCGTCCATGGCGGCTTCTGTCTTCTATTTTCTCAAGCAGTTCTAGTAATATGCTCATATACCAGTTGGCCTTAGTGATGATGATCGAAAAATGGAGTTTGAAATTTGCCAATATTTTTGAAAGTCTAATATCAGCTTCTTACAAAATCATGATCTTCTGTGCCCCTTGAGGGATTTTAGTTCCAGAGGAAATAAATTTTTATTTTGTGAATAAGATTCCAAATAGTAGCAAATAAGCTCTTTCATAATTTAAATTAATATTTTTAAAATTAAAATTGAAAGCTATTATAAAAATATTTTTTATAATAAATTAGAATTTTAACATTGAATGTTTAGGGAGTTTATTTGGTGTAATATATCTTATTACTTATATTTTAAGATTGAGTTTGAAAATATTTTAGCATTGATATGTGACCTTATATGAGGAATTCAATAAAGGGTGCCATGGCCAAATAAACTTCTCAGGAGAATATATCCTATTTGTGACTTTAATAACTATATTTTGTAGGTGTAATAGTAACATTGGCTTCCTCTTTCACCATTGCATGATTGATGCATTCGGGGTCCTCGATAGAGTGTCTTGATAGGGGAAAATTATTACGTCCGGACCGAAAACCGGAAATCCGGACGTATATTGAGCAATACCGAGTGCTCAGTACCGAGCTACAGGTGACTTGGTGCGTGGCTATTGGTCTCTGGACGTGTTCGATGTTCGAACGTAATAATTACTCATAGATAGGATACAGTCGTCTATTTCATTATTGTGCATACATTTCGAGTGAGAATATGTCTATTTAAGAGTAGTTGATATGGAGTATGGAAGCATCATTGTTAGCTCCCAACCATCTTATTTCCATTTTTGCTAAAGTTTGTCATAGTTGTTATAAAAGTTCATCTTTTTTACAACCATGAGCCATATTTTTAAGAAAGCCAATGAAGAATCATCTAACCCTCAATTGAAACTAATAACCATTCGCTAAAGGGCGACAAGTGATAAATCATTCAGTTCTATATTAGAAATGCTGGTGCATTCTAATGTTGCATTTCGTTATTGTATGCATGTTTGGATATTAGATCATGATCAACTACTAATCATACAACATGAACAGGCCTTAGTTTTATTCAAAAGATAGATTATGAAAAAGTGCTTATCTTTAACATGAAAATGTGTTGAGGGTGGGGTAGTCTTTTTATTTGCTCTATGCTATATATATATGATGCATTTGTCTTTTTTTACATCTCCTATATAAGTTTGTTTTATTTATTTATTTGGTCTACGTTCTCATCTACTAAAATATGTAAAATTTTCATCGTAAATGCATGCTATATGATTTCTTGGATTAACAACCATTCGATGTGTCATAAGTCCTCTTATATTTTTTCATGTGTTATGAAAACATAATGTTCTTGGTAATATAAATGCAGTAATTATCAACAAATATGGTAAAATGGCTTGGTGATACCTTTAGTCCTTATAGTATTGAGACTAAAAATTATGTTTTCTTATTACTAGCCTTTTACCAAGGGACCTAAGGTAGATTATGTAAGGTGGTTGGCTTGATCCCTTCAACAAATAAAAAGATGTAATATATGCTATCCAAAAATTTAGGTAATTATTATTAATATTTATCTAATGTTCATAGAAATGATAATTTTAAATTATAGAGTGTTTAATAGATTTTTAAGTGAGGCAGGAAGTGGTTTGAGAAATGTATTTCAATTTAGTGAATTTGCTCTAAAAGGGCAGTGTCGCCAGGATTAGCAGTGTTGTGGCATCCAACTCTCTATTTGAGAGGGGAAATGAGTGTGCACTGCGGTGTTGGGCAATGTCATTGTTGCACGAAGTCATAGGTGGAGAGATTTTGGGAAAATATGGAAGATTCTCAAGGAGCATTTGCGTTGGAGAGTTGAGCTTGAGCATTTGCGTTGGAGAGTTGAGCATCAGAATGTTAGGTCAGATTAATAATTTTTAAATATTAAAATATCTAAATCCATTTTATAAATTTCATTCGACCCCCAGCTAAGTCGAAGAAGAAGGAAGAAAAGGGGGAGGAAAAGAGGAGAGAGATAGAAAGAGAAGAGATTCAGAGGCCAAGAAGTTGAAATCGTTCGTCGGGCCTGTTCGTGATATTGTAGAGCATGAGATAAACTTCTGAACTCATATTTTTGATTTTAATTCTAGTAAGTTTATAAAAAGCTCTGAATGAAAATGTGTTTTTTCTCAAGTTTGACAAAGTTTTTAATGTGTAACTTTTAATATGTTATTGCATCCTTTATTTTAAACATTTTGGCTATATGAAATTGAAGTTTCATCAGTTGGTTTTTCTAATGTGATTTTTTTAGTATTACATTGAATTGATGTTTTTCTGGCAAATGTAATAGTTATATAAAATTCTTGAAATATTTCTCTAAAGTTAGAAGTTGAACATGAAAAAATTAGTGAGTATGCTGTTATATATGTAATGTGACTTTTAATGCTGATTTATGCAATTCATATATTATTTTAATACTATATTGAGACCATAAATTAATTAATGTTGCATTCATGATTGTATGACATAACATTGGAGATGTTTTGATATGTGAAAAGTGCACTCTATGATATATTAAAGGGCCCTATATATTCTATTATGACCCCATCTGCTTGCGTAGATGTGGGAGGGATTCTAACCATACTTATTAAAAGCATATGTTAGAGGTTATGTCGCACTACTTTGTTATGATTCTAGCTTCACTTGCTATATGCAGGTGTGAGAGATTACAGAGAGGTATAAGTGAAAGTTGGGTTATAAGAAGGCTTTGAAATATGTGCATCATAATTATTGTATTACATATATTAATACTTTAATAAACTATGTTAAAGTAATGTTCAGAATTAAATAATAGTAAACCTTGAAGTGCTATATGAATCCTGATGAAAACTGAAAGTGAAATGCAAGTGAACATTTGAGAATAAGAGTTCTATATTGTATATGGAAACCTCTGTGAAAGTGATTGTATAAGTGATAACCTTGAAATCAAATATACACTGAAACACTGATAATTCATATTTTTTGCACTTTAATTACTCTTTCAAGTCTTTATATTTCTTTAATTAATGGTTATTTAATATTTTAAATATTATATTGATATCTATGATGGGTAAGGGAAGAAGTCTTCTGGGCTAATTGTGCTCATTATGCTCCTTTTAATATTTCAAGAAAAGAGAAAGTCCTAGTAAGTAGATAAGGTATACAAGCAGCATTTTCTGAGTTTGGATAATCAATGTATTAATTTTTGTAATCCAATTTTAGTTATTCTAATGTATCAATAATTTAAAGCCAACATGATTATTGAATTTATGTTTTGATTAAATGAATTATGTAAATTTACTTTTATATTTTGAATTTATAGTAGCTCTAGTTGTCTTAGGTTAATGGATAAGTTAATTAATTATATATTTAAATTGTGAAACCCCTTAAGTAAAAGAAGCTAAACTCTTAAACATCGAGATATCTTTTGATGTAATAGTAGGAATTTCATTAAGAAACTCTGTAGTTATGCGTGCTCATCCTAGAGAGATTCTAAGATGGGTGACCTCCTGAGAAGTTACACCAGTAGGATAAAGTCATGAGGCCTTTAGGTCAAAGCGGACAATATCTCAATAGTTAAGAGTTTGAGCTACTATAAATGATATCAGAGCAATACACTAACCTGAAGATGGAAGCTATGTGATATACGAGACAAAGTGTTATGCCATGCGAGCCACATCTTGAATATTATATGGGACAAAGTGCTACGTGATGGGAGTCACCACTTGAACTTTGATGAGCCACCTTTGGAATCATATCTTTTGATGGATGATTCTGGGATAAAGATGGTAATAAGGACATCAGCTACTTAAGTGGAAGAGATTATGAAACCCTTTAAGTAAAAGAAGTTAAACTCTTAAACATCGAGACATCTTTTGGTGTATCAGAGCAAAAGTTTGGAAGGATTAGGATTATAACCAAAGCTATAAGAAATTATTGATATTGGTAAGAAAAAAGAGTTTGAAGCTTAGATTGAGTGTTTTATGTTCTTTTGTGCTAACTATGTGCGTGATTGAACCTCTTATATATATACTCATAAACCCCTAAGAGTAAGAAGCAGATGATGGACAGAGATCCAGTTAGGTTGCTAAAGTTTATAGTGTTAAAGGGGCTATAACTTCTTATTAAATGATGCAATTTATCGGATTGGTGGCCCAGCTAACGAGTGATGTTCAAAGCAGAATGGCTAGAATTAAGGGAGACAAAGTTGATAACCATATATAATTTTTAAGATTAATTTCACCTTATTTCCAGGGTGTTATTGAGCCTTAAGTAGCTGAGGATTGATTGATGAGGATCAACAAATCCTTTATAGTATGCAATATTTAGAGGGTACCAATTAGTTAATTTTCTATTAGATGGCGAAGTAGAGCGCTAGTGGATAGGCCAATAAAGGATGATTCTGGGATAATGATGTTAACGAGGACGTCAGTTACTTAAGTATGAGAGATTGTGAAACCCCTTAAGTAAACGAAGTTAAACTCTTAAACATCGAGGCATCTTTTGGTGTAATCGTTAGAATTTCATTAAAAAACTCTGCAATTAATTATGATCATCCTAGAGAAATCATGCGATGGGTGACCTCTTGGAAAGTTATACTAACATGATAAAATCGTACGACCCTTAAGCCAAAGTGATTAATATCTCGATAATTACGAGTATAGGTTATCACATAAATAATATAATCCTTCTAATTTAATATTAGAGCATCACAGGGTGGTATCAGTGCAATAGTTTGGAAGGATTGGGATTATAACCAAAGACATTAGAAATTATTTATATTGGTAAGAAAAAAAGAGTTTGAAGCTTAGTAGATATGCTAATAGATGATACCTATTAACTATTTTTCTATTAGATAGAGAAGTAGAGCGCTAGTAGATAGGCCAATAGAGGATCATTCTGGGATAAAGATGTTAACGAGGATGTCAGTTACTTAAGTGTGAGAGATTATGAAATCCCTTAAGTAAATGAAGTTAAACTCTTAAACATCGAGACATCTTTTGGTGTAATCGTTAGAATTTTATGAAAGAACTCTACAATTAAGTATGATCATCTTAGAGAAATCATGCGATGGGTTACCACTTGGGAAGTTACTTCAACATGACAAAATCGTGCGACCCTTAAGCCAAAGTGAATAATATCTCGATAATTAAGAGTATAGGTTGTTACATAAATAAAATATAATCCTTCCAATTAAATCTTAGAGCATCATAGTGTGGTATCAATACAATAGTTTGGAAGGATTGTGATTATAACCAAAGCTATTAGAAATTATTTATATTGGTAAGAAAAAATAGTTTGAAGCTTAGATTGAGTATTTTCTATTATTCTGTGTTAACTATGTGTGTGAAAAAATAGTAAGAAGTAGCCGATGGACAAAGATCCAATTAGGTATATATATATATATATATATATATATATATATATATATATATATATATATATATATATATATATATATATATATATATATATATATATCATAAACCCCTAAGAGTAGAAGTAGCTGATGGACAAAGATCCAATTAGGTTGCTAAAGTTTATAGAGTTTTAGAGGCTATAACTTCTTATTATATGATGTATTTTACTGGATTGGTCGCCTAGTGTATAAGTGATGCTCTAGGCTGAATGGTTAGAATTAAGGGAGACAAAGTTGATAAGCATCTGTAGTTTTTGAGATTGATTTCACCTAATTTCCAGGGTGTTGTTGAGCCTTAATAGCATATGATTGATTCATGAGGATCAAGAAATCCTTTTATAGTATGCAATATTTAGAGGATAAAAATGTCCTGTTAGTTATTTTTATATTAGATGGAGAAGCAGAGCGCTAGTAGATAGGGAAATAGAGGTAGATATTTTAGGGTAAGTCAAATATATAAATTAGTTGGGAAGATTTTATGGAGAATTTTCAGAGTTGATTTGTGCCGCCATTTGCCAGACAACACATGTAAAAGTCTTTTTGGAGATTGGTACAAGGGAGCAAGTTGGTGATGCAGTATGAGTCAAAGTTGATAACTCTTGCTAGTTACACTTCCTAGTTATTAAGTAGCCCTAAAGAGAAGTGTTATAGATTCTTATGAGGTTTAAAAGATAATTTGAGGCATCCTATGGTACCATTTCACATTATCAATTTTCTCGAGCTTATGGAAGGAACTAGAATGGTGGAGAATGATCTTATGTCCACCCAATAATAGTGGGATGCTATTAGAAAGAGGTTTGGCGACGAGTCCTCCAAGAGTGCATTCTTTGGGAAGAAGTTTAGAGTTGAGCCTAATTAATCTAGGAGGGGAGGATCGACAGCATTTGGGAGTGTCGAAGGTTATATGTCTATTAATAGTGCTCCAGTATGTGGTTTCTATTAGAGGATACATACATGTCGATAATTTTTATAAACGGATCAATATTTTAGGTGTGGCCAGCCAAGTCACAAGGTGGTGCAATAAATGTAGAGGGAGTAAGAAGGTAGACCTGCAACCCGAGAGTGGTTAGAGTTAGATGCATCAACCAATCCCGTTTAGAGTATTCAGTGAGGCTTCATTAGACCATAGTGGAGGTAGATTTGGAGGGATATTATTAGGTGGGTTAGTAGGAGTTTCGAGAGAGTCTATTATTATGGCCATTGGAGGCCCAATGTAGCCTATAGTATATAGTCCGACTCAGTAGGAGGTACCAGATGTTGTGACATGTATGATATTCATTTCTACACCATCTTGTCATATTTTGTTTGATTTAGAACAAGTCATTACTTTCTGTTTAAGCATATATTGGATGCTTTGGGTTTGGTTCCGAGTCTGTTAGTCTCTAGTTTGTTTGTTTTGTTGCATATTAGAGATTTTTTAGTAGTTAGTCAGATATGTGATGTGTAATCAAAATTGTAAATGAGAACTTGAAATCATGGTTGATTGTCTTACCTCTAAAGGAATTTAATGGGATGGTGTGTACAGATTGGTTGAGTAAGTATCAGGCTCATATTGATTGTATTAGGAAGCGTGTGAGTCTATGTGTAAATTGAAAAATATTTATCTTTCTAGGTGTTTATATTGTTTTATCTTACTTAATATCTATATTGTAAGTAGATAAAGTGTGGAGGAAAGGAGATTCTATGATTTTATCTTATGTGAGAGGTTTGATTAAATCTATTAAAGGTCTTGAAGATGTTCTAGTGGCAAATAAATTTTTTTATGTTTTTTACAGAATAATTATTCGGGTTGCCTCCAGAGTGAGATATGGAGTTCAGTATTGAGGTAGTTATGTATGTATTTGATAGTAAAGAACCCTATAGGATGGCACCCCAAAAGGTGCAAGCTATAGTAGATTGGCCAAGACCGATAAGAGTGATAGAAGTTTATAGTTTTTTCTTTGGGCATGACGAGTTATTTCATGAAGTTTATCAGATGCTTTTCACATATTGCAATCCCTCTAACCAAGATGATCAAAAGGCCATATCATTTGACTAGACACTTGAGTGTGAAGGAAGCTTCCAAATTTTAAAGGAATGTCTAGTGTCAACCTATGTGTTGACGATTCCATCTAGTTCAGAAGGATTCGAGGTATATATTGATGCTTCATTCAAGGGCCTTAGATGTGTATTGTAGTAGAATGGAAAGATAGTGGCTTACGCTTCTAAGCAGCTGAAGCCACATGAGAAGAAGAACTCTATCTTTCCATTTATATAGACCAATAGAGTTTGAAGTATATTTTCACCTAAAAGAAATTAAAATTTAAGTAGAGAAGATGGTTGGAGTTGATTAAGGATTATATGACCTTTTAATGTGATTGAACGAATGATTTCTAGAGTTTGAACTTCAAAACCCTTCATTCTCTCTCCTTCTTTCCCCTCTTTTATTCTCTGGCAAGTTGAAGGACAAATGAGTTTTTGCAAATGGATCAAGATATTTTTAATATTTAAAATGAACTAAATTGTTCTAGCACAGTGGCGTCCAAATTCTGAATGCCATAACCCCCTTAAAGAATCTTTCAGATTCTTCCACAATCCCCCAAGTCTTGACCTAGCGCTACGACACTGCAACGCTCGACCAAAACTACTTTTTTATTTCAATTTTCCTGAGAGCTCCATGTTGGGACACCGCCAAGACTGGTGCTACAGTCCCAATAGAGGAAAATCCAAAGCTTGATTTTTTTTTTCATTATTCAGATCCCAAGACTTGGTTATTTCTATCTGATTTATTATTTTAATGCTTATAATCACTATTAACTCAAAATTAATTATCATTAATGAATATTTACCTAAATTTTAGATGACAAATATCACACGTCTGCGCACACACACTTAGAGAGAGAGAGAGAGAGAGAGAGAGAGAGAGAGAGAGAGAGAGAGAGAGAGAGAGAGAGAGAGAGAGAGAGAGAGAGAGAGAGAGAGAGAGAAGTTGAAAGGAGAAGCCTTAAATATCATTATATTGCCAAAACAAGATGGATGTAAATGATTTCATATACCAAGCTCACCCTTTCACCCTTAGTTTTAGGTATGAGTCGAGGCATAATATTATAGAAAAGTTGCATTCGAGCAATACAAGTTTAAATACCAATGTTTAAAAAATAAACAAGTTTGAATCCAAAGGAGAGGGAGAAGGTCAGTCTCGTTTGAATCTTACTATATATTCTTCTCTTCCTATCTATTTCCCAAATCCTATAAAAGTTGCATTGATTTGCAAAATAAAATTATTAAGAAAATTATCATAAACGCATCATTTGGGCTAAATTTCCCTATCTTAATTATTCAATTTAGGGTTTGTTTGGAGAAGCGGCAACTTTTCATAAAGTTGATTGTAAAATTGATATGGAGAAAATAACTCCCACTAAAGAAATTTTTGAAAAGCAATAATTAAATCGTAGTCAAATAAAATTATGATTGTTGTCTGAAAAACAAAGCAATCAGAAAGTTGTTCCAAATAGATCCTTAAGTTTCGTTTGAGGTGGTTTTTTTGTTGCTTCTTAAAGCAGCTTTCTAGTAAAAAAAATTAATTTTTGTACTGGAAATTAGCTGCTTTAAGAAGCAGTAAGAAAATCGTAGCAGCAAGAAAGCCGTCCCAAACAAAACCTTAATTTGCATGAAATTCCAAAAAATCAAGTTGGAAATTTTGAATAAGTAGTTATCTTAGGCGCTGAAGTCAATATTCACTAAAAAAGCAGAAGGATTGAACAATAAAGTTTCCCATCTTTGTTCACCATCTTAGCCACTAATCCCAAATTTTCTCACCTTCCTGAGCAAAGAAATTATGTTAGGTAAAAGAAATTCATTGCAGAAGTCATGATTTGAATTTCACATAACATTTTTCATCTTTGCAAATATACCAATGCCAATAAGGATAATTAATTAATATTTAAATAACATTACATTTTTGTTGCTTAAAAAAACTCATAAAAATGCTAAAAATAACTTGCATATATGCTCTTAATAATAAAGTCCATCTAACAGGTAAATTGTTGGGGAGTAGCATTAACATTAATAAAGTCATTCAAATTTTTGAATGAATTTAATTAGCGCTGCAAGCGAACCGAACGTTCGACGAGCTACTCGTTGCTCGGTTCTATTAAAACTCGTTTGTGATCGTTTAACTAACTAAACAAGGAAACTTGAACAATATTTTTAATACTAGATCATTAAATAAACAAGCTTGAACACTGTTGTGTTCGGTTCATTTATGTTCACGAACAATATCATTTGAAGCTCATGAACAAGTTCGACATTAAGCTCGATAAAAGTTCGATTCGTGTTTGATTTAGAAGTCGTGAATAAGTTCGATAAATATATTCATATAGATTAATCATATTTTCATTTTAATTAAACAACTACTTTTATTACAAGTTTAATTTAATTTTATCTTATATAATTTAATTTTATCTTATATCTTCAATAGAATGAATTTGTTCATGAACAAGAGACATTTTGATAGTGTAAAAAAATTCTCTAAATATTTTCACGAACATAGCTTGTTAAGGCTTGTTTGTTTAAAGCTTGATAAGCACTAATCGAATCTAACATGAGCCGACCATGAACCAAACATGAACAAAATTAATTTAAACGAATCAAACACAAACACAAACAATAAGGCTCGAATCAAACACGAATCAAACTTGAACAAGTCAATAATAAATGAACACAAACATGAGCACTCACAAACTTAAAAAAAAAAAAAAAAAAAAAAAAAAAAAAAAAAAAAAAAAAAAAAAAAACACTCGACTCGATTCGATTCGCTTGCAGCCCTAAATTTAATCGATAGATTTAGGCTTCATTTGAGATAGCTTTCTTAGTATTTTTTAAAACAATGTTTTAATACAAAGTTTTTTTTTTGAACTAGAGATTTTTGTACTAAAACATTACTTTATAAAGCAATAAGAAAGCTGTCTCAAATAAAATTGTATTGTTTATTATTATTTTTAAATATAAGTAATGTACAATTAATCAATTAATTAAAAATTTAGTTATTTCATAACTTATAATTTATTTTAAATTAACTTTTAATTTAAACACTAATAATTTAAAAACCTAACAAATATTATATTATTTTAAAATTTAAATAATTTGAATATATTTAAAAAAGAAAAATAAACTCATGGCCGGCTGGCCGGCCGGTGGGCTCGACAGATTGGCCCATCCCCCAATTCGCCCAAGCAATGGGCGACTTGGGAGAGACCTAATCGTCCTGATCATTTCTATATTTATTTATTTATTTTAGGAACAATTCAATAGGTAGATCTTAAGCACAAAATGAATGTATGAAAAATTTCATACTTGTTGCGTCCTGGAATATTTGCGGCAGTAGAGAAATATAAAGTTTAACATCTTAACTTTGTACGAAGATCCAGTACGCATACATATAAAGAGATCGAGGGTGTAGCATTCATAAGAGATACCTGAGTTTTTATGTGGAAACCCCTAATAAGGGAGAAAACTCACGAGGTCTGGTCATGTTTGAAGGAATTAACTTGTATTTGCAGTCGATTACAAATGAGGCCCTTCTTTAGGGGGAAAGCCTTAAGTTGACGTAGCAGATGTACATCATATTATATGGTGGGAATTGGAAGAATCAATTCAGACATGTTTGTTGGTCGGCAGAACTATAGTTGGTAGGCGACGGAGGTCGGAAAGATCATGATCGGGTGACAGTGGTCGACGGGGTTGTAGTCCGTGGGCGACAGAGGTAGGAAGGATCGTTATCTGGTGAAGGAGGTCGGGAGGACCGTAGTCGGCTGGAGACAGGGGTTAGAAAGACTGTAGTTTTAAGGCGGTGGTCTGACGGAAGTCCGACATCAGGTGGTGGTCCGATGGAGCTCCGGGCGTCAGGTGGTGGTTTGGCGGAACTCCGAGCGTCAGATGGTGGTTTGGCGGAACTCCGGGCGTCACGTGGTGGTCCGAAGAAACTCTATGCGTCAGGTGATGATCCGGCGGAACTCCGTCGCCTAATAATACTAAAATTTTGACAATGACTTAAATTTTTTTTTTCAATTAACCTAACTATCACTAATTAATAATTAAAGATTCTTAAAGTATGATTAAAAGGCAAAAGAATTCCCGCTGGCAGAATTGATCTAAATGCTAATTTTGGTAATATTTTGATTTGATTTACTATCTTAAACTAATAAATAAATAAAATTATTTGTGCTATAAATGTATGAAAAATAATTTTAGGAATATTTTCATGAAATTATATTTTATGTTATAATATATCAAAATTTTGTCTTTTTTATATAATTACCAAAATAAATTTTGTAAAAATTATATATTTATCAGCTTTACAATAAAAATATTAATAATTTAATTTATTGTGAAAATGAGCTTTAACTAATATGAAGGGATTAATAGTATGATATTTATATATTTTTGACACTGATGTAGGATTAACGTCAATGCTCATGTTCTGACTCGAACTAATAGAATTAAGCTTGATCTCAAGCATGAACTTAATTAATTAATCAAGCTCAAGCCATGGTTGAACCCAAGCTTGACTCGACTCATTTCCTCTCAAATGATAGTCGTCTACTCTAGTAATCACTCTCTCTCTCTCTCAAATAGAAGGATTTTCTATATCATTAACTCGATTCCCAGTTAACCATACGAAGGAACAATAGTTTTCGATGGATATTATTATATGCCGGTAAAATTTTATCGAAAATTCTTATAATAACATGAAATTCTTCGAAATCCATCAAAAATGAAATGAACAAAGTTTGTTGTCTCATGGACCCTCGAAAGATATTAGCCATTCATACTTGGTTAGCCCACGAATGGCCTGCCCGGGCTCGGGCTGACCAAGGTGGCTAACCAAATCGACTGTTGATATCTTAGTGATATCTTTATCAACAATTTGAAAACACTATGACTATATTGTAGATCTTCAATGCCAAAAGCCTTTCAGTTATGGTGATAGATCAAAATTTCTATTACAATTAATAATGTTGGTTACTTATAATGCACAATTAAGTATTTTCACTCAATTAATTACTCCCATTCCACTAAATTTGTTTGCTATAATTAATCAAATTGGATACAAACATTATCACTTTATTTTAATCATATTATCAAAATAAGCTACATTACATGAAGAAAAAACAGTTATGATTTTTAAATAAACAAATAAATAATAACAAGAATAGATTAGACACGACATGTTATATAACATGCATGGTAAAAAAAACAGGCATTTTAGATAATTACAAATTTATAATAAAATTTTAAATTAATGTGAAAAGATATGAGAAAAGTAGTTGTATTAATATGTGCTTAATATCTTCATAAAAGGCTAAAAAAATTAGGAGTGTAATTGAGCCGAGTTGACTTACTCGACTCATAAATGAGCATAAAAAACAAGTTTATCGAGCCATAAATTCTAGGTCGCGTCTATACTTGAGCTTGTATATATTATACAAGGTTGAATTAAAGCTCACCCTAACAGGCCTCATAAGCTTGTCGAACTGCTTATATAAATTAATGTACAACTGCTTCCACTAGGGTTTTTTCTGGAGCGTTGCTTGGGTTTCCTCCGCCCCGAAGGGGCTTCTCCCTCGGTGGCGCCGGTGATCTTGGTGATTCCCAAGGAAGTGCTCTGCCTTTTCTAGTGTTTTTGTTCTAGTGTTTTTATTATTATTTATTTAGTTTTTGGCTTTGTTTTCATTTTCCTTCTCTGGCGCGTGCCGGGATGGCACCGAATCAGTTGAGGGACCCCGATTTTTAGGGGGTTCGCTTAATTCACACTCATTTTTGGAAGCTCTTGCTGGTTCTTCTTCTATTGCTAACTTTCCATATTCGAAGACATCTACTTTTCATGGCTTGCCTTCCCTTTCGATTTCGGAGTAGGAAATCCAAGCTTTGGCTGTTCTATTTCAATTTTCCTTAGTTGAATTCTTTCCCTCGAAACGTCCCTCTCTTGATTCCATTCACAGATTCTTCTTCAACCTTAAGTTGAATTGTGAAGTTTTGATCACCTTGCTTGATCTGTCGCATATCTTGATCAAGCTGGCTAATGATCTTGATTACTGTAGGATTTTTTTTCATAGATCCTATCTTGCGTACAATTGCTACATGAAACTTACAAAGTGGTCTCCCCTTTTTTATGTTGTTGTTGAATCACCGGTCATCTCGATTTGAGTATCCTTTCCGCAATTGCGTCCGTATCTCTTTTCACCCCATATTCTTCACGGTTTGGGCTCTATATTTGGAAAACCTTTGAAAATTGATTCAGCCATTTCTGTTGGATCTTGACCTTCCATGGCTCGTGTGTTGGTCGAGCTTGATATCACTAAATCCTACCTAGATAAGGTTTTGTTAGGTCCTGAGAAGTGGAGTTATGTGCATCAAGTGATTATGGAAGAGTTCCCACCCTTATGTGCTTCATGTAAATGTATCGAACATGTGGTTGGGAATTTTGTCCAATCTGAATTTTGTCCTAATGCTGTTTCGAAGGGAAATGCCACTTTTATTAATATTTATATTTCAGTTATGTCTAACAATGAATTGAAGGCTCATGTGGTCAAGTCTGTGAGTAAATCTGTTCTGATTCAAACTGATTGGCTGATTTTGGATGACTCCCTTTCTTCACCTTCTGGGGGAGGAAGAGAAATTTGATGACTTTGAGGATGATATGGCAGTTCGTTTTGTTGAACAAAGTCATCTCAATGTCAGTGGTAAAAGTGTAAAAGTAAAGACAAGAAGAAATAGGCTTTGACTTTTCCTATTACTATTACGGCAGTGGTATTTGAGGGCTTTGTGGACGATGATGAGGAAGCCCCCAGCTTCCCCTTATTTGGCTCGGCTGGTTGGCAACCTTGGTGTTTTGGCCTTTTGCTTGAAATTCATGGCTATGTCGGTTTTGAGTTGCTGTCACCTATGGATGGTCTGTGGCTAGCCATGGGGTTGGTGCAGGGGGCTTCTATTCCTGAGTTTGCTTAAGTCTTATTATGTTATGCTTGTTTTTGTTTCGTATCTTGCTGTTTTGTCGCGTTTGTTGTTGGTCGGTTTGTGTTGTATTTATTTTCTTCTATGAATAAAATTGTGTTTTTTTATTTAAAAAACTGCTTATTTAAAAATATATTTTAAAATAAAATATTAAAATATATACTATATATTTTTAATTATTTATCGAGTCAAACTCAAGCTTTTAAACGAGCTCGAGTGATCGAACCGATCTCGAGTGATCGAGCCAAGCTCGAGCTTAATAATTTTTGAATGAGCTAAATTTGAGATGATCAATAAATGAGATCAAATCAAGCTCGAACTCGAGTTCAAACTCATTAAAAATTAAATAAATTTAACTCGATTGTGTAGAAACTCAGCTCGCTTACGCAACTAGAAGAAATATATAAGGAATCCATTCTAAGTTGTGAAATTAAAAATAATGCAATATGTCTAATGAAATATATTAAAACATTCAAACATTAAAATATTTGAAATGTCACCATAGTCATCTATAAATATTGATGATGGGTCCCACAACTTAAAAAAAATATTAATAATTTACAATAAATAAGACAATCCTAGTTGTCCCACCAACCATGAGAGAGTATATTTATGTCAGGGTCCAATGGGATCTCAAAATCATTAGAGCCATTAATTAGTAAAACCAAAAGTAATTAATTAATATAATATATTTTTAATTGGCTTGACTCATTGTTTGGCATGTGTACAAGCACCTATAGTCTTAGGTAATGCTTCCAAAATTTACTAATTTTGTATATATTATTGTTAACTTTGTTCTTGCATGGAAATCACACAAATGATTATTGTCATTTTCTTCTTTTTTTTTATAATAATTTTATTAATTTTAAAAATCAAAGTGTTACTTGTAATTATTCAAAGGAGGATTTAATATGGGATATGTGGGGTAAGTGCCCTTTAAAAATTTAAAATGTTTTTTTTTTATTTATCTTATAATTTAAAAATATTTTTATATATTAATATGACCCTATTATATGATATTCATAATGCTAAACATCAAAATAAAATTGTTCTGAATAATAAAATTAATTTATAGGGATTTACATATATATCATAAATTGTTTATATATTTACACATTTAGCACCATAATTTTGATATTTAGTTATAAGACATGCAGATCTTTAAATCACAATAAAAATATCATTAACATTATTTTTTTAAAGTGAAATATATTTTTTCATGTATATGCTTTAAACTAATTGAGACATTAAAGTGTTATATATAATAGATATATATTAATATGGCCCTATTGTATGATAAAAAACATCTAATTATTAATTTATGAAGGATTTATATATATGTCATATAATTCTTATATATTTACATATATAACATCTAAATTTTTATAATTACCTATGCAATATTCATATTCTTAAATCACATAAAAAATATCACTAACATTAACTTTTCTAAGAAATATATTTTTTCTTGTATTTGTTCTAATCTGATTGAGACATAAAAGTTTTATATAAGTAAATATGAAACGGTATGTATTAGACATATAAATATATAAAATTTGTGTGCTATGTATGTAATTCTCTATTAATTTATGTACTCAATTAAAAAAAAATTGATGCCTCTACCATAAATTATGATCTCCATTGAACTTTGAAAGAGTTCAAGGAGATGTGGCTAATAAATAATTAATGTAAAAAAGAAAAAGTCAACTAAAATGAACCCAAATGTAATTGTCAACTATTTGACATATTTTAAATTAATTGATGTTTATTTAAATATATATTTGTTGAATAAAAAAGGAGAGAGAAAGAAGAGTTCTTTGTTTAGCAAAATGACAACATTCATCTATAGTGCAATGCATAATGCAATGCTATAAATATATATATATATATATATATATATATATATATATATATATATATATATATATATATATATATATATACCCTCAATCGTAAATAAGTGTTAAATCATGTTAATTAATCAAATTTAATATATATATATATATATATATATATATATATATATATATATATATATATATATATATATATATATATATATATATATATATATATATATATATATAGCCTCCAACCCTAATCCTCCTCATTGGGACCAAAGCCCTTAATCATAAATATATGTTAATTCATGTTAATAGATTAAGTTTTCATAAAAAAAAAAAAAACAAATAGAATAATAATAATAATAATAAAGCTTTACTCGAATAGAGAAAAATTTAAGTTCAACTCTTAATATCACTAAATTTTGAAAAAAAAAACTCTAATCTAAACAAGAAACAATTGAATTGTGTTGAATTAGTATTAACATGAGAAAAAATTGTCAAAATAATCAGATTTATGCAAACCAATCAAAATAAATAGCTAAAAAATGATATCATATTTAGATATAGTTTATTGAATGAAATAATATTTATTTCATTATATGGCTAAGTTAGGATTTTTGGGTTAACCTAAGCCTAATTTTTTTTTCTTTGGCGTGTGTATATATATATATATCCTATGTTGACTCAAAATCAATTTGAATTATTTGCGGTTGAAGGAAACCCTACCTAACATGGCCCCCGAAACCCTTAGTACAAAGTTTGTATTAGGTTCCATAGAGTTACTTACCTTATTGGATTGAATTTTTTATAGCATTGAGATTTGAATCATATTCATTAGAATGATAAATTATTAAATTTGTTGAAGTATATGTATATGATGAAATGATGGCTCAATGATTGATTATGCATTAGTAAGCTCCCCAAGATCCTAATTATAAGTTCATTATCTTTGCCTCATCTATCCCATCAACTTTCTTTGAACAAACCTGACTATAGTTAAATCGGGTTCTTGAGATATTTGGATGTATGTGTAGTTCCTTGATTATCTTAAATCATAGAAATATATCGCACAAAAAAAGGAGCAAAATATGTATCTTGTCACACAATCAATGATTTAACTCATGTTTCCCCTTTAAGAAGGATTTTACCTTTCACATGAAACTAATTTTTATAAAAAGGGTTTCAAATATTCAAATGTGTTACTTAGTTTATGAGACTTGAAGGGCTAAATCCTTCTTTTGGGAGGGTTATTTTACCCTCTCATATGTTCTAGCCAATCATGTTTTAGAGACCTAGAGAAAGTGAGTGATTAGAGAAGAAAGTGAGCTAAAAAATTTGATGAAATTACAAATAGTAAAGGATGAACCTTCTCAAGTACATATGTTTAATTATGTATATAACAATAATTTATTTACAATAGTCAACAACATTTCAAATAAGTATCAAAAAACACAACTAGACCGAACCCATGTTATTCAAGGCAAACTTTAACTAAGTAGCTCGTGATCACTTAATCCGAATTAAACATTAAACACACTTCCGAAAAAATTTAACGGTCATATTTCTTCAATTACAAAGCATATAAATCAAACTTCCTTTTTATTTATTTATCTCAAATTAGAGGTTAAGATGAAATAAACTCCAAAAACTTACGTATATTAATGATTTACAATGCCAAGGCAGTAATATATTAATTTCTAATTTCCCATTACTCATTTAAGATAAAATTAAAAGCTATGCCTCACTTGAAATAAAGATCAATAATAGAAATTAGCTTCATATATATATATTATATATATATATATATATATATATATATATATATATATATATATATATATATATATATATATATATATATATATATATATATATATATTTATAACTGAAATGAAAATCTAAATCTGAAAAAATAAAGTTAGAATATGACTTTTATTGAGGGACAACCAATTGTCTCTTGGTGATCAATAATGGAAAAAATGAACTGGCTTCAATTAGTAAATTTCTTAATGTCCAAAAGGTACCAAACTTCCATATTTCTATTATATAAATATATTGCACTCCACATTAATTAATGAACAATTATATCTTAAGAACCCCGTCGTATGGGGAAGGCAGTAGCCCTCCCTTTACCAAGCTGAAACCAGAAGAAAGAGAAAGAAGAAGAAGAAGAAGAAGAAGAGAGAGGGGGGATAGAGGAGATGGGGAGGGGGAAGATAGAGATAAGGAGGATTGAGAACATAACAAATAGGCAAGTGACCTTCTCCAAGAGAAGAAATGGTTTGCTTAAGAAGGCAAGAGAGCTCGCTGTGCTCTGTGATGCAGAGATTGGGCTGATAATCTTCTCGAGCACAGGAAGGCTTTATGATTTCACCAGCTCCAGGTTCTCTCTCTCTCTCTCTCTCTCTCTCTCTCTCTCTCTCTCTCTCTACAGTACAGATTCATGATCCATGCATATTTATATCTCCTCTTAATCTTAATTAGTCGGCTCCCAATCTTAGCTTAGCCGCTTATTAATTACTGCTATAAAGCTTTGATTAAGGTTAGTTGTTAGTGTTAATAAAGTAACATATCAGATCTGAATAGGGATTAAGCTAATTAGAAGATGATTATCAGAGAGAATATTATCTCTCTTACTAAGTTTCTTAAGGTAAATAAAAGATGCAGAATAAAAAATGCCATCTAATTACTCGTTCTTATCAAATTTGAGGTTTGATTTATGAATCTTCATTCTTCATTTGTTTCTTTAAATATTCTACAAGTTGTTAAATAAATTTTGTATATTATTTTTATTTATGCTGTATTTGATCTGCCATTTTTGCTTCATGATCATTTAATAAAAATTTTATATATCTATTTATTTTACTGATGCATCTTCTATTCATTAGTATGATGTATTCTCAAATTGTTTAAATATTTTTTAACCGATCTTTAATTTCCCCTAATTATTGAATCATTAGGAAGCGACCAACAGTTAAGAAACTGAAAAAAAAAAGTTATTATCTACAAATTTATCAACTTGGGATCAAACTGTACAGAGGTCTAATAGTTGTAAATATCTGCTTACAAAAATGGGTGAGAATAAAAAGAAGAAATACAATCAGAATAGTTCAGAAGTTAGATCCTCTGGAAGAAATCTTCGTCTAGTTCACAAGTGAGAATGGAAGCAAGATATAAGGCTTTGTTTGGGACGACATTCTTACTGCTTTTTAAAGCATCGTTATAGTACAAAAAATTTAATTTTTATACTAATAAATTGCTTTGAGAAACAATAAGAAAGCTGTCCCAAACGAAACCTAAGAATGAGAACATATTATAAGAAACCTCATAGAAACTTAACCAAGTCATCCACAAGGTGGAGGAGATGAACCCTCAAAAACTCTTTGTAGTAAGTGATTGTCATCAATCCACAATAATAAAAAAACCCATTAGCTATAAATGAGTCAAACTTGATGGGATATGGTGGTAGGTTTAAATAAAGCTTGGGTGATGCATGGTATGAATATCCTTTTCATAAGGATGAGAGTCAAATCAATTTGTGAGGAATGGATGGCTAAGATTTGATCATAGTTTGGGAACGTTGAGAGGCCAGAGAAGAAGGAGAGAGTGAGGCTAAATTTGATTAAAATGGTTTGAATTAGAGGTTCAAGTTCATTTGGGATAGCTTTCTCGCTTGAAGTAGTTTTTTAGTATAAAAGATTTTTAATTTAAAAATTTTTTATACTAAAAAACTATTTTAGAAAGCAGTAAGAAAATTGTCTCAAACAAAACCTCAGTATGAGATATGAAAAGCTATGACGAGCCTCGAAAGACTTACCTGGGTTAGCTTCCCAACCCAAGTCAAGAATGCATGCAAGAGAGAAAAAGATAATTGGCAAGCAAGAAAAATAATAATTGCATTATACTTTAGCTGACCAAGGGAATTATTTGTAACTTGACAAAATGTGATCAACTTTGATGATGTTTTTGTTGATCTTGAAATTCCACAGTTTAAATTTGATTTCTTGAAATAACCAGCCATACAATAATGTAACATGATATGATGAACAAATGAAGAGATAAATATTTGCAACTCATATGTTTATGTAATTTAGTTAATTTTGAATCTATATAATTTGATGTCTCTTTTTATTTATTTATTATTTGCATGTTGTAAATCTTATATATAGCCATAATGTAAAAATATATTTAAAAATACAAGTGAGATTACTCTATTTTTCTCCAAACTTAGTTTGGTGGGAAGTTTGTTATCTCTTCCTTTCACCAGGTTTAGAGTAATAGACATCTTTTAGTGAGGGTGTGGTAGTTATCCAATTAAGCTTTAGTTATTATCTAAGTTGCTTGGACTCTTCTTCCATAATCCATCAAAGCTAAAATAGCACTACATCAATTGATATTAGAGCTTTGATTGATAATTTTGAACAACTCTCCAATCATTGTTGTTCATAGTGGATCAGATCTTCTCTCTTTTTTTTTTTCATAAATCTTCCTTCCATGATAAATAACATGGATAAATAATCTTATCCATGAAAAACAACTTTCAAAGAATAATAAAAAACTTTAATAAAATCAAATTGATTGTAACAAGATGTTACAATGAATTAAAACTAGATTCTAATAATTTCAAATTGCATTTTTAATATTTTAAAAGCAAAAAGTGAGGAAGAAAACTATCCATCATTTGAACAAAAAAACTTCTAAAAAGACTCACCATCTTCTACTATTAATCCTCTAGGCCTTAGTGCTGATATTTATAATACAATGATGATTAATGTTTATAAGGTTTTTCAAGTAGATCTATTTGTAAGAGAAAATATTAGTTTTGTATATGTTGACTCTCCCCCTGTTTTTGCATCCTACAAAGCTTTCAACTTTTCAGAAAAGAGTTATTTTAAGTAGTGGGATGTTGATGCAACACAAGAATGCTAAAAAAAAAATGTTGGAAGGATCGCCTCCTTTATAAATATTTCATAAAAATATTTATGTAAGTGAGATCAAATAGCCAAAGTTTCCAATAAAACTGACTAAGGAAAAGTGGTATATGTTTCAATGATTTCATCACTTTGATTTTGGTAAGATTTGTGATAATTATTATTTTTGTATATCTCTATTGTTATTAAAAATGTGCATTAGACTTTCATGCATGATGATATGAATGACATCATTAACCATTTCTCCACAACTTGATCACATTTGGAAATTGCTATTGAATGAATGTTATAGATGGGCCAAAGAAAAATTATTCTGTGTGGACACCGAGCAGCATCCGAAGACCAACTAAAATTTACCATATAATTTTTTAACTCGGTACCGCTATGTATTAGGTGACGTATTGCATTCTAGTTGATCTCCGAGTCATTCGGTGTCCGCACAAAATAATTTCTCCTTCTTCAAGGGCCAAGAGATAAGGAGAGAGAAGATACAATAAATGAATATTAACTTTTTGTTATGATATGATACAATGAAAAATGAAAAGAAATACACATAATTTATATATTTAGGTAATTTTATTTAAGTTTTACTATTCATGTAATTTTGTCTCTTTATATGACAATGACTTAATTTTTCTCATGATTTAAAACATATATATATATATATATATATATATATATATATATATATATATATATATATATATATATATATATATATATATATATATATATATAAATGAATGTGATCGAATAAATGAGAAGCTGCATGTAATGTGTGCAAATGAGTAAGAATAAGATAAAACTCTTGAATATGAAGTAAAATATTAGTTGGTGGCTTATGGAGAACCCATAATATGGGAGGGGCTATTGGCAATTTAAACTATATTTAAAAAAAAAATTAACTAATTAATTTAAATAATTTTATTTGGATTATTTCAAATTGGTGTCATAATTTAAATGAATGTAAATAATAAAACAAAAATAAATTGCAAGAAATAAAAGAGAAAAGTTGATTTTTTTGTGGTTTGCCTCTCCAAAGCTTAGGTTCACAACTAAGTACAACTCACACTTAGAATTCCAGTAACCTAGACTCTTTTTTTTTTTTTTGTTAAAACCCACTAACGAGCTTACACGTTAATATCCAAAAAATAGGTCAATGTCCTTAAGGAGATCTCTAGCTCACTACTACTCGAACGAGCTACAAAATCATCAAAAAGGAAATAAAAACCTCTGAGCTAGAGTTCCCCACCTACACTCCTATATAACTCGTGGGTAGAGAAACCTTTACATTCTCTAAAGGAAAGAGTGGTAAAATGAACCTACATTTTGTATTTAAAAGTGCATGGAATGTTCCATGATAACATGAATCAAATTCAAAGAATTATCACCAAGCAACTCATTCTTCTTCTCATTCAAAACAAATAAATTTCACAAGATAAGAAGGGGGAGACCTCCTTCAGAACAACCGCTTATCCAGCAATTCAGTGAGGTTTTTCAGCTAGCATAAGGAATGCCACCATAGAGAGAGTAGGAGTGCGCTATCACCTTGAAGGATCAGCATGAGTCATTTTTCTAGCCCAGTCTTACTGGTCAAGAAGAAGGATGAGAGTTGAAGATTTTACATAGATTATCTGGCCTTGAATAAGGAGACTATGCCTGACAAATTTTTCATTTCAGTGATAGATGTGTTATTGGATGAGCTTTGTGGAGCGGTAGTGTTTACAAAGATGGATCTAAAGTCTAGGTACCATCGGATCAGGATGAGCAAGGATGTTTAGAAGACAACATTCAGGATACACGAAGGACACTGTGAGTTCTTGGTGATGCTGTTTAATTTCACCAATGCCCATGCTACATTCCAATCTCTCATAAACAGGGTTTTCCGATCATATCTCAAGAAATTTGTGCTGGTTTTCTTTGATGATATCTTGGTGAACATCAAGTCGGGTGATAAGCATTTGGATCATTTGAGAGTGGTGTTAGAGGTGTTGCATGAGCATCAACTGAGTTCCAACCTGAAGAAGCGTTATTTTGCACAGGCTAATGTGGAATACTTGGGCCACGTGGTTTCTTAGGGGGGGGGGGGGTGGCTATTGATCAAGCCAAGATTAAGGCAATGATGAAATGGCCTCTACCTAGGAATTTGAGGAAGTTGGGGGTTTTCTTAGAGATGATTGAGTACTATAGGAGATTTTTGAGGGGATACAACACCATAGTCTGGCCACTGATAGAGTAGCTAAAGAATGATAGCTTTTTGTGGGGAGAGGCATCTACTCAGGCCTTTGAGAAACTGAAGTAGGCCATTAACATAATATTGGTCTTAGCCCCACCAGATTTCAATCAAACTTTTGATATAGAGATGAATGCATCAGGGTATGGATTAAGAGGCGGTGCTTATGCAAAATCACAGGCCTATAACTTACTTCAGCCATGTGATGACAACCAAAGGTAGGCTGAAGTCGATCTATGAGAGAGAGTTGTTGGCCATTATGTTGGCTATTTAGAACTAGCGGACTTACTTATTGGGTTTAAGCTTCATCGTAAGGACAGACCAGAGGAGCTTGAAGCAGGGGCGAATCCAACCTTATTTTTTTGGGCGAGTAAAACTTATTATATAAAAATTTAAATACAAAAAATTTAATATATATATATATATATATATATATATATATATATATATATATATATATATATATATATATATATATATATATATATATATATATATATATATATATATATATATATATATATATATATATAATTTATGAATTCAAAAAATAATTAAATAAATGCATATATAATTATATCATATGCATTCATTATATAATTTATATTATTTGAAAATGAATCTACATAAAATTGATGTTTTTTTCTCTATCAACAAGCCTAAATCATCATGGTCAACGAAAAGTTCAAAACTTTTGATGGTTGGACAAACAACACAAGATTGGTCATATCAGGGAAAAATTATTTTTGAGGGTTTTCGGGGGGGGGGGGTAGAATTCCCAAATTTCCCATCTTCTACTTCAATTTTTTTTTAGATTGGGGATCCGCCCATGGCTTGAAGCACTTGTTAGAGCATAGGATGGTGGCCGAGGAGCATCAGAGATGACTATTAAAACTGTTGGGCTATGATTTTGAGAGCTAGTATGGGACAGGGTTAGAGAACAAGTTGATTAATGCCTTATCTAGATACGTGGGAGAGCTCTAGGAGTTAGCATGTTCGATATCACTGATATTAGATTTGGGGGCTATTAAAGAGGAGAGTATGCAGGAAGAGGAGTTAAGAAGGATTATGGGTGATCTTCTAAAGGATGAGAGTATCCACCCTAGCTACTCCCTACAAGGGGAGTGATCACTATATCAGGGGAGATTTGTGCTTCTACAGACTTTGGTCCATGTTCCACACATATTACAAGAGTTCCATGGAAGCTCTGATGGGGGTCATTTGGGTGTGCACAAAACATACAAGAGATTGGTAGAGAGTTGCAATAAAAGAGGATGCATAATGATGTGGAGGCGATGGTGGCTAGGTGTAAGATATGTCAGAGGAACAAATATATGACCATGACTTCATGGGTATTACTTCAACCCCAAACTCTTCCATACATAATATGGGAGGAGGTCACCATAGATTTTATAGACGGGCTACCCTGATTTGAGGGGTTTACAGTGATTCTAGTGGTGGTTGACATATTGAGCAAGTATGTTCATTTCATTCCCCTCCAACATCCTTACACGACAGTGATATTGGCAGCAACATTCATCAAATAAGTGGTCAGACTGCATGGGATACTAGAGTTGATAGTATCTAACAAAGATAAGATGTTCCTCAAACAATTTGTGTGTGTGTGTGTGTGTGTTGGGGGGGGGGGGGGGGGGGGGGGGCTGAGCTGTTCAGGCTGCAGGGAACAGTGTTGAAGAGGAGCACCGCTTACCACCCCAAGACAGACGATTAGACGGAGGTGTTAAATAGGAGCCTGATGTTTTGCTTCAGAGACATCGTGGCTGTGGCCCAAGTGGCTAGCATGGGAGGAGTACTAGTACAATACTTTATATCATTCGACTTCCTAGATGACTCCTTTTAAATTATTGTACGGAAGAGACCCAGCTCACGTGCATTTTGGGCAGAGTAGAGCGTCAATGTCTTTAGTAGAGCAGTACTTGGAGGAGTGGGGTAGGTTGTCATATGAATTGAAAAGGCACTTGTTAAGGGCTTAACATATTATGAAGAAGCAAATGGATGGGAACATGAATGACATCCAAATTGAAATTGGGGATATGGTGTTCTTAAAGCTTCGACCCTACAGATAGAGGACGGTAGGTAACAGAAGGAATGAGAAGCTAGCTCCAAAATACTTTTTCTCTTATGAGATACTGGAGAGGAGAGGTTTATCATTTAAGGTTACCCGCGATCGCTATCATACATCCAGTGTTCCACGTGTAATAGTTGAGGAGAGTTATTAGGGATCATGCACCTAGGTTAGAGTTACCGGTAACACTGACTAAGAATTTAGAGGTGGTGCTAGAACCATTAGAGATAAAGGAGTGCGATAGAGAGGAGGGATCAAAGAAGTGCTGATCAAATAAAAGAACCTATCTAACTATGACTCCACTTGGGAGCCGTATAATAGGGTGAATCATCAATTTTTGTCTTTTCATCTTAAGAACAAGAATCGATCCAAGAGGGATCATTCTAGCCGATCTAGACGGGATTGGCTCTCTACTATAGGCGTAAGGGCTCCACCTCCATAGCAGTCTGCCACCCTTTAGGGATGGGGTCTACGGATTAAAGTATAAATTAAAGGGGAGAATAGGAGGAAAATTCAATTTAGGATGGTTATTTTGGGTAATTTGTGGATTTTGTATGCTCTAAGGAGTATTGTAAACCTAGGATGAGAGTATCATGATTTTGGTTGAAATTTACATAGTTCTTAAGTTTTGTTTGGGCTCTAGCAACTAGCTAGAGATTGGGAGAGCTAGATCCTCCTCTCCAATTTGAGATCCATTGGATTGTATCTTGTTCATTTCTTCCCTATTTCATCTATTACAAAGCTTTTATCTTGCTATTCCTCTTGTTCTATTTGTGGTTTTCTGTTGGAGATTCCTGAAATTTAATTTCAGCCTTGTTTTATCTTGAGTTTTACAAGCACTACCTAACATTCCTATAGTCCTACACATTAATATGATTATTAGCAAATTCATGCAATTTACCCAACTTTCACAGATTAAATTAACTTCTAAATATGCATTCTAATAATTTGTCAACACGTCTTAGCCTATTTGTGAAACCTAAGTCTTTGACTTAAAGAATTCTGATGGAAATAAATATGACATGGCAAGAAATAGTATCTCCATAAGTTTCTTCTATAAAATAAGTTTCATCGTTTACTTGAGGCAAGTAGCCTTACTATGGCTAAATGTTGATGAACATAGCTAATGTTGGTAAATAAGTAGTCCCTACTCCTGAGGAGATTCAACATGTTGAGCAATTCTCAAAAATTGCTTGAGGCTTCTCTGGATCATATCATGCATTGTCAAACGATCTTTAATTTGATTAAATTATCTAATATTTACAAAACCTTATTGTTTAACTTCTAAAGATCTTTTCATTTCATTAGGATGCTCCATGACATAATTTCTAATCCTCAACATCATCAATGCTCATCGCACTTTATATGATATTAAATTAAATATTATCCATGAATAATGAGAGGACCTTACTGATAAGCATGACTCATGCCCAAATAAAGAAAAAAAAAATAAGAGAATTTATAGGAAAAAAATTAAGAATTTTAGCTAAAAAAAAAAAGAATATAACCAATATAACACAAATCCATGAGTCTGCTAAGCTCGCCCTTTAGGTATTTATAAGATTTTGGTCAAGGTCTGATCCAATCTTAATTTTAAGTGGGGCAAATTTATAAATAAAAGTGTAGAATTTTTTTTTTCATAAATATCCTTACAATCAAAATTTGTTCCGAGGGCGCTGCCTCTCGACCCCTATTTGTTCATCGTTGTATGCTTCGCATATATGTCGGAGGTCCAAGTGGGACGCGCACCCTAGCAAGGTTCAACCTAGCTTAATAAGTTAGCATTCTTCCTTTTTTTTCTCACAAATTAAATATAGGCTTTAGTTTGAAAGATTTGAGAGTAAACTAAGGTTTCGTTTGGGACAGTTTTTTTACTGCTTCATAAAGCAACTTTTTAGTACAAAAGTTTAAATTTTTATAATAAAAAACTGCTTCAGAAAGTAGCAAAAAAATCATCCCAAACAAACCCTAAGAGCGTACATACCTATTCTGCTCAAAGCCCCTTCTTAAGGGCCATGATTTTCCCAGTCTTTGATATCGTAGAAATAATCATAGTTCCCTCAGAAAGCAGGCAAAAGTATACCACATCCCAATCCTTGTATCTTTGCCTGCTCCAAAAACAAAATACCAAACTAAGACTTTGTTTGAGACGGCTTCTTATTGCTTTTTAAAACAGCTTTCTAGTTCAAAAATTAAAATTTTTTTACAAGAAATCCGCTTTAAGTAGTAGTAAAAAAACCGTCCCAAACAAAGCCTAAGGTACTTTGTAGTTTGAGTTTATCGTGGCTTGATTTGAATTTTGCATTGTATAGATGGCTTGAATGCTTTAGCCCATGTCCGAACCAGAGCAGGGCCTAAAACATGGACAAGAACCTGGAAGATGAAATTTAGTTGCCATAAAAAACCAGCTCAAAACTCAATACCTTGAGAAAGTGAACATTATTTTCCTTTACATAACTGATAACAAGTAGAAACTTGGGATCTCTTAAATAAAGAAAAGAATATCAAAATAGTTCATGGACTATTTACAGGGAGCTGTTTTAATCCTATAGACTATTTTATGTATCCAATTTAAATCTCTGAAATAGTCCTTTTGACTCTTCAAATTTGATCTAAAATAGCCTTTTGACACTCCAAATCTGATCCAAAATAATCAACAAAGGAACCATTTTGGACCATATTTGAGATGTCCAAAGATCATTTGAACTTTTTTCAAAATAGTCTGGGATTAAAATAATCCCATACAAATAATCTATGGATTATTTGACCTTGTTATCCCCCTAAAAATTACAGCCTCAACAGGGCAGTGAAGTGGAAAGACTTTCAACTGTTTGATTTTTTCAATGAAACTTAGAAATCACTTCAGTTTATGAGGATGTTAAAACTGCAGAGCAATTTCGTTGAATTCACCCGGAAACGGATATTATTATCATCAAAATCATAGACTTCTACATGACAAAAACATTGAAATGGGAGGAAAGAGTTAACACCGACTGATAGACGACCAGACAACCACCGAAATGTGACTTCTTCAGCTCCCTCCACTTTCTGAAGTAGGACATGCATGCTCCAGTTTTTGAAACCAAACAAATAGGCTATGATTATATAAAATGATGGATGATTTTCCACTTTAAAATGTATTAAGTGTCAAGAATAGCATATCATCTATCAACAGAAAAGAAACTGAAACCCAAATTTAGAACAAAAGCATTGCTCAGTACTTCCAGCTTTTTTTTCAGAAAAATTGTATCAACATAATATAAAATAAAGGGACTAGAGGAAGAGGACGAGATAGGAACAGGGTAGAGTGAAAACTTTCATAAAATATTATAGCGGAGAGAACACAAAAATATCCATTGTTTTTATTACACTCCATTCAGTGCATGTCGTAATTAAAATGTAGATTAGTAAAGTTAACCATAGTTTTAAATTACAAATCATTGTCAATTAACCATGCATACGTGAAAAAAATAACAATAGAACTGAGAGAAATACTAACTTGATCTCTATTACAGTATGAAATCAGTGATTAACCGCTACAACAAAGCAAAGCAGGATCATCAGCAAGTGATGCATGCAAAGTCAGAGCATAAGGTATACAACTATCCCATGGTTATCTATTTACGTGTCATTTATTTACTTAGTAATCTGTTACAGATGAAATCTTGACATAATTTTGAATTAGAAAATCTGATACGTATGAAAGATTGTCATAATTTTGAATAAAAATAAGCATGGTAAGTGCCATGGACATGACATAAGCCATCTAATTATAAAAAAGTGTAGGCTCCAAAAATTCACGTCTCGGCCTCACCGCAAACCCTTTTCTTTTTCGGGTCATCGATGAGAGTTTTAACGCTTAAGTTTCGAGGTAAATTTTCAAAATGCAAATTAGGTTTAAAATAAGACACTACCCAAAGATTTCTCCCTCAATTTGCGAGGACTTTACATTTGAGTTCAAGTTTCCTATAGGCGCAAGCCCCTATAGTTAATTATCCCTCTCAATAATGAGAGAGAACTTTCGATTAAGACTAGTAATCAAATAGATACATAGGGATATGTGGTATCTGGTGTATAGTAGCAACATGGGTTTAGCTCTTTTTAAAATTTAATATTTAAAATTAAAAATTTTACCATCTTGCACTTAAAGTAGATGGTGGGGGTAGTGATGATGTACCCGATCAAGATCTCATGGTTCCGTTGTCCCAGGTCATCATGGTCCTTGGTCTACTTAGTTAGGGAGGTAGTCGATCCAATCTAACGAATTTTTATTGCGTCCTCCCACCTGACATAGAGCTACATCAGGTAGCCTATAATATGTCGCCACGTGCACTTACTTTTTACCGCGCGGCCCGACGACCCGACTCAGACCGAATCCGGGATTACTATGTTCGCGTATTGCTAGGTATTACTCGGTATTGCTTGACAATAACAAGAAATATCGCTCTATGAAGACCAATACCGAGCAATACCGGGCAATACCGAGCAATATCGAGCAATACCGAGTAATACCTAAAAGAACTCGGTATTTCTCGGTATTGGTATTCACATAATAGTATTTTTCATTTTTGTCGATCAAAATCGACCAATACCTAGTAATACCGAGCTACGCAAACTCCCGGGTCCGTTATTGGTTGGGTCGTCGGGCCGCACGGTCAAGAGTAAGTGCACGTGGCGACATATCATAGGCTACCTGATGTAGCTCTACGTCAGGTGGGAGGACGCAATAAAAATTCCAATCTAACAGAAGGATCCTTGTTGGCAGCCATGCATTGTGTCATCCAAGGGAACCTTGTAGATCTGGGGTAAATATTTGTTTAAGGGGATAAATTTGAATCCACCTTAGCTAACAGAGGGCTTTGTGTCCAATCGATTATATCCTATTGAGTCGTATCTTAAGGATTTAAAGACATTAGGGAACATATAAGCTATAACCGTAACCATAATACAGTGGATTCATTGGACAAAGCCACTAGGTCAGAGGGACGCGGTCATAATAGTTAACCACGCGGAGCCGTCTGGCCAAACCACAGGTTATTTGTGGAGCCATATGGTTAAACCACCGATTAGATAACCAATGTCATGTCCTTACTGATAATAGACGGATTGAGAATGAGTCCTAACGATATTCTCGACCAGACATTGACTCTTTGTAAGCTAAAGTAATTTTTTTAATTTGTCCACATTGGCAAATTGTTACGGAGGGTGGATGGAGATTTGACTTTAAGTATTTTGGTAATTTATTTCAATTTTAGATATTTTAGACTTTTAATGACTTTTAAGCTTTGAATTTGCATGTGAGTTTGGGGAGGCGTTTTGAATGTTTATGATCCCTTCCGCTTGAGATTTCTATCAACATAGCCGTCATCGAGGTTTTCATGGGCATTTTTATTTAGTTGGTTGACCCTTGTCGACTCCATCTACTAGTTGACTGATGATCGGGTTCGTCGTTGGCTTTATGCTTTTAGTAATAAATTTTTTGTGGCCTAATATGAACGTATTAAAATAAATATCTCAGTAAACACCGTGACCATATATTTATTTGATAATTCAAGCCATGTCGACTCCTCTTTGCTTGTATAGAAGGATCGGGCTTGAACTTAAATTTATTATTTGGCCCGCACCGTATCCTCAAACACAAGTGTGTACCCATAACACACACATCGGGCCCATGCGGGTGTATATTCTTACATGTATACATGTTGATATACTTGCATGTGTACTTTCATATTTGTATGTATACATATTGCAAAGCATGCTTGAGGGCATCTTCAAATATTTGGCGCATATTAGCTATGCGAATTATCACCATTTGGATGTGCACAACACTCTATGTAGAAGTTTATAAACACTTTATGTCTACTTGTATGAATGTTGTGAATCTGCTGGCATGGCATCGCGCTATGGCTTGCATGTTGTTTTATACAGATAGATTGTCGTGTACTACTTATTGCTTTATGCAGGTAAATTGTCATGCACTGATGAATCTCCTGTTATAGCTCGTACGAGCTTACTATAGCTGTAGTCTTTTGGCATTTTGCTCGTAGAAGGCATGTAGTGTGTATAGCGGGTCTTCAACAAAGATCCATAGGTGTTTGCATTTGTTGCATATCTTTCGTCCCTGCATGCACATTACATGTTGAATGTGTGACGGGCCTTCTACAACAGCTCGCAGATACTCGTATTTGCTGGATCTCATCCACCTTTACTTGCAAGAAGGTGGCATATTCGCTTGATGTTGAATGATGGTTGGTTGCAAGGATGCCATAACATCCATTGTTTGTCGTTTGTTATTATCACGACCCGTCCCGGAGACTCAAACTAACGAAGCGGGGAATAACAACTTGAAGGTTGAAACATTTCAATAAATTATATAAGCAAATTAACATACAACTTCTTAAAAATTCTGAAGAGCCACTATTACAAATTTTCATAAACTATTGATAACACTTTTGTTAAACTAAGATAACTACAACAATCATATATTACCTGTTTGAATTTGTGCGCCCGTGTTCTATACACGTATTCCTCTTCTCTTTCAATCATTTCTATTTTTAACTTACATGAAATTATTAGTTTAATGTGTTGAGTTTACAATATAAACTCAGTGGATAATCATCATTAAATATATAACAGTATTTCAGGTATATATATATAACTATACATCTTTCTTCAACATTCATAATTAATATATGCATCTTCTTTCATGTATTATAAGTCTTATAATTTCACATAATTTATTTCATATTCTATCTCCTTTGTCCATTTCCGCTTAATATTTATTTAATAATTTTGACATTTAATTCATATCCATTTTCATTACTATACGAGCACCGTCTAAATATAACAATACAAGTATGATCATTTTCTTTTCCATTTAACGTGCACGAGTATGTTGTTTCCCCAACAAGAACCATACGGGGTGAACTCCTATAATTTTGCATGCATATCCTTTTTCTTGTTTTTATTTCTTCATTTATGTTTTTATTTATAATTTATATGTTATATCAATCATTTTCTAATTCTTAACTTGTATTCTTATATGTATATATAGTATCATGTATATATAAATATTTTTCAACTTCACTCTCAATTTCATTTATATGTATTCTCTTTCACATATTCATATACTTTCATTCATAAAATTTTAGTCATTTTCAGTTATGACAATTTCTATATCAATTTATGCATTTGAATTTATATTACCTTACTCATAATAATCTCCAAAAATAGTAAAATAATTATATAAAATACTACTATCATATTTGAAATATTGAAATTTACACAACTATAATTACTAACTTTATTTTTCTCTTCCAATATTCGTCTTGAATTGAGAATATTTAAATGTTCATAATAATATAATAATTTAATTAATATTAAATTCCAATTTGAATGTCTCAACAAACATTTGATTTCTTCCATATAAAATTACCTCACAAAAATTTTCCCTTCCTTGCAAATTTTCTTCTTTTATTGTCTGATTTAAACTCGCTATAATTCAATTTTTCCTATAACATAATGTTTCTTGAATTAAGAGAATTCTAATATTTTCTTTCTCCACTGCTTAGATAGAAGTTCTTATGAAATAATTTCATAAGAATAAAAGAATCACAATCAAATCCTTCTTATTCACCTTTTTTTTCCTTTGTCATTCCCCTTCGGCATGTACGTGATTTCCTCCTACATGGAGTGACCGAAGATATGTCACGTGAGGAGTTGTTAGTTTTCTCCCTCGAACGAAATTACTTAAAACGGTGAAGTGATACATCCATAAGGCGTTCACACGAATTCGGCCAGGCTCCAGTCATAGTTCTATCTCTTGTTCTCCCGTCTGATAACGTGATTAAAATTAGGGTTGGTCGCTTCCATTGAACCGGCCAATTAAACCGGTTATTACAACCTCCCTTCCATATAAAAATTTCATCCTCGAAATTTAAAATCAAGTATAAGTGAATGTACCTTAATTGAATAGATTTGGATATTGAGCTTTCATTTATGCTTCTTTCACCCATGTGGCATCTCTTTCTGATCAATGTTTTCATAAAATCTTTACAAAAGATATTTCTTAATTCCTCTGTTATTTCACATCATATTTCAGTATTCTTTCAAGTTCCTCAACATATTTTTAATAAGGCTGCAAATCAATTAATTTTGATTGGATTCTCTTTTACTCATCTGATACATACTTTTGAAGCATTGATATGTGAAACAAATTATAAATTCCTTGCAAATACACTGGCAAATCCAATCTGTAGGCCATATTTTCAATCCTCTCAATGATTTCAAATGAACATATGAATCGTGAGCTCAATTTTCATATCTTCCCAAATTGTTGTACACCTTTCATTGAACTGACTTTAAGGAAAACAAATTCTCATACTTGAAACTCAACTGGCCTATAGTTTGCATCATAATACTTTCGTTGCCTATCTTATATTGCCTTTAGTCTATCTCTGATCAATATAATTTTCATGGTAGCATCATCTACTAGTTTAGTTCTAATTATTTTTCTTTCACCTGTTTCTGGCCAACACAGTGGGGTTCTGCACTTTCTTCCATAAAAAGCTTTCTACTTAGCCATTCCAATGCTGGATTGAAAACTGTTATTATATGCAAATTCAATTGACGGTATATAGGTCTCCCAATTTCCTCCAAAATCCAATACACATAATCTAAGTAAATTCTCTAGAGTTTAAATTGTTCTTTCTGATTACACATCAGCCTGAGGATGAAATGTTATATTGAAAGTCAATATGATACACATAGCTTCTTGAATCTTCTTCCACAATTTAGAAGTGAATCGGGCATCTCTATCAAAGACTATTGATTTTGAAATTCCATGCAATCTCACAATTCCATCAACATAAATCTTTGTCAATTTCACCACTGAATCTGTCTGTTTGAATGGTAAGAAATGAGCTGACTTGGTTAATCTATTTATAACAACCCACATAGCATCCTTACTTTGTATTTACCTGGGTAATCCAATTACAAAATTCATAGCAATTTCTTCCATTTTTCATTCAGGTATCAGTACTTGTAATTGATTACATGGTTTTTGATGTTCAGCTTTAATCATCTGATAGGAAATATATTTTGCCACAAATTTTGCAACTCCTTTTTAGTCCTGGCCACCAAAATAACTCTCTCAGTTCTTGATTCATCTTTCTACTGCTTGGATGAATGTCATGGCTAGAGAGGTGAGCTTCTTGCAACATCTATTCTCTTAAATTGCAAACATTTCAAATACATATTCTACCTTTATACTTTAGCAATCATTCATCATCGAATACAAAATTCTCTATCTTGCTTGCACTTTCTTTATGATGTCTTGAAATTTTATATATTGAGACAATGAATTGAATACTCTATCCTTCAAAGTGGATTGTATCAGCAGCTAATTTAACATATCTTAAATGTCATTCTGATTGACCACTAATATCTCTAGTCTTTTCATGTCTCTGATTATCTGCTCATGCTCGGTGATTATCAAATTTGCACATCCAAGAGTTTTTTCCTACTTATTGCATTTGCATCTATATTTGTTGATGAGGACATCCGATCGTGAAAAGTTTATCAAAGAGGGGTCGAAGATCTATGGCTATCATTGGACCATTTTATTTCTAAGCTTTTATGTATATTTGATTTATTTATGTATCTTTTCTGTTTTTACCCTCACTTGAGGGAGTAGGCTTATGTGACCCCAGGGGACACTTTTGTCATTAGACATGTTATTGTATTTTGGCTATTTATAGACTTATCCCCCTCTTTGGACAGGATGATGATTATTCTGAATGAAAATTTTCTGCACATTGTATCTTGGAGAGTTGTGAGAGTTTGAAGTCCCTAAGTGAGGGAAAGGCATCACCCGTCATCCGCAGGAAGCGTCCGAGCATGCAGTCAATCTCCTTCACAAACTTCCCTCCACTCCTTTCCTCCAAGCCGCCGGTCTCCCTCACCCCCTACTCTTGGCCAACCCCCTCCAAACCGCCGGCTCCACCTCCATTCCTAGCCGCCGGCCACCACCCCTTCCCTTGACTCCCAAAATTTCAAACCTAGCATTCAATACTTTCCAAACTTGACTCATTATAAATTTGGAAAGTCAATAATTTCATATTCAAGTAAATTTGAATTTGAATTTTCTTTCCAAAATAAGAAGAGTTATGTTAGGAAGGCTCCCCCAATCTTGCTAACATTAATTTGAATAGAGGTTACCCTAAATTTCCTTCTCCATTTAGTGTCCTAAATTTAGCAACCTCTTTAAACCCTCTCATTAATTCTCTCTCCCTAGCTTTGCCGCCCCACCCCTCTCTTCTAATTATTACTTTCTCATTAATGTTCCCCAATCAATTCCCCTCCCATTAAAGTATGTCGCCCCCTCCCTGCCCCTAATTTAGGGACATTCAAATTCAAATCTCCCCCAATCTCTCCTCCACTTAATGCAACCATTATTTCCTATTAAACCCCAATTGATTCTTGTCTTAATTTGCGTGCCACTAGACAAGAAATCAATTCCAAAATTTTGTTAATTGATGGAATTAAATTCAGAATTTCCTGTTTGCTGCCATTCCTTACTCATCACCCCAAGGAATGAAACACCTATATTGGACCGGCCATAACCCCCCTTCCCCCCCAAACCTCTCTACACTTCTCCTTCGCTTGATGTTTTCACCTAAGAAGGAGAAATAAATCCTCCTCCCTTGGCGGCCACATCCCAACCATTATGACACTTTAATCCCTTGTCGACTACAAGGTGTGTTTGCTTCAAAGCGCATCCACGAGCGATCGATGGCCGGATCATGGATAATGTTGAAGCCAAGTCCTAAACCTTTTATCTTTAACTCATTGATTGTGACATCATTAAAATTATGAAGGCTCCTCCGCTTAGCCCTTATTATGTGCATGTGTGAGTGGATGCTTATAGTGGCTATTCTAATGTTGACCTGTATATGGTTTAAAAAAAATGAAATAAAAAATCTACCTGCCCGCACGTCATCACAGCCCAAATCGCGAACATCCCGCACTTCGCACGTTGACGTCGCCTCACTCACTTCACCCAACGATCCCACCTCGCGTCGTTAAATGTACACGAGAAGGAGGCCTTCGGCCTCTCCTCCGGAATCCGCTCTCTTTCTCTCCCGCTCACTTTCTCTCACAATGACGCTCCCTTCGAGTCGAACCGGAAGTTCAACATTCTGATTGGAAGCAAGGACGCGAGCTCGCCGGCTGTGAACCAACCCTCTCCCTTTCGCACGCTTCTATGGTACCTTCGTGGCTGGACAACTTCGCTCCAGTGACGACTTTCCCTTCCTGTTACAATCATAAGCTCCAACATTTTGATCAGACGAGACAAGGGGAGCTCGCCGCCCTCCGACGCCGTTTGACTTCGCACCTTCGCCGACTTTACCTCCTTGAAAAACCGGAAGTTACAACGTCTTGATCGGAAGCAACGATCGGGGCTTGCTTGCTGTGGAGGACCGGGAGTTACAACATTTTGATCGGAAGAAGCAAAGGGAGCTCGCCGGCGTGAAGATAACCTTCTACCTCTGGTGCGCTTCTTCCCTCCACCCCGCCGACGCCGATCCTTCAACGACTTTCCCTTGCCGTCGGCTCGGAAGTCACGACATTTTGATCCAAAGCAACAACAGGAGCTCGCTGGCGTGAAGTTAACTTTCTCCCTTCAGCGCCGCTTCCCCAGCTCCTTCGTGCTGTCGACTTAGCCCCTTTGACGACGTTCCCCGTCTGTTGGATCGGAGGCCAAAACAGGAGCTCGCTCCGTGTGAGGGTAACTCTCCCTTCCATGCTTCTCCGGCCAAATCCCATAAATTCGCCGGACAGAGGGATTTTTTTTTTTAAAAAAATCTTATTATAAATATTTAATTATAATTATTTTAAATAATTCTAATTAATTATAGTTATTATTTTTAATTAATTATAATTATTGTAATTAATTATTAATTAATTTTAATTAATTTATTATAATTAATCTAATTAATTATAATTTTTAATTAGTATTAATTTTAATTAATTATGATTTATAAAATTAATTATTATTAATTAATTATAATATATTAAAATTAATTAATTTTTAATTAGTTATATTTAATTATAACTAATGAATTTTAAATAATTTTAATAAAATTTAATTAATTATATTAATTAATTATAATTAATTTTAAGTAATTAATTAAAAAATAATTTATTATTTAATTATAATTATTTAATATAAATATAATTAATAAAAAAAATGCCTGCCCCTTTGCCTCGGTCCACGAGCCCCAATCGCCGACGACTCCGCCGTCGGTCCTCCAAGGTATAAATTTCTAACTTAAATCCCGCCCTCGACATGCTTGACGCGCCGGTGAACCCCCTATACGCGCTCTTGTAGCACGGTGGGAGGGAGTCTGGTGCAACAGGTACGACGAGGCGAGTAAGCCTATACACGCTCTTGTAGCGTGGTGGGGACGGTCCTCGACCTCGACACCGACACCGCCGACGACTACTACACAAATGTATGATGTTCCAAATCCCATTATCGGCGTTTGCGGCGGACTGGAGAACCACATATACACGCTTTTGTAGCACGGTATGAGGGAGCCCGGTGCGAAACATACGGCGAGGTGGGTGAGCCCTATACACGCTCTTGTAGCGTGGTGGGGAGAGCTACTGGCGTTTTGCTGTACGGGTACTGCTGAAGGCCCCATACACGCTCTTGTAGCGTGGTGGGATGAAAATTTGTACGATCGCGATGTCTAAGGACACTTACCATACACGCTCTAGTAGCGTGGTGGGAAGGCCCAGCTCCCTACTTCCCCCCAAACGGAGGATATGTCGGGATGCTGCCGAAATTTTCACTGAAGTGCACAAGACTTGAACAAATATAAAGACATCATTTGAGCAACAATACGAAGAACAACAGAAGATTCATACTTGGACATGAATGCACGTAACTTGAACTAAATGAGCAGAGGACTCATACGAAGAACAGAGGACTCGTACTTTAACAGAAATGCACAGAAATTGAACTAAACGAGCAGAGGACCTGTACGATGAACAGTGGACTTGTGGACCTAAATCTGAACAAAATTATAAATGATTTTTAAAGGTCAAAATCAAATAAAATAAAATCAAAATTGAACTCAAATTCAAATCATTTGAACAAGAAAATGAACTTGCAAAGAACTTCAAAAAACCCTGGACAATCAATTTGAACTTGAACGAGTACTCGAATTAAACCAAAACTTGAGCTTGAATGGAGTCAGAAATCAAGAGGGAAACAAGGAATCCAGATAAGAATTACACTTGATCCGGCCAAAGAACTTGAATCTGTTCTTGAATTTGTGTTATATAACATCAAGTGGGAGTTGTAGACTCGATGAACCCGAGTCTAAATGAGACTTAACCCGGACTCAAACATATGCAAAGAACAAAACTCGGATCATACACGAGGAAATTCAAATTACAAGAGCACTCGTACGGTCAAAAGTGACACAAAGCACGTTACAAGACCTCAATGCATGAAATCCTACGACAATGCCTGCATGTGCCTGTTGATTGAGATGGCAATACTGGAGACCAGCAGACAAAGATCGTCCCCTGTAAACAAGTACAATTAGCAAAACCACCTGAGATTGGTGACATGTGGGCATGATGTAGGCAACAATGGGTCTCCTACGAATAGTTCCAGAAGCTCGTAGTGACTGCAACGGGTCCCTACAAATGAGCATAATTACTTGTGGTTAACAACAGTGTGTATATCGTAGGAGCAACAAACCACTGTGGGCACAAGTACAGATATCTCCTACGACAACGATGATTAAAATCTTTAAGTACGTCTGGTACAAAGGCAACCCAATGTACGAAAAAGGACACCCCTGGCAGAATGGAGGAAATATTGGAACAAATTAGAACCAAACTTCCTGGTGTTTCAAAGTCTCTTCTTAGTGCTATACCTGAGAAGAAAATAGTTCTGGTGCCCACAAACACCGGGAATGACAAATCCATTACACTGATCATCTTAAGAAGAGTTCTCTACAAAACAACAAACCTCAAAATCCAGGAAGTCCATCCCCGGTGATTAAGAAAGGGGAGTCAATATCAAGATGAGGAAATACCTCATGACATCCAAATAACCATGCCACCGGATCCGCAACACTCATATTAGCGGACAGAAGGCGTGTATAAGTCCTCAAACGAAAAGTTGTGTGCATCAAAGTGATAGTTATACGCACAACTACAAATATTTCAAAGTACCCCTGCACGTGCATTATAAATTGAATGCACATAGGTACACTAAAGGGGTATACAATCAAGCACCCGCATGGACCCAGGCGAGCATGTTATTGGTACACACGTGACGCCTAGGCATGCTGCGCGGGTCAAAGTGTGAATTCAAGTTCGAATCCGATCCTTCTATACGGATCAATAGAAGTCGACAAGATTCGAACCATCAAACAAATACACGGTTGTGGCGACCAGTGTATTTATATTTATACATTCATATTAGGCCTTCAATGCCTATAACAATGAGAATTCACTATCAAAGGCATAAAGCCTACGAAACCCAATCCTCTGTCGACAGCCCGATAGAGTTGACAAGGTTCAATCCATAAAGAGAAATTACCCCCAAACACCGCGATGATGGCCGCATTGATTGGTTATCTCAACCGGAGGGGTTTACAAATACTTTCAAATTCTATTCAAATTCCAAAACTCCCAAAAGTCCACACAAAATTCAAAAATCCAAAATTTCAAGATATTTAAAAATTGAAATAAATCTATCAAACACTTAAAGCAAAATCCATCCACCCTCCGCAATAGTTTGTCGAGGTGGACAAATTCAAATATAACTTCAGCTCACAAAGAGCCAAATGCCTAGTCGAAAATATCACTAAGATCGATTCTCAAACAATCTCCTACCAGTAAGGACGTGGTACGTGTCCTCTAACCGGCGGTCTGCCGCCAAATGGCACCGTAGGATAAACGGTTATGATCTGGGGCCCTCTGAACCGAGTGGATTTGCCGCCAAATGGCACCACAATATACCGGTTATGGCCAGAGCCAATACGCTCCTTATTGGCATTAAATCCTTGAGATGTGAATCAATAGAATATGATCGATAGGGCACAAAGCCCTCTGTCAGCTAAGGTGGATTCAAATTTGTCCTCTAGGCAAACATCCAACCCAGGTCTACAAGGTCCCCTTGGACGAAGCAACCCATGGCTGCCGACAAGGATCCTTCTGTCAGGTTGGGTCGACTACCTCCTCTGACTAAGTAGACCAGGGACCACAATGGCCCGGGATGACGGAACCATAGGATCTTGATCGGGCCCATCATCATTCCCCCACCATCTGCTTTAAGTGCAAGATGGTGCAATTTCCAATGTTAAATATTAAATCTCCAAATTTTCCAATCATCTAAATTCTCAAATTCTCCAACTATTCCAAATACCCGTGCTACTACTATATGCCAGATAACACGTATATCCTACGTATCTGATTGATGACTAGCCTTAATCGAAAGTTCTCTCTCGTTATCGGGAGGGGTAATTAACTATAGGGGCTTGCGCCTATAGGAAACCAGAACTCAGATCATAAAGTCCTCGCAAAATGAGGGCGAAATCTCTAGGTAGTGTCTTATCTACAAACCCATCTGCCTTCCAAAATTTACCCTGGAACTTAGTTCGTTAAAACTCCATCGCCGAATAAAAAAAAAGCTGAAGGGCGAGCGGAGGCCGAGGCCGAATTTTTGGAGCCCATAGATTTCTGGCGACTCCGCTGGGAATAGTTTCTCTTTCCATCTCTGGCTAGTCATTCAAAGGCTATAGTAGCAAGCAAATCAAATTTAAAATTTCCTGAAAATGAATCTTTTAAATAAGATCACTGGAAATTCAATCAGCAGGGTTTTAATTCTATTCTAATTTTTCTGCTTATATCATTTATTTTGTGTTATTTCTGTGGTATGAAAGTGTGGGGTGACGTATAAAAATTCTGATCACTAACCCCTGCCTTTCATTTGTGCAGAATGGAAATGAAGGACACTCTGATGACCGTCCAATTGGGACGAGGAGCCAGGATTCAACTGGCAAATGCTGTCATAGAGACTGAAAATACTGGAGCCACCATCCACTTTGGTGGGCTCGAATTCTCAGCAGCTACTGTAAGGGCTGCAGCCGTCCCTGTGTACGGCGTTAAACTCTGAAGAACCTGCTGGAATGTCCTATTCTGCAAGGACTGCTGTTAAAGGTGCTACTCAAGGAAGAGTTTCTGTCTTTAAAAGGCTATCCCAATCTGAGACCCTTACTGCAAAGAGGGTTGTTGATGGAAGGAAAATTTCTGTGGTGACTGCAAACACCACTATCCTGCCTAGAAAGCCTGTTGCACCTGGGAGGTATGATGCTGAGGCTTCCTCATCTGGAGGAAAGCTCAATAGAAGACAGAGGAGGAAGAGAAATACAGAGCTACGTGCTCAGCAATTACCTATACAAATCCATCCCTCCAACTTGCCAGCACAAGAGCCAGAGATCAATATTCCCACCCAGAACAAGTTCACTAACTTGAAGTGGGATAAAAAGAAATAACTCGTCTGGTGAGCTCAAGCAATCGTTCTGGGAACATCGACCTGAAGCTCCAACCCCTCAGAAGACAAGAGAGCCTGAACGCTTATCTGCTCGATTTCATAGAGTTCTAAAGACAGTTAAGGAAAGAGGGCTGATGAAGAAGAAGTTCCAAAGGCCATTGATTGTTAAGGCCCGAAGAACCCCTCACAGAGAGAGGCTATCATCTGCTACGATGACTGAAAGAAGAGATTACCGACAACAGGCTCCACGCGGTGAACATCGGGGTGTGACACATAAACCATACGTTCGGGGATCCGCCGTCGAAAGGTTCCGGTGCAAAAGGGAAGCAAGTTTGGAGGCCGAAGCCTCGAAGAGAAAATATCTTGGAAGAAAGGATTAGTTCGGGTGTGACATCCGGAGCTGTCTCCCGGAGATCCGTCCCTGCCAACAGAACTCGTCATAAATGGGTCCAAAAGAAGGCCCATAATGACGACAATTATAATGACAGTCGACATCCTGAAGAGTCTTCCAGTAGATCCCGTCATTCTCCTACATTAGCCAAAGAGGAAGTTCATTTCGATCGTAGTCCACGGATCTAAGAAGTGATCATTCCAAGTCAAGAGCCTGAAATTCAGTGGCGACGCCGTTCAGAAATTCAGGTACAAGAAGATGAAGAAGAATATGACAATGATGATACTATGAAAATCGAGGTGGTTCGTATGGTCAGCCACATTGATGTTGAAGATGATGATGGTGATGAAGATGACCAACAATCACAGCCGCGCGTACGTGTTTATCGACGTCGCCACAGGGCTAGATCCATTGCCAGCCGAAGTGCTCGCTCTTCAGAAGAAGGAGATGAGGAAGAAGAAGAGGTCGGAGAAAACCCCTTCGCTGGCGAAGACATCACACTCGCTGAAATGAGAAATCAAATGAGGCGACAAATGCGGAAGAAAGATAGAGAAATCTCTCAGCTGAATGATGAAATCACTGAGATGATTACTCAGATGACGGCCATGATGGAGATGATGTAGAAAACCACTTATGTGGGTCCTTGCACCGGCTCAACCCGTCAACCAAACTCTAAATCCTCAAAATCTCCAAGCTCCACAAGCCTCAGGAGTGAAAGGATGTATCTGAAGGTGGCAAAGAGACTGATGGTCCAACCCGCCAGCGTACTCCACAAAATATAGCGAGTGCCTCTGAAACTATAACTGCATCACAGCTGGAAGGCTTAATTAGTAAAAAAATCAAGGCAATTATAGCTGCTGAACAGGCAGAGAAGTTGGTAGGGAAATGTCGCCCGTACCCAGCAGAGTACGATCAGGTGCCCTATCCAAAGGGATATTCTGTACCAAAGTTCAACATCTTCGACGAAAATAAAAAACCCAGGCAGCATCTTGCACAATTCAAAGCTACTTGTGGGAACACAGGGGCAATGATGCTCTGCTATTCAGGCAATTCGTAAGCAGCTTGAGTGGAACTGCTTTCGAATGGTATGTCGAACTGCCAAATGATTCTCTGAAGACCTTCGCAGAATTAGAGGCATTATTCGTGAAAAGGTTTGCTAGTGCAACAGAGAAAACTATCATTGCTGATCTTGCCCTTGATAAAAGGAGAAAAGATGAATCGGTGACGAGGTATATAACACGCTGGCGCAATCTCAGCATGAAGTGTGAGCAGCAGCTGGAAGAAGAAGATGCAGTTTAACTGTTGATGAGGAACATTGATGATAAAATGCAACCCTTCTAATGTATGGCTTCAATTACTATGTTCCAAGATCTATTGGATAGGGTGGCTAAGTTTAAAAAGTTTGACTTATTAAAATATGAAAACCTCTCTAACAAACCCAAAAAGGCTAAGGGAACTGACGCCATAAAGAATGAGGCTTATTCCGCATTCCTTCCTAGACCTGATAAAGGTAAACGGGCAGTGTATAGTGTGGATAAAGGAAAGCAGCCAATGCAATATGAAGAAAAACCAAAACAGGCTTACAATCCAAATCCTCAACCAAAGCTGGTTCTTGGAGGAAATGATAAACCTCGAACCTTTCCTGGTGGAGAAGAGCGCCATAGGCAAATCACAGGAACTGATGATAGAACGTTCCCCTCCCTCAAGGAGAAAATGAATAAAAAATATTCGTTCAAGAGGGAGAGTGTCTCTAAACTGTTCCGACAAGCACTCAAGAGCGGTCTGGAATTGCCTAGAATGCAAAAGACCTGAAGAGTCCAAACACAGTGGCGACCCAAACTACTGCCTATATCATCGGGTAATTAGCCATCCAATTGAGGATTGCTATGTCTTCAAAGATTGGCTAGAGAAGAAGTATAAAATGAGAGAATTGAACATTATCAGATAATGTGTTAGTTCGTCCTAGAAAGAAATCCACCCGGGTAGTCACGTCCTCTTTCGTACTCCCGTTTAAAGAAAAAATGAAAGAGCCTATTCAAGATGAGCAATGGGAGACCGTGGTCTCCAAGAAGACAACTAAAATGTTGAAACAGCTGGAAGGAGTTCTGGGTGTCAACTGGAAGTCTCCTACTGAGCCGGTACTGAATCTAAAATGGATTGCCTGTGTCACAAGCATCAACCTCTAAACAGCAACATGGCCAAGCTAGCTCATCCAAATCTAGTAAAGCAAAGCCAAAGTCATCTAAGAAGAAAGCCATGTTGAAGAAGCCTATGGACGAAGAAGACTGCAACTCAAAAGGCTATTAATAATCTGGGTGAATATTATCAGACCGCTAGGAGGCCTATCAAGCTCGGTAATTTCATGAAAGAGCTTAAAATAGATGAAATAGAAGAAACTGAGGATGAATCTCTTCCTACGGAGATATGTCGAGTCATCTCAGCAACATTAAAAATAGCTGAAAGGGAGAAATACGCTGAAGAAGCAGCCCCTGAATTCTGTCTGATGGTGTCATCAATGGAATTTAGTTCAGAAGATCTATGTTTTCCAGATGATGAAGATTCAGACCCAAGCGTAGCATCGCAAATGAAACAAGGTGAAACTGGGAGATGATTCCGAGTCCACAGGTGAACCCCCAAACACGGCAATGGCTGACTCTGAGGAGAATGCTTCATCAAATAAGTCTGAATCAGATGAGGTGGCCCAAGTGCGATTGAGAAGTGGCAAGGTACTGCCATCTCCACTGAAGAAAAGGGTTCCTGACAAAGATAAGAGAAAAGAGATAATTATCGATGAATATATTATACCTGACGACTCCAAGAAGAAAGAGACTTCAGCCAAGGGGATATATTACAATATCTTATCCCACTTGAAGAAGATCCCAGCACAACTCAGCATTTACGATGCCTTACTGATGTCTAAAGACCTTCAGGAGACTTTGATCCAAGATCTCAAAGACCCTGAAAAATATGAAGCGTATTTTGCTGAGCGCAACTTGACAAAAGTCTTGCAAGCTCGAAATGAGCCCCTCATCACCTTTGCTGAGGATGATACAATGCTTGGAACGACAGATCACAACCGTCCTTTGTATGTTACGACAGAGAGCGACGGTATGATGATCAGTCGAATTTTGATCGATCCTGGATCTTCCGTAAATCTCATGAGCTTGAAAGCATTGAGATCATTGTGCCTCGATGTGGAACATCTTGGACAAGATAAGTTAATGGTGCATGGCTTCAATGAAAAAGGACAAAAAACCCTTGGATCATTTATGCTCTCTCTTGTATTTGGGGAACTCCATACAGAAGCTAAGTTCCATGTCATTGATGCGGACACTTCTTTCAAGGCGTTATTGGGTCACCCCTGGCTGCACGAATATGGCGTTGTCCCTTCAACATTACACCAGTGCATGAAATATCTCAGAGAAGGAGAAAAATTCAGAATTTCTGGTGATATTCAACCCTTTGCAGTTTATGAAGTAACAATATATGAAGATGTCAAGTACTTCATGCCAAAGAAGTAAAAGCCTTCGAGCTCTCTTGAGGCTAGGACATCAAATTCAAAGGCTGCAAAGCGACCAGAACGGGAAGGTGAGAAGAAGCGTGTAGGAAGAAAGAAGACGATGCTGACTCTTTCTAAATCACCAACCATTCCTAAAGAAAAGAAACACGTGCCTCATCTTGGGAGTGACACAGATAAGGATGAGGTTACTCCTACCAAATCTCGAAAAGTATGCCAGTCCACGAATGAATAGAGTAGGCAGGTTGAATTTTCATATGATGATTATGACTACGACTCAATCTATATGAACTCAGTGCAGAATGTGTTCTCCAGAAGAATAGACAGTCTATCAATTTCAGACAGCGTACTCGTAGTCACACGAGTTCCCTTACAACATTTAAAAGAACTCATTTCGCGCGAGGTTCATAAATTTGAAGAACTCGCCACCCTCTATCTGCCTCCCCGTAAAAATGGGACTGTGCCAAAGAATGTGTTATATTCCACAGGAGTTCGTGAAGAGGATAATCATGACTGGGATTGCATGCTCCTCGACTCCGAGGAATTATTTCCTACGAGGCTACCTAGGTTCAATACCAAAAATATTCGAAGAATGCTACGAAAGCAAATCAATATTCCTACTACCAAATGACAACTTCGTACAAGCTTAGGCCTCTGGTATGGAAGGAATCCGCATCCGCTACGATTGAAAGATACAGATGCATATAAAGGTATCAGATTCATCAAGCAAAAATTCCTCCGGAAAGAGACTTGCCGGGCAATCACATGCATGGAAATTGAATCCGAGGATGGCAGTGTTGAAGAGACATGCGAAGCTCAAGATTATGATGATCAACCCGTAGAGGCTGAGCCTGCACCAGAAGAACTGGAAGACGGTGGACAGGCTGCTACGATGGACTGAGGAAGACCCTCGCCCGACCTTCATTAGCTCTCTTCTACCAGAAGATCAAGTAGAAGAAATAAAAGAGCTACTATGTGAATTCAGGAACTGCTTTGCCTGGACATATGCTTAGATGCCTGGCTTATCCCCTGATGTGGTAGTTCACAGATTAGCCAGCAAGCCTGATGTAGTACCTGTCAAACAAGCTCCAAGGAGAATGAGATTGGATATTGGAGATTGAAGAACAAGTGATTGTTGAAACAAAGAAGCTTATAGAAGGGGCTTCATCCGAGAAGAAAAATATGCCGATTAGATCGCAAATATCGTCCCTGTAAAAAAGAAGAATGGTCAAATTCGTATCTGCATCGACTTTAGGGATCTCAACAAGGCATGTCCGAAAGATGACTTTTCGCTCCCAGTATCAGAACTGCTAGTTGACAACACATCAAACTATAACATGCTCTCATTCATGGATGGATAGTCGTGCTACAATCAAATCAAAATGACGCCTGGAGATGAAAAGCATACATCGTTCAGAACACCTATAGGCATTTTCTGCTATATGGTCATGCCCTTTGGCGTGAAGAACGCTGGTGCCACCTATCAACGGGCGATGACTCGTATATTTGATGATTTGATTCATCAAAAGGTCGAATGCTATGTCGATGACTTGGTCATTAAGAGCACAGACCGAAAAGACCACATTGATGATTTGAGAGTTGTGTTCGAAAAGATCAGAAAGTATGATCTGAAGATGAATCCTCTCAAGTGTGCATTTGGGGTATTCCTCAGGAAAATTCCTAGGATACGTTGTTCGACATCGAGGCATTGAAGTCGACCCCAACAAGATCAAGGCAATCATGGAGATGCCATCTCCAAAGAACCTTCGACAACTTTGCTCCTTACAAGGGCAACTGGCTTTCATTCGGAGATTCATATTCAAATCTATCAGGTAGGTGCCAGCCGTTTTCAAAACTAATGAAGAAAGATGTCCGTTTTAAATGGGACGAAGAGTGTCAAGAAGCATTTGACAGCATCAAAAGATATCTGTTGAATCCTGCTCATTCTTACGGCGTCAATCCCCGGGAAGCCTCTTATAATGTACACGGTAGTATTAGAAGAGTCCATCGGAGCACTATTGGCCCAGCATATTAAAGAAGGCAAGGAGAATGCACTCTACTACATCAGTCGAAGGTTGATAGGAGCAGAAATTTGCTACTCTTCAATCGAGAAGCATTACTTGGCCCTGATTTTCGCAGTTCAGAAGCTACGCCATTATATGTTATCTCACAAATTCACCTTGATATCAAAGATCGATTCGCTGAAGTTCTTAAAGACAAGACCAGTGTTGACAGGTCGTTTGGCGAGGTGGGCAGTGATACTGTTGCAGTTTGATATCACATGTCCCTCAAAAGCAATAAAAAGGGCAGGTGTTGGCAGATTTTCTCGCTGCACACCCTATCCCTACAGATTCACCGCTCAAACGATGATCTACCTGACGAGCAGATCATGAATGTTGAATAAGAGGAGATGATACGAGTATGGAAAATGTACTTCGATGGAGCATCGTCGATTAAGCATGCTCGGCCTCCAAATCTAGAGAAAGCTCAAGCCGGAATCGGACTCATTTTCATAGCACCCGAGGGAGGCATAATGAGATTCTTATTCAGCTTAACTGAACCTCGGACAAACAATGAAACTGAATATGAAGCCCTAATTGCAGGACTGGATATTGCAATCGATGTTTGAATTCGAAATCTCCAAATTTTCAGCAATTCTCAACTTGTTGTAAATCAAGTGTTGGGAGTTTACAAAATCATCAAGTTCGAGTTGGCTTGTTATCATCGGCGAGTTCTTGAGCTTATGAAGCAAATTCCAGTTGTCAAATTAACTCAAGTTCCCCGGGGTCAAAATGGCAAAGCTGATTCCCTTGCCAAACTGGCTAAAGAAATGGCAAATATGGATGATGAATGGCCCATAATGATTATGGTGTATAATCGGCGGATCTTAGAGCCAGCCTTATTACAATTCCTGCAGGCAGAGGGAATACCAAATGCAAGCCAGCAGGATGCAACTCCGGTTGATCCTCAATCTCCCTAACCAGTTGATCCTGAAGATCAATCTGAAGAACAGCAAGTCCCCAAGAAAAGACGTAAAGCAATTCAAGCTTCAGAATCATGGTGGCATTGCCTAGATGTTGAAAAAGATGATGACTGGAGGCAACCTTTCATAGATTATTTCAAAGAAAGTAAATTGCCAACGGACAAATCTTTAGCTGCTCAAATCAGAAAGAGGGCGCTACGATATGCATTTGCCAACAACACATTGTATCGGCGTGCTTTCGATCAAACGTGGCTTAGATTCCTAGGGATCCGAGAAGCTGATACGGTAGTGACAGAAGTTCATGAAGGACTTTGTGGAGCACACCAATCTGGTCCTAAGATGGCAGTCAAAATCAAAAGAATGAGTTACTATTGTCCGACCATGGTCAGAGATTGTATCAATCATGCCAAGAGGTACCATGAGTGTCAGATCCACGGTGATGTTATACATCAACCGCCAAATCCGCTGCACCCAACAATAGCATCCTGGCCATTCGAATGTTGGGGTACTGATGTTATAGGGCCGATAAATCCGCCCTCATCAGCAGGACACCTCTTCATCTTGGCAGCAACAGACTACTTCTCAAAGTGTGCAGAAGCGGTTCCATTTAAAGAAATTACGTCCGAGCACGTGATCAACTTCTTCACCCACAATATTGTTTATAGATTCGGTATGCCACGCCGCATAATCTAAGATAATGGTACTGCATTCAAAAGTACAAAAATCTATAAGTTCGTTGATCGACACAAAATCGATTGGTGATACTCGTCTATACACTATCCGAGAGCAAATGGCCTGGCAAAAGCCTTTAATAAAACACTGGTAAAATTGCTGAAGAAAATTCTTACCAACAACAAAATATAGTGGCATACGAAAATGGTAGAAGCGTTGTGGGCGTATCGTACAACTTATAAAACACCAACCAAAGCCACTCCTTACTCTCTGGTGTTCGGAGTTGAAGCAGTATTGCCACTAGAAGTCGAACTCCCATCTCTTCGGGTGGCTATCCAAAATGAGCTGACTCATGAACAAAACGCTCGCTGAGAATGGAAGAGCTCGATGCACTCGATGAACTCAGGTTGCAAGCTTAGCAGAACCTAGAGATCTACCGAGCAAGAATGACAAAATCTTTTTATCGAATGGTGCGTCCTCGATCATTTCAAGAAGGGGAATTGATCCTGGTGCAGAGAAGGCCAATCATCCCACACCGAAAAATCAGTGACAAATTCGTATCCAACTGGAAAGGACCTTTCGTCATCGAGCAGGTATTTCAGGGAGGAGCTTATCAACTCATCGATCTGAATGGTCAAAGGCCTATGCCGCCGATCAATGGCCGCTACTTGAACAAATATTATACATGAAATCGCCCCAGAAAATGTTATGCTTAATGAGTTATATTTTCGTACAAATTTTATAAGCATGTACATTTTATATTTTGAAATTCTCCTGTGTTATGAGAATGTATTTCAAAATCCCCCATCAGACTGGGGGCATTTTAAATATTTGTTTGAGTCGATATCGCGCTGCGTGCCAAGATCCCCGAATAAATATTTAAAATCTCAAAAATTCCAATTCTATTCTGCTCTAAAATGTCTTTGCGAGACAGGGGACATTTTAGTATTTATTCGAGTCGACATCGCGCTGTGTGCCGAGATCCCCGAATAAATATTTAAAATAATCAATTCAAATGTTAATTTGTACTAAAGAACACGGATGTTTCTTTTTCAAAGCCTATGCAGGTGATCTCTCAAAGATCGAGACAACCCCTCCAGTAAACTAAGACTCAAAGGTCAAAAAAGAGGCTTTTGTAACTACACGCTCTTACAAATTGAGCCGGAAAAGCTTGAAGTCTTTCGACAGCCTGAAGCTTAAGGTTCGAATGGGTGAAAAATGTCGGATCCAACAAGCCAAAATATGGCCGGATCGCTGGCAGCTCCGTCTACTCAACAAGCCACAAGAAAGGCCGTAGTAGCGTAACTCCCACTTCATCAACCTGTCAGTAAGGATTGTAGGAAGTGCGAAGGCAAATTTGACTCAACAAGTTCAAGTGATCGTAGTCTACATAATTCTTCTAAATGATTGGAGAATCAAAGTTTCAATTAAAGGATGAGTCTCAAGCAACTACCAAATGTTCGTAGGCTCCAAGATCTACAACCACAAAGGATGACTCCATATCTGCCAACTTCAGTAAAGTCAGCATTGGGAAGCGCAATTCTCATAGCTCAAGTCTGAAGCATGAATGGGCGTAAAAGGTCGGATCCAACAAACCCAAATATGGCTGAATCGCTGGCAGCTCTGTCTACTCAACAAGCCATAAGAAAGGCCGTAGTAGAGGAACACCCATCTCAGCAACCAGAGGACGAAGAGCTGTCAAATCCCAGCTCTCCCGATCTGATGAACTCAAGTGATTCAGATTAAAGTCTTCTCAAGTGGTTAAGGATCAAGATACTATCTACATTTGGTACTGTCAATCAAATTCAAAACCTGCAAATCCTTCAACAAATCCGTCAAGCACAAAGCAAGGATCGAAGGAACTTTTTTTCAACAAGTCCACCAAAGCACAAAGCAAAGGACCGAAGAAAACTATCCCAAAGTTCATGAAAAGCCTTAGGCCGAACTAAGGGAATTTCGTCATCAACAAGTCCACTATGCACAAAGCTCTGGACCGATGACTTTTTGTCATTGACCTAATACAAACCTAAAGGGTTTAGGTAACCGGCGTCTAACCCTTCGTCAAGCCCGCCAAAGCTAGAAGCAAAGGGCAGAAGGAATACAAAATTTCTGATAAGTCATGTAAAGACAAATCAGACAACCCTTCACAAAGTCCGCAGCATAAAGCACAGAACAGAAGGAATCAAAATCCCATGGCTCAAGTCAAAGCTATGGAATAAGCACCCCGGATGACATCTACAAATGTCCCTAAAGACTGAGGGGCATCTTAAATATTTATTTGGGTCGACATCGCGCTGCATGCCGAGATCTCCAAATAAATATTTAAAATTTCATCAAGATACAGCCAGATGGTGGAAGAATCATATGTTATCCACTAGCGTCAATCTACAAAGACAATACATCAACCATCTATGGATTATCTAAAAGAGCAATGGAGAAAGAAGATTAGTGTGACACCCAAATAAAATTTTGGATATCCATTAAGAGAAAGTAGTGTGACATCCAAGCAAAATTCTTGGAGATCCACTAAAGGAAAGCCCTAGCGTGACATCTAGAATAAATATCTAGAGATCCACAGAGTCAATCAGCATACAACAAACGTGGCTCGCTCCAAACGCCTACCACATTTGTTGGGGGGCATTTGTTGACATGTATATGGATTAAAAAAATGAAATAAAAAATCTACCTGCCCGCACGTCGTCGCCGCCCAAATCGCGAACATCCCGCACTTTGCACGTCGACGTCGCCTCACTCACTTCACCCCACGATCCCACCTCGCGTCGTTAAATACACACTAGGAAGCCTTCGGCCTCTCCTCCGGAATCCGCTCTCTTTCTCTCCCGCTCTCTTTCTCTTCGAGTTGAACCGGAAGTTCAACATTCTGATCGGAAGCAAGGACGCGAGCTCACGTCGGCTATGAACCAACCCTCTCCCTTTCGCACGCTTCTCTAGTACCTTCGTGGCTGGACGACTTCGCTCCAGTGACGACTTTCCCTTCCTGTTACGATCGGGAGCTCCGACATTTTGATCGGACGAGACAAGGGGAGCACGCCGCCCTCCGACGCCGTTCGACTTCGCACCTTCGCCGACTTTACCTCCTTGAAAAACCGAAAGTTACAACATCTTGATCGGAAGCAACGATCGGGGCTTGCTTGCTGTGGAGGACCGAGAGTTACAACATTTTGATCGGAAGAAGCAAAGGGAGCTCGCCAGCGTGAAGATAACCTTCTACCTCTCATGCGCTTCTTCCCTCCACCCCGCCGACGCCGATCCTTCAACGACTTTCCCTTGCCGTCGGCTCGGAAGTCACAACATTTTGATCCAAAGCAACAACAGGAGCTCGCTGGCGTGAAGTTAACTTTCTCCCTTTGGCGCCGCTTCCCCAACTCCTTCGTGCTGTCGACCTAGCCCCTTCAACGACGTTCCCCGTCTGTTGGATCGGAGGCCAGAACAGGAGCTCGCTCCGTGTGAGGGTAACTTTCTCCCTTGTCATGCTTCTCCGGCCAAATCTCATAAATTTGCCAGACATAGGGATTTTAAAAAAAAATAATCTTATTATAAATATTTAATTATAATTATTTTAAATAATTCTAATTAATTATAGTTATTATTTTTAATTAATTATAATTATTGTAATTAATTATTAATTAATTTTAATTAAATTCTTATAATTAATCTAATTAATTATAAAATTTTTTAATTAGTATTAATTTTAATTAATTATGATTTATAAAATTTATTATTATTAATTATTATTAATTAATTATAAAATATTAAAATTAATTAATTTTTAATTAGTTATAATTAATTATAACTAATGAATTTTAATTAATTTTAATAAAATTTAATTAATTATATTAATTAATTATAATTAATTTTAAGTAATTAATTAAAAAATAATTTATTAATTAATTATAATTATTTAATATAAATATAAATAATAAAAAAATTGCCTGCCCCTTTGCCTCGGTCCACGAGCCCCAATCGCCAACGACTCCGCGTCGGTCCTCCAAGGTATAAATTTCTAACTTAAATCCCGCCCTCGACATGCTTGACGCACCGGTGAACCCCCTATACGCGCTCTTGTAGCACGATGGGCGGGAATCCGGTGCAGCGGGTACGACGAGGCGGGTAAGCCCTATACACGCTCTTTTAGCGTGGTGGGGACGGTCCTCGACACCGCCGACGACTACTACGCAAAGGTATGATGTTCCAAATCCCATTCTAGACGTTTGCGGCAGACCGAAGAACCACCTATTCGCGCTCTTGTAGCACAGTAGGAGGGAGCCCGGTGCGAAGAATACGGCGAGGTGGGTGAGCCCTATACATGGTTTAAAATTGCGTAATATGAGGCTCGCCTTGAAGCCCGCCTTTGCGTAATTCCAATACGTTACAAGACCTCAATGCATGAAATCCTACGACAATGCCTGCATGTGTCTGTTGATTGAGATGGCAATACTGGAGACCAGTAGACAAAGATCGTCCCTATAAACAAGTACAATTAGCAAAACCACCTGAGATTGGTGACAGGTGGGCATGATGTAGGCAACAATGGGTCTCCTACGAACAGTTCCAGAAGCTCGTAGTGGCTGCAACGGGTCCCTACAAATGAGCATAATTACTTATGGATAACAACAATGTGTATATCGTAGGAGCAACAAACCACTGTGGGCACAAGTATAGATATCTCCTACGACAACGATGATTAAAATTTTTAAGTACGTCGGGTACAAAGGCAACCGGATGTACGAAAAAGGACACCCCCAGGCAGAATGGATGAAATATTGGAACAAATTAGAACCAAACTTCCTGGTGTTCTAAAGTCTCTTCTTAGTGCTATACCCGAGAAGAAAATAGTTCTGGTGCCCACAAAGACCGGGAATGACAAATCCATTACACTGATCATCTTAAGAAGAGTTCTCTACAAAACAACAAACTTCAAAATCCAGAAGTCCATCCTCGGTGATTCAGAAAGGGGAGTCAAGATCAAGATGAGAAAATACCTCATGACATCCAAATAACCACGCCACCGGATCCGCAACACTCATATTAGCGGACAGAAGGCGTGTATAAGTCCTCAAACAAAAAGTTGTGCATCAAAGTGATAGTTATACGCACAACTACAAATATTTCAAAGTACCCCTGTATGTGCACTATAAATTGAATGCACATATGTACACTAAAGGAGTAAAGGGGTATACAATCAAGCACCCGCATGGGCCCAGGCGAGCGTGTTATTGGTACACACGTGACGCCTAAGGATGTTGCGCAGGTCAATAAGTGAATTCAAGTTCGAATATGATCCTTCTATACGGATCAAAGAAGCCGACAAGATTCGAACCATCAAACAAAAACACGGTTGTGGCGACCGGTGTATTTATATTTATACATTCATATTAGGCCTTTAATGCCTATAACAATGAGAATTCACTATCAAGGGCATAAAGCCTACGAAACCCAATCCTCTGTCGACAGCCCGATAGAGTTGACAAGGTTAAATCCATAAAGAGAAATGATACCCAAACACCCCGATGATGGCCGCATTGATTGGTTATCTCAACCGGAGGGGTGCACAAATACTTTCAAATTCCATTCAAATTCCAAAACTACCAAAAGTCCACTCAAAATCCAAAATTTCAAGATATTTAAAATTTGAAATAAATCTATCAAGCACTTAAAACAAAATCCATCCACCCTCCGCAATAGTTTGTCGAGGTGGACAAGTTCAAATATAACTTCAGCTCACAAAGAGCCAAATGCCTAGTCGAAAATATCACTAAGATCCATTCTCAAACAATCTCCTGCCAGTAAGGACGTGGTACGTGTCCTCTAACCGGCGGTCTGCTGCCAAATGGCACCGCAGGATAAACGGTTATGATCGGGGGCCTCTGAACCAAGTGGTTTTGCCACCAAATGGCACCACGATATACCGGTTATGGCCAGAGCCAATACGCTCTTTATTGTCATCAAATCCTTGAGATGTGAATCAATAGGATATGATCGATAGGGCACAAAGCCCTCTGTCAGCTAAGGTGGATTCAAATTTCTCCCCTTAGGCAAACATCTAACCCATATCTACAAGGTACCCTTGGACGAAGCAACCCAAGGCTGCTGACAAGGATCCTTTTGTCAGGTTGGGTCGACTACCTCCTCTGACTAAGTAGACCAGGGACCACGATGGCCCGGAATGACTGAACCATAGGATCTTGATCGAGCCCATCATCAATTCCCCCACCATCCGTTTTAAGTGCAAGATGGTACAATTTCCAATGTTAAATATTAAATCTCCAAATTTTCCAATCATCCAAATCCTCAAATTCTCCAACTATTCCAAATACCCATGCTGCTACTATATGTCAGATAACACGTATATCATATGTATCTGATTGATGACTAGCCTTAATCGAAAGTTCTCTCTCGTTATCGGGAGGAGTAATTAACTATAGGGGCTTGTGCCTATAGGAAACCAGAACTCAGATCATAAAGTCCTCGCAAAATGAGGGCGAAATCTCTGGGTAGTGTCTTATCCACAAACCCATATGCCTTCCAAAATTTACCCCGGAACTTAGTTCGTTAAAACTCCCTCGCCGAATAAAAAAAAAGCAGAAGAGCGAGCGGAGGCCTAGGCCGAATTTTCGGAGCCCACGTCTAATTATAAACTGAGGGATTTTCTTTGAAAGTCCCACATCAAAAGGGTTTTATTTAATTTGATTATTCTGTGAACCTAATATTATCATATAATTGATTGCCTAAGCTTAGTCACTATCTTGTTGGCTTCAATCTTTTGTTTAATATGTGGGAAGTTGATTAATTATTATTATTCTTTTCATGAGCGTGTAATTTCAAATTTAATAACATCACATGTGCATATAGTCCTACATCATTTGCCCTTCCAAGATAATATTATATATCCAAGTTATAATCTTTGATAAGCTCTAATCATTTTCTCTGTCTCAAATCAAGCTCTTTTTTATTGAAAATATATTTGATACTCTTATGATCTGTAAACACTTCATATCTAATTCTATATAGATAATGTTTTCAAATTTTGAGTGCAAAAATCACAGTTGCATGGGAATAAATTTTGTTGTTTAAAATCAAAACCTATATGCCAGCTACTCGACAAGGATGCAAGTGCGCCGAGCAGCGGGCTGCGGACTATCCATAATCGGGCAGTGCAAGGTGGGTCGATCAGACCGCAAGTGACCAAGCAGGGCAAGCTGTGCTGGTGGGTGAGTCGGGGTAGCATGGGTGAGCTGCGAGGTAGTTGGGTAAAAAAAATTCTAATAAAAAAATTAAATTGGTTGATTTTATGTTAATTTTGCGGCGGCAATGGCCGCCGAAAAAATAAGTTATTTCACAAATAATAATTTTTGTACTCGTGTTTTATCGGCGAAAATTTTTCTGACGGAAATCCGCCAGAACTACTACTTATCGACGGATTTTGATCTTTTTCTAATGGAAATGAAAGTAGGAAAATATTGTTTTTCTTGAAGTGATTGCTCGAGAAAAACTATTTACAAAAGGAGGGACCCCTTAACGTGACTAGGATAACTACTTAATTGATTAAACATAAAAAATCCTCTTGGTTGGATTTGCTAAACCAGTTGGGTGAAACAACCGGTCTTGGGAAAGTTCCGACATCACAACACTTTAAAGTTTCATCAATGATCACCATATCACCGTAAGCTTCTCTTTGCTCACAAACTAAACATAAAAAACTACAAATTGGCATGCCATCTTCTCTATAATTATTTTCAACAACACTTAATGCAGCTTAATTATTATGTAGTAGCTTCATTAGCACTTCTATTGATATAAACAATTCACTTAGAATTCTTCCTAACCAAATTCCTTCACATGCTCTAAGAGTCTGCCCTAAACTCAACTTCAACACTGTTTAGGACAACCATGAATTGTTATTATGAATTTGAGCGATGGTAAAAGAAAAATTTAAAAATGAGCTCTGCTAGGGTTTTTGGTTGGCGTCGCTTCCTTCATTGTTGCGTCCCTCTCCGAGCTTCTCAGGGAAGTTCGTGCCCTAACTTTTGTGGCTTTTGTTGGGTTTTTGCTACAATGGAGGGCAAACGACTTCGGGATCCTGGTTTTTTGACGGGAAACCCCTCATCTCAGTCTTTTCGAGAGGCTTTATCGGGTTCTTCTCCTTGTTCGAGCTCTAATTTCCCTGACCAAAAAATTTTGTCTTTTCGTGGGTTACTGTCACTTTGGATTTTGGATGAGGAGGTTATGGCTCTTGCAGCTCCCTTCGAGTTTGCACTAGTTGGTGAATTTCCGTCTCATAGGCCTTCGCTTGAGGCAATTCGCAAATTTTTCTTTAATCTCAAGCTCAACGGTGAATTTTAGGTCACTGTTCTTAACCCTAAGCATGTTCTTATCAAGCTTGTGAATGATATGGATTACTGTCGTGTTTTTTCCCATCGCTCCTATTTCGTGAACAATTGTTTCATGAAAATTTTCAAATGGTCTCCTACCTTTGATGTTGATTTTGAATCACCTACGATCCCTATTTGGGTTATTTTCCTAATCTGAGACAACATCTCTTTGCCCCGAGGATTCTCTATGGACTCGGTTCTATGTTCGATAGACCCCTTAAAATTGATCATGCTACTTCCTCTGGTAGGTGGTCGTCGGTTGCGCGTGTGCTAGTGGAATTGGATGTGACCAAAAGTGTATCCTGATAAGATTTGGGTTGGCTCCAAAGGCTTAGGCTTTATCCAATCGGTTGTTATGGACCCTTTTACATCCTATTGCTCACACTATAAATCTTTGGATCATTCAAAGCTTGAATGCCCTCTTCTTCATCCCCCGTTGCCTCTTGTTCTAGCGAAGATTATTTCTCCTGTCGCTGAGGTGGCTCCAGCTGGTCTGCTACGCGATTTACCTGCTTCTTTGCCCCCTGTGGGACCTGCGGTATTGGACAATGTTAACGTTGTTTTAGCTGATGCTAGTTGTGATCCTGTGTATATTCGGGATGATTTATTTTTTCTGAGCCTGTGGGTCAGTCTTTGGCTATGGTGGGTTTTGGGGCTCAGGGTGTTGGGGTTTCTCCAGTAACTTCTCTCTCCTGTTGTTTTGGTCGATTCGAATGCTGTGTTGGTTTGCCCCACCCAGTCTATTAATGCCAGTGATGTGGGTATTTCTAACCCCGATCTCTCCCATGCTAACTGTTGTTCTGGGGATTTGGTGGTTTCTGGTGAGGTGGTGGGTGTTGTTTCTCCTATGTTTATGTCTCCTCAAGCGGATCCTAGTGTTGTCGGGCTTGACCCAATTGTCCTGGCATCCCGTTTTTATACAAGTGACGTTGGTGGTGGTCTTAACTCTAAAGTATCTTTGTCTCGTGTGGGTATTGTGCTGCCCCGTATGTTTTGGCTGAGTTTGTTGCACCTAGTGTGGTGGTTGAACATTCTGATTCATCAGTTTCTCCTGCTGTGCCGATTGTAGAAAGCTTTCCTTCACCATCTTCTGGTGGTGGGGTGGTCGTTAATCTGGTGTGTTTAATTCGGTGCAAGTGAATTTAGCTCCTAACGATGACTTTGAGGGTAATGATAATGTTGTTAACATACCTATTTCCATTTTGTCCAATGCTGAAATGCAAGATCATGTTGCTAAGTTCATTAAAAACATGGTTTTGTTTCAAAATGACTGGCTTTATTTAGATGATGTCCTTTCTTCTCCTTCTAGCGAGGAAGAAGGGGATTGTTTTGACTTTGAAAAAGGTCATTTTTCTGGTTGTGGTCGGGGTAAATTTAAATGCAGAGGTAGGAAGTAATTGAGCTGAATTTTGGTCGATTGCTTCCGTGGTTTTGGTATTGATTGGACGATGAGGAGGAGGCCCCTGCTTCCCCACTTTGGCTTGGCTGATTGGCAACCTGAGTGTTCATTCATTGCTTGGTGGTCGATTCTCTCACCTATGGATGGTCCGTGCTAGTCTCGTGGTCGATGCTGAGGGCCTCTACCCTGAGTCCCCTCTTCTAGCTTTGTCCATTTGGTGTTTTTGGTTTTCCTTTCAATTTTGTACCTTGTGCTTTTTGTCTTTGACTTGTTGTGTCTAGAGTTGTTGACCTCTACCTGTTACTAATGTACTCTTTTCCTTTATTTGAATAAATATTTTTGGTTAAAAAAAAGGACAACTATGGATTGCCTTTTAAAGCAAAATGCTATCTTCGATAGATGAGCCTGTCCAATTAACATTAGTGAAAACCTCAATCTTCCTATCTGAGTTCCTTTTGAAGAATAATCTTTTTCATCAATTCCTTTTCAATATCGCAAGATTCTGAAAACAATATCCATATTTAAGTTGGGATATTCATAAATCAATTTACCACACTTCTTGGTAATTCAATATTAAGTCGGGTGTGAAACAGATAAATGAGCCTTAACTAGAAGTCTTCGATAAAAATTTTCATCGACTGGAGCACAATCATCTTTGGTTCCCAGTTTACCATTCAAATCCATAGGTTTAATTGCTAGTTTACATCCCAGCATTCATGTTTATTTCAAAAGATTTGAAATATATTTGCATAGTGAGACCTAAATAACCCTTATGAGATCGAGCCACTGCATTCATGGGAAATATTTTAGATTTCCTATGTTTGATTTGAGTTTGCTTAATTCTTGTACAAATTCACCTCTTCGAAAGATATCATCAATATACATAATCAGAATAGCAATTTTACATTCACGTAATCATTTAATAAAGATAATATAATCAGCTTGGCCACTTTCGTGAATCTGTAAAAACAAGCATGTGGGAATTAAGACTAAAACCAAATACAAAGAACTTGATTATACCAAAAAAAAAGAGAACATGATGTCAGCCCTGTTAGATATCCAAGAATGGAGTTCTTGCTACTCCCATGTTTCCAGCTTACACTCCTATATATTTTGGTCCTCGTAGAATCTTGTTTGGCGTTAGAAGGAAACGTTGAGGCTTGTCATCATCCTTGCTAGTTCAATAATTCCCTTCCAAAGGTCAAGAGATGCATACAAGATCATAAATACCTGGTTTTGTTGCTGCCGTGACCGAATTGTTGGTGTCGGAATCTATACAGTGACCTTCCATTGACTTTTCAGAAGTAAAATAAGGGGCAATGCGAAGAGAAGGATTGTCAAGTGTTGGAATCAATTTTGGCAGCGCTCCTCTATAATAATTTTTCATGTTGATATTTCTGGATTTTCTGCAGCAAGAATATGGCAGACGGTTACTTGAATTGCAACGATAGTACCAAGTTAGATGAGAAAGAATAGAAGCTTTGGTGATCAAGCGTGACGAACTCTGTGATCTCCTCTTCCCACCAAAATAGGAAAAATATTCCCCAACTTCAAGAACTAAAACAAACTTACCACCAAAGAGTATCTTATAGACCTATGATGAATATTTGTTTAAGGGGATAAATCTAAATCTAGCTTAGCTAACAGAGGGCCTTGTGCCCTATCAATTATATCCTATTGATTCATATCTCAAGAATTTGAAGTCATTGGGGAGCATACAAGCTCGGAGCATGACCGTAATTTACTGGTGTCATTTGGTGGCAAAATCACCCGATTCAGAGGGTCCCGGTCATAACAATTTACCTATGATGCCATTAACGGCGAGCCATCGGTGTGGTGCCATTTGGCAGCGAAACCCTTGGTTAGAGGACATGTGTCCCGTCTTTACTGACAAGAGACAATTTGAGAATGAATCCTAATGACATTCTCGATCAAACATTCGCTCTTTGTGAACTGAAATGATTTTCACATTTGTCCGTTCCGGCAAATTGTTATAAAGGGTGGATGGGTATTTTGTTTTAAGTGTTTTGGTATTTTATTTTATTTTCAAATATCTTTATTTTGGTGAATTTTGGGATGAGTATTCATGGGAATTTGGGAGGTATATTTAAATACTTGGGGATCCCCACTGGTTGAGATTTTCCGTCAACACGGCCATCATCGGGATACTTATGAGCAATTTCATTTTATTGGTTGAACCTTGTCGACTCTGCTTACTTGCCAACAGAGGATCAAATTCATTGTCAGCTTTATGCATTTATTATTGAATTTTTTTTGTTTAGACTTTGAAGCCCTAAAATGAACTGTATAAAATAAATAACTCAGTCGATGCTGAGACCTTATAATTATTTGATAGCTCGAGCTGTGTAGACTCTTATCCATCTACATAGAACGATCGAGCTCGAACTTAAGCTTCGTTTAGGACAGCTTTCTCACTGCTTCTTAAAGCAACTTTTCAGTATAAAAATTTTAATTTTTGTACTATAAAGCTGCTTTAAGAAGCAGTAAAAAAGCCGTCCCAAACGAAGCCTTAGATTCATTTATTCACTCGCACAGCATCCTCAGACGCCACGTGTACCTATAACATGCTCGTCGGGGACAATGGGGGTATATGCTTTTACATGTACTTTGCATGATGTGTTTGTATAGTGCTTGTATGTATGCAGATATCTATGATCAACATGCATACTCGCACACACACCTATACCTTCATCTGCATATTAATATACTTGTATGTGCATTTATGTATTTTTATGTATGAATGTATGTTGGCGTGTGCATTTGCATTTTGTATGATATGCATGATATGCTTGATATGCATTATTGTGGTTTAGCGCGTTGACATGGCATATAATGCGTTTGTACAATGTATGTATAATGTGTCCATGCATCATCAATTTTATTTGCACATCGATTCAGTACTTTAATACAATGCATGAAGTATTTGTATAATGACGTAGCGTGTTGTCACTACGCAATGCATTTTGCATGTTGAATGGCATGTATGCATGATGTGTTTTGTATTTTGCAACATGTGTATGCATGATTTGGATGCATTAGTGCACATTTCAATGTCTGGGGTGTTTTTGCAATATTCAAATATGATTAATTGCAAAGTTACATTTAACACCTACAAATGCCTTCGATTAACTTGTATGAGTGTTGCGGATCCAGTGGTGTAGCGTTACACAATGATTATTTGCTGCTTCTTGCAGATGAGTTATTAAGAAATGCACAGGGCTCCACTTGAAAATTTATAAATGTCTTCTGTCCACTTGTATGCATATTGTGAATTCGGTGTTGTTTAGTAGTGCACTGGGTCTCATTTCATCTTCTGCATATTACTATCTTCTTCAGCATTTAGCCTGCGAGAGTATTTTTGCCTGCAATGTGTTGCATAACGCATCAATGCCTTCCATCTATCTTTTATAGATAAATTGATTTATCTAGCATGATAACCTGGTGTCGTAATTTTACGACCTCAATTTCTTAGCATATATCCCATAGTTTTTACCACTGATTCCCTACTTTGCTTACAGGTGAATCACAGCGTTGTGATATAGGTCACCCATTGCTTCTTACAAGCGAGTTATTGTGCATTGCAGGCTTTGTTGAATTTGTTCGTCAGTAGTGCGCCATCAGCAGACGTTAAATAATTGTCAACGGTTGCATGCAAGTGGACTGCATTCAACATATATTTTGCTCGTAGGTGGGTCATAGAGCTGCGTTGTGGATTATCAGCTGCTTTAAACAAATAGACTGACGTGTAGTAATGAATCTCCTACAGTTGCTTGTAGATATTTGTACCCATCACAAGCTTCTGTGTTTGCTTGTAGATAGCTTGTTGTGCATATGACGAGTTTTCTACAACAGCTCGTAGATGACATTTAGTATATATGGCGGGCCTCCAACAACGGCCCGTAGGCATTTGCATTTGTTTCCAATCGTTCACCCTTTCCACGTCCTTGCTGGCAAGAGGCTGTTTGAGAATGAATCCTAATAATATTCTCGACTAGACATTAGTTCTTTGTGGGCTGAAGTGATATTTGAATTCCTCCACCTCGACAAACTATTGCAGATGGTAGATGGGTCTTGTTTTTGGTGTTTGATAGTTGAATTCCAATTTTTAAATATTTTGAATAGTTTTGAAGTTTCAAATTTTGTGGGCAATTAGGAGGCATTTTGAATACTTGGAATTAATTCCTCCAGTTGAGATCTACGTTCAACAAAACCATCATCAAGATATTATGGGCATTTGTATTTGGTTGATTGAACACTGTCAACTCTATTTGTTGTCGACAGAGGATCGGGTTCAAGTCGGCTGTATGCTTTTATTTAAAAAAAATTTCTGGTTATAAGGACTTGAAGGTCTAATATGAATGTATTAAAATAAATATCTCAGTCGACGCCATGACTGTAGATTTGTTTGTTAGTTCAAGTCATGTCAACTCCTATTTACTAGCATAGAAGGGTCGAGCTTGAACCTTTGTTTTTCCAACGCAACATCCTCGGGCGTCACCTGAGTACCAACAACACGCATGTCGAGGCCCATGCAAGTATACGATTGCACACGTATTTTCTTGTATTATGCTTGCATACTCGCATATACATTTACACTTTCATTTGTGTATTAAGATGCTTGCACGTGCACTTCTGTATTTATGTGTATACATGTTGTAATGTATGCGAGGGAGCATTTTAAAATGTTTAACTTTGATCAGTTTTGCGAGCAACTCTTGTTTGAGTGTGCATAGCATTTAATTTGAGAGCATATAGACGTCTTATGTTCGATTATATAAGTATTGCGGATCCGGACGTGGCATCACGTTGCGTTATTAACCTATTGCTTTATACAGTTGGATAGTTGTATTCATCGTCAGCTTCTGTATTTTTGCCTACAAGAAATATATTGCGCTAGCTGCAAATCTTTTTCATTCGTGTTTGCAGGATATTCATTATATTTGCACCACATTAATTGTAGGTGACTTGATGTATTCATTTACAATTAAAAGGTGTTGATAGCAGGGTGTTGTTGCGGTCTCCTTAAATGTGTTCGTAGGATAGCTGACATATCAATGACACATCTAGCATTATCACTTCCTGATAAGCTAGGAGGATTGATGTGTTCTCTTGAAGTTGAATTGTTGTCAATTGCAATTAGGAGACGTTGATCATATGTAGGTTGTATCAATCTTCATTATTCATAGATGTTGTATTGCATTCATCGCACTTTTTTTTTACACTTTGCTTGCACTTAGATTATATAGTCCCCTCCATTCGCTCGATTGTCATATGTTGATATTCAATTGCAAAGCCGATACGAACATAGCACTTCAATCATCAATACCCTTGAATTTTTTTCAGTGCTTATTGGAGTATCTTTCTGCATTCGTTTGCAACTAGTTCACATGTTATTTTTTATTATTGTTGATCATTGCAAGCAAGTCAAGTTTGGGATTTCATCCAGCATTTCTTATTCATTTGGATGATAGGGATCATTTGAATTTTCATTAAGATATATATATATATATATATATATATATCTTAATATCTGGTTCCCTGTTTTTCAAGTTTTGTTCCCTGCATATGTTCAAGTTCAAATTCAGTTCATCGTCATTTGTTCAATGTTGAGTCCCATGTGTCATATTTAAGTTCAAGTTTTCAGTTTAGGTCCCATGCACTTGGTTCATTCGAATTCAAATCAAATACCCTGTTCAGTCCAAATTTTGATAGCATCCTGCATCTCTCTTGTTTAGGAGAAATTTCGGAAGTCTGGGCCTCCCAAACGCTAGAGAAAGTGTGTACTGTAGGTGTCGAATGACACCGCGACAGTAAATCTTCAATCTCATCACGCCAGAGAAAGGCGTATGTAGGTCTTCGAGGTACATGTTTGAAGTCTGCAGCGGGTACTTATGTTTGTCCCCTCCGCGCTAGAAAAAAGCACGTACAAGGCCTACCTGCCTCATCGTAAGCATCGCATTGGATTCTCTTCCCACTACACTAGAGAAAAGCGTGTATGTGCAATTTTTTTGTGCGCCGCAAATGCTGAAAGCTGCAATTTTGAGTTAAGAGCATTATACCTGTGTGACGAGAGGTTGACGATGGCAATGACAAAAAAAATCCCTCTCTTTTTCTTCTCTTTCTTTATTTTTTCTCACTTTTTTTTATTTTTCATTTTTTTTGCATATGCGTATACATATACATATATACATATATACAAACCTTTTAATAATCATGAATGAAATTTACAAATATGTTTATACAACTATTGTGTTATAATTATAATGATTGTACTAAAAAAATCTTATTCAATCATGCTTCTATGTGATTTTAGTTATGTTAGTGCTGTTGTCAATAACACTTAGCATGTCACTATAAAATGTCTGATAAGAATCTTATTCATCCCTCTTTAAACAATCAATCAAACCTTTTAATAATCATGTCAAATTATCTTTGATAAAAGGACGAACATATGTTTTATTAGGTGTTCAAATAAGTTTCAAATATTTTATAAATTTTTTCAATAATGTATTTTAAGCACCTTATTCAAACATGTTCAAACTTAGTTGATTCTATGTGCGACCGTTTGACCGATTAGATCTGATTATCTCTGATGGAAGGGCCGACCATATGTTCAATTTAAGTGTTCGAATAAATTTCAACTATTTTATAAAATGTTCTAATAATGTATTTTAAGAACCTTATTTCAACATGTTCAAATACTTAACTGAATTTATGTTCAACCCTTTTATCAATCAATTTCAAATTAACTTCAATAAAATGGTCAAATATAGATTCAATTAAATGTTCGAATAAGCTTCAATTGTTTTTTTTAACTTTTAAGAGCAAAGTATCAATGATATTCAAATTTTGTTCAATATTTATTCATCACTTAATTGAATCAATATTAGCCTGCAACAAAAAAGAAGGTATTTTAGTTGGAAGGGAAATTTTGGGCAAATCTTTCAAAGAAATAAAATAATAAACACATTTCTCCAATTTTAAGCATTGTGAGGCATAGAAACTCAATTTTTCCAATCTATTTATCTCTCTATATATAATCCTAAAATAGTTTATATCACCTTCTCTCCATCTGTAACGTGTGTCAACCTCCTAAGAAAGGAATATATTTTAAATTCAATATAGAATCTGGACAAAAAAATCAGCATTGGGACTTAATAGAAAAGGAAAATGGAAAATCGCTAGAAATACATGTACATGACTAATGAAACAATTAACATTTATATATGTGGACAATTGAATAACCTCAAAGGGTCTAGAGTCGCCTGGGCATTCAGTTTCTGCCCTAATAATGGACATTTGAAAATTAAGAGAAATCATGCATGGAACAAAGATCCTAAAGAATAATGATAAAAGTTCAAAACTATAACACGGTTTTCTTGGTATTAATTATTCTTCAATTGCTATAGAAGAAAACGTATGCACAATTTACAATATATTAGCCATGCACGAATATGAGTAATGAAAACTACATCCTAACCAGAATGTTTTAAGTTCAGTCAGTACCCATAAAATTTTTAAACATGATCTTGTAGACCTTCATTCTAGGCCATATGCTAGTTATGTTGAAATCCATCTAGATAAGTTGTGTCAGTAATTCTTATTTTATATGCTTTTTGCGCATAATTGAGCATTCCACTATACTAATTGATTTGTTTGGTGTCCACACTAGATCTGGCAAAGGGAAGCAACAAGCTTGCGGCAGCAGATGCATAACTTGCAAGAAAATCATCGGTAACTTCTCTTCACCCTTGAGTCCACCAGAAATAAAATACTGCATGTCAGAGAAAAAATAGCATAAATGAAAATTCATCTCTTAAATTACAAGCTTATTTATCTTCTATGGAAAGATGCAAAATAACCCTATTTCATGTTTTGATTCTGTTTTCAGCCAAAAATAGCAAACGAATATAGCAAGTCAACAGCTTATATCACTATATTTGGTTAATGGATCATCAAATAAACCAAAAAAACGATGCCCTGGAAAAACTACAATATATTAAATTGCATCAATACGGTATATAACAATTATATCAGTTGCAAAATCGTTAGACTAGGTTTCTGCAGAATCAAATATTAAAAGTATTCATTAAATCAGTTACTTCACCAAAAACTACAGAAAATTTTATGAAAGCAAGAGAAAGTTCTGTTGGCAAAAAATTTAAATAATGAGTGGTGAAGATAAACAAGAAACCAGAAGATAATGAGTTAATAATTACAGCTGCAAACTAATTTACAACTACGGTTAATCTTTTTAGCTATGTTTTCTATAATAACTATAATGAATGTAGATTTTAACAAGAATAATTATTTATTGAAAATTAATTTACCCGATCTATCTTAAAGCATAAGAAAGGAGTTAATAACTCTTATATTCAAATCATTAAAGATATATATGCAGGAGTTATTACTTGTGTTCAAACACAAGGTGGTTTGACCGAGTATTTCCCTATTTCGGTTGGGTTACATCAATGTCAGCCTTAAGCCCATATCTTTTTGCTTTAGTCATGGATGTTCTCACTAGACATTTGCAAGAGGATGTACCTTGGTGTATGCTTTTTGCTGATGATATTCTTCTTGTTGATAAGACTAGAGGAGTTGAAGGTAAACTTGAATTATGGAGGTCAACCTTAGAGTCTAAAGGTTTTCGCTTGAGTAGATCTAAAATGGAATATATAAAGTGTAATTTTAGTAGTAATAGATCAAGTGAGGGGATTGTGGCTTTGGGCGATCAAGTCATTAATAAGAATACACGTTTTAGATATTTTGGATCTATCGTTCAGAAAGATGGTGAAATAGATGGGGATTTTATCAACAGAATTCAAGTTGGATGGTTGAAGTGGAGGAATGCATCGGGCTTGTTGTGTGATAGAAAAGTACCCCTCAAACTTGAGGGAAAATTCTATAAGATGGCGGTGAGGCCTGCAATGCTTTATAGTGCCAAATGTTGGCCATTAAAAGAGAAGCATAATACTAAGTTAAGTGTGGCAGAGATGAGGATGCTTAGGTGGATGAGTGGCTTTACCCTTAGAGATAGGATACGAAATGAGCATATACATGAAAAGGTTGGAGTAGCTCCAGTAGAAAATAAGATTAGAGAGAGTCGTCTTAGATGGTTTGGTCACATACAACGACAGCCTTCTGATGACCCGGTTAGGAAAGTAGAGGTATTAGATTTGACTTATGTTAAGAAAGGTAAAGGCATGCCTAAAAAGACTTGGTTAGAAAATATTAGAAATGACCTTTCTTTATTATATTTATATGAGAATTTGACTTTTAATAGGACACAATGGAAAAAAAGGATTCATGTAGCCGACCCCACGTAGTGGGACAAAGGCTTGATGTTGTTGTTGTTGCATCTTAAAAAGCATTTAATAGAAAAAAATACTGCAGAAACACATTAATATATACAGCAAAAATTTACTGAGATTCAGTAATGACTACTAGTTTAACATTCAAAATTCTGCTTCCAGCCTCTAGTTATGGCTTCCTAACGCATCCCGTGCCAGCACCCTAACTACATGTTGCCTTACACTATTATGATGATTTCTCCAACCACATGACCTGGACTTTGTCTGAGCAGCCAAGCCTCCTCGTGAAAATCCTCCAGCTGCTGTGTTATGTTCGCATACCAGAATCACTCTCTATATCACATGCTACAAGAGGAACTAAGTTATTGAACCAATCAAGCCCCGCAACTTACCTAACTTTCTGAAACTGCCTTATCCCAACCCTTCATGGTGTAAGGTTATGGGCATTGTTATTCTCATACCATTTGAGTGTTAGCAAAGCTTAAGGATAAGGAGCTCGAAAATTGGATTGAGGCCAATAATAAACTGATTATATATGATGATCTAATGCAATGCCGCTCTTTTACCTTGTCAACTAAGGCATTAATTATTTGGGAAATTATCAGAAATCAGATTTGGATGTTAAAGTTTTTATTGCCTTTATGTCATTGAAATCAAAAGAATAATTCTTGAAGCTCCATATGATGATGATCTAATGGATGAGAATATGAGATTATTGGACCGATTGCTTGAGCTGCTAAGAATTTGAAAGAGATGTCAAGCCATTCATTTTCTAAGAGAGTTTCAATATGTGAAACAATTGTCAAGATTTGACCTTGTAACTAAATGCTAGATCTTTAGTGTAATGATTTGATTTTGGAAGAGTTGCATCACTTTTTCAAGACCATAAGATCAAACCGTTCAGATTATTTTTTCTTTACAATGGAAATTCTCAAGACACTCGTTGAGAGGGAAAATATTTCAGCAAGGCTATTTCATGTCTCTTGAATAATCTTAAAATTGATGAAAGATATGTATGACATGAATATTATGCCATCAACAAAGAAGCTTGAAAAAATGTTGGCTGATTAAGCCTTGAACCTGAATCAGTATTAGGCATAGTAATTCAAAGGCACATGTGCACGTTGAAGTGCTCATAGCAAAATAGTTATTATTGTATATTAAGAGAACGTTAAAACAAAATGCAAAATGAAATGAATAGCTTTAGGGGCTATCAGTTGAGTGTATTTAAACTCAAGTGTATTTTAAATGTAGGGTAAAGTAAAATCTAATAGAGTTATTTGGTTGATTAAATAAATTCAAGAACCCATTTTTCTAGGCTAAAAGAAAATTAAATTATAAATGCTTGAATGCAAAGAGTTAGAGCACAATGATGTTGTCTTTCCTGATGAGGTTGACAATGTTAGTTGTGGTTACGACAATGGGTGGTCTATGATGAGCATTGGCGGTGGGACGTTGCCATTGGAGCTGAAATGAGCAGTATATGCAAGCGTTAAACATAGGAGGAGCATGCACAGAGTGGGGACTAGCTCTCCACAAATGCCAGGACACACGGGGACAAGCATATTGTGGGGAGGAGCACTTCGACAAACATGGGAAGTTGAAATTCGCTACATTCAAGGGACTTTCAAATTCCACAAAAACGAATTAAAGGATTAGTTCAAGTTCCATAAAAAAAAATTACGCTGAATTTATTTTTCACTCAACCAAAAAGTCAAACGTGTAAAATCTCCAAATTTGAATGCAATACACTCCTAAAACTCTCAACCAAATAGCACCTTCCTGAAACTTAGGTAGATGACATCAAATTATCTGAATAAGGCTCCTTGCGATCAACTGTCTTAAAGATCTGCAAAATAAGAACACTAATTGACCTTCGTTAAAAATGAATCATAATGTATAACAGTCATGCATCCAATTCAAGGATGCCTGATGAGCAATGGAAATTTATGAATGGGGAAAAGGGATTGCAGGGCTTCAGAATAAAAAGCAGAATTTTTTCAAGCCTAGATATGAGAAAGAAGCACTTATTAGGTCTCGTGATGAAATATTTAATACTAAATTTGATTGGATCTGGATCATAAGGAAATAGAAGTCTCTAGTTTCTTTGTCTTGTTGCTCCATTCGCAACACCCTCCCAGATTGTGTGAACCCTTGGTTAATTTTTTCCTTAACCATATGCTAGAGGATGGGTCTTAGCCAAGCTTTTGCACAGGTGATCTTATTAGAATTTAGAAATAAAAATAAACGAACTTGAGTTTGAGGAGCCTCCGGCCACTATTGTTGTGCTCGACGACCTATATAGATGAAAATGCATGTTGTTCCCCAATGATTATTGCTCACTTCATCACTTGTTGACTGACTTTCCAATTTTTTTCACCATCATATTGTCATATTGTTCATTAAAAAAAGGCATAAGTATGGAGATATCAAAATTCACAACCAACAATTGTGATTGTTGATAATGCTAATAAATTCCTTATATTATTAATGAATTCTTCATTTGTAATGGTTAACTCTACATTCACGTAAGAATCAATGCTCAGCACGTACCGCAAGGATCACATTAATCGCAGATTATTTTAACTATATATCAAGAGGAATTTGAAATAAACTGTTTATGCTATAAGATGCTGTGACATCCTTGTTGATGCTAACAGGCAGCTGATGGGAGAAGATCTTAATGGGCTAAGTATCAAAGAACTACAAAACTTGGAAAATCAGCTAGAAAAAAGCCTCCAGGTGATACAGCAAAAAAAGGTCTGTAGAGCAACCACGTCAAATCATGCCCAGTTATATCTATCATTTCAACTATTTTTAATAATTTTTTGACCTCCTTTGTAGGACCAAATTTTAATCAATGAAACTCAAGAACTGAATCAGAAGGTAGTTCACACAAATCTGATTTTATAATTAATCAGTTGCTCAGACTAAATAATAAAATCTTTTTTTCAGATTGCCCACATGCAACGAGAAAACATGGAACTCTACAGAATGATAAACCTTTGTCGCCAAGAAAATATGGACTTAAACAAAAAGGTGCTCGTCAAAGAAGAAATCAACTCTATAAATTTTAAATCCAGCAAAATGTAAATGTTATAAGTAATTAAGCTGATTTTCATATGCTGCCTGACATAAGAATTGGTTCTCAGGTTAATGCAACTAAAGGATTCAAAGGAGGATCTACTTCTTCAAACTCTGGCAGTCCGGTAACAATTTATCTTGAATTGAGCCCTCCGCAACAGAAAATTAGTGGAATGCACGAGGACTTCCCAACATTAGGGTGAATTTCTTTTTTAATCCTTTAAGGGTACTGCACATAGTCATCATCCTAGATTTAATTGAGGAAAACTCCTTGAATTTGCAGCAGACTCCAACTGCTTTAAGATGTTCCAGGAAAAGTGGATGATTCTCCGTGATCAAGATTCTGTACAATAGGAATATTACATTCCTTGGAGAATGTAAGCTCAACACTCACAATTCAATTAAAGTCAAAGTTTGAAATTACCACAAAAGAACGAGTACATATGTAATGCTATATAATGCTTAGTGGATACAGTATTTTCTTTGACAAACTTGAGCTGTCAACTTGAGTATGACTTTAACAAACATTTCCTGAGTATGACTTTAACAAACTTTTCCTGAGTATGACTTTAACAAACTTTTCCTAATGTATGGTAAATGAGACCTACGCAACTTCAATCTCAGAGGACAAAAACATCCCATGGTGGCAATTCAGTAATTATTCTTTTCCACCAAATATGAATCACATTAAAATGTATTCTAGTAAGTAGATTGTCCGACATACATTAGACTTCCCAACATGTGATTTTTTAACACCATCTGAATTAACTAGACCTAACCAGCAGTACAGATCTCCAAGATGGTACCTTCATAACTTCTTTCCAAACAAATTTGACCTAACCAGGATGAATAAAGATCTGCAACATTACCACACCACCTCGTTTCATGTTTACAAATTTTTCTAAGGGGCTTTTTGGATGTAGAAATTTTGAACGCACTGCATTTCAAATGTAGGAGTTTTAAGTTTTTGTGCGTTCGGTTCAAGGTAAGCTAAATCTAAAGTATTGAGAAAAGGATCAAAATGATCCTTCAACTCTTTGAGAAGGACCAAAATGGTCTCCAACTCTTTTGAAGGACTAGGTCCCTCAACTCTTTAAAAGGAGCATCTTTTGTTCTAACATCAAAATTTTGGGATTAATGGTGTTAAATCAATGAGCATTTTAGTCATTTTTAATTAAATTATTTATTAAATATAATTTTCAAGTAATAGTATTTCAAAAAAAATTATTAAACATTTCTTTAATTAAAAAATTATTAATAATTCTAGTCTATAATGATCCTAAAATAAAACTAGATCCCCCTTCCCCTCTTTTAAAACAAGAGCACAAAAACATTGCCTCCAATGGGGAACCAATAAATGTGCAACACATACCACCTCATATAGATTGAAGCAAAAGGTCCATTTTGAACAAACCAGCACCCCACTCTTCTCACAATGCACGTTAGTTAAGAGTGTTTCTACTAAATAATCAAGAAACCTAAACAAATTCTCTTGAGTTCTTCAAATTATAATTCAACATAACATTATACAGATTACATTGAATATTTCTTGTAGGATAAAACCATCAATGATCATGAACAAAAAACTGGAAAATGGCGCTAAACTATGTCCTTCCCTTAATTATCCTTCAAAGCTATTATTACATCTAATAAGTAGATGTCAATTCTAAGCTGCCATTCTCAATACATCATCAATCATTTTTAAATAAAACTTTAAAACAAGATAATGAGATAAAAATAACATGAAACAATACAAGAGATTGTTAAATGTAAGTGTTAAAATCAAAAACAAAACTTAAGGTGACATGATGATATCAGAAAGAAGTATCTATTTGAAACAATGATGAGCTTCTCAAGAAAAAACCCGCATTTGTAGAGTCTTATTTCTAGCCTAGTGAATTTTAGAGTAGCAATAATTTTTTTTCTAATTCCTACCCCTCATGTCAAATAGGACATGAAATCTCGCATATACTTCGGCTTCTATGCTCATAATCTAACATGAAAATGATACAAATGCATAAAATTTAGGGATCAAAATCATCAAAAATGGGAGGATGAGGGAATGACTAGTCTGGATGAACTAGACCAATGTCCTTGGACGCAATATGAGATGTTGATCACATCTGTGGGGTTAAGGAAAACAAGAGAAGACTCTGAAAGCTTTTATACCATGATAGGATCAAGAGAAGATTCCAAATTTTATGTGAAAGCTCAGCATCCAATAACATGAAGATAGAACTCGGTCATGTGTATACAAAAATTTGATCACATCTCCTTATTCCAGAATGTAAGGATGAATAATAGAAGGTTAGTTTCGGATGAGTTTTGAAATATTTGGAGTGGCTATGTCCAAAAATGTTACATAAACAATAGGATGAATGCCTTCAAAGTTCAAATTTGAAATTTTGTCAATAACCACAAGAAGAACCAATCTAAACGCCCTTATCCAAAAGAATAGTCATGTCCATTTGAATTAAAAGCCAAGCCATAGATGATCTAGAAAGACAAGCAGTAACATCATTCATTTGCAAGGGTTTACCAAAAACAGAACCCAGAGAATATAAAATAAACGAAGCTGAGAAAAAATAACCCAAACATAAATGATAGGTGAATTCCACATATGAGTTAAAAGAGAGATAACTTTAACACATGCATTGGATAGCCACTCACATAATATGATTGATGTGTAATAAATCTAGAATAATCTGGTTACCAAACCCAACAGAGTATTCTCCAATCAAGCAAAAAGTTTAAATAAATAAATGTATAATCTCAAGGACGGGATAGCCCAAAAAAAACTTGCCCATAATACAGAATTGCTACCTCAAAAATCTCAACTTAAGTGAGAATAAGAGAATGCTTATTTGATTCCAAATAACCAACAAATTCACATTTAAATTTAATCCAAGATAAAACAAGAATTTAGGCCGACAAATGAATCTTTCCCTATGAATAGAAGCTTGTAACTAGAAGCTAGCACACATGCAAAGATTAAAAATTGCAAGAAGATAAAACCTCAAATTATCTATTTATGCATTTCTCATCCCTAGGCTGATAGATATGATTGGCACAAGATCAACTCTATCTGATTCCAACCTTCAAATTAACATTTAAATTGTATCCAAGAAAAAAAAAAGAATTTAAAAAGTCACATGAGTACTTACCTTTCTAAATAGAAGCCCAAAAATAAACTCTTGAATAAAAAATCTCGGATAAATCTTCTTTAGTCCTAGAAGTAAATAAGATCGATATATACAATGATTGTTACAATCTTGGAAATAACGAGAGGACCTACAATTATGCATCAATCTACCTAGATTGAAAACATTCGACTCAAATGAATTGAACCATTACAATCTTGGTGATAAAGAGAGGCCCTACAATTATGCATCAATCTACCAAGATTGAAATCATTCGAATCAAATGAATTGAACCATTAATGTTACATAACAACTCAATAAGAACTGTAGGTAACCTTCAATTGAACATAAGGGTTGATCTTTAAGGTATCCAATAGCTAAGATAACCTATTCTCAAAACAATCATATGGGCATAATGAACATTAAGAAATAAATACAATTTCATAAGGCCAACATTATAAGCATGCTCTAATTGCAATTAAAGAAGTAGCAAACTAAAATAAAATAAACCAACTAAATGAAATCAAATAAACTTTCTCAAATAATTGCTTATTGCTTCTAATGAGCATAAACATCAATAAGATTATACATATGAAAATTTGATTATCTCAAAATACACGTAATTGATCAAATATTCCCACTATTTTTAGTTGGAGAAATATACATGAAAGTTCATTTCGAATGAACATACCCTCAATAAGAGATAACACCTTGCATATGTGAACTCATTAGATTCCAAAGTCATTAGAAACAAGTTCAAACTAGTTTAAATTTGAAATTAGTTTGAACTACAAGGAAGACATGGCAGGGACAGAGAAGAGTTCCCAAGGAAAAAAAGTTTTTGGAAAAGGCATCAAAGAATCGGCAGCATGTGAAACGAGGTTCGCATGATAATGCATCATAGGACTATTGGCACGTGCGAAGAGTTAGCATAGAAGGCATCACAAGACCAGCACTTGCAAAGAAGAAAGGAGTTCAAAAGGAAGGCAACGCGAGACCCACGACATGCAAAGCAAAAGAGGAATTCAAGAGGAAGGCATCGCAAGGCCAACAATGTCTGTGATGGAGTTCATTGAGTAAGGCATGGCAAGTGCAGCAATGTGCGTGAAGAGTTTGTGGAGAAAGCATTGTGGGACCAACATCATGCAAAGGAGAAGAGGAGAACGAGGGGAAGGCATCACCAGACCAGCAGCATACAAAGGAGAAGCATAGTTAATGTAAAAAGGTAGCGCAATACATTTGACTGGTGAAATAAATCTTTCATAGCAAGCGTTCGAGAACAAAGAGAATGAGGCTCAAACCACATTTGAATGACATTCGAAACAATGTTTGAACTAAGATCTAATGAAATTCGGTATCATGTTTAAATTAAGGTTGGAATTTGTACTAGGTTGAGCCAATTTTGTTTGCAACTGACTTATATATACAATTTGCTAATACAAAAGCGATTAATTTCATCCGAAATAAATTTTATGGAAATCATAAATTTAGCGAAATTAACAATATATTCAAGACATTTAAAGTTGATTTCTCATGAAACTACATCCGTCTTAGGCCAATGTCATCGATTTCAATTAGCTCAACATTTAAATAATATATTATGGTCAAAATCATTCATTTTACCTGCCCAATTCACCTAAATCTAATTTACACAATAAAAAAGTGCACTTAATTATTAAGCCTAGCAACAAATTGCAACACATGCCTCAAAACTCTTTTTTCATTCAATTCAACAATGTCAACCATCATGGTGCAATCTGTATGATATGCCAAAAAACTTAAAGGGCTCAAAACTTAACAAGAAAAAAGGGATACACCAAAAATAATGGAGATAGAAGTTGATTACAATAATGATATATATTGATGTAGGCAAGGAATGGGTCAAAACAAGTTGAGTTGAAAATTTTGTAAGTTCTACTTGAATCAGCTCATTAATGAGCCTCTTCTTATGTTTCAAGCTCATAAATACTTTCCTCTACCAGATATCAGCTCATTAATGTCTAGTAGAGAGCCTTTTTAGCTCATAAATTGAGGTTCATTCCCCCATTTGTTATCCTTTTGGTTTCCGTGGATGGCTCTTTGGTTCTCGTGAATGGTTTCTTGGTTTTCCATGCCTTGGCTCCTTGGTTTCCCCGGTTGGCTGCTGGTTTTCCGTGTTGGGTGGCCTTTCCCGTGCCTTGGTGATTCGGTTCCATACGGGCCTCCTTAGTTCTTGTGGCTGCCTCTTCAGGTTCCGCCTAGGATGTTTTCCCGTGACTTTTGGGGGCTTTTTCGTGGCTATGGTGCTTCGTTTCTGGGAAGTGATTGTTGGCTTTTCATATTCCCTATTTAAATAAGCTTAAATTAATGTTATGTGACTGTTTGTATTCCCCCTTTCATACCTATAAATATGAGGGTTATGTATTGCTTTGGATATGTTATGTGAATGATTTTTGGAAATGTAAACCTGCGGGTTTCATGGAAAAGCTTGCGAGCTTTGTCCACTTCTTCTTCTCATCCCCTCCGGCAATCTTGCGAGCTCTTTCCAACCTTCGTCTTGGCTTCTAACCTCTTTTGTCTCTCCGCAAGTGCCACTCCACCTGAATCCCTCTTTTCTAAGTGAAGCAATTTTAGGGTGTCTTGTTTAAGTCAAGTTTGTTTGAGTCAAAGTTTGTAAGTCTTTTATTTTTATAATATTAAAGTTTGTTTAAGCATTTTTTGTCTTTATTTTGTATCGAGAAAGGTTCATTTCTGTGATCAAAAAATATAGGGTCCCCTATATTTTTTGCTCGCATCATTTGGTATCAAAGCAAGTTAGGAAGTCCTAGGGTTTGGATGTCAAATTGAGTTGTTAAGTCTGAATCTGTCAAGATTTGTTTTAGTTTATCAAGTCAAATCTTGTCGTGAGTTTTAAGTGCCTTCTGAGTCTTATGAGTCGTGTGTCATGTTAGTAAGTTTTGTTTTGAGTCTTGTTGTCATTTGAGTTTTGGTGTCAAGTGAGCAATCTCAAGCCTTGGTGTCTCTTGATGCAACGCCTTCAGAACAAAGCTAACTCATCGAGAGATAAGTTCTTCAAGAAAGGGAGAATCTAATGTAGACAAGGGGGAGGGGGGGTCAACTCATGTCCAAAATAAATCAATTTTGGTCTCCCTCGAGTCTACAAGCTCAATAAATTTTGAGCTGGAATTTAGCTCATTTATGAGCTGGTTTTTAGTTCATTTATTGAATTAAAGGTTAGCCCATTATTAGACTTCTTAACTTGCTCTGATACTAAATGATGCGAGCAAAAAAATATAGGGGACCCTATATTATTTTATCACAAAAAGAACAACCTTCCTAGATACAAATTAAAGACATAAAATGCTTAAACAAACTTTAATATTATAAAAAATGAAAGACTTACAAACTTTGACTCAAACAAACTTGACTCAAACAACACCCTAAAGTTGCTTCACTTAGAGAAGAGGAATACATGTGGAGTTGCACTTGCGGAGAGACGAAAGAGGTTAGAAGCCAAGACGAAAGGTTGAAAAAAGCTCGCAAGATTTCTGGAGGGGATGAGAAAGAAGACGGTCAAAGCTCGCAAGCTTTTCCAATGAAACCCGCAGGTTTACATTTCCAAAAATCACATCACATAACATATTCTAAAACATTACAAACAACTCCTATATATAGGCATGAGAGGAGAATACAAATAGCCACAACATTAATTTAAAAGCTTATTTAAATAGGGAATATGAAAAGCCAACAGTCACTTCCCGGAAACGAAGCACCAAAGCCACGGAAAAGCCCCCATTCATTCACGGGAAACAGCCCAGCCAAGAACCGAAGAGGCAGCCACTAGAACCAAGGAGTGTGGGCTCCGAAAATTCGGCCCCGGCCTCCGCGCCGCGCTTCTTATTCGGCGAGGGAGTTTTAACGAACTAAGTTCCGGGGTAAATTTTGGAAGGCAAATGGGTTTGTAGATAAGACACTACCCAGAGATTTCGCCCTCATTTTGCGAGGACTTTATGATCTGAGTTCTGGTTTCCTATAGGCGCAAGCCCCTATAGTTAATTACCCCTCCCGATCACGAGAGAGAACTTTCGATTAAGGCTAGTCATCAATCAGATACGTAGAGTATACGTGTTATCTGGCAGCAATGGATTTTGATATTGGTAGAAATTGGATTTGGATTTGGGTATTTGGCAAGGTTTGAAAAGTTTGGAAGATTTGATATTTAAAATAGAAATTTTACCATCGTGCACTTAAAGCGGATGGTGGGGGAATGGATGATGGACCCGATCAAGATCCCATGGTTCCGTCGTCCCGGGCCATCGTGGTCCCTGGTCTACTTAGTCAGAGGAGGTAGTCGACCCAACCTGACAGAAGGATCCTTGCCGGCAGCCATGGGTTGCTTCGTCCAAGGGGACCTTGTAAACCGGGGTTGAATGTTTGTCTAAGGGGACAAATTTGAATCCACCTTAGCTTACATAGGGCTTTGTGCCCTATCGATCATATCCTATTGATTCATATCTCAAGGATTTAACGCCATTAAGGAGCGTATCGGCGCTGGCCATAACTGATATCTGTAGGTGCCATTTGGCGGCAAAACCACTCGGTTCAGAGGGCCCCGGGTCATAACCGTTTACCTGCAGTGCCATTTGGCGGTGAAACTACCGGTTAGAGGACACGTACCACGTCCTTATTGGCAAGAGATTGTTTGAGAATGAATCCTAGTGATATTTTCGACTAGGCATTTCGCTCTTTGTGAGCTGAAGTTGATTTTAATTTGTCCACCTCGACAAAATGTTGCGGAGGGTGGATGAATTTTTGCTTTAAGTTTTTGATGGATTTATTTCATTTTTTAAATATATGGAATTTGGGCTTTTTGTGGAGCTTTGGAATATTTGAAATAAAACTTTAGATATTTGGGAGATATTTTGAAAATATTTAGGGAACCCCTCCGGTTGAGATTAGCGTTCAACACGGCCATCATCGGGGTATTTGGGGCCATTTCCACTTTAGTTGATTGAACCCTGTCAACTCGAGCAAGTTGTTGCTCAAGGATCGGGTTTCATAGGCTTCATGCCTTTGATTTAGTGAATTCTTTTGATTGTAGGCCTTGAAGGCCTAATATGAATGTATTGAAACAAATACTTTGATCCCCACAATCATGTATTTATTTGAAGGTTCGAACCCTGTCGACTTCTATTGATCCATATAGAAGGATCGGGTTCGAACTAGAATTCACTTATTGACCCGCGCAGCATCCCTATGTGTCACGTGTGTACCAATAACACGCTCGTCGGGGCCCATGCGGGTGATTTTTATATTGATTTAGACATATTTGTAGACGCCTTCTGTCTGCTTGTATCAGAGGTTGCAGATCCGGTGGTGTAGCATTTGTAGATTATGGACACCTTCTGTCTGCTTTCATAGATGTTGTAGATCCGGTGGCATTGAGTTGTAGATCGTAGACGCCTTCTATCTGCTAGTACGAATGTTGCAGATCCAGTGGCGTTGAGTTGTAGATCGTAGACGCCTTCTGTCTGCTAGTACGAATGTTGCAGATCCGGTGGCGTTGAGTTGTAGATCGTAGACGCCTTCTGTCTGCTAGTACGAATGTTGCAGATCCGATGGCGTTGAGTCTTGATATTGACTCCCCCCCTTTTCTCATTCACCGGGGAAGGTTCTTATGGGTTTTGGAGTCAATGAATGTTTGTTTGGAAATAACTCCTTTTAGGATCTTTAGTATAGAAGACTTGTCATTTCTGGTATTTGCAGATATCGGAGCTGTTTTCTTCCTGAGTATAGGATCAAGAAGAGGCTTTGGAACACCAGGAAGTTTAGTTCTGATTTATTCAAAACACTTCTTTTCTTTTGCGAGGCGATGTCCTTTTTCGTATATCGAGTTATCTTTGTACCCGATGTACTTGACGATTTTGATCACCATTGTTGTAGGCGATGTGTGTACTCGTGCCCACAGTGGTTCATTGCTTCTACGATGTATCCACAGTTGTTATCCACAAGTGGTTTATGCTCCTTTGCAGGGACCCGTTTTATCCGCTACAAGCTTCTAGGAGTATTTGTAGGAAAGTTATCATTCTTGCAACCTACCCACCTTTCACCAATCTCAGGTGGTGTGATTGTACTTGTTTGAGCTCGTAGGGATCATCGTAGAAGATGTACTTGTGTCCACAGTGATTCGTTGCGCATACGACGTACACACTGTTGTTATCCACAAGTGGCTCGTACATATTTGTTTGTAAGGATCCGTTGTGTTTGCTACGAGCTCCTATGAATGTTCGTAGGAGACCCTCGTTTCTTACATCACATCCACCTTTCACCAATTTCAGGTGGATTTGTTGGGTCGCATTTATTTGTAGGAAGGCGTATCATTCATCATTGGTCTCCCGTATCGCCACCTCAATCAACAGGCATTTATAGGGATTGTCGTAGGAGTTCATACAGATGTTCTTGTAGTTTGAATTTTCTCGTGTATGATACGAGTTTTGTTCTTTGCATATGTTTGAGTCCGGATTAAATCTCATTTAGACTCGAGTTCATCGAATCCACAACTCTCACTTGATGTTGTATAGCATGAGTTCAAGAACGGATTTAAGTTCTTTGGCCAGATCAAGTGCAATTCTTATCTGGATTCCTTGTTCCCCTCTTGATTTCTGACTCCATTCAAACTCAAACTGATTGTTCAGGGTCCTTTGAAATTCTTTGCAAGTTCATTTGGATGTTCATTTTCTTTTTGTTCAAAGTCCTCTGGAGTCTTTATATGTCCAATTTCATGTTCAGATTGACTTGAATTTGGTTCAAATTTATTTCACTTTTTTATTTGGATTTGAACTTTATGAATCATTTAAATTCTGTTCAGGTCCTCTGCACATGTTCAATCAAGTTCAAAAGTCCACTGCTCTTTCTTGTTTGGTCCAAATATTTTGTTCTTTTGAGTTCAAAACAGGTCCAAGTGTAGTAGTATTTCACCCGAAATTTTGGCAGCCTCCCGGTGTCTCCCCCGTTTAGTGGAAAACTACGAGAAAACTGGGCCTTCCCACCACGGCCAATAAAGGCGTGCATGGTAGGTGCCCTCTTTCGAGGACACCTCGGCCGTGATTTTTCTTCCCACCACGGCCAATAAAGGCATGCATGGGGTCTTTGACGGTACCTGTTACAAGAAGAAAGACAGTTGCTTTCCCCCCGCCCGGGGGTACTTATAAATTATTCCGGTCACGCAAAGAAAAGGGTACACCAGGCTCACCTAGCCTCGCCGTGTGCGTCGAACCGGTTTCCCTCCTACCACGCTCACTAAAGGCGTGCTTAGGTGGTTTGCCGGTCCGACACGCATGTCGAGACAGGAAGGCATGGGTCGCTCGCTTACCTCAACACAGGTGTCGTGCTGGTTGCCCCTCCTACCACGCTCAATAAAGGCGTGCATAGGTAGACCGCCGGCCCGACACGTTAGTCGAGATAAGAGGGCGAGGGTCGCTCGTTTACCTCAACACAGGTGTCGTGCCGGTTGCCCCTCCTACCACGCTCAATAAAGGCGTGCATAGGTAGACCGCCGGCCCGACACATCAGTCGAGATAAGAGGGCGAGGGTTGCTCGCTTACCTCAACACAGGTGTCGTGTCGGTTGCCCCTCCTACCACGCTCAATAAAGGCGTGCATAGGTAGACCGCCGGCCCGACACGTTAGTCGAGATAAGAGGGCGAGGGTCGCTCGTTTACCTTACCGTAGGTGTCGCGCCAGCCCTTCCCACCACGCTAAGAAAAGCGTGCATAGGTGGACCACTGACTCGCCACACATGACGAGGTAAGAGAGCGGGAGGGGAGGCGACTGTCCGCCTCGTCGTAGGCGTCGGACCGGGATCCCATCCCATCACGCACAATAAAGGCGTGCTTAGGTGGTCTACCGGTCCGTCGTACACGTCGAGGATGGAAGCCTGAGTTTAGGGGTTATACCTTCGGGGCCGGTGGGTCGGCGGTGTAGGCTCGGACGTCGAGGTAAGGGACGGGCACATACAATTCATTATTATTCTTTATTATAACTTATATTAATTATAATAATAATAATTAAATAATTATTATTTATAATTAATTATTAATTAACAATTAACTATAATTAATAAACTAATTATAATTATAATTAATCAATGATTAATTATAATTAATAATTAATTAATAATTACTAATTAATTATAATTAGATAATTAATTTTTATAATAATTAAATAACTATTAAATATAATTAATAATAATTATAATAAAAATAATAATGAATAGGATTAGGGATTTACGGCTTAAATCCCGTATTTACTAAATCCCTAAGTTCGGTGGATTTATGGGATTTGGCCGAGCGGCATGAGCCAAGGGCGAAAGTTACCTTCACTGCCCGCAAGCTCCCTTGCTTCCGATCAAAATGCTGTAACTTCCGATCCGTCCAGAAAGGGGAAGTCGGGGAAGGAGCCAAGTCGAACAACCCGAATAAGCCGAAGGAGTGGCGGGACCGGGCGGTGGAGCAGGGCAGGTCGAGCGGGCTCTCGGTCTGGCCTTCGTTCCGATAGAAAGGGAGTCGTCAACGGAGCGTCGTCGATCAGCCAGGAAGGAGGCGGAGAAGTGTCGCAAGGGAGAAAGTTTCCTCTTCAGCAGGCGGACTCCCGCTCGATGCTTCCGATCGGAAGTGTCGTAACTTTCGAACCTATAGCAAGGGAAAGTCGTAGAAGGAGCGACGTCGAGCAGCTACACAGGAGTCGGAGAGGGAGAGAGGGATCGCCTGTGTGAGGGAGAGAGGGAGGATCGCGAGAGAGATCGAGAAAAAGGTAGCGTGAGCGATCGTTCGCAGAGGCCTCCGGCCTCGTTCCCTTCGTCTCTTTTTAACGACACGCTCGAGTCGTGCTCGCGACGTGGGGAGAAGTGACGCGAGGTGTGGCCTCGTCATGTGTAGAGCGGCGACGTCGTGGGATGGCAGAGGGCAGGTAAGATTTTTTTTTTGTTTTTTTTTTTTTTTTTTTTTTGCTGTAGGGGTCAACAAGGAGCCAAGGCAAGGAATTCCAAGAGCCATCCACGGGAAACCAAGAGCCAATCTGTGGGAACCAATGAGCCAAGCACGGAAAACAACCAACATTGGGATTCCAAAAGCAATTTTGGAATCCCAAGGGACAGACTCAACTTTTAAAACTATAAATAAAAGTTACATAAATAAGACAATTAATGAACTAAAACCTAGCTAATAATGAGCTAACCTTTAGTTCAATAAATGAACTAAAAACCAGCTCATAAATGAGCTAAATTCCAGCTCAAAATTTATTGAGCTTGTAGACTCGAGGGAAGCCAAAATTGATTTATTTTGGACATGAGTTGACCCCCCCTTTGTCTATATCATATATATATATATATATATATATATATATATATATATATATATATAATAGATTTAAAAACTCATGTAGCACTCAACAAAAGTGAACGGAAAATAAAATTTAAAAAAAAGAACTTAAATAGTTAAAATTAGACTAATAATGAAATGGATATGCTAAGTAGAACAAACTCTACATGGATGAAAAGAGCTAGATAACGGTTCCTCAAGCAATAATGATGATGCACCACAGAGGAAATTTTTTTATAGTAATCCAACTTCAGGATAGCAATCATTGATCTTGAATTCATAAATGCGAACTTAGTTATCAAACTTTATAACATATGAAGTATAAATGGGTGATGGGTAGCCATCATCCAAACAAAACCATTTAATTAAATGCACGCATGCAGATTTTATTTGATTAAGTGCTTTTAATTAAATAAAAAACAGTTCACAAACAAAGATTAGCGTGCTAAGAAGTTCATAAAACGTGAGACTTAAGTTTCTAAATTAAAAAAAAAATGTAGGATAGCACTATATGGATCATTCAATAAAAGTATCTTCAACTAACTTCATAGAAACCAAACCTAATTTGCTGAGAAAAAACACAAAAAATAAATTAACTTCCGCAAGTTGGGTGGATCCCTGTCATTGGCCTACTGTCATTGGCCCTGCAAAGTTGGGTGGATCCCTTGCCCTTTCGGTCTAGCTCATAGATTTCCAATTTTGTCAACGTTTCCATACATGATAATGCTACCTTGTTTCCCTTTGCTTCTTTAACATCTTCCATACATGATCATGTTACCTTGTTGCCCTTACCTTTTTGGTCTGGCTCATAGATGCGCTCATGTTCATACTGTCTTTGGCACTGAAGACTAGGATGGCTCCCTTGCCCTTTCAGTCTGGTTCATAGATTTCCAATTTTTTTTAACATCTTCCATAGAAGATCATGATACCTCGTTTCCCTTGGCTACAGATCAGCAATGTCATCTTCTCTGTTAACTGCACCTAAAGATTCATCACCACCTTCAATTCTCACGCCCTTTGTTTCTCCTAAGGTTCCTTCTCATATATTATCCAAGCACCTATGATTGTTATTTCTACTGCTGGCAATGCCCCCCAATCATTTGCTTAATTTTATTCGAGAGTTGATGTCTTCAAGACCTCAATAAATTTTGTTTATTCAATTCCCATTATTTTTTCCAATAAAGATTAAATCCCACCACTTTTCAAGGTAAACATGTTGTTCTTTTTACAGAATCTGAGATTTCTAAGTTAGCAACTCAATTCGGTTTCTTTATAGCGGCAAATTCTCAATAGGGTGCCAAATCTTGAGATTATAAGTATATTTCATATTTGAATTTGACTAGATAATATTTTATTAGGCCTATACATCCTCTCCAAGAATGAATCCAAGATTAATGATTACCTTCAACCCAAGTAAGAAGATTAGCTAGATCTACAAAAATCAAAACAAACAAATTAAGACAGAAGACCTAAAGCAATAATTAATATGCCCCCATTGAGACCTTAAGGTCGTTGGTTCCAACAATAAAAATAGTCCCAAATGTAGTGTAAGACCCCAAACACTAATGGGAGCCTCAGGCACTTCATATGCTTCCTTAAAACAAATTAATTAACCCTAAAAACATTTTTGATGCATGGCTAGAAAATGTTTTTAGAACCAATGTTTTATGAATCAAGTTTTCAATCATGATAACGAATCTGTGCAAGCTTGCAGAAGAATACCAAATTCCTTCCCAAACTATTGGTTCAAGACATCTTAAGCTAAATATGGTACAACAACAACAACAACATCAAGCCTTTATCCCACTACGTGGGGTCGGCTACATGAATTCTTTTTCTCCATTGTGTCATATTAAAAGTAAAATTCTCGTTTAAATCTAATAAAGAAAGGTCATTCCTAATATTTTCTAACCAAGTCTTTTTAGGTCTACCACTACCTTTCTTAACATAAGTCAAATCTAATACCTCTACTCTCCTAACCGGGTCATCGCAAGGCCGCCGTTTTATGTGACCAAACCATCTAAGGGGACTTTCTCTAATCTTATCTTCTACTGGAGCTACTCCAACCTTTTCACGTATATGCTCATTTCTTAACCTATCTCTAAGGGTAAAGCCACTCATCCACCTGAGCATCCTCATCTCTGCCACACTTAACTTAGTATTATGCTTCTCTTTTAAAGGTCAACATTCGGCACCATAAAGCATTGCAGGCCTCACTACCATCTTAAAGAATTTTCCCTTAAGTTTGAGGGGTACATTTCTATCACATAACAAGCCCGATGCATTCCTCCACTTCAACCATCCAACTTGAATTCTGCTGATAATATCCCCATCTACTTCACCATCACTCTGAACAATAGATCCAAGATATCTAAAACGTGTACTCTTATTAATGACTTGATCGCCCAAAGTCACAATCCCCTCACTAGGTCTATTACTACTAAAATTACACTCCATATATTCCGTTTTAGATCTACTCAAGCGAAAACCTTTAGACTCTAAGGTTGACATCCATAATTCAAGTTTACCTTCAACTCCCCTCTAGACTTATCAACAAGAAGAATATCATCAGCAAAAAGCATACACCAAGGTACATCCTCTTGCAAATGTCTAGTGAGAACATCCATGACTAAAGCAAAAAGATATGGGCTTAAGGCTGATCCTTGATGTAACCCAACCGAAATAGGGAAATACTTGGTCAATCCACCTTGTGTTTGAACACAAGTAATAGCTCCTGCATACATATTTTTAATGATTTGAATATAAGCATTATTGACTCCTTTCTTTTTAAGAACTCTCCATAGCACTTCTCTTGGAACTTTATCATATGCTTTTTCGAAATCAATAAATATCATATGTAGATCCTCCTTATTTTCTCTATATTTCTCCATCAAACCTCTTAATAAATGTATGGCTTCCATAGTCGACCTACCCGGCATGAATCCAAATTGATTTTGAGAAACATTAGTATCACGCCGCAACCTATGTTCCATAACTCGCTCCCATAGTTTTAAAGTATGACACATTAACTTAATACCTCTATAATTCGCACAATCTTGTGCATCACCTTTATTCTTAAAAATAGGAATTAACACACTCATTCTCCACTCATCTAGCATCTTCTTAGTCTTCAAAATAGTATTAAAAAGTTTAGTAAGCCATGAAATTCCTTCATCTCCTAAGCATTTCCACACTTCTATTGGAATATCATCAAGTCCAACAGCTTTTCCACCCTTCATTTTTTTTAAAGCCTCTCTAACTTCAGTTTTACTAATACGCCGATAAAAACATAAATCTTTATTTTCATTTAGGGTGCTAAGGTCACTATAGTCAATCTTATTTTCACAATCTTCATTAAAAAGTTTAGCAAAATATCTCATCCATCTTTGTTGAATATCATCTTCTAAGAAAAGTAATTTTTGATCTTCATCTTTAATACACTTCACTTGAACTAAATCCTTACTACTTCTATCACTTTGTTTGGCTAACTTATACATATATCTTTCTCTCTCTTTAATATCTAATCTATTATATAAATCACTAAAAGCTAATGCCTTTGCATTGCATATTGCTTTCTTAGCATCCTTACGAGTCACTTTATATATTTCTCAATTATCAGAATTTTTAAAATTAAACCAATTTTTATAACAAAGCTTCTTATTTTTAATTTTTTCTTGCACATTAGTTTTCCACCACCAACTATTTTTACTATTAGGATATGGTAAACAATAATAATAAGCTAAATATGGTAAACAATAATAATTATAATATTATTATTATTATTATTATTATTATTATTATTATTATTAATGAACTTGCATTACTAAATATGCAACTGGAGATAGCATAGGAAACAGATTATGGAACACCAATTTCTATACATCCTCTATCTGATGGAGTCATCCTCTACTAGCCAGAATTATAGCAGAATTTTCTAATACTCCGTGAGTAATGAATCTAAGCAACAAGATAAGTGTATTTAAAACACCACATAAGCAGGATTTCATGAATTTTAAAGCTAATACAAACACATGCAACACATTAGAATAAATTAGATAAATTTGAAAAGCTATTGACGATAATATAATTGCACTTATTATTCAACAACATCTAAAACAAGAATAGCAAACTAAGTCTTTCAACAAAATAATCAAATTTAAAGGTCCAAAAAAGTGATCTACCTTTGGATGAAGATATATTGCGTTGATTTTCTTGCAAGCTATGCAATTTCTCCCTCAAGCTTACTTCCTTTTCCCAAACCTACTGACCAGTTACAAGATATAAAAGTGAGTTGTGACTTTCAAGTGAACCAATTCAAAGAAGAAAAAAAAATTAATGTTATTTCATTGGGTACAAGTAAAAAAATAAAAAAATAAACTAATTTCACAACAAAAAGGGTATACAAGTATTACATAATTTAACATTCTCAACAAATGAATTTAAATCTCTTTAAGCTTGTTAAACGTGCAAGTTGCTCTTTACGTTAAATAAAATATATCTACCTTTTAAGACATACATTTTAAGATCCAAAATTTATGAATGAAGGTATTCCTCATAAGCAACCCATTTCTACCGATTGTGGTGAGAAGTTGGCCGAGTTTTGCTAGAACACTATGGATATTGTCTCATCAAGTCATGTTCAGCATCAAACAAAAGGTTAATTGTTGATTTTTGCTTTCTTAGTAGTTTGAGGTATTGTGACTTATATTTGATTTTTTTTTTAATTTCTTTTGAGTTTATTTGGTAATTGATGATGAATTTTATTATTTATGGAGATTTCTTTGTAAAAATCCCTAGAGGTCTTTAATTCTATGAAAACGACCGAGGGGATTAGCATGAGAGCATATATTATGATAACAAGAGTTTGATTACAATTGCCTCTTCATATCTCTTGGTAACCACCTCATATCCCTCTATTCTCCAATATTACCCCTTTCGTGCATCTACTCTTCTTTTCCCCAGCTCTTCTTCCTTTTCCCCCTTGCGACCAACTGCATAACACATAAGAAACCAAATAACTCTTTGATTAAAATCCCCATACTACATCAGAGGAAAATAATTCATGATGCATTTTTTTTCATTGCAAAAAGAATGTTCCTAGAAAATCCTGTACTATCGCGTGTCCTAATATTTGATGATTAAATTTATTTAAATAACATAATTAACATTTTAATATTCTTTTAATAAAATGAAATTGCGTCTGACATTCAATATATCCTGTATTCAAGCGTTAGTGGCGCTGTATGCTCTAGGTTTCACTTTTCACGATCCCGCCTCCTTCCTCTTCTTCCTTTACGCGACCAAGCAAGTTAGGCAAACTAATTAAGCGAGTGACTGTTCGATTGAAGCCCGATACATCATTTCCTTTTCGTCTTCTCCAATTCATCTTCTTCATTCATTTGTTTTCGACTCTTCATCCATTCTGCAACGAGGTGAGGCCAACTGAACAAGCAACTGCTCAATTTTAAGCCTGGTACGTTCGATTTCATCCATTCTCTCATACTTCTCTTCATTTCCGCACAAGCATATGACTATTCGTCTGCGCCATTTCCGCAAGCACCAAGGGCATTGAAAGTTTCAATTCTTGTGCCTATTTTGTCGGCGGTAGCGGAGTGATGCGAGCAAAAATTTGGGAAGGGCCCCATCCCAAATTTTTGCAAGCAAAGACTAAACTTTCCTAGGTAATAAAAATTACAAAGATTACCCCAAAATAGACAAATTACAACAAAAACAAACTTTAATATTATAAAAGAAGCTTACAAGACGCTTACAAACTTTGACGACATAAAAACAACTTAAACAACTAAAGTTGCTTTGCTTTGAGAAGAAGGATACAGGTGGAGTCGAACTTGCGGATAGAAGAAAGAGATAAGAAGTCCAAGACGAAGACAGGACAAGCTCGCAAGCTTTCCTAGATAGAGAGGAGAAGAGGTGGAACAAGCTTGCAAGCCTTTCCAAGGAAACCCGTAGGTTTTATCCAAAAATCACTCACATATCATCTCTTCTTCATACAAAACATCTCCTATTTATAGGCAAAAGGAAGAAGCCAAACAGCCACAAAACCCCCAACTAAATCCAATTAGATTTAGGGAATATGGAAGGCCAAAAGACAGCAAACAGCTGCAGGAAAATTGCACAGAAAATAGGGAAAATTCCATGGAATTCCCCCTCAAACAGCCACAGGAATCCAGCCAGCAAGGGACCTGAAAAATCAGCACAGGATCCAAAGCAACAGTCCACGGGAAACCAGCCAGCAAGGGACCCGAAAAGCCAGCACAGGAGACGAAGAGGCAGGGCACGGGAAACCAACCAACAAGGGGAAACCGAGAAGACAAAGGAAGGAGAAGAGGCACAAGTCAAAGGAGGGGAAACCAAAGAGACTAAAGTAAAGGAGAATGAACCAAATAAAGATAATTTATGAGCTGAGTTAAGTAGTGGGAAAGTAATTATGAGCTGAAACATAAGTAGAAGAAGCTCATTAATGAGCTAATTTTAGAAGCTCACCAAAATTTAAACTCAACTTGTTTTGACCTCACCCTTGCCTACATCAATTCTCCTCCACTTAAAAAAGCTCATCTCCTGATGAGGAAGCTTCAAAATTTTGGAGATCCGGCATTTCAGATTCTTGGATTAGAAAATCATACTTTCGTTTGATGGCTTCCCTTTCTTGTTCAAATTTTGCTAGAAGTAAACGTTTCTTGGACTCGAATCTCTTGCCACATAATTGCAGTTGTTCTTGAATCCTGAGTAGTTCGATCAGTATCGGGTTAGAAGAACTTTTTTGTGGCGAGGTCATTGGTTTTAATGAAAAGCTTTTTCAAAATCTTTTGGCTTACTTTCATGATTGCTTTCCACTTGATATTTATCCATCTTAACTTAAAAAGACACAAGACTTAAGAAGACACAAACCTAGGCTCACGCACAACAATCATGACACACCTAGACTCACTAGACAAAAACTTGATTAAATGACCTAGGATATACCAACTTGCTCTGATACATAATTGATGCAAACAAAAATTTGGGAATGGCCCAAATTTTTGCAAGCAATGACTAAACTTTCTTAGGTAATAAAAACTACAAAGATTGCCCCAAAATAGAAAAATTAGACAAATTGAAACAAAAACAAACATTAATATTATAAAAGACGTTTACAAACTTTGACGACATAAAGACAACTTAAACACCTAAAGTTGTTTTGCTTTGAGAAGAAGGATACAGATGGAGTCGAACTTGCGGATAGAAGAAAGAGATAAGAAGTCCAAGACGAAGAGAGGAAAAGTTCGCAAGCTTTCCTAGATAGAGAGGAGAAGAGGTGGAACAAGTTTGCAAGACTTTCCAAGGAAACCCACAGGTTTTATCCAAAAATCACTCACATATCATCTCTTCTTCATACAAAACATCTCCTATTTACAGGCAAAAGGAAGAAGCCAAACAGCCACAGAACCCCCAACCAAATCCAATCAGATTTAGGGAATATGGAAGGCCAAAAGACAGCAAACAGCTGCAGGAAAACTGCACAGAAAGCAGGGAAAATTCCATGGAATTCCCCCCCCCCCAAACAGCCACAGGAATCCAGCCAGCAAGGGACCCGAAAAATCATCACAGGAGCCAAAGCAACAGTCCACGGGAAACTAGCCAGCAAGGGACCCGAAAAGCCAGCACAGGAGATAAAGAGGCAGGGCACGGGAAACCAACCAGCAAGGGGAAACCGAGAAGACAAAGGGAGGAGAAGAGGCACAAGTCAAAGGAGGGGAAACCAAATAGACAAAAGTAAAGGGGAATGAACCAAATAAAGATAATTTATGAGCTGAATTAAGTAGTGGTAAAGTATTTATAAGCTGAAACATAAGTATAAGAAGCTCATTAATGAGCTAATTTTAGAAGCTCACCAAAATTTAAACTCAACTTGTTTTGACCCCACCCTTGCCTACATCACGGAGAGACCTGTTAGTATTTTCTATTGTGAATATTTTTTTTTTCTTAATGCTAATTTCAAGCACATACAAATTTTTCCTTACTACTTTCTTAATGCTAATTTCATCCAAGGTTCCGACTATGTTTAAGTGGAGAGATCTGTTCTACGTTATTCCTATGTTTCTTGTTTTTTTTTTTTCCTTTGCTCTTGCAAAGTTCTTTGGATATTTAGAGAATTTTTGTGATCAAGAATCTTTGATTGATAGATGGAGGATGGATCCTAAGATGCGGTGGTTCATTCATAGAGCTTCAGCATCGCTATTACAAACAATCGTAATAAAACTTCTTGGTCAAGCTTCATCCTCCTCTTGTTATGAGAAATTGAATTGCATACTCATTCATTCAATCGATGAGGAACAAATTACTCCAACTGGCTAAAGATTTATTTTATGTGCATACAAATGTTCGTCTTCTATCAAGAAAGACCCCACTTTATATATAAAGTGATAACAAGATGTGCGATATTGCTTGAAATGGGTTAGAGTGCCTTGATGATATGGGAATATTGGAGATTGTAAATCTTTCTCTTGATGAACCAGAGTAGGAAGCAATGATATTCAATGATGATGATATTGAAGACCAAAAACAAACCTCTGAAGTTAATCATATTACTCCTTTTAATGAGCAATTGAAGTTTGATGTTATACTAATTGATTTTTTGCTTATATTTTTGTTGTTGTAACAGACATTTTGTACTAAAAATTTTATATTATAAATTGGAAAAGTGTTTTCTCAAGAAAAATGACACATCGGCATGAATCCCGCTTTGCAGACATAGGATTTCATTCTCCTTAAGTCAGATTGTAGTTAACCAGATTTTTCCTGAGGGTAGTATCAGGGTTTAGCTAAATCTAAACCATTACTTCCCATGAGCGCAAGCACTCATAGTTAATTACCCCTCTTAATGCGTAAAAGAGAACTCTCGATTAAAGATAAATAATTTTACGTGTTTTTAATCTTAATTGTACGAAAAAATATAGGTAACCCCGATCAAGATCTCATGGTTCCATCATCCTTGATATACTGTAGGTTTCAATCTACTAACACTAGTGATGGTTAATCGTAATGTCCAAGGAATCTGATTAGCAGTCATGAGTTACCTCCTCTTAAGAATCCTGAGTACACTGAGGTGATTCAATGTAAGTTATAATTTTAAAAATGTGGTTTGGGTTTACATCTTTTAGAATACACAGTAATCGATTTAGTTTGGGTTTAATTACTTCATTTAGAAGTTACCCGTTTAATTGAATTAGTTCGGGACTTACGGCTTCCGTTCGAAGTAACCCGATTATTTTAGAAGTGGGTCTTACGATTATCATTGAAAGCAGCCCGAATAACATGTCTTACAACTTCCTTTGGAAGAGTCTGTCTATTTTGGATAGGTCTTACGGCTTATGGATTTAGAAGTAACTTGAAGGAAAGTCTTACAACCTAGCCCTATAGGCAAGACGGTCCATTTTGTTTGTTTGGGTAGGTCTTACAGCTTCCCTTTCGAAGTTGTCTGTACGCACATTTAGATAGATCTTACAACATTCATTGCAAGTTACCTATAGTTTATTTGTTTGGGTAGATAGGTCATACGACTCTCTTTAGAAGTTACCTATAATTTTTTAGGACTTATTTCTTACCTTTGAAAGTAGCATGTTTTTTTTAGTTTATGGTAGATTAGACGGCAAGTATTTTTAGTTTGCAGTTTGTTTGATAACTTGATGCAAGACCTTAGTTTCGCAGTTATTTACTAGTAACTCTAGCTTGACACTAATGTTTCTGCTACAGTACCCCGCTTTTTTATTTCAGTACATGCTTTTCTTTCAATGCTGTAGTTTATCTTAGTACTCGTTTTTTTCTTGCTTCAAAAGTTTAGTTTTCAATACTATGCATTTTCCTCTTTTAGCAGTTTAGTTCCAATACTTATGACTTTTGTTTGCTCATTTACAGGAGTCGTGCTACTTCAGAGCTAACCCAGGAGCACTAGGGAGCTTGCACAAGTATTTTGAGTGTTGTAGAGTTTTTTTTATTTGCGAGTTTTGTATTTCAATGTTGGTGTAATATTTTAGTTTTAGGAGTTCGGTTGTTTAATTGGTGTAATTTGTATTAGGATGATTAGTGTGAATATTATTTTCTTTTTGCATTTTATTTGATTTATATTATTTATTCAATCAATTAAATGAATTTTAAATTAGTCAATTAATTTAATTAAATGAAATGAATTTTAGAATGGTTAAATGGATTAAATGAAGTTACAAATTTTGACATTAATTAAATAATTAGATTTTAAATTTATTTTTGAATTAAATGTATTATAAAATAGCTCAATGTAAGGAAAATTCAAAGTTACTTTTAAATTAATTAATAAATTTTAATTACATATTTTTGATTAGTTCATTCTTCAATTGAATAAATAAATTTGCCATTTTAAAGTTATTTATTCAATAAATTTAATTTAATTTTATACCATTTCTAATTAAATTTTAGAAACTATCTTTATTTATTAAATTTAAACGAGAATTTGATTTTTAACATGACACAATGAAGAAAAAGGATTCGTGTAACTGACCCCACATAGTGGGACAAAGGCTTGATGTTGTTGTTGTAATGTCATTTCTGAATTAAATAAATTTTAATCTTATTTTTATTTAATTTTGATTTGAATTTAATCAATTAATTAAATGAATGCTTAAATGAATTAATTTTAATTTAATTTTAAAATTAATTAGTTCATTATTTTGAATCAAATAAAAATTAATTATTCTTAATTAATCTTTAAACGACTTAATTGAATTAATTTTTTAAAAATAAATTCAAATGCCTCAAAATTACTCTCCAATGGCTTTTGAAAATTTGGTAGCCTTCAGGGACAATTTTGGCAACCTCTCAATGCCCCTTTCCCGCAAGGGAAAGTCGGGATGACACCTGTCGTTGATTTCTACCTACTAGAAACAAAGATAGGCAGCCCCAGGTCTTCAAATTGGAAATCGTCCTACCCTGATCAAAGATCAATGGCGTATGGCCTTCAATTTCAAAATTTCACCATCTGGATCAAAGATCAACAGCACGGGTCTTCAAATTTAAATTCATCCCACCCAGATCAAACATCAACGGCGTAGAGCCTTGAATTTTAATTTTAATCTCACCAAAATCAAATATCAATGGCGCGAGTCTTCAAATTAGAAATCATCTGCCCAGATCAAAGATCGATGTCACGGGCTTCAAATTAAAAATAATTTGCCTAGATCAAAGATTGATGGCGCGATCTTCAAATCAGAAAATACTTACTGATTTACAATTGCCAAGATTTTATATTCAATTACCTGAAGATTTCTTATAATAATCTTCTGTGAACAGAGAAAATGACAAGTATTATTACTGTCTTAATTATAATAATTCCAAATTTAGGCGAACTGTTATTCTTGACTAAAGTAAATGTTGGCTCAAGAAAAATGGCATGTTGACATGAATCCCAATTTCAGTTGTAGGATTCTATTCTCGTTATATCAGATTATAATTAACCAGATTTCCCCCGAGGGTAATGTCAATGTTTAATTAGATCTGAGTCCTTACTTCCCATGAGCGCAAACATTAATAGTCAATTACCCCTCTTCACATGTAAGAAAGAACTTTTAATTAAGGATGAATAAATTTTAGGTGATATTAATCTCAATTAAGGGAAAAATGGAGGCAAACCCAATCAAGATCTCATGGTTCCGTTGTCCCGGGTATATCGTAGGTTTCAATCTACCAACACTAACAATCATTGACCGTGATGTCCAAAAAATTTGATTAGCAGTCATGGGTTGCCTCTTATTAAGGATTACGAGTACATTGAGTTTTAGTTTTATTGAGTTTTGGGATTTACATCTATTAGAATACCTAGTAGCTAGTTTGGTTTGGGATTTATGACTTCATTTAAAAGTTACCCTGAAGTTTGAATTGAAGCGGGTCGCTGGGTCTTACGGCTTCTCTTGAAAGTAGACCAGGTGTTTGAATTCGGGTCGAGACTTATGACATTCATTAACAGTAGACGCCTGTAAGGAGAGTCTTACAGCTCCTACTAGATGTAGCCAATTAGTGGATCTTACAACCTAGTCCTATAGGTTAAGTTACCCGTTAATTTTAATTTGGTTGACAGTCTTATGACTCGCTTAAAAGTTGCCTGTAAGTTTAATTTAGAGTGAGACTTACGGCTCTACTCATGAGTTATCAAAAGATGGCTCTAACAACTTAGCCCTACAGCAAGACTGCCTGTGGATTTAATTATTTGGATAATTACAGCTTCTCTTTGGAAGTTGACTAAAAGCTGATCTTATAATCTAATCCTTTAGATTAAGATGCATGTTAATTTTTATTTGAGGGTTTGATATTTCATTTAAAAAATTTCTAAATAATAGGTCTCACAACTCCCTTGAAAGTTGTCTAGTTATTAGGTAGGATGGGTCTTACTGCTTCCCTTTAGAAGTAACCCAATGGTGGGTCTTACAACCTAGCTCTATAGGCTAAGATACCTAAAGATTTAATTGTTTGTCTGTTTGAGTGGACAATAGTTGTTTCTTAGCTTGACACTAGACTGTAATTTTCAGTTGTTTACTAGTTCGACACATATTAGCCAGCAGTTGTTGTTGTGTGACACTAGTATTTCTTGCTATAGTACTTTGCCCTTTTTTCTTTTCAGAACCATAGATTGTACTAGTAGTTACTTTACCAGTGTCTGTTCTAAGACTCGGCATGGTGAACACATAAAGTTCTTAGCAAAGTGGATAAATCGCCCTTTGATGGACTGTACTTGGATGAATGCAAAAGAGCTTTAAAAGTGTCATCCGGAGCTTTATAAAAGAGTTGTGGAAGCTTTCTCATCAGGAGATGAGATTTTCCCACCAGGGGGGAATTGATGCATTCAGTTATTTTGGTTTATTTATGTTTTATTGTATTTTGAACAATATTAGTTGTGTTTTATTTTTGTTTATGCTATCCTATGATGGTTGGGCTTCCAATGATCATGGTAGGAAGGTGCTTGGCATGGCAAACTTTGGGTTTGCTTGCTTTTGGGTCCACTTCGTCCTTGGGCTGCTTGCTGATTTCTGTTTTGGTGTGGTGACTGCTCTCAGGTGAGCCTTGGATGCTTGGTGTTGAGCTTAAAAAAATGTTGGATTCTACTTGGTGCTAGCTCATAAATGCTTGAGCTGGAGTTTAGCTCAATGATTGAGGGATTTATTGCACTTCCTAGCTCATTAATTCATAAATGTATATGTTATTATGTCTTGGATTCATTTTGGAGTGGACTTTGCCCCTTCTCCTCCCTTTGTCTCTTTGGTTTCCTCTTGGCTTGTGCTGTTCCCGTGGCCCCTGGCGGTTTTCCCGTGCTGCTGTTTTGTTCTCTGTGCTGGCTCCTCGGACCCCTTGTTGGCTGGGTTTCCCGTGGCCGCCTGCTTGGTTTCCCGTGGCCTTCTTTTCTCTGTTTACTGTACCGGGTTGGGGTTGCTGTGTTGTGGCTGTTGGCCTTTCATTTCCCTAAATCTAATTGGTTTGGTTGGAGGTGTTATGGTTGTTTGGTTCCTCTCTTTTACCTATAAAATGGTAATGTTTTGGCATGGAAAAGGTTGTTGAAATTGTGAGTAAAAACTCTACAAAAACCTGAGGGTTTCTTCTTGGAAAAGCTTGAGAGCTTGTTCCATCCCCTTCTTCTCTTCTCTATTTCGTCTTGGCTTCTAACCCCTTCTTCTCTACGCAAGTTCCACTCCACTTGTATACTTCTTCTTGAGCTTTGGAAGTGTATGTTGGCTGAAATTTGGAGACATTTGCTGGAGGAGTTTGGAAAGGACGTTGGACTCTTTTGCAATGGTGGACCTTTGGTTTGCAAGCTTAAGCACAATTTTCTTAAATTCCTACTTTCGTTGCATGTGAGGAGACTGCTACACGGTTATACTGAGGATAGTGTTTTATATTTTTATTTTGTTTTCGTTCGATTTGGCATTTGTTTTTTCTAAGTTTGTTTGGATGTTTGCAAGTTACAATTGAATTGAGTTTGGTTTAAGTCTTGTCCTGATGTTCTCCAATTTGTCTCTTTTCTCTAGTCTTTGCTTGCATCAGGTATTATGGTAAGAGTCGTACTAGAAATTGCATAGGTATGATTATAGATAAGAGTTTAAAGTATAATGTTATAAAAATTAATATAATTAGAGATAAAATTATAGTTTTAAATATTATTATTGATACTAAGATTATTAATATTACAAGTGCTTAAGTTCCTCAAATAGATTTGGATATGGGTTCAAAATTATAATTTTGAAATGACTTAGAAAAATTAATACAAAAGATAAGTCTTAAAGAAAAAAAAATTATTAGAGGAGATTTAAATGGACATGTTGGTCGAGAGGTAGATTATTTTAAAAGCATTCATGGTGATTATGGGTTTAGAGAAACTAATGAAAATGGTAAGACCATATTAGATTTTTCGTTAGCTTATTATTTTGTAATTTTTAATACCTTATTTAAGAAAAAAATGAGCATCTCATCACGTATAAGAATGGATATAGTAAAACTCAGATTAATTAATTTATCATAAGAAAAATAGGTCATTTAGATTATAAAGATTGTAAAGTCATTTCAAGTGAAAGTTTATGTACCCAATATCACTTATTAGTTTTAGAATTTAAGATGATGAGGTATAAAATAAAAAATAAAATAAAACGTTATTTTAGGATTAGATGGGGACATTTAAAAAATCAATTTGGATTCATGCTGATTTGGTCTACTATGGAAGCTATACGTTAATTGAAAGGTTTGGTGGAAAAGTATAGAGAAAATAAGGAGGATCTACATATGATATTTATTGATTTAGAGAAAGCATATGATAAAGTTCAAAGAGAAGTGCTATGAAGAGTTCTATAAAAGAAATGGGTTAATAATGTTTATATTCAAATCATTAAGGATATGTATATATGAGATATTACTTGTGTTCAAACAAAAGGTGGTTTGACCAAGTATTTTCTTATTTTTGCTATATTACATCAAGGATCAGCCTTAAGCCCATATCTTTTTGTTTTAGTCATAGATGTATTCACTGGACATTTGCAAGAGTTTGTACCCTGGTGTATGCTTTTTGTTAATGATATTATTCTTGTTCATAAGACTAGAGAGGGAGTTAAAGGTAAATTTGAATTATGGAGGTCAACCTTGAGTCTAAAGGCTTTCATTTGATTAGTTCTAAAATTGAATATATGGAGTGTACTTTTAGTAATAATAGTTTTAGTGTAGAAATTGTGACTTTTGGTGATCAAGCCATTAATAAGAGTACACGTTTTAGATATCATGGGTCTATTGTTCAGAGTTATAGTGAAATAGATGGGGATATTATTAGTAGAATTCAAGTTGGATGGTTGAAGTAGAGGAATGCATTGGGTTTGTTGTATGATAGAAAAGCCCCCTCAAACTTAAGAGAAAATACTATATGATGGCGGTTAGACCTACAATCCTATATGGTGCAGAATGTTGGCCATTAAAAGAGTAGCATAATATTAAGTTAAGTGTTGCAGAGATGAGGGTGCTTAGGTGGATGTGTGGTTTTACTCTTAGAGACAGGATACGAAATGAGCAAATACGTGAAAAGGTTGGAGTAGCTCAAGTGGAAGATAAGATTAGAGAGAGTCGCCTTGGATGGTTTGGCCACATAAAATGGCGGCCTTCCGATGACCCGGTTAGAAAAGTAGATATATTAGATTTAACTTATGTTAAGAAAGGTTGAGGTAGACTTAAAAAGACTTGGTTAGAAAATATTAAAAATGACCTTTTTTTATTTGATTTAAAAGAGAATTTAATTTTTAATAATGCACAATGGAGAAAAAGGATGCTTTTAGATGACCCCACATAATGAGATAAAGACTTGATGATGTTGTTGTTGCTATTGTAATATTTTTATAATTTAATAATTTAATCTCAACAGATAATTTGAAAGTCAAACTAAATTTTAAAAATCAGGAAATTTCCTGATAAATTTTTCTTCTTTATTCCCTTATTTCTTCTCTACATTTTATTCCTTCCTCCTTTTCTTACTTTTATTTTTCTCTTATTTGAACAACTCCAACCACTTATCCAGCAAGCCACCGCAGCCCTCGAAAATCTCTCACAATAGTCCTCACAACTCAAAAGTAGAAAGAAAAAATAAATAAATAAAGTCACAAAGTAGAAAGAAATTGATAAGAATTTAATTGGATTTTTACTTATATATAACTAAAAATTTAAATTTCATAGCCAACTCCTTCCTTCAATGTCAAAACTTTTGTCAACTGAATCACCGTCTCTGCTATTACCGCTCTAGGGAGAAAGATTAGGATCATTCGCTTGCTACAGTACTGCTACATTAATTCTACTCCAATAATTTTTTTGTTATAAATCCCCCCTCCTTTAGGAATTTCATCAATGAAATTCCTTTCATCTCCATTTACAAAATATAAATAGGAAAATCTTTGTTTTATTTCATGTTCCTTTTCCAATTTGTTTCTTTTCTACTATATTTCTACATTTTATCTTAGACATTCGGAATTTGTTTGTTTATCAATTTTTTAATATTATATTTCAATATTTTTCAAGTTCTTTAGCATATATAAGATCTTTTTGCACTTCAATTTCTTCATGTGAGAATCTCTGACTTTCAATGGAAAACTATTTTCTCAGCAATGAGATAAATACAAGACATTATGTAAACCTGATAAATTAGCCGGTAATGCTACGATGTAAGCAACGTTGCAAATTTTTTCAATAATCTCAAATGATCCTATGAATCTTGGATTTAGCTAACGTCATATACAATCTTATAACAAAAAATATTGTAGCAGTACTATAGCACGCAAATTATCTCAAACTTTCTCCCTAAAGCGATACACCGTAGAGGCGGTTGACAAAACTTTGGCAATAAAGGGAGGGGTTGGCGGTAGAATCCAAAAGGAAAATTGAAAGAATATATATATATATATATATATATATATATATATATATATATATATATATATATATATATATATATATATATATATATGTGTGTGTGTTAAAACCCAACCAAATTCTTTTCAATTTTCTTCCTACTTGTGAATTGTAAGGGCTAACTGGCTGGAGAAGTGGCTGCAATTGGTAAAACCTATGTTGCACCGATACACCTATTTATGAAGGCGTGCTGTATCCGATACACCGATACACGGATACGCCTCCGATACTCCACCGATACGTGTCGGATACACCAAAGACGTATCCAATTAAAATAGGATTTATTTTCAAAAGGACACGCGTATCCGATACACGTGTTCGTTGAAAAACAAAAAGAAATCCGAAAAAAAAAAAAAAAAGATGCGTCGTATTTACTTCCACGGCTGCGAGCAAAGTTCTCTCATTTCCGAAATGGAATTGAGTCTCTTGATGATATGAGAATATTAGAAATTACTAATCTTTTACTTGATGAGCCTAATTAAAAGCTATGATATTTATTGAAGATGATATAGAAGTTCAAAGACAAACGACTGAAGAAGCTAATCATTTCATTCCATCTATTGAATAGTTGAAACTTTATGTGCTATACAATTTTTATTTATGCTTTTGTTGTTGCACTAGACATTTAATGCTTATATTTTGATATTATAAGCTACAATGCTCCAAATGATGTTGTTGTCATTTTTTTTTTTTGTAATTTCAAATATTATGCTTTGATTGCTTTCTTAATTTTTATGTATGATTTATAAATTATGATGTCGTGTCCGCGCCGTACCCGTATCCTGTATTTTTAAGAATTGACGTGTCCCGTATCCGTATCGTGTCGTATCCGTGTCGCCGTATCCGTATCGGTGCAACATAGGGTAAAACCAAAGAAAAAAAATGACAAAGAAGAAGGAATTAAAGAAAAAGAAGAAGAAATTAGAGAAAATTTTGTCAGAAATTTTTCTTATTCTTAAGATTTGGGTTGATTTTCAAATTGTAGTAAATTAAGGTAAAAATACTATATCCTACTCAGATTAAATTATTGAATTTGAAAAATATTACAGGTTAAAGAAATTATTATTTTGGGTTATTAAGAAAAGATCAAGCTTTGGAGATGAAAAAATAAGAACATCCACTGAGGAGAAGACCCAAATTTTTAGGTGAGGTACTTAACTTCTAATATAATAATCGAATATATCATAATATTTAAGTTTACACATTTATCATTCTTATAAATAATGAGAATGAAATTTAAGAATCCTATGAAAAGTCACATCATGTGAATTAAGATGGTTGACTTTGATGACCTAGGCAAGAAGAGGTGATTCCTAATAATCGACAGTTGGTTAGCCTATCATTTATCAGAAAAAGATGAATGAAAAGGAATTCTTAATTCTCGATGCTGAAGATTTGGTTAACCGAGCATTTATCAATTCAATAAAAAAGAAATTCCAATCTCTTGATAATGGAGAGTTGGTTAACACAACTTTTATCAGGGAAAATTAACGCAAAGGGGCTAAAACCTATAAGCATGAAATGGCATTAAAGATAAATATGTTATCACAATCATAATGAATTTGATATGATATTAAAAATGAATATAGTATGATATTAAAAAATGAATATGATATGGTATTTCAAAAGTATTAATAATCAAGAATAAGCAATAAAATGAAAATGAGTAATTCATTATTAATTTCATGATTATGTAACATTCTTGCTTTTTAGTCCTGATTTGCTCATTTGTACTAATGATTCGTAACTAATATAATAAACAGACATCTACGTCATGAAACTAAATATAACTGATTTTATGATTTTATTTATGAACGCTTCCAATTAAATACTTCTAATGGTTACTTAAATGATGTTAAGTGCTATGTAAAATATTTAGACGATAACAAAAGACTATTTTCTCTCATCTGATCCTGATGAGTTAAATCAGAATAAATGTAGTGAGAATTTTATCTGCCCATATTGTCTGCTTTTGTTATACCTCATGATTGCATAGAAGGGGTGAAAATGGGGGATGGCACATCCTTCCTTAAACATAAATAGAGTATCAATATTAGACCCAACACAAAACTAACTTTGAACCCAACAAAAAAATTCGAGTTTGGGTCAGCAAGGATAATATTCGAGTCGAGTTGGGTTAACATAAATGACTCAAAAAAATATGGTGGGTTCAAGTCATGTCAATTCAGGTTTGGGTTTGAGTAAATAACTCATAAAATAATGATTGATTCAAGTTGTATTGGGTCGAGGACAGGTCAATCCACAAAAAAAATTACTTAGCTATTGAATTCAATTTTTAATGAAAACCCCATATAAATTGTATTTTTCATTATTTTAAGCATTTTCTTGTCCAAATAGAGTTAGCATGTTCAATTTGGGTTGAGTTGACACTAAACCATCACAAATTAAATGATTTTTCATGGCGTGTCAAGTCAAGTTCAGGTTGGGAACCAGTTTAATAAATGGGTTAGTTCATATTAGATATGTGTCATTTTTTAGATATGCTTGAATATGATCCATGAACCCAAATTAACACCCACCCATAGCTAGGGGATTTAACCATATATTCTTTTCCTCCAAATTACCTCAAGTGCAAGTTTTCTTCCCCCAATCACGATTATAAAGCTCCAATCCTAACTTCTTCCTTACCTCCATGAGTCGCATAATTATTATGAGTTCTTCCTTCCATCCCACATGAGAGATTCCCTAGTTTTAGATGTTGATTGGTCATTGCACGATCATTACATTTATAACATTTCTGTAGAGTTATATTGATGCATACTTTGACCACAAGGACGTACACATCTATAGCTTTTTTGTCCTTCAATGTAAGCAAATAATAATTGCTCGAACTACATATAATTTGATCTCTTTGGGAGATGGTATGTAGGCAATGGGTATAGGGTCTCAAGTATTTGCAATTTCCTCTTAAATCTTTTGTTATGAAATTATATAAAAAACAAATTATATTCCTTCCATCCCCATTTGTTGCCCGAGAGTATGCTAACCTTCTCTTCTTCCCATGTGTTCTATTCCTTCCCACACTGCCTCCAACATGTAGTCATTGCTACCCTCTTTCTATCAATACATTGTAGTATTTGCCCACATAAATTTCAAGGTTGAACATCACATTGGTTAAATATTCCTTTTGAACTTCTTCAATCTACAATACTCTTTTTTCCCCTCAATTAGTTTTCATTGATTTACTTTATATCAATCTAGTAGTGGGAATGCTATCTTTACTAATACTATAACCAACAACTTGTTAATCTATTGTAGGGATTAATTTAGGTTATTTGGTAAGTCAGGATTGAATATGTTTAGAGTTTAGCCTTTTGAGATTATGTTTATTTGGCATTACTAGTTTAAACTAGTTCAACTTGTGTTTATACATGTGTAATTAATTTAAAATTCTATTTAAATTTAGGTTTTTTTGAATCGCATTAGTCTGGTATTATGTTTTTTTGGAGCTAGAGGAGCATTGAACTCGCTTCTATATATTAAGGTAAGTAATTTGTATTTATTAAAGTGATAAGCCTACCATTATTTCTAAGGAGAAATATCCTTGATGCTTGTTGCAGGTTTCTCGAGTATTTAATATAATGTTAGTCATGCCTATCATATTCAAACTTGTCTTACACATTCATTGAAGCTTTATGGTCATGTTGTTAAGTCATGAGATGTGCATCTAGCTTTACGTTGATAATTTGTTGCATAATAATTACAATCTTGAAATGAAGCATGTGATGTAATAACTCATTCTAATATTAGAATCTACTGAAATAACAAAAAGCTTTTAGTCGTATTTTGTGTGTGATGAATGCAGTACCCTCGTGTTGATATTATTGGCTAACCTAGTTAATGGATTCAGAGTAACAACTCTGTTAGGATCACTAAACTCCATTAAGTAGGTAAAAATGTTCCTCTAGGTCATGTGTTAAAGCATGCCGACTAGGTAAAAAAGACATTATATGATAAATGATTAATAGGTCATTTCTGCCTGTATAAATATGGTATGCATTGAGTGATCTAACAATTGAATCCAATATTTGTCAACTTACATGCTTGTTGTGAAATGGCTTGATAGATATAGCTAACATATTTGATAATATTTTTTATGGAAATTTAAAATAATTTGATGTCCTAATTACAATAATTAACCTATAATATTGCATTATCAATCATATCATTTTCATTAATGATGTTTTATGCCCTCCACTTTGTTATTTACGCTTTAATAAATATAAATTACCGATTGAGTATGCATAGCATGATAAGCACACATTTTTTTGTTCATTTTTCTTTTGATACCAGCTCATAGCAAATGGGATCGCTACTGCCTACTTATCAGTTTGTGAACTACTTTAATTATTTCCTAATTAATATTTAACTAACTCATCAATTCATGAACTATTGTAATTATTGTGTTTATTATTCCCTAATTTTATGTGTTTCCTAGTAGGATTTTATAAATATCACACAAATATTAGAATGAAATATTTACTCAATTCTTTCCAATTCTTATCATGGAATAAGAGACCAAGGCAGTCCCCCCCCCCCCCAAGTTCCATTACAACAACGTTCATCGCTATATTACCACAATCTTGTGGCCTTCATCGCTTCATTGTCACCAACATTTCTCATTATTTCAGCCTTGATAGTTGCAATGTCGTTAATTGGTCCCATAAGTATAGCCTTCATCACTCAAGTACCAAATTTCTTCCATTTTTTTTTCCTTTGATCAAACCCATAATTTCCCTCAACATGGACGACAACAATAACACTCTCAAACCCTTAGTCAAGAGTTCTCTTGGAATTATCTAAAGTGTTCATGAATGGTTCGTATGTTATTAAAAGGAGGAAGCATATTTCATTTATAAGACATGAAAAGTCAAAAAGGCTAGCAAGGAGCACCTAAAAACATCAACAACAAACATCTGAACTCTTAACATTCTCGAATATTAACTCTCTCTCTCTCTCTCATGCCTTTAAAGTCTCATAAATGCCCATCTTCAAATCCCAAATTATCGATTCAAGAACTATAAATCCTATGGCAAACTGCTCTCATAAACTAATTCCATATACCCATTGCGCTAGCCACGAGAAAATAACCATGGTCAATAGATCATTGATCACCATGGCAGGTCGAGATATTTTTATAATAAATCCCTCACATTTAAAATATCCCCCATGTCTTAAATTATAAACTAACATATTATCCATTCAAATGCTAACTAAAGATTTCAAATGCAATGTGTTATATCCTTTATATTCCATCTTTTGAGAGGAGGGTGATTGATCTTGACAAAGTAATAGATGGTCACTACCATACAGATAATCCAATAATCGAAAAACTTCAATACGACCTTTAATATTATCTCTTATCTCAATAATTTTTAAGCCCAATAAAAAATGACTTCAACACCCATAGCCAGGCTACCCATCATTTATTAGTCTCAAAACCATGATTCATTCAATGTTTTAAGAAATAAAAAATAGAGAATTTTATTGTGATTTTTGTTAATTAGCGAAATATAAATAAATTAATTTTCTAAAGAGTGACACAAAAACCCTTATTCCTTTTTCTCACATTCATAACAACATTTGGGAACCACCATCTACACCTAATATCACTCTCGATAGTTTGGGTTTTTAATCGATGATCATACCCATGTGTTATGGATATTTTTACTAAAAATCAGAAGTGATGTAAGTATAATAATTTCCAACTTATTTAACCTAAACAAAAATCAATTTGGAGTTGTAATTAAAAGAGACATCCCACAATTCCAAAAGACTACTTTAAGTCTTTAATCATCCCTCCTCATTCTTCCAAAAAAAAAAAAGAATAATATGAGTCCTTTTGTGCACACACTTGAGTGGTTGAATGAAAGAACGGTCATCTATTACCAAATAGCTCTATTTATTCAAAAAAATGTCCCACAGCAAGTCTTAACAGCCAATCACATCATAAATCAATTACCAACAAAGACCTTTTAGTTCAAGAGTCCAACACAAGCCTGAAATAAATTTTTTTACAATTTCATCGCCTAAAACATAATTGTTCCAAAAATATTTAAAAGTGTTGCTTTTGCTCATAAAAATTTCTAAAACAAACAAGACATGAACCTCAAGCAATAAAATGTATTTTATTAGCTATTACAAATTCTACCATTCTATCATGAGAAAGGTGGTTGGTTCACTGATGTCGCTTTCAATAAAAAATATCGTTATTTTGTATTGCATATCATAACAAAGAATTATCATTAACAAATAAATTTTCCTCATAGAATTCTCTTGTTGTTTATCCAAACAAATAACTCTACTCCAAAACCAACCACTCATACCCAAGCTGAGTTCAAACCAAAACAAATTGTCGAAACATTCACAGCGGTAGAGAGATATAGAGTTTAACGTCCAAGCTTTGTATGAAGATCCATTATATACGTAGATAAGAGTGAGGGGTGCAACAATCATAAGAGACTAGATTTTTTATGTGAAAAAACCCAAGAAAGAGAAAAATAACGGGTTTGGCCAAGTCAAAATGATTTCACTAGTGTTTGTTTTCGATTATAAATGATGTCCTTTATCTGGTGAAGGTGTTGGCACATTACAGCAAATATACATTGTATAAAGCAAATTATATGATTGGAGTTGCATAATCAATTGACATGAGAGCTTTTCTCAAGAAAATGTGGGCTTGTTTGTTTGGTAGATAAAACCATAGTCGGGCAACTAAGGTCGGACGGATCATAGTCGGTGAGCGGTGAAGGCCAGAAGAATCGTAATCGACAGTCGACGAAGATCAAAAGGACTGTTGTCATACGACGGCGGTCAAAGGGGTAGTAGACGGAATCATGCGATCTTGGGCTCATTGGATTTGTCTTGTTGAGCCACTCGATTTGACTATAAGCATGTCATATTTGATATCATTAGTCACCCAATTAATATTCTAAAGCTTCCAAATATAAATTTGAGCTCAAATTGGATAGAATTTGGTGTTGTTGAGTTTGTCTCATCGAGACGTCCAGTTTGATTATTAGTTTGCTAAGATTGGAGTTAAGATGATCCTGAAAGTAATTTTGAAAGCTCCCAATTCAAATTTGCCTCAGGATTCATGTCCGATCAAGCTATTTTGTTATGATGTGTCAAGCATACATACTATTTTTATTCCCAAATTAATCTCTGACTTAAAATAATGAGAATTGAAATAATATTCTGAGAGAAAAATGGAATCCTTTAAAAAAATTAAAATAAAAAATCTAAATTGGCAAAAACACTAAAAAGAAAAAAAAATAATAGGTTATGGATGGGTCTTTATCAGAAAATATAAATCTAACAGTTCACTACAAAAGGTATAAAGCCCAATTATTAGTAGTTAAAGGCTACACTCAAACATATGAGATTGATTATCATGAAATCTTTAGTCCAAAATGAACACGGCTAGAAACATCTCAACTTTAGTAGCTAACAAGGACTAGAAGATATAACATTTTCAATGTTCAACTTACATAGTTACATGGTGATCTACAGAAGATATAAAGATGTTTTAATTATCCTTAATGATAAGTTATATATATATATATATATATATATATAATGAAAAATATATCTTTATTAATTCAATGTAAATTTAGATAGACTTATATATATATAGATAACTTTATTAATTCTCCTTAATGATAAGTCTATCTAAATTTACATTGAATTAATAAAGATATATTTTTCATTATATACATACATATATATATATATATATATATATATATATATATCTTGAGATTTATCTCATAAGTTAATATTAAAACTCTTCATCATGTATCTTGCTTTTGGGTTTATCATTTTCTACATTCGAGGCATGAGCAACAACATACCAACAATGCAACAATAACTAAAACACACATTAAAGGAACATGCATACACACACTAATCAAAAATATATCTTTTATCTATATGTTAAAAAGGCAAATTTTTAACAAATCTAAATGTAAAAAAGATGAATAGATATTCAAATATTTTTTATGTTAAAATCTAAATGTGAATACACTGTGGTGAGTGATAAAATACTATTTACTTAGGGGAAACAAACCAAACTATTAATGATTTTAACCTCAAAACATCCTAAATGCAACATGAGAATATAGAGAAACTAATGCATATACCGCAAACAAAGTGTTGGGTTATTTACAACTAGTTTTTTTCAATTAAATTTAGAAAATTAGGAGGATATCAAAAGATTGGAGAAGAAATATTTTAATATCACTATTGAAGAACAAGAAAAAATTTGGGTTTGTGATATTTATAGGAAATCAAACTTATGATTCATAGAATATCATTATGCGAGAGGGAGTTATGGAAAAAATTTGGAAGAATTATTTTAATAACAAATAATCAATTTGATTTTATGTGTGAAAACTTCTACTTTTTTGCTTTTATTGTTAAAAGATACTTTTCCCATCCTAGTTTCTATTATGCTTTACCAAAAACAATTTTTCAAAAGCAAATTTTGAAAAAGTTGTGAGCTAAAGTGTGTTTGCGTAAACTTTTTTAGCTATTTTCTTCTCTGCTTCGCTTTTATACCATTGTCACGTTGTTGTTTAACTACAATTTTATAGTTATTTTTAGAAATTATTGTAGTGAGAAGTAATGTTTAACAACCATATCTGCATGTGAGGTAGTTATAAGAAAATAATTATCTAACTTATTCAAATATATATATATATATATATATATATATATATATATATATATATATATATATATATATATAATACCCATAACTAGTTTCAAAAAAATCAACTTATACCACAACAAATTTACACACACTGTTAAAAATAGTTTTAGCTGCCCCAAATGGACCCTAAATGAACACATTATTCTTGATTTTTCTTTATAACCTTCCTACGGTGAAGGTTGTTAAAAAAAATTAAAAATTTCTTTATACCACAAAAAATAGTTAGAAAGTTGTCTCAAACAAAACCTTAATTAAAAAGAAAACAAAGATGTGAATAGATCATAATATGGCATTCACTAATCATGAGAAAACATATGAGTGAGAACCAAAAAAATTAATTAAATGCTTAGAAAAGAAACAAATAGAATGAATATTGAAGTTATTTAATATATGTATAATAAAGCTTTGGATATGATTAAAATTATCAAAAATTAGCATAAAGACTTCATTTTTTATGTTGATAAAAGAGATACTTACTAAAGATACTCAAAGCAAGGTATATTGGTATGCAATTATTACAATGATATAAGTTTTATTGGAGAGGCCTTTGTTGAAATAAGCAGAGATTAAGATATGGAAAAAAAATTTGTGGGACAAAAGCCTAAGTTATTCCAAAGTAAAGAATGAGTATTCATTATGCAAATTTAATGGGTGTTACTTAGAATTATCAGGCAACATTAATATAAAATAAATAAAGACTTAAGTGTGATTAATTAAATAAATTGGATCTCTTGTATGGAAGAATGTGACATTTTTTATGATAAAGATTATAGGGCTAAATTTGAGTGGTTAAAGGAGTGATAACTAGGGTGAAGTGGTGAACAACATAATATGAGAATGCATCGAGACAATGGTATTTTTAAAATTGTAATTAGGTTATTTTGTTGTATTGGTTCAAGTTTTGAAAGGAAAAAAAGTCACTAATAGCCAAATTGAGTATGAAAAAAATGAGAAACATTAAGATAGATATGTAAGAACATTAAACAGGATATATTGAAAAATCTTTTATGTTGAATATAACAAAATTAAAAATAGAAACATGAAAAGTTATTTTACACCTTGTGAAGCATTCAGCATAAACAAAATGACAAGAGTGATTCATAAAGTGAGGCCTAAATGGTTGAGATAAAGCGAAAGATAATGATTTTGATGGTGATTTGATCTAACAATATGTACGTTCTCTTATTACTTTAGATTTCTTCCTCTTTCTCCAACATGTGTTGCTTTCCTCCTTTTTTATTTTTGTCGTAAATTGTCCTCAAAATCTTAAATGCTATGATCAAACTTCATATCTACCTGCTAGATTATATTAGTGAGCATTTACACGTGAATGAAACAATTAAATTTTTCAAATTAATGAAGTTGTGTACAAAGTGCCTCAAAATTATTTTATTTAAATTTTTAAATTGTATAAAGTTGAAATAAGTTAAGCTCTAGAAGACAAAAACAAAAAAATCGATTAGCTAATCTTTCAAATATGCTTCACAATAAGAATTTAACATATTGTAAGCACTACCACTGACCACTCAATTATATGTAATTTAATAACATGGAAGAAGTAAAATCTGTTACCACATTTAAGGGAGCCTTCATGGCAATGTCAGATACCTTAGCAATATTTGATAATCTGAATAGTCCATGGTATTAAATCAGACATTCCATTGGGCATACTCCATTTTTTTAATTACATTTTTAACATTTACAATGTGCTAGAATTTCAGAATATTTGAGGTCTGAAAGGGATATAGACCAACAAAAATTAACAAAGCCATTAAATTACAAAGGGCAGACACAAACGCCATAGTCAAAAAGTTCCGCATATCCATTCCCGATACGAACATCCTAGGCCTTTAACGTGATGATAATTTATTCAAAAATTAAGACATATCATCAAATGTCCCGTTCCGTTTCGCCCTAAACCCTAAAACATCAAACACTAAAAGATAACACAAAATCCCATGCAAAAGGCATCCAAACAACAAGCAGCCAGTTCAAAACTGAGTTCGCCCAAGAAAGCAAACATCAAACAAACAACACCATCACGAACATTTTAAGCTGAAGTATCAATGGCGCAGAAACTAGTCCCGGAGAAATCAAAATCAAAATCAAAATCAGTCAATAACTATCTAAGGAAGCCGAGTGCCATGCTTCACCCCAGTAAGAAACGAACAAGACGAAATACCCAGAGAGAGAGAGCGAGAGAGAGAGAAAATCTTATTGCGCAACCTAAAGCATGCAAAAGTACTTCCACCGCATAAATTCATTGAGAAGCTATTCGAACCTCTTTCAATTCTCTTGCCAAAGAACCCATCCCTCTCCAGCCGGAGACGACAGCGCAAAGCTACTCGAGAGGAGAAATGTGGAAAACAGGAGGAGAAGACGAGCGCGAAAGGGACAGCGCGCACAGGGGAAGGGCATATATATCTGATCATACGGACCTCGCCAGCCCCGCCCGGCGGTGGATCCTAGCCTTTGATATTAGGTATTATACACACGCGGCGCATGCGAAAAACCTTTGGAAAACATACTTAATAAATTAATATTAGAAAAAATTTAAAGAAGAACCATGCCCAAAATTAAAATTCTATACAATTAGTCAAATTATTTGATTAATTCTATTAAATACTCATATTTTTACTAAGCATCATTAGTAATATCATCAGCTGATTAAGAAGGCATTTAAATTTTTAAAATAAGGTTAACAGACGATAAGCTCTCAGATTAACTAATTATCAGCTTAACGGGTCATTCATGGATAATGGCATGTTAAACGGGTGATTTTGTCTGGCTCAAATATTTTAAAAAAAATTATTTTTATTATTTATCTTATTTAATATTAAATAGTAAGTTATTCATGAATTACATCAAATTTAAAATTATTCATCGATCAACTTATGTTAGGCATTTTTAAATAAAATAGTACTTAAATAGTTAAATTAGGTGGGTTGTATTTTTAAAGTGAAAAATATTAAGAGCATATTTTTTGTATCTTATAATTTGTCAATTCTCATTTTTTAAATTATGCAAATTTTGTAATAAATTCGAAATTACTAATAAAGAAAAAATAACTTCATTTAATTCCCTAAAATTAAAATAATTGTAATTTAATTCCATAGAAAGAGCCAAATAGTTTGGTTTTTTTTAGAATTAGCCAAAATATTTTATGTTTTCAAAGAAAAAAGCTAAATAGTTTGGGTAGTTTGCTTCTTTTTAAATTTTGCTCCTTCACATAATTTAAACTGGCCTTGTTTCTTCTTAAAATTTGTTCTTAATATATATATATTTTTTTTTTTTTTGATTATTTATTTATTTATTCATAAAAATAAAAACTTTTTAATTTTTATTTTCATAATATACTTATTTTGATAGGTATATCCATTATATTTTTTTAAATAATTATATTTGTAGTATATTTTGGATGAAATTATTCTAATTAGAAAAAGTTTGTAATCTTGTAGTATTTATTGAAGTTGTAACTCTCCAAAGTTTTTTAATATTCAAATTCGTTCGGACATAATTAAAATAAATTTCATTTAAATTTGATTTCTAGCCTAATTAGTTCGAACATAGTTTGAGTTGTCATTTACATAATCGTTCAAAGTCAATGGTCTCCTTTATTATCAAGGATCATTCAAACCCTAATTGTTTGAATCATCACAATTCATTAAAATCATTGTTCTTTATTCAAACTCTAAAATGGGTTGCAATTTGAATCCTCGTTCAAATCCTTGTGGTTCATCACTCTCCTCATGAACTCCACTTTCACATGAGATCAATCTTATTGATGTTTGACTCTTCTCATCGCAAACTCCTCTTTTTCCTCCAAATGTCAAAATTCTACTAAAGTGTAGAATCATTGTAGAATTTGGCTCGATCCTTATTTGTTCATATCATTTATCATTGTACGTCTTGCAAATTGTCGAGGGTACAAGGGGGGCAGCACCTCTGATGAGGTTCGGCCTACACAATGTGTTTGATTCAGTGTTAGATAATAATAACACCTATATACAATGTGGTTAATTATGATGCGGACTTAAGGTAGATCCTCCTATGACTCCAACCAATTACAAACTCCTCTTTTTCTTCAGGTGACAATGGACCTATCAATATCAGCTCCAACGAGCTCAAGTTATAAATAAGAGCGTTTGATGCTCAAGAACGATTGTCTTGCGGATGCAAGATGAGAGAAGCAAAGACAGAGTTTAGAGAAAGATTAGCAGAAGAGAGAAATGTATTTCATTATATTAATTTGTGTATTACAGGGTTGTATATATAGCCGAGCAGACTCAAGAAAGTACAGAAGCAGTGAGGACGTGGACATATTCTTAACAGCCCGCCTCAAATTAATCATTCTGTGAATGAATGGTTAATTTGGATCGTAATGTATTGAACTGATTCATAGCTAATGGTTTGGTTAATACATCGGCTATGTTGTCTGCCGAGCTAACATGCTGAATGTTGAGTTCTCCTTGCTTGATATGACTACTGATAAAGTGGTAGTCTATTTTTATATGTTTTGTTCTCGCGTGGAAGATTGGGTTGTGAGCTAACGCTATGGCCGATGTGTTGTCGCAGTTGAGTAATGTTGGTTGCGTTTGAGGTACTTGAAACTCGGAGAGAAGACGACGGAGCCAAAGTATCTCGGAAGTAGCGGAGGATAACGAGCGATACTCGGCCTCGGTGGATGACTTGGCCACCGTAACCTGCTTCTTAACCGACCAAGATATCAAATTGGGACCTAGGAATGTGCAATAACCTGAGATGGACTTGCGATCAGATGAATCCGCTGCCCAGTCGGCGTCCGCATAAGTGACCAGCTGTAGATTGCCGTGTTGGATGGGAAGACCGAAGTGTAATGTCCCTTTGATGTATCGCAAAAGTCGTTTGAGATCTTGGTAATCCTTGATACGAGGCTCGTGCATGTGCTGGCATATCGAATTTGTTGCAAATGCAATGTCCGGTCTTGTGATAGATAAATATTGGAGAGACCCTGCGAATTTGCGAAAGAGTGACGGATTAGGAAATGGTTGATCGTCCTCGGTTGCCTTGAGCTTTATACCCATGGGTGTGGCCGCTGGCTTGCAATCCAAGAGACCAGCGTGTGTGAGGAGATCACGAGCATAGTGAGCTTGGTGAAGAAAATAGCCCTGTTTTGTTTTGTTAACTTGAATTCCCAAGAACAAGGATACCTCACCGAGCTGTTTCAGACAGAATGCGGAGTGTAGTTGCTTGAGAATGAGTGATATCTGGATGCTGTCATTTCCTGTAATAAGAATATCGTCAACGTATATAAGAATAAAAATTTGTATATTGTCGTGATTGTAGAGAAGTAGAGAAGGATCCGCTTTACTAAATTGGAACCCGTGAGCTTGCAAGAAATTGGTGAATTTCTGGAACCACTGACGCGGTGACTATTTTAGCCCATAGATGGATTTGTGTAATTTACATACGTGCTGCGGATGGTTTTGATCGACAAATCCGGCCGGTTGTTTCATATAAATTTCGTCCGACAGATCGCCGTGCAAAAATGCGTTGGCGACATCGAGTTGAATAATTGACCATTGATTGTGTAGGGCGATAGTGAGAAGGATGCGGATAGTCACCATTTTGGCAACCGGGCTGAATGTCTCGGTGTAGTTGGCGCCGAATTCTTGTGAATAGCCTTGCGCTACTAGACGTGCTTTGTGCCGCTCTATTTGACCGTTGGGAAGAAGCTTGTTCTTGAAAGTCCATTTGCAGCCCAATATGGGTTTGTCGGTTGGACGAGGAACTAGCGACCACGTCCCGTTTTGCTGTAGAGCGGAGAATTCGGCTGTCATTGCAGAGCGCCAGTGTTCGTATTGTGATGCCTGTTTGTATGACGTTGGAGTGGAGATGGCGGGTGTAACCGCAGAGAGATCAAATATTGCTTTTGGCTTTAGGATGCCGGCCCTGAGCCATGTGGTTATTGGATGACCCGAAGTGGTCTGTGAAATTGTGGGAGCGGGAGAGCTGATTGAAGTTGTGTGTTGCTGAGACAGGTCTTGTTTAATTGTGATGGTGTGGTCTTGTGGTGGACGGCTGACGATGTGTTCCTGAGGAAGCATTGATGGAAGCTGCGAGGTGGGCATTAAGAGCAGTGGGTTTTCTATTCTGTGAGCCGTGATATTGGGTTGTTTTGCTTTTAAATCAGTGAATGGAAATTGGTGTTCCACAAATTTGACGTGTCTGGATATGTAGACCTGTTTGGACGGTATGTGTAGACAGCGGTAACCTTTGTGTAGGGAGGAGTATCTGATGAAAACACATTCCATGGATCGTGGGGAGAGCTTGTTATTTGCGTAGGGTGTTGTCCATGGAAAACAAAGAAACCCAAATGTGCGAAGATGGGCGTATGAAGCTTCTTTCCTATACAGGCGGCGGTACGGAGTTTGATTGGATGTGGCAGATGAAGGTAACCTGTTGATTAAATAGTTTGCCGTGGAAACCGTGTCTGCCCAGAGATTAGGAAGAAGATCTGCGGCGTGGAGGAGGGCTCTAGTTGTTTCCAGGAGATGCCGGTGTTTACGTTCGGCTGTACCGTTTTGTTCCGGTGTGTGAGGGCAGCTTACTTGATGATTGATGCCATTGTTTATCAAGTACTGTTTGAATTTTGTGCTGTTGAATTCTCCGCCTCCATCCGACCTGAGTGTTTGAATGCTATAACCAAAATTGTTTTTAATTAAATTGTGTAGTTGTTTAAATTTGATGAACGTTTCGTTCTTGGATGTGATCAGATATAGCCAAGAAAATTTAGTAAATTCATCAATGAAGATCACATAGTAAAAGAAACCATTAGTAGAAGCTACAGGAGCCGGACCCCATACGTCCGAGTGAATGAGCTGAAAAGGTTTATTATATTGGGAAGAACTATGTGGAAAAGGCAATTTGTGACTCTTTGAGATGTTACAAGAAACACAAGAATCTAAAAGAGAATGAGACCCGGGTAAGTCCGGAATTAGCTTAGTCATGGAGCTAAGCAGTCTGAAGTGGGGATGTCCTAAGCGTGCATGCCACCGAGCCCGATTGTTGCAAGACGTCTGCAGAGCGTTGATGCGTCTTTGTACCGGAAGCTTAATGGGATACAGCCCATTTTGTTGAGGTCCCCGGAGAAGAGTGCGGTTGTTCCGACAATCCTTAAATTCAAAACCGTTAGCGTTAAAAGAAAATGAGATATTGTTGTCAGAGGTAAGTTTGGCGACGGATAATAAATTGTGAGAAATCGAGGGAACGTGAAGAATTTTACGAAGCTGTAGCTTACGGTAGGAGTCGGGTAGAGGTAGAATTCCTTGACCTGTATTTTGAATGGGTAAATTGTTACCATTAGCTATTGAAACTGAGTCTTGTCCGTGGAATGGAATGGAGTTTTGAAGATTGGAGACGTCCGAGGTGAGGTGCGAGGAAGCTCCGGAGTCCAATATCCATTCGCCGGTGGAGGAAGATTGTTGTTGAACAGCCAGTGCTCGCTGATTGGAGGGGGGTGCATACTGTAAATTACACCTGTGCCAGCAATTTCGCGCCTCGTGACCTTGTTTGCCGCATATTTGGCATGTAGGCCGATTTGATGTGTTTCTTGGAACGTTGGACACATCTGTTGTGTGTGTGTTTCTTGAGCTGAAACTCTGTCCGCGGTTCTTGATGTACCTGCCCCGGTTGTTCCTGGCAGAGAGGAAGGCCGTTGCATCTGACTGGTTCTTGCCTTCTTGGAGGCGTTCATGCTGGAGATTGATCTCCTCGCTGCATAATAGGGAGTATAGAGTGTCGAGACTGATAGGATTTAAGGACGTCCTGATCGCCGTTTTGAATGGATTATACTCGGTAGGTAATCCGTTTAGGATGTATAGTATTACATCCTCGGTGTCGACCTTGGACCCTGCAGCGGCAATGTTGTCCACGAGGATCTTGATTTGATCAAGATACTGGTGTATGGTTCGTTCCTTCTTCTGAATGCTGTGTAATTCGTTTTTAAGCTGAATTACTCGTGAGCGATTCGTTGGTTGAAGTCGCTGCTCGAGTGTAATCCATACTTCATTGGCGGATTGAAGAGAAAGAACATAGGGGAGCACGGATGATGAAATGGTGGAAAGAAGAGCGGAGACCAGGTTTCTGTCGATCAAATTCCACAGATTGTGTTCTTTCTTTGAGGATTCCGGAGGGCATGCCGCCAGTCCTGTAAGGTGATCTCCGAATCCGTTTGCAGTGAAGTGTTGTTGTACTTGTAGCCTCCATATTGCGTAATTCTCTGTCGTCGGTTGTGTAGACACCAGGTTCTTGGTGTTGGAGATCAAAAATTTGAGAGGTGCGGGTATGATGAGTTCCGCCAGGGAGTCGGAGATGTCTGAGGTCGTTCGGCGAGAGGTTGCCGACTCTTGTTCAGCCATGGACGAGGATCTAAGCCGTGAAGCGATTTTGCTCTGATACCATAAGAGCGTTTGATGCTCAAGAACGATTGTCTTGCGGATGCAAGATGAGAGAAGCAAAGACAGAGTTTAGAGAAAGATTAGCATAAGAGAGAAATGTAGTTCATTATATTAATTTGTGTATTACAGGGTTGTATATATAGCCGAGCAGACTCAAGAAAGTACAGAAGCAGTGATGACGTGGACATATTCTTAACAATAAATTCCTCTTATCCTTCAGCGTCGTTTAACTCTCCAATAACTTCTCACCGCAAGCTTCCATGAGGACTCAAATGACGATTCAAGTTCAAATTAGTTCAAAACAATTTCAAATAAATAAGCAATAAATGAATACAACAAGCCATCCATCATTTGAGATAATATCATTCAAAATAAAGTTTTATATTTCTCAATATAAAAATAAAGTAAAATTATTTGTCCAAATAAAAAAAATTTATGGCATAGATAATCATTTAAAAAAAAATCTAAGAATCTTAATTTATATAATAAATAGCTTTTGTATGTGGCGCCTAAGATCGCAGCATGCTCGCATGCGAGGAAGGTTTGGAAAATATCCGGTGTTCAGCGCGGAACGGATACTTCGATCACGTAACAGGAGGTTTTTCATTTTTTTTAATTTAATAAAATATTTTAAAATAACGATCTCCCAATTTTACACCGGACGTAATAAAAGTTCCTATGGTAGGAACTTTTATTACGTCCGGTGTAAGGACGTAGAGGAACGTCCGGTCGGAGGCAAAAATCCCGCCAAAAAATTCGGTATTGCTCGGTATTGTTAGGTATTATTTGATAATAATGAGGAATACCGCTCTGTGAATACCAATACCGAGTTATACCAAGCTGTACCGAGAAATACCGAGTTGTACCGAGTTTTTTCTAGGAAAACTCGGTACAACTTTTGTATAACTCGGTATTTGTTGGGTATAGCTCGGTATAACTCGGTATTGGGTCTTCAAATGATGGTATTCCTCGTTATTGTTTGGTATTGCTCGGTATTTACTCCGTATTTCTCATTTTTTGGCGGGAATTTGCCTCCGACCGGACGTTCCTCTACATCCGGTCGGAGGACGTAATAATTGTTCCTGTGGTAGGGCCAGATGGACGTCAAATGCCAAATTTTATAAGTTTTTTTTTTTTTTTTTTTTTAATGAAGCACTGTCCTTAGGTCAATGAAACCTCGGTTGACCTATCATCCAACCCACACTAATTTACATGGGTCAACATTTAAGACTTTCGCTACTTGCCAAGGAATTTGAACTAGGGACCTAAGCTTTGGCCAACGAATTTTATAAGTTAATGAGTCAAATTTTACCTAACTCTGGTTTGACTTGTAGCTTATGAGTCGATAAGTTTAAAAAGTATTAATATAAACAATATATAATATATATTAGGATTTAAATTTTAAATATAAAGTTTTTAAAAATGTTTAAAAATTATCTCGTCTTTTATATTAAATGTTATTTTATTATTTGTCTTATAATTTAGCATTCGTTTTATCATTTTATTTTAATAATTAATTAATCATAATCATTTTCACTATTTTATAGTAAATGAGCGGCTCATGAGATGCCTCGTGAGCCGGCTATAACTCATAAAATAAAGCGTGAGATCGAACTCAATTAATTAATTAAATTTAAACTCAAGCTAAGGGTAAATTAAACTCGGCATGTGGGCTGATCGGTTTGCGTCTGGAAGGAAGGCGGGCGATTGGGGAAGGAAGATGGCGTGAGGGCAGAGAAGGTCCGATTCATGGATTGTCCGGTTAGTCCTTTCCCGCGAGTTGAGTTCGAAAGACTGACGTAGAGCACGGTTGTGTCTGAAGTAGACCAAGAATCTTTTTGTTGTTCCATCTTACCTATCAATAAATGTATAGCTTCTATAGTAGACAAACCTGACATGAATCCAAATTGATTTTGAGAAACGTTAGTATCATGTCATAACCTATGCTTCATAACTCTCTCCCATAGTTTTAAAGTAAGACACAAAAATTTAATTCCTTTATTTTATAATTCATACAATCTTGTGCATCACTTTTATTCTTAAAAATAGGAATCAACATACTCATTCTCCACTCATCTAATATCTTTTTATCCTTCAAAATAATATTAAAAAGTTTAATAAACCAAGAAATTCAGTCTTCTCTTAAGCATTTCCACACCTCTTTTGTGATATCATCAGATTCAACAGCTTTTTCACACTTAATTTTCTTTAAAGCCTCTCTAATTTTGATTTTACTAATACGCTGATAAAAATAAAAATCTTTATTTTTATTTAGGGTGCTAAGGTCACTAAAGTAAATCACATTCTCTTAATCTTTATTGAAGAGTTTATAAAAATATTGCATCCACCTTTGTTGAATATTTTCTTCTAATAAAAACACTCTTTGATCTTTATCATAAATACACTTCACTTGAACTAAATCTTACTCTTATCTTTTTGTTTGACTAACTTATACAAATATCTTTCACCCTCCTTTGTATCCAATCAATTATATAAATCATTAAAATCTTAAATTTTGGCATCACATATTGCTTTCTTAGACTTCTCACGGGCCTCTTTAATTATATCTTTACAAATTATCAGAATTTTTATATCTAAACTTATTTTTATAACAAATCTTCTTTTTTTTAATCTTTTCTTGAACATTTTGAATCTACCACCAACTTTTTTTACTATTAGAAATTTTTTTCTTTTGAAAATTCAAGCACATCTTTTATAATATTCTTAATATCACTAGCTATTTTTTCTACATAACATTAGCTTCTTCATGCATAGACAAAATCTTAAGGTCTAGTATCTTACTCTCAAATTTTTTTTATTAATATTCTTAATTAAATACCCCATCTAATCCTAGAATAATATTTTATTTTATTTATTATTTTCTATCCATTCATCTTAAAGTCAAAAAATAATAAATAATGTTGGATACATAAATTTTTACTTAAAATAACTTATAATCTTTGTAATCTAAATAATTTATTTTTCTTATAAGAAAATAATTAATTTGAGTTTTACTATATACATTTTTATAAGTGATGAGATGCTCATCTTTTTTCTTAAAAAAATGCATTATCAATTATAAAATCTTAAACTAAAGAAAATTTTAATATGGTCTTATCACCTTCATTAGTTGCTCAAAATTCATAGCCATCATGAATTCTTTTAAAATCATCTACCTCTCTACCAACATGTCCATTTAAATATCCTCCAATGAATTTTTTTTCTTCAAGAGATATCTTTTGTATTAATTCTTTCAAGTTATTTAAAATTTAATTTTTAATTTTCATATCCAAATATATTTTGAAGAGCATAAGCACTTATAATATTAATAATCTTAATATCAACAATCTTTAAACTAATAATTGTATCTTCAATTCTATTAATTTTTACAACATTATACTTTAAATTCTTATCTATAATCACACATCCACAACTTCTAGTACATCTCTTACTAGAATACCATAGTTTAAATCCTAAACTATCAATCTCCTTAGCATTCTCTCTAACCCATTTAGTTTCTTGAATACAAAGAATATTTATTTTTCTATGAATCATAATATATCTATTTATTTCATTAATTTACCTAAAAGGGTGCCTATATTTTAATTTCCTATCCTCATCAACTAGCTTATTTGCTCACATTCATCCATGATATGGAAACCATTGTCTATTTAACACTGCACTTGGGTGTGGGTGCAGCGGCCCTTGCACACTTATCACTTTATTCATATCATACAACACGTTGCTTCCAGGGAATACCATAGCATTAACACAGTGTATTAAAGGACACATGTCATAATTATTTCACAAGTTTTACACTGGTTATTGACTATTTTATACAATCCTCCGCTTTTCTCATCCAATACTTCGGACCCTACAACGATAGTGTTTAAAAGTTGTATAGTGAAAGTTTGCTAAAAATTGAGATATCATAACTTTTACAAGTTTTGACCAAATTAAAATTCATAAAGAACAAAATATACAAAATTATTGAAATAAGAGGTAGGGTAATTATAGCTAATTAACTTGAAACGAACCAAATCTCAACTAGACCGACCAATAAAAATGACTCTATGACTCTCAAACCCTAGGTTGCTCACGCCTCCTCTCTTTTCTTCTCAAATTCTATTTTTTCTTTGGCTTGGGAAAAATGAATGAAAAATGGCATTTAATAAAATATCTAATGGATTTACATTTTCTTATAACAAAATCTTTAGTACATAATGGTAACTTTGTCAATTATTCAATTTTTAGCATAAAAGTCTTATAAATCCTTTTATATCTTTTAAATGTAGGGATAAAAAAATTATAGAAATATATTCATAAGATAACTTATCATGTCTATAATGTTCTGGTGAAATTGGTTTATAAAACAGACACATAAATGTCTCAAAAAATCCCTTGTACCGACACATATTAATTTATTAAGAAATTAGATTAAATAAGAAGCTTCTTGCCATATCTACACTACTCATAAATTAGAAATAAATTTAGTATAATTAAAGCATAATAATATCTATATTATGATGAAGATGATTTATAAATTAGATTTGATTGTACATTTTTTTGAAATAAAAAAAAAATCACAAATTACTAAATAATTTATGATTATTTACAAAAGCAAACAAAATATCCATTTATTTAGTTATTGAATTGGATATTTTGAATTTTTTAAGATTTAAGAGATTTTTTTTTTTTAAATTTGTAATCAGAAATTGAACATTAGAGCTTTAAGGCTCATTCATGGAATATATAATTAACCAAATTTGCATTTTTTAAATAATTTAAATTTGATTTGTAATGTTTTAAAAGCTTGTTTTAGACTTTTTTTATAATCATAAATAATTGTCAGATTTTCTTGGATTTTTTTAATTTATTAAATAATAAGAAATTGGATTTTAGGGTTTAAAAAGGCTTTTAAAGAATGGATTATTCCTAAGTAATTAGAAAGTTTGACTTGAGGTTTAAAAATAGTTTTAAAGAATGCAAAATTCTCCAAAGGATGAATATAACGCAATATTCTAAACAGTTTTTAGATTATTTTGATGATTTTTTTGGAAATATAAGTATTTTTTTGGTATGATTTAATAATTATTTATTATAATTAAAAGGTTTTAAATTATGTAAATTTTATAAAAAGGTCCAAGTATAATATCGTAATTTAAAATGCACGGTGCTTTTACTATTTTTATCATTTTTTAATAAAATATGTTTTTTTATTGAGAATGCATTTTCATATTTTTTATTAGGGCTGCAAGCGAACCAAACATTCGACGAGCTACTCGTTGTGCGGTTGTATTAAAGCTCGTTTGTGATCGTTTAATTAACTAAACAAACAAACTTGAACAATATTTTAAATACTCGATTCTTAAATAAACAAACTTGAACACTAATGCGTTCGGCTCATTTATATTCGCGAACAACATCATTTGAAGTTCGTGAACAAGCTCGATTCGTGTTCGATTTTGAACTCGTGAATAAGCTCAATAAAAATAATTAATTTTTTACTATAGAATTAATAAATATAAATAATCATTGCCTTTGTTACATAGATAATTGTTTTTATTATAAATGTGTTTGTTCATACATATATTCATGAATGTGTTTGTTTGATAGTTAAAAAAAATTCGTTAAATATGTTCGCGAACAAGCTTGATAAACACTAAACGAACGAACATGAACCGAACATGAACACTCATTAATTTAAATGAACCAAACATGAACACAAACTGTTGCAAATCTATTTTTCATATCTTATGTTTTGATGATTGACAAACACTGCTTACAAACACTGCTTTTCTTGGACAGCTTGTTGCTTCTAACTTTTCAGGAATCGACGATCGGACAATCAAAAAGGAGCCAAGTTCAGGAATGCGAAGGTTTAGGGTTGAGTCAGTCTGTACTTTTGTTTTTTACCTTTTTGAGTCCTCTTGTAATAGTCAAAAAGACTGATGCTTTGTAACCCTTCACACACACACTTGAGAGACTTATAAATTCTGTTTTTACTCATATCGGCCAGGACGATTTCTTCGATCGGCCTGGCCGATCAGCTTAAAACAGAAAGTCTAATTAAGGATTCTTAATTAAGGCAGCCTACGTTAACAGATCGTCCTGGACGATACGTGTATCGGCCAGGACGATAAGCTCAAAACAGAAAGAAGTAGCCGCCATAGACAAGTATGGTATACCATATCTTTAAATTATCGGCCAGGACGATCCTCGGATCGGCCTGGACGATATTAACAAATTATGCCATAATTGTTCAGGAAATCAAGGAAGTAATTAAGGATGATTGATACGATCATATCGTCCTGGACGATCGCAGGATCGGCCAGGCCGATCTAGTCAAAAACCTTAAGTTACTTCAGGACGATCAATATCGGCCAGCTCGTATTCAGGGCTATTGTCAGGATGATTTTTCTCTGATTTGAACTGATCGGCCAGGACGATCATGAGATCGGCCTGGACGATCAAGCTATTTTTCAATCGTCCTGTTTTCCATTCAGGGCTATACTCTGGCCGATCTTCATTATTTTGTACTGATCGGCCAGGCCGATGTCCAGATCGGCCTGGACGATAAAGTCAGCAACTTGCAATTAATGAGCTCTTTTGAAGCTCTTCTATTTAAAGAGCTCTTGTTCAACGTTTTTGAAGATCTTTGGCTGCTGCCTTGACCTAAGAAGGCCTTGAGGAGAGAAAGAGAGAGAGAAGAGAGAGAGAGGATCTTGTGAGGGGGAGCTTGTGAGGGGTTTCACAAGGGTTGCTTCAAGGATCTCTCTGCGTCATCTTCGTCTAGAGTTTCTCGTCCGTGGAAGGGTCGGTAGAGGTAAGGAGCTTTGCTTTTAGTTCTGGTTCTCTGCCAGCTTCAGGAGGAAGCAAAAGGAGATAGGTTCTCTGCCTTGCCGGGGTGGCAAAAAGGAGGTTCTTGTGAGGGTTTCTCCACCTAGCCGTGGGGGCTAAAGGAGAGTCACTTTTTGTGTAGTGCAATACTTGGAGGGTGCCTCCAAGGAGTGGACGTAGGTCGAGTCGACCGAACCACTATAAATTTCTGTGTTCTTTTTCTTGCTTCCGCACGTTTAAATTCCGCATTATTTTCGTGGTGTGATTTGGTTTATGTGATTTTATTTCCTTGTTTTAAAAAGAAGTTTTTAAAATACCAATTCACCCCCCCTCTTGGTTAATTTGGGACTAAGTTCAGAGGGCTTAACATCCCCATCGAACTTTCAAGTGGTATCAGAGCTTGATTCGAAAATTAAAGTTTGAAAACTTTTTGAATTTGATCCATGTCTAACTTTGGGAATCGCAACACTACGGAAGGGTATTCTATTACCCGACCTCCTCTGTTTGATAACCTACCTTTTGATTTTTGGAAAACTCGCATGTCAACTTTTCTACAATCTACTGATTATCGCATGTGGATGCTTATTCAAGAAGGTTATTCTCCACCTTCTCGTGAAATTAACGGTTTTAAAACTGAAGTTGCTTTTACCGAATGGACTTTTGATGAACGAGATTTAGCTCAACTAAATGCGAAATATTTGAATTGTTTTTTCTGTGCTTTAAAATCTGAGAATTACATGCGTGTTTCAACTTGCAAGACTGGTAAAGAAATTTGGGATAAATTGTGCATTACTTATGAAGGCACTAATGAAGTTAAACAATCCCGTTTAAACATTCTCTTGCATGACTACGAACTTTTTCGTATGAAACCTCATGAATCGATTTCTGACATGTACACTAGGTTTACTCAGATTGCTACTTCATTGCATGCACTAGGAAAAGAACTTTCGAACTATGAAAAAGTTAACAAGATTTTGAGATGCTTGCCTTCTTCTTATGATGCAAAAATTACTGCAATCACTGAATCTAAAGATTTAAACACCTATTCTATTGATAACTTGCTTGGCTCACTCATTGCTTACGAGCAATGGGTGAATCAAAGAAATCTTGATGCAGGTGAGAAGAAAAATGAGAAAACAATTGCATTGAAGGCACACAAATCGGATTCTGAATCTTCCGGGTCTGAAAGCGATGGAGTTGCCTTCATCACAAGGCAATTCAAAAGCTTTCTAAGGTTCAAAAGCTTTCTAAGGAAGAAACAAAAGCATCATCAAAATTGGAGAAAAGATAAAGATCATAAACATATTAAAGGATCTTCTGATGTTATTTGTTTTGAATGCAGAAAGCATGGACATGTGAGAACTGATTGCCCTAAGCTTAGAGATCAATCAAGCAAAGAAAAAATTGATGAGAAAGCAAAGTCTAAGAAGGACAAGAAAAAACAAAGGAGCTTTTGGGCAGAATCTGGTACTGATTCTTCTGAGACTGAACCAGAGGAAGAAACTACAAACTTGTGTTTTATGGGAAAAGATCAAATTGATCAAGAAGAGGTATGTGAACTTTCATACGATCAACTTCTTGAAGTTTCAGAAAAAATCCATGCATCATATAGGAAATTAAAGAAAACTCATGCTAGCTTGAAATTAGAATTCTTAAATCTACAAAAAGAGCATGAAATTTTGATTAAAGACCATCAAACAATTGATTCAAATCACATGACTTTACTTGATGAATTTGATGAGTTAAATAAAAATCATGGTAAGTTAGTTGAAGAGCATGATGCATTAAAAATATCACACACATCTCTTGAATCTGATTTTAAGAAGTCAAAAGAAATAGAAAAAGATTTGAGGATTGAAAATGAAGTTTTAGAAAACACAAACTTGAAGATTCAAAATGATTTAGAAGCATGTAAGAAATCTAGGATGGCTTCTACTTTTAATCAATTGCCAAAACCTAGAGAGAGGCATTATAACTCAAATCACTTAAGAAATCCCTTCCCTGGAGTTAGATGTTTTTCTTGTTGTATGCTAGGACATATCTCACACACTTGCACAATTCATCATAGTTCACATTGGGTGTGGAGACCTAAGATGCATAATCCACAGCATACCACACATGCATTGCATTCTTCTCTTCATAAGAAGGAACCCAAACCTGCTTGGGTTCCTAAAACTAACACCTGATAATTTTGCAGGAAGTCTCTCACAAAAGACCTCGTGAGAGTATGTGGTATCTGGACAGTGGATGCTCTCGACATATGACTGGTGATGCTAGCCAGTTTGTTGTACTAGAATCCAGGACTGGAGGCAAGGTTACTCTTGGAGACAACACCACCAGGAAGGTGGTAGGAGCAGGTATAATCGGAAATTCCAAGAACCTTATGATTGAAAATGTTTTGCTTGTAGATGGATTGAAGCACAACTTGCTCAGCATCAGTCAATTCTGTGACAAAGGCTTCATCGTACAATTCTTCACGAATTCATGCATTGTAAGTTTAAGTAACAACACCATTTTGCAGGGAAAAAGGGTAAACAACGTCTATATGCTTGATTTAAATAGCATTGAATGTGCTGCTTCTTTTTGCTTAAAAACTGTCATTGATGATTCTTGGTTGTGGCACAGGAGGCTTTGTCATGCAAGTATGAAAACCCTTAGGAAAGTGACCCAAAAGGACCTAGTTAGAGGTGTCCCCAAACTTAAGTTTACAAAAGACCACCTTTGTGATGCCTGTCAACTAGGAAAGCAAATTCACTCTTCGTTTCACCCCATAAAGGACATTAGCACCTCTAGACCTTTAGAAGTCCTTCACATGGATTTGTTTGGACCCATTAGCATAGCAAGTTTGGGAGGGAAAGTCTATGGTTTTGTGATTGTTGATGACTACTCGAGGTTCACTTGGACTAGATTTCTTTCTCATAAAAATGAGTCTTTTGAGGAGTTTAAAACTTTTTCTACTTGGATTCAGAAGAAGCTAGGGTGTGAGATTTTGACCATCCATAGTGATCATGGGGGAGAGTTTGAAAATGAAAAATTTAGAGATTTTTGTGAGGAGAAGGGGATTAGCCACAATTTTTCAGCCCCTAGGACTCCTCAGCAGAATGGAGTAGCTGAAAGGAAGAACCGGACCTTGGTGGAAGCCGCTAGAGCCATGCTTGCTGAGTATTCACTTCCAAAATACTTTTGGGCTGAAGCGGTTAACACAGCATGTTATGTGTTGAATAGGGTGAATGTTAGAGTCAAATTAGAAAAGACACCCTATGAGATTCTTAAGGGTAGGACACCCAATCTTTCCCACCTTCATGTCTTTGGTTGTAAGGTTTTCATTCACAACAATGGAAAGTCTCACTTGGGAAAATTTGATCCTAAATCTGATGAAGGAGTATTCTTGGGATATTCTAGTGTTGGGAAATCTTTTAGAGTGTTTAACAAGAGAACCTTGATGGTGGAAGAGACAACCCATGTAGTTTTTGATGAGTCTGATCATAAGAAACATGGAGTAGATGATGATGATGTTGGAGAGATTACAAGTGGAGTAGAAAATTTGGGGAAGGGGAGTGAGCACCTAAACAATGGAGGAGTAGAAGGAGTCACCCAAGGAATAGAAACTTTTGATGAAAGGGGAGAAACTTCACACACTTTGCCTAGAGATTGGAGATACTCTACTAGTCACCCCAAGGATTTGATCTTAGGAGACCTTTCTAGTGGAGTTAAGACTAGACATGGACTTAGGAAGGAGGTGAACCACTCTGCCTTTATCTCTATGACTGAACCCACCACCATTAACCAAGCCCTCTCTGATGAGTTTTGGATGTTAGCAATGCAAGAAGAGTTGAATCAATTTGTTAGGAATGATGTTTGGGAACTTGTGGAAAGACCTAAGGGACAAAGTGTAGTTGGGACAAAGTGGGTATTTAAGAACAAAGAGAATGATTCAGGAGTGGTGGTGAGGAATAAAGCAAGATTGGTGGCTAAGGGGTACAATCAAATAGAAGGGATAGACTTTGAAGAGACTTTTGCCCCTGTAGCTAGATTGGAAGCTATTAGAGTGCTACTAGCCTTTGCTTGTTATAAAGGATTTAAGCTTTTTCAAATGGACGTCAAGAGTGCCTTTTTAAATGGGGAGATAAAAGAAGATGTGTTTGTAGAACAACCTCCAGGTTTTGAGAGCTCTCAATTTCCAAATCATGTGTTTAAATTAAAAAAGGCTTTGTATGGTTTAAAACAAGCACCTAGAGCTTGGTATGAGAGGCTTAGCACATTCTTACTAGAGAGGGAGTTTGTCAAGGGGAGCGTAGACACCACCCTTTTTCTTAAAAAAGTTGGAGATGATTTACTCATTGTTCAGATCTATGTTGATGATATACTCTTTGGATCCTCTAATAAAAATTTGTGTGATGATTTTTCTAAAACAATGAGTAGAGAGTTTGAGATGAGTTTAATGGGAGAATTGTCTTACTTTTTGGGGTTTAGCATAAAACAATTGGAAGATGACACTTTTCTAAATCAAACAAAATACATAAAAGACATTTTGAAGAAATATGAGATGGACAAAGCCAAGCCAATTAACACTCCCATGACTTCTAGTGCTCCGTTGGATAAGGACCCAAGTGGTAAATCTGTTGATCAGAAGAAGTATAGAGGTATGATTGGATCTTTACTTTACTTAACTGCAAGCCGACCTGACATTATGTTTAGTGTTTGCCTTTGTGCTAGGTTTCAAGCTGACCCTAAGGAATCCCACATGACTGCTATTAAAAGGATTTTTAGATACCTTTTGGGGACACAAGGATTAGGGATTTGGTACCCTAGACATAACACTTCTTTTGAAATCATTGGTTTTTCTGACTCTGATTTTGCAGGATGCAAGGTGGATAGAAAGAGCACCTCCGGAACTTGTCAATTCATTGGACAATCCTTGGTCTCTTGGTCTAGTAGAAAGCAAAATTCTATTGCACTTTCCACTGCTGAAGTTGAATACATTGCTCTTGGAAGTTGTGTGGCCCAAGTTCTTTGGTTGAAACAACAGGTATTGGATCTAGGATTACATGTAAGCACCATCTCAATTTTTTGTGACAACACTAGTGCCATATGTATCTCTAAAAATCCTATTCAGCATTCAAGAACTAAACACATTGACATTAGGCATCACTTTATTAGAGATCATGTGACTAAGGGAGACATTGAGTTACACCATGTGACAACTGAAAACCAACTGGCAGATATCTTTACTAAACCACTGGCCTTCGACACTTTCAGTTCTTTAAGGACCAGATTGGGTGTGATTGACATAAATGCATGAAACCTTTTTTTTTAGCTAAATTTTTCTTTTTTTGTTACCTTCTTTTTCCTTTTTCGTGTACCTTAGTTTTAGATCTTCACTGATATAATATCTCTTGTCTTGTCTTTAACAATTTGTAGTTAATATGTTTTCATCCACTTAATCACCTAGATAGTATGAATATCTTGTGATTGTGTCTCTTTCCCTAACGTAGTATTAGTGGCATAGTTTTCTTTTCTAATCAAAAGTCTATCTCAAAATAAAAGATTGTTTATGAAACTAAGATCCTTTCTAAAGCTTGCTTAAGCAAATCTATCTTGTATTTACAATGATTAAAAGTTTTTTTGTCACATCATGATCCCTCGTTACTCTTGTCTTCGATTATTAATCCTGCTTGTGGTAATTCTTCCCTATGTTAGAGAGAGAGCTCCTATTCTCTAATATCTGAGAAGATATATTCACAACTAAGTTTTTTTAAAAGAGTCTAAAAGGGAATCTAGCTTGCAAAAATAAAAAAATTTGGCCAATGATGCCAACAAAAGAAGCGCAAAGACGCCAAAAATTGAAAAATCTATAAAAAGATGCGCAAAGCGCCACAACATTGACAAGAGGCATAAAATGAGCCCACTCAAAAGCAAGCTACTCTCCCTTTTTATATCTTTTAGAACCTAGAAGTTTTGATTCTCAAAGGCTTGATCTCGATTATCGTTCGATTGTGACAAATCTACCTCATTGTTTTATGGAGATACTTTCCTTATGCCAAGTGGTGGGTAGATTCTTTTTTTCATATCCAATTAATTATTTGAGTTAGGTCATTGATTTCAAAAGACGATTCTACCCTAAAACAACGATTTTTGGCTAAGGGTAAACCATGAACGGATCTTCTCCTATTCTATGGATTAAATGAGATTGGTAACACGTTAACTCACAAATTTTTAAATCAATCACATGAAATACTATATCATTGATGTGTCTTGTTTAAAAAAAAAAAAAAAAAAAAAAAAAAAAAAAAAAAAAAAAGGAGAAGTTTATGAGGAGAACCTCTTTTACTGTGCTTTCATGTACCCTCCTTTTTGATATGTCAAAAGGGGGAGAAGTTTATGAGGTTATTTTTTTGGTTGCTATTAAATCTTTTTTTAGTGTTTTGTCATCATCAAAAAGGGGGAGATTGTTGCAAATCTATTTTTCATATCTTATGTTTTGATGATTGACAAACACTGCTTACAAACACTACTTTTCTTGGACAGCTTGTTGCTTCTAACTTTTCAGAAATCGACGATCGGACAATCAAAAAGGAGCCAAGTTCAGGAATGCGTAGGTTTAGGGTTGAGTCAGTCTGTACTTTTGTTTTTTTACCTTTTGAGTCCTCTTGTAATAGTCAAAAAGACTGATGCTTTGTAACCCTTCACACACACACTTGAGAGACTTAGAAATTCTGTTTTTACTCATATCGGCCAGGACGATTTCTTCGATCGGCCTGGCCGATCAGCTTAAAACAGAAAGTCTAATTAAGGATTCTTAATTAAGGCAGCCTACGTTAACAGATCGTCCTGGACGATACGTGTATCGGCCAGGACGATAAGCTCAAAACAGAAAGAAGTAGCCGCCAAAGACAAGTATGGTATACCATATCTTTAAATTATCGGCCAGGACGATCCTCGGATCGGCCTGGACGATATTAACAAATTATGCCATAATTGTTCAGGAAATCAAGGAAGTAATTAAGGATGATTGATACGATCATATCGTCCTGGATGATCGCAGGATCGGCCAGGCCGATCTAGTCAAAAACCTTAAGTTACTTCAGGACGATCAATATCGGCCAGCTCGTATTCAGGGCTATTGTCAGGACGATTTTCCTCTGATTTGAACTGATCGGCCAGGATGATCATGAGATCGGCCTGGACGATCAAGCTATTTTTCAATCGTCCTGTTTTCCATTCAGGGCTATACTCTGGCCGATCTTCATTGTTTTGTACTGATCGGCCAGGCCGATGTCCAGATCGGCCTGGACGATAAAGTCGGCAACTTGCAATTAATGAGCTCTTTTGAAGCTCTTCTATTTAAAGAGCTCTTGTTCAACGTTTTTGAAGATCTTTGGCTGCTGCCTTGACCTAAGAAGGCCTTGAGGAGAGAAAGAGAGAGAGAAGAGAGAGAGAGGATCTTGTGAGGGGGAGCTTGTGAGGGGTTTCACAAGGGTTGCTTCAAGGATCTCTCTGCGTCATCTTCGTCTAGAGTTTCTCGTCCGTGGAAGGGTCGGTAGAGGTAAGGAGCTTTGCTTTTAGTTCTGGTTCTCTGCCAGCTTCAGGAGGAAGCAAAAGGAGATAGGTTCTCTGCCTTGCCGGGGTGGCAAAAAGGATGTTCTTGTGAGGGTTTCTCCACCTAGCCGTGGGGGCTAAAGGAGAGTCACTTTTTGTGTAGTGCAATACTTGGAGGGTGCCTCCAAGGAGTGGACGTAGGTCGAGTCGACCGAACCACTATAAATTTCTGTGTTCTTTTTCTTGCTTCCGCACGTTTAAATTCCGCATTATTTTCGTGGTGTGATTTGGTTTATGTGATTTTATTTCCTTGTTTTAAAAAGAAGTTTTTAAAATACCAATTCACCCCCCCTCTTGGTTAATTTGGGACTAAGTTCATAGGGCTTAACATCCCCATCGAACTTTCACAAACAATAAAGCTCAAACAAACATGATCCAAAAACTTGAACAAACTGATATTAAATGAATACAAACATGAACACTCACATACTCGGCTCGGCTCGGTTCGTTTGCAGCCCTACTTTTTATATGAAAAATAGTGATAAATTTTTAAAATAATTGAACAATTGAATAATTTAAAAATTAAAAAATATTTAAGCTAAATCTCATCAAAATAAATCTAAGAAGTTTAGTTTTTAATGAATTTATAATAAATTTCATGATTTTCTTGGATTATTTAACCATTAATTTTTAGAAAATTATTTTCAATCCATGTAAGAAAGATCATTTGATGAATAAGCTTATGAGGCATACTTTTTTTTTCCCCTTGCATTTCCTTAATTTTTGAACTAGAGAACAAGTAGATATGATTTTTTTGAATTATTTTACCATTAAAAAAAATCCTAAATACCTTATCTTATTCTTACTTTTAATGAGTGATTTATGAGCAATCTGAGATAGCCTAAAATGCAAGACCCAACCATTATGTTTCCACCTCGGTTGTCGTCATCACTAATAGCAATAAAGGTTGATTTTCAATCCTCATTAATCCACAGTGTCTTTGAATCATTTTATACAATAATGTTCTACAGGGTCTCCACCTCACTCAAAAAAAAAAATTATTATCTCATTAGGTCCTCGTCTTCACGGAAAATTATTACGTTCGGTGCCGTATTCTTCCGGACACCAATTCGGATGTGCCACATCATCAAAATACACTGGGACCTAGTGTATTCAAGTGATGTGGCACGTCTGGATTGGATGTCCGGACTTCCAGTGACCGGACGTAATAATTCGCCCGTCTTCACACCTTATCAAAGTATCTTCTTCAAGAGCATGAGGAGCCGAACACCATGGTTTTCAAAGGTGCCACCCACCTTAGCCAAAGACACCTCCGCGATCATGTTTGGTCTTCTTTCTCTCACTCATTGATGTTACAAAGTGCTAAATATCTCTCATAAGCTCTAAGAAAATATTTCAGATGAGAAGAACTATTACAATAAGGAGAGCTCAAAATTCAAAGGGAACTGTTCACAAATGAGCATTGATTGTTGTTCTAAATGCATATATTTCTAGAGTCTAAAAATAGGAAAAAAAAGTATAACCTCCCAATTTCACACCTTATCATAGTCATTCATAAGTCAAATTTTGATTAGGGGAGAATGTAACCAATGTAGGTAGCAATAATAGTTGAATAGCTAAAAAAAAAAAGATGGAACTAAACCGCTAAAAATGCTAGATTTACATGGCTGGTTGGATGGAGCTACGGATGTCCTGATTTGAGTCATGAAATTGCAAGAACTATTTAATTAGATTCATCCCACTATGAAGCACCAACACACCTTGTTCATATCTCCCCTTGAGTCTCACAACACAAGAAATCAATCACAATGACAAACTGATGGGCATGGTTACTAAAGATAAGTGATTACCCAACATCTATTAATGCCCCCTCTTTGGGCTTTCAAAGGAGGGATTAAGAAGATATGACAAGCTTCAAAGATAATTAACTTTATTGGATTACATGCGGGCCAACTTGTAACAAAGAAAGCAGATTAGGAGAGATTAGGAGAATTACGAGATAAACTTTCGTATTTCCCATTTTTGCCTTATGAAAATTTTTCCTCATTTCTATAATGGAGGTAGGCTTGTAGGCCAAATTACAATTGTGTGTTGCTTCATTTTAGGGTTATATATTTTCACCTTTCATTATTGTCCTATCTTGTTGAACTCTCTCATTGATGAATCATTTTCCTCTTTGTCAATAAGTAATCGAACTCGAAAACTCAACCTTCCACTTCTCTCCACATAATTTCTACATGAGCACGTCAAAAATCAACTCGAGAGGACCATTGATATGCCAAGACCATTATCAACTATTAACATAAGTCCCGAGTCATTCAGAAGCTAAAGTCACAATTTTCTCAATCGACAACTACTCCTATGCTATCAATAATGTCCTCTTGGAGTTGTGGATTGAGATATAACAAGTTGAGATCATAGATGTGAAGCTTTTAGTTGATAATGGTCATGGCATATGAATGGTCCTCTCGAGTGTCGCTTCAACTTGTTTTTGCTTGTAGTAAATTTATTATGGTGTTGAGTTGGAGTTCAACCTTTGATGTTGCATAAGCCATGATGAGTGGGCTGTGTTTTAGGTGTAGGCAATGAGATTGGTATATGAAGGTGTAAGGCAATGACAAATGTCGCTACAAAAACTTGGAAGGTGGTACTATTATTGAAAATAGTTTATTCAATAATTGGTGGATCATTTTCATTTCTGTTAATGTCAGTTCCATAAAGCATAATATTAAGTAAACTGTTGCAGAGATGAGGATGCTCAGGTAGATGAATGGCTTTACTCCTAGAGACAAGATTCAAAACGAGTATACACGTGAAAAGGTTAGAGTAGCTCCAGTGAAAGATAAAATCAAAGAGAATCGCCTTAGATGTTTTGGTCATATAAACAGAGGTCTTCCGATAATTTGGTTAGGAGATAACAAGAATAAGATAAGAAAGGTAGATTTAAACCTAAAAAGACTTGATTAGAAAATATTAAAAATGACTATTCGTTATTAAATTTAAATGAGAATTTGACCCTTAACATGACACAATGGAGACAAATGATTCATATAATCGACCCCATATAATGGAATAAAGACTTGATTTTGTTGTTGTTATTGTTGTTGTTGTTAGTTTCATAAAGCCTCTCTTACACTATAAATAATGATAAATCAGCAGTAACTACAGAAAATTTTTTCCTATTAAAATGGATAAGACTTCTTTATTGAAAAACATTGATATCTCTAACTCAGCTTTGATTATCACAAAACAAGTAGTTCTTGAAAAGATTAAATTCAACTGAAAAGGAGGAAGAACACAGTGTACCTCCAGTACAATTCAAATACTTCAGTTAGGGAGCAAAAAGAGTGCAAAAGTTGCTGATTAATTGCCCATATAGAGATATAGAGGTCATTTGCAATTATAGGTTAGAAATACCGCTTGTTCCTTTGGATCCTTGTCTTGATTCCTTCGACAGAGATGAAAGCCAAATTATTGCTTCCCCTGTAGTCAAATAGAAATATTCTGGTCCAAAAAGACTGTGAAGGCCATTTGCTCTCTGTAATTTCTCCATGACTTCTCCCACAGGATTTATGAAGGCAAGCTGTAATGTTAAAGATAAAGGACTCATCAAGTTTATTTATTATGTATGTAATGAAACAGTGAGAGATTTTTTTTATACCTTTAAACCTTCTTTCTCTGTTGTCTTTTTTAATTCCATAAAAAAAGAGATCCCGCTTGTATCAATAGCACTAACCGCTGAAATTAAAGGTAGAGGGCATTGTAAGTCATGTGAAAGATCTTAATAATTTTTAATAATATGGATTATCACACAAAAACATTGCAATGGTTTTGCAGAGATCGCTTGAATGAAATCGTGTCAAATAAAGTTTATTATCACTTTTTTTCATAAAAATGGCGTGTGCTACATGCAACTAACCTTTTTGGTACATGTGACTTGTACCCATGAAGTTAAATCTCTCTCTCTCTCTCTCTCTCTCTCTCTCTCTCTCTCTCTCTCTCTCTCTCTCTCTCTCTCTCTCACACACACACACACAAGTCTATTTGCCATTCTACTTCTTGTCATCTCATTATAATATTTGTGTAGTATTTATCCAAGTCTAGGAAATCTTCTACTAGGAAATATATAAAATCAGGAAAGAATAGCTATAATAATTCAAAAATTGATGAGTAGGTAGAGTAATAATTATAGAATAATTTCAATAGTTCATGGATTGATGAGGTGACAGTAATAATCTTATAGACCTTTTGAGGTGACATGAAGTGAACAAGGATGACGGAAGACTACTGGGCTTGATGAAACAAGAAACATTGATGGAGGCAAAATTAATGGGGGCGGAATCGATGGAGATTGATACTCCCACTAAAGTGAATGAAGAAATATTGTCAATTCAAAGCTTGCATGTCAATTTTTGAAATATTATTCCCAATAAATCATTGTTAAGAATGTCTATAAGTTGGCCATATGTGATAATGAATGTAGAACATATTATGCCACAACAGCTTCTCCTTTATAAAATGGCTATCCATTTCAATATGTTATGTTTAGCCGTGTTGCATGGGATTGTGTGCAATATTAATGTCGACTTCTTGTCATAATGAAGCTTCATAAGATCTTTCCACTCAACATTTTATATCTTCAAAGATAATTTTAAATGGTAGTAGTTCACATATTCTTAGTGCCATAGACCTAAATTATGCTTTTGCACTAGATCTTGACACCATATTTTATTTTTACTTCTCCATGTCTTGAGGTTGCCTTCTAATGAGGTTGCCTTCTAAGAATATGCAATATCTTGAATTTGACATCCTATCAAATATATACCCTGCATCGACATATATATAGGCTTCACGTGTAAGATCCTACCCCTTTTTTAATAAAATTCTTTTAAATGGAGTTTCTTTCAGATATTGCGAAATCGGATATGTATTCCTAAGGTGTGATTCTTAGGATTGTTCATGGATTGACTTACTGTACCAACAACATAGGCAATATCAGGTATAACATGTGATGAGTACATAATCCTTCCTACTAGTTATTGCAACTTCCTCATTTCTTCCAATAGGTATGTTATATGTTTATGTTATGATATAAAGGAGAAAATGATCAAAATAGTCTCTTAACTCTTTATGAATGATCAAAATGATCTCCAACTATATTAAATGACTATTTTGGTCCCTCAACTTCTTAAAGAAGAACCAAAATAGTCCCATGATAGGACAATTTTGACTACTATTTAAAGACTTGAGTATCCTTTAGGCTTTAGGAAGAAAAATTTATCCTATGGGACTATTTGGATTCCTTTTTAAAGATTTGAAGGACCAAAATGATATTTTAATATAATTGTAGAATATTTTGGTGAGAGATGGAGGACAAACACGAGTTCTCTGTAAAAATGAAAGCAAATATAGTTTCTGTCGGCATGAATTTCTTTCATAGAGAGAAGTGTAGATACTATAGGAGTTTCAAATAGATGGCATGCAAGTTCTCAATATCTATAAAACTAAGATATCGAGTCTCATAACAAAATAAAGAGATTTACTTACCGGATAAATCTAAGATCACAAATTGGAAGGTGATATGCTTCTCCTTTTCCTCTTCTATCCATCTTGAAATTCTATCAACAAAAATATCCCCACGAGATGTTAGAGAGCCAGTGCAAGATCAAAACCAAATTGAAGTGATAGAACATTTAACTGACAAGTTTATTGGGAATATGGTAATTGTGTACATGAACTATTTGCTCAGTAACCAGGAAAATAAGTATTTCTTAGAAAATCCATGTCTTGATGTAGAGTCTGACTTTTGGTCACCGACATAGACTAAGGCTTCGTTTAGGACAGCTTTCTTACTGCTTCTGAAAGCAACTTTTTTGTATAAAAAAATTTAATTTTTAAACTAAAAAGCTGTTTTAAGAAGCAAAAGCCGTCTCAAATGAAGCCTAAGAAGCATGCACAAGTTTTTTCTGCTATATATAGAAGAGGGTATCAAGGAAGAATGGGGTGCTATAGGCACCTTGATTCTACAGTCCATTAGCAAGGCCAATTGATGAAATATTGATATGAATAATGAACTTTAAATTTGTTTTTTGTATATCAATCATTGAAATTTTATGCACGTTTGATAGAAATTATTAGCAAGGAGAGTATGTGTTCTGATCGATAAACAGTCAGGACTCCCATAGTAAAGAATATCTGGAGAAAAAAGAAAATTTTATGCCGTATAATTACTAGGAGTGAAGTTCCATTGAAAAATTCCACTAAGCTACTAAATGTCAATAAAAACCCGTCATAAATTTCCTATGAGAGAAATTTCAGTGCAAAATAGCACTTGCAAAAAATGCTACTGAAAGTAAATCAAAATAAACCATATGTAAATCTTTCATCATTTTTCCATTATGAATATTACATCATTTGTCTCATATAGCTGTGAAAGCAAAATGAAAATTATATGCCTTGTCCATTAAGACGCTAGATAGATAAGTAACAAGCATCTGAATGGGCTGAGGGGTGTCGGATCTCCCGATTTAAAAAAAATGAACTAATCAAAATCCATATTTTTTCAACAACATTCTAATGTGTGAAATTCTATTAGAAAAATAAAACTTGAAAAAAAAAAAAATCCAAAGTATCGGTTTCTGCATATAGTGTCCACAAAGCTGCAGAAATTGAGGCTTTGTTTGGGATGGCTTTCTTATTGCTTCTTAAAGCGCCTTTTAAAAAAATTTTATTTTTGTGCTAGAAAGCTGCTTCAAGAAGCAATAACTTTTAAAAAAATTTTATTTTTGTGCTAGAAAGCTGCTTCAAGAAGCAATAAGAAAGCCGTCCCAAATAAAGCCTGAATGCATTCGTGAGCTTCCACGAAAGCTACAGAAATTAAAAGAACAAGTACCTTTCATTGACATATGTCACATTTGCAAAGTTAATGGGAGCTTCAAATGCCAAAATCAGAAAACCTGGAACTCTTGTAGCTTCATTATAATGATGTAGGTTCCTATATATATCAGTCCCTGGTATGTTCCCTTGAATAACCATCTTAGGTCTTGTTATTTGGAGAAGGATCCTTAGTATTGACAAACCTACCTGGAAGTTTTTATCACAAAGTTATTAGTTATAATCAGACAATACAGCAAGGTAAACGCTGTAACTCTTACAGCAATTGCTAGTCCTTCTTCGACTGAGATGAAGACAACTCCCAAAAATGCACAAATGCAAACAAGGAAGTCCATTTTGTCCATCTTCCAGATGTGATATGCTGCAGTTATGTCGATGAGTCCAACAACTGCAGTAATTATAATGGCTGCGAGCACAACATTAGGCGTGTAGATGAAAAGTGGCATCAGAAAGAGCAGTGTCACCATCACAGTCATGGACATCACTATATTAGACATTGCTGTTTTGCATCCAGCATTATGGTTCACAGCAGAACGAGAGAAGGCTCCTGGGTTGTCATATAAGAACTACTGTTTAAGCGTGTTCAAATGCGTTAGAATTAGATTAAGATTTTGTTTGGGACGACTTTCTTGCTGCTTCTTAAAGCGGCTTTATAATAATATATATATTTTTATACTAGAGAGCAGCTTTTAGAAGCAGGAAAAAAGCTGCCCCAAACGAAACCTAAGTGAAAGAATAGTCATAGTTGCTTTATAGTTTAACCTGTAGTAATGTAACATGATGTACATGAGCCGACAATGTTCATTATTCCAATGGCCATCATCTCTTTATTTCCATCAACTTTATATCCTTTCAATGCAGCAAACGTCCTTCCAACAGCCACTCCTTCCTGGTAAGTCATAGAACAGATATCTTAGTATTTTAGGATGACAAATTTTATTGGATGTGCATGTCTATCTACATCAGAAAAAGGATAGCAATCAAAGAAGAATAAACAAACTAGCCTGCATTTGCTTCAAATTCTCATATTTCTTTAAATTTAGGATCTGTGATATTCTTTGAAAAATAACTTTATAGAGACCTTTCACTGTTCTATCTAATAGTGAAATCAAAGACGCTATGTAGTTTTTTAGATTTATTTTTATATCCTATACGGTAGATCAGATCTAATTATGTCATTGACTGGATCCTCCCTCTTCTACTTTTTTTTTTATTTCTTGAGGTATCCTTTTTGTTTTTATCTTTTGAAAGTTGAATGAAAATTTACGAAGTCTGCAGCTCAAATCCATGATAATGAACAAACAATCTTCTCCTTCAACCACTGGGCTACAAATCATTTCACAACTTTTTTTTAGTTCTGTTACTATGGCTTCAGCTTTGTGTTATTTTACTTTTTGGCTGCACGGGGATAGTTTTATGATAATTCATTGATAACAGAATTCATATATTAATGTTTTTTTCCCTGTTTTTTGTTGTAAAACTTTTGTCCTAATTGACTTGTGCTTTTCTTAGTAATGAGGGTATTATATATGCCCATTTTGATAGAACACTCTAAATCTGAAGTGGTGATGACTGATACACACAAGTATTGTTGTTTCAATTTACTTTGTATCTTTGACACAGAATAGTATCAAAGATGCTCAATGTTTGCAAATCAGTCGTTCTCAATTTAAAAATTATTCATGTTTGACTCATTTGTTAAGTAAACAAGTTGAGTTTGAACAATATATTTTAACTTATTTGATAAACAAGCCGAAAAAGAACAATAGCTTGTTCAATCATATTTGGCTTAATAAGAGCTCAATATATAAATGTTAGTTATGTAAGTGTATATATGTTTATACACACATAAAGTTCATATTAATCATATAATTTTATTATTAACAAGTCCTAATAAGTGTAGTCATATGTATTTGTTGTTTATTCATCTATCCAATGATGAACTACACCTATTAGGCAGTTGTTAAAACAACTGAGTATTTGGTTAGTTTATCATTGGTTGTTACTCACCATAAAGTTAAGTTTTTCAATTGAACATAGGATTGATCGCTGGTGTAATGGGCCCAATTATTTCTCTTTTTTTTATGCACCCTTCCTAATAGATAGAATCAGAGCTGACTTTTCAATTGGGATTGAGTGATTCATGTAGTTTGTGGCGCTCAGATGTCTTAATTACTTCTATTGTAGACGAGCAAGGTTCACGAATGGTGACTTTCATGTAGGTGGCATGCTCGACATCATAGTTTAGGCCCTTGATGCATGACATGACACATTATGACAATTTTTTGATTAAAATCTATCATTTAATGGCGAGTGATGGTCCATGTGGATGGCTCTCATATAAAGGAGAGATTGGTGACTCATCAGTGTATTTTATTGAGTATCATATTTAATGGTAAAAATTAAATTGTTTTAGGAATGCATAGTGATTGAACTTTCACCCATAAGCTCAAGTTTTTGGATTTAAAATAAATTTGATCAGTTGTGTATTAGGCCTGACTTTCATTTCCCTCTGATGCACACTCACTAATAGTAATTGTTGACCTCAATAGTAGTGTTGGGGTCGTGTTGATCGCACAGTGAGTTTCGAAAGCAAAAAAGCACGACGCCGCGCGAAACTTACTCGATGTGTGTAACTGAAAACTTAAATCGCAGAAATGGCCTCCATTCGCGAAACTAATAGAGACAGGGCATTCAAGACAACATAAACAGTTAAGATCGACACCTATATTGGACGGGATTGTCAATCGTCAAAAATTAAAAATTTTCACGCTCGAATAGGATTGAGGCGGCATTGACATGCATGAATGACGGCAATCTGATGGCGATGTCGATGCACGATTAATAAAAAATTTCATATTAATTAATCATAAATAATAATTTAAAAAGAGACAGAGATGAAATTTTTGAAAAATCTAAATAATTTCCTAAACTACCCCTCACATAACACTCTCTCTGTTATAACCCCCAACCGATCACTCACGCCCACTCACAACTCCACTCATGCACGCAAGAACGACTCCCCTCTCTACCTCTGGGCTCTTTCTCCCTCATGCGACCCATAGCCGTTGCCGGCCACTGTTGCCACCACCTACCTTGGTAAACTTCTTCTTCTTCCCTTCTACTTCATTTCTTCTTCATCTTCTCCTTCTCCTTCTTCTTTCTTTCTTCTTCCCTCCGTTTCTTCTTCCCTCTTTCTCTTCCTTATCCTCTTCCTCTTCCTCTTCTTCTTCTTCTTCTTCTTCTCCATCTTCTTCATTATCTTCTTCCTCTAAACCTAACCTTAACCCTAACCCTAAATTTTAATTTCTCTCTCCATACCTCTCAAAACCCCATCCTCCCTTCACAAAAAAGCCTCCCCTCCACCTCCTACACCCTCTACACTAAAAAGCCCCTTCATATCTCACTTTCTCTCTATAAATCTAGAGAAAGAAAATTCATAATATATTTTTCTAACCACTTCATTCTCCATCTCAAACACCTCCTCTTACCCTCATTCTTTCTTTTCCCTCTACTAAGAGAGAAAAAAATTCTCTCTTTCTCTCTCTAAAATTTGAGGGAGAGATTTTCCTCTCTAACATCATCCTTCTCACCATTAACACATTCCCACAAGGTAAACATTCTATCCACTTAGGCAAACATTCATCTCAAGTCTACCGACAAGATGGACTCAAATTTATCTTCTTAGGCAAATATTCATCTTAAGTCTACAAGGTACTCTTGTATGAAGCATCTCATGGCTGTCGACAAGGATCCTTCAGTCAGGTTGGGTCGACTACCTCCCTTGACTAAGTAAACTAGGGACCAAGATGACCCAGAACTATAGAACCATGGGATCTTGATCAAATTCATCATCATTCCCTCCACCATCTACTTTAAGTGCACGGTGATAAAATTTTAATATCTAATTTTGCTGCTACTATATGCTGGATACTACGTATCTGTTCAAAAACTAACCTAAATCGAATATTCTATCTCGTTATAGGGAAGAGTAACTAACTATAGAGGCATGCACCTATAGAAAATCAGAACGACAGAACTTAGATCATAAAATCCCCGTAAAATGAGGACGAACCTCTAGGTAGTGTCTTATCTAAAAACCAAATGTCTTATGAAATTTACCCCGAAACCTAAACTTGTTAAAACTCTCATCGCTGACAAAAAAAAAAGGACGCGGAGAGGCTAGGGCATAAATTTTCGGAGCCCGTAGTAATTAACACGATGAAATTGAGCAAATATGAGTATGCACAAAAGATTTCATGTAAGTTTGATTACCTGTTTTCTAATTTGACTCCTTATATAAAATGTAAAACCTTGTCAAGTTAATGGTTTGCCACCATTCAAGTTTCAGTGTGAAAGACATCCACCAACAAGCAACTACCACAGCTTCAGGTAAGCTAAGCATTGCTCATCTACTCATTGAAAGCATCTACAAACCGAGTTACTCGTATTTGAGTCTTTAGTGAGTACATGTACGGCTTCACTAAGATTGACACATATAAGGATTCGTTAATATGCCCGTAAAAGTTCAATGATAATCAGGCTAATGATATTTGATAATTACTTGGGAAACAATGTTAGAACGTAGCTGCAGTTGAAATGAATGACTGCATTGTGAAACCAAAATGCTTAAATCACCAAACTACTTGTTTAAAGTTATAAAAAATGGCACCTTTGTAGAGAAAAAGGCTTTATTTATTCTATCATAAAAGCAATGTGAAACAATGGGCAGCAGCACAAATTGTTTATCTAGTAAAGGAACTTACAGCAAGAGATACAATCCCAGTAATAAGACCTACTTTCACTGTTGTTCCCAAATAGAAGCTATGAAAAAGTAATTTATCCCAGGAAGGACTGTTAAGTCCACGCTTTAGCTCTCCAATCTGCATAAACATGCAAAAGAAACATAGAAGAGGAGTTCATAGCTAATATGTTTGATGGAGGTGTCAGTAACAGAAATGGAATTGTGATTTACAAGAGGTACTGACAACGCTGATTCCATGTTTTTGAGCTTTGAATAGGAAAACAAGAAGTGTAGAAACAATCACTGATGCTAATGGTGCCCCTGCTGATACCCAAAACAGTTTTGGCTTTTTGGTGCTCTGCATCAAAATACATAATGGCAAATTAATAAAAATGAGATGAAATTTTCTTAATTAAACAATTTATCTGAATTCAAATGAAGAATTCTTATTTGTTTTTATCAGCAAATTTATTTTAAAAAATTCTTATCTATTGAATTTTAACTAAAATCCTTAGACCTAATGGTGATATTTCTCAAGAAGCTAGACCTAATGGCAATGTTACAATATTACTACACATATATCTTTCATTACAGCAGGCTACAATATACTATAGTTGCTTAAGAATCTAAAGTTGTGTAATGAAATAAAAAATCTCTTCTGAGTACATCTGTTATCTTTTATGATTATTAATAGGAAAATGATTATTACTAAGGTTTTAATTGGGGCGGCTTTCTTACTGCTTCTCAAAGCGCTTTCTAGTATTTTTTGTACTAAAAAGCGGCTTTAAGAAGCAGTAAGAAAGCCGTCCCAAACGAAGCCTAAAACCAATGGCTGCACTGTAGAATTGGATAGAGAAGCATCAGAGTGACCTCCTTGCTTGATTGACCGAAAAGCTGAATTTGAAAAAAAACTGCAGAATTTTGTCGGTTTGGTGGATTCCCTTTTAGTGGTTGGAAAGATGATTCAGAGCCACAGTGCAATGCCAGCTCTGAAGCAGACAGGTTTCTCTTCATTTTTCCAGATTTCTTTATTATTTTAGTATGATTCAAATTCAGAGCTTGCTAAATAATTTTTAAGATTATTACCAACTAAATTCTTCATCATTGCTCGTTAGGTGATCTTCAAATAACAATTTAAATGGTTTTTGCTAGAGTAAAATCAATGATCTTATTCGGAAATGATCTTCTTGCATGTATTTATCTTGACTTATTTTTCTCATCATTATTCCTTATTTAATTTTTTAAATCAAATACATTTATCTAAACATCATTGCTTGATTTGAGATTAAGCTAACTTTGTTTAGAAATTTTGAAAGATTAGTTTATTCATAAGTTGGATAAACATAAGATTTAATTTAACTTTTATTTGGTATTAAGAAACATAAAATAGATATTAGGAACCTAACACTAACTTAATCCTAATTTTGAAACAATAGGTAATTAGTTTAATCCTAATCAAGATTAAATTAAAGCTTAATCTTCACGTTATCAAATCATTAGTGGAAATTAAATCAAACACCTCTAACTATCGATCAAACTTAAGTATAATATATTAATATGTACTTAAGTAGACATTCATATGCCTAATGTAACTTTGTGCTATGATGGACTTAAATGTACTCGAATTTATGTTGAAATTAGTACGTACAAATGATATCATGAATTGCACTAATCTCAACATAAATTTAAGGACATTTAAACCCGTCTTACATAAGTTATGTCAAAACATCCTTACATAATTTTTTATTTTTTATTTTTTGCTATAGGAATTCAATTGTTGGAACTTACTATGTGTCTCGCCAATAGCAACAAGCCCAAGAAGCAAATCCCCATTATCACCGTTTGCCATGACCACTGCAAATATATCTAAATTATTAAATAAATAATGCAATGGCATCATACTTACAAATATCAAATGATTTAGATGCATTTTTTTTTAAATTTAATATTATTATCTAATAATGCAATTATATTACTAATTAATATATAAATTATAACTAATACACTAAAATTAGTCCCATCATAATTAAAAAAATATATATGTACGCACGTGTGAGCAATCTACCTCACGTGTCTCGTGAAAAACAGAGCTCATAACAGGGACCAGAGCCATCTGCTGGCTGAAATGAACAATGCCCAGCAATCCTTTGAGCTGCTGCAGCGACACTATAATGGCAGCTCCGGCCATAAACCCCACCAGAGTCGCCTTTGAAAGATAATCAATAATAAATCCCAACCTACAATATACACGAAAAACATTATATCAAACAGGGCATAAACCCTAAATTCTCTTTGAGATGAGTGCGACAGCAAATCTATACCGGAGGATGCCGAGGGCGGCCTGGAAGAGGCCGGCGAAGAAGGTGGAGGTGAAGGCCAGCTGAAGGAAGAGAGCCGGGTTGGAGCTGGGGCTGACGACTTGCCGGAGCAAGGACCCCATGATGAGCGACGCGATCGAGACGGGGCCCACCGCCAGATCCCTTGAGCTTCCCAGCACCGCATAGACCAGCGGCGGTATGAAGCTCGAGTCTACGTAATAAATCTTTTTTTTTATTAAATCAATTAATATAAAAATTAGAAATTTCTTATAAAATATAATAAAATTATTTTGGAAAAAAAATTAGATGAGAAAATTTTAATTAAATTTTTATTTGATTGAATTTTAAAATATTTGATTTTTTAATTGTGTAATATAAAAATTTATTGATTATGAAGTTTATCATTTTTTATTTATATTATTGAAATTTTGATTAAAATAACTTCATCTAATTTTAATTTAATTAGAGTTGTAGAGTATTTATATGGGAAAAAATTGGAGTAGCTCTAGTGATAGATAAAATTATTAGATTAAAAGAGTCGTCTTAGATGGTTTGATCACATAAAATATTCGTCTTTGATAACCCGGTTCATAGAGTTTATGTATTAGATCTGATCTATATTAAAAAAAAAAATAGTGATTAAGAAGTATTAGAAATGATCTGTTTCTTAATAGGGAGATATTATTATGTGCGGTGTTCTAACACGTCTACATGTCAATCGGAATGTGTCACGTCACCCAATATACTATACATTAGGTGATGCGGCGCGTGCGGATGGACCTCCGGACGCATCTGAACATTGTACGTAATAATTTTTCCTTAATAGGACACAACGGAGAAAAATAATTCGTATGGCCGACCCCATTTAATGGGATAAAAGATTGAAGTTATTATTATTGTTTAATTTAATTAGAATTAAAAAAATGATAATTAGCTACTAATCACGCTTGAACTCTTACAAAGCCCGATAATAGGCGGCAGATTGGCAAGACCAGCGTAGCTGATTCCCTGTTTTGCATTAAAACCTTCAGCCATCAAAGAATGGAAAATTATTTTGTGCGGAATCCGAACATGTTTGGAGGCGAATTGGGGCTCTCCACATCACCGGAGCCCAGTGCATCCGATGACATGACACGCCCCAATTCACTTCCGAACAAGTTTGAATTCCGCGCAAAATAATCTCTCAAAGAATAGACATTGAACAACATAAAATAAGCTATACGAACTCTCTCACTTGCCTGTGGAATGGCTAGACTGGCTATTGTGAGGCCAGAGACAAGATCAGCCTTGAGAAGGGAGAAGCTGTAAGTGGGAGCCCATTCAAGTATGGGGAAGAGAAACTGAGCTCCGAGTAACCATTTGGTGCCTGGAGGCTTGCCGTTGAAGCGGCGAAAAGGGTCGTCGGGGAAGAAGGTCTCCTTCATTCTTGTCTTCAACTTTGCGCAAGTGCTCTGAGGTGGAGGGAGAGGTACTCGGCGTGGCGATGAATCCATCGTAACCATTATCAGTTCCACGTCGCCGCCACCGCCTCTGCCGCCGCCTTGGTTGCTGTTGGCTTCCTCCATTGGTTCTAGAGGGAGGACGACTGTGTGATGATAAGAGAGAGTGTTTGGGTTGTCAGCACTTTATATTGAGATTAAAAAAAAAAGAATATTCTATGCAAATTTATAGTAAAAATGAGTCTTAAAATTATTGAATTTATTTTAATATTATTAATTAATTAAAATTGCTATATTGTATAATTATGGACAATTAGCTCTTATTGTATAAATATTAAATTATTTTTAAAAAATAAATTAAATAATATATAGTTTATCTTATTTTAGAAATATTATGGACAATTAGCTCTTATTTTATAAATATTAAATTATTTTATAAATATTTAAGTTAAGTTATATATAATTCAGCTTATTTTATAAATATTATGGACAATTAGCACTTACTTTATAAATATTAAATTATTTTATAAAAATTAAATTAAATAATATATAATTCGTCTTATTTTATAAATATTATGGACCATTAGCTCTTATTTTATGTTAGAGTTTTTCAGATTTCTTATATTAGTATAATTATTTTTTATATGTTTATTATTACTTTCTATCTTCAAATATTGATGATATCATAGAAACATTTAATATATTAACCATAATATATAAATATAAGAGTTCAATAAAATTCTAAATAGTTTTCAATAGTTATAAAATAGATATATTATTATTATTATTTTCAAAAATACTAAATTATAAGTAGTTTTAATTATAAAAAATCATTAATCTTCATTGAATTAGATATTTTGCTTTAAGGAGAGATTTAGGGATGTCAATTTTTGACACGCCCCGAAACACGACCCGAACCCGACCTGGAAAAATTCGGGTTCGGGTCAACCCGAACCTGAAACGGGTCGGGTTCGGGTTGAACAAATCAACCCGTTTTAAAAATCAGGTCGGGTTCGGGTTGACCCAGTAACTCGAAATTGACCCGAAAGTGACACGAAAACTCATATTTGACCCGAAAACCCGAGATTGACCGGTTTTTGACCCGAAAATCGAATATTTACCCGATTTTGACCCAAAAATTAGCAATTTTAGGTCAACTTCGGGTCATTCGTGTCGGGTCGGGTTGACCCGGACACGAATCAGGTCGGGTTCGGGTCCGGAAACCTGACCCGTTTTTAAAACCGGGTCGAGTTCGGATTGACTCGAACAGGGCCGGGTCAGTTTCAGGTTCGACCCGAACCCGACCCGCTGACCTGAATTGACACCCCTAGAGAGATTCCTATAGTAGGAGGAAGGTTTTGTAGACCTTGAAAAAGGAAAATGAGATGATAAAGTCTCTTTAAGGAGATATTCCTTTGATGGTAGAACTTGGCATGGTTCTCTCCAATAATGTGTCATGATAATTTTATGATTTTTTATTTTTTTCTATTTTATTATTTATTTGAATTTATAATTATATAATATGATAATTTTATGATATAATTTATTTTAATGAATAAAATACATTCAAAGAAATTAAACTTTAAATAGGATGACAAGATAACATTAATCCTTTTTTTTTTTACTTAACGTGAATTATATGATTACAATGAGTTGATTGCATCATGTAGTTAGTGTAGCATGATCTATCATTAATCAATGGAATCAATGAAAATAATTTGATACTTTACCACTTGGATATTCTTTGTGTTATTAATAAAAAAAAGGAGATTTTGCCAAGAAATAGTGGAGAAGAAGGTGGAGGAATTGAGAAAATATCTTAAGGATCTTTGAAAAATAGCAAAAATCACCCTCTTGTGAGAGAAATTTTGATTAAGAAAGTAAGGTGATTGAAGAAGACAAAAAAGTTTTGTTAAGATATATGTCTTAAAGTCTACACGAAAAGTTTAAGTTAGAATTCTTTGATGAACTTTTCAAAATAAAAATGAGTATATTGCATTTTATAATATATGCCTATATGTATTGACATAATGAGATGCTCATTTTCGCAACCATTTTTATGCCCTTGGGATTAGGATTAAACTGGATGAAGCATTATACTTTTTTCCGAAACTCAATTGGCTAAGTCTCTATTAAGTTCTCACTCTCTATTCTCCGTTCACTTGGCTAACTCGCCTTTTTTTTACTTCACTCAAGTACATCAATTAAGACAATCTCTAAACCACTATAAGCCTAAAAAGCTATTTTTTTGTTAGTAATGGCAAATGTACTATTGATGAGGACATTAATGTTAAAGGTGATAATAATCATTATGAAGTGAGTGAGAGTGTAAGATTTTGATCTATTGGTATGATCAAATCATGATATATATTAGTTACTTAATGAAAAAATGCAAAGAGTTGAATATATATATATATATATGTTGGTCCAATATATATATATATAAAAAAGCATATATATATATTTATACCTTATATTTTGAGAATCCACCAAAAATTGTGTTTTATATATATATATATGAATTTACTTTCAAATGTATGCTGTAGGAGCTCATTTTATAAATTTAATCATGAATTCCCAAAGGAGAAATGTTCCAAAGAAAAAAAGAGAAAAATTATAATTTTGAAAAACTGATTAAAAACAAAGAATCAAACAAAAAGATCCAATTGTAGCACTTTTCATGAGAAATGATGTGATATAAATAAAGGGACTATCAAGTAGGAATCACCAAAAATAACATGATATTAATTTTATTGCTTCAATTGACAAAATCATGTGGTTAGATATATCTGCCTTTTGTGATTGTTGGTTCAACAATCATAGGTGCTGATAATTTCCTAAAAGGAAAAGATGTAATATCTACTTGTTCTTTGCTTATTTCAATAAAGTATAAGAGAGAGGTTTCATTTTCCAAAAGGAACTTTATTATAGTGGGTTATTTTCTTTTTTGACAAAAAATTCAAAAAAAAAATCTCTCCTATTAATGAAGTGTGGTTTTCTTTTTTTTCTTTTGTATAAAAAATCTTTTAAATGTTTGGTTTGAAGTAAAATGAGTGTAAACTCAGTATTTCAGATATAGAGTTTTGAAAAAATTAGTGTTGGTTTGAAGTAAAGGAATACAGAGTAAAATTTTGAAGTATTTGAAATTTATTTAGTTCAACTCAGATGTATATGAAAATCGTTAGATATAATCAAGTTTTAAATCCACTTTGAATTGTTTGTCATTGCCGCCCATATTGTCAGCAACTCGAAACCATCATCTTCGGCCTCTGCCACTAATCTCCCATCACTGTGGCTTCTTCTACTGCCACCACCAACCACCACAGACAAAACACTCATCCAAACAACTCTAAAATATTTTAAATATATTATATTCATTTTACTCTACATTCATTTTTCAGCAAATAAATAGTCCCTCAGTTAATAATTAATAAAAAAAAGATTGACATAAATGATCAAATTAAAGTGTGATATAAGAGTTATTTTAGCCACAAATTAATTAAAATGTGATTAGGATGTAATATTATCTTTAGGATATCCTAATACAAAAAAACAACTAAATAGGTTTTATTATTATAAAAATTATTACTTATTACATTTATCTTTAAAATAAATTTAAAAAATTTAAATTTATCATGATCAAAATTTTGATAAGAATATCCTGACCTAATTAGTTTTGATGAACTCGCTTAATTCAAAATTTAGATTTTTTTTCTTTTAAATTCTTTTGATCTTACAATTTCGTTTAATAATTAATATTGAAAAAAAAAATTAGGTTAAGATATTCTCATAAAAAAATAGTTGGAATTAATTAATTTGCAATAAGTGCAATATATAAAATAAGTTAAAACTAATTTAAAAATAGTAGGATTTAAGTATAATAAATGTATTATATAAAATAGTTGGATTTAATTAATTTAAATTTTTTCATAATAAAAAAAAAAATTGATGACATTAATTCATCAAAATAAAATAAAGATGGGAACAAATAATGTAAATAAATGCATTGTTAATGAAAATATCAAAATGATTTTTTGTATTTTTTTTTTTTTTTTTTTCATGCATGCTTGGTTAGGGAAGGAGAAGATTAGGAAAAACGATCAAAATGGTCGCTTGACTTTTTATGAAAGATTAAAATAGTCCAAGCTATATTAAATGATTATTTTAGTTCCTCAAGTCTTTAAAAAAATCAAAATACTCTTAATGAGACTAATTTAGTTATTTATTAAAGAGTTGAGGGACCAAATCATTTTGATTTTTTATAAAGAGTAAGGTCAGGACCATTTTAATTATTTTCTCGAGCATAATATTCAGCTTTTGAAAAAGGAGAGAAGGTGTGGATAGGAAGAAGATTCTTAGTGTGTTTTGGAGAGTAATGAGAGGCTCAGTGGTGTTAGCTTTGGAGTGGATGGATTGATAAGATGAATAGCCATAAAGAGGAAGGAGAAGAAAAGAAGTGAACTTAGTCAAAAGAAGGCAAAGATATAGACATGGAGAGGGATATAAAGAGGTAATGAAGATGTTTAGAAGCCCTGTTGAGGAATGTTAGAGAAAAAAGGGGAAAAAGGAAATGTTTTTAGTGATTTTGGTTAATAAAAAAATATTTTTGTTGTAAGAAAGCTGCTTTACGAAGCAGTAAGAAAGCCGTCCAAAATCGAAGCCTAAGTTCTAAAATTTTCTTTTTAAAAAAAATAAATTGTAACCACTAGTTTACATCTCTCAACTTTCATTCATACTCTCTAACAAAGTCTAATATAAGAATGGCATCCTTTCATTTTGTATTGAGTATTTTGTATCTTTAGAACTAAATTTTTATCAATATTTGATATTTACATCAAATACATGAAATCAATAATCTTGATACAAAATATTTTTTTCTATGAATACATAAAAGTTGAAACTATTATTCACTCATTATTTTCATTTCTTTCCTCTAAAAACAACGGTAAAACTTTCATAAAATACTTATTCATCAAAATGCATATAATTCAATACAAAAAGTTTGGGTGTCAAAAAATGATCATACTCAACAACTTGATATAGGTCTGACTTGAAAAATTCAAATTTGAGTTTACTAGTTCAATAAATTAGTTGAATTATGACCCGTTTACTTCGTTGGTCGAGTTTAGGTTGGCCCGGGAACTTGATAGTGGCCCGTTGAATGATTTTTTTCTTTGAATTCTTTTGTTTGTTGTTACCCTTGTTGGGAATGAGGAGTAAACACCACAACGACGAAACAATCAAGAAAGTAAAAGCAACGAAAAAATAAAAGACACCATAATTTAACGTGAAAAACCCCAAAATAGAAAAAAAAATCAAATAGCTGCATTACACCAAGAAATCCACTATGAAAATTGGGAGAAATGATTACAAATCTCACTTTTCTCTGACTCTCTCCTTGCTTCTCTTCTCACATGTACCATTCTCAATGTCTACACACTCAAAATACAAGAGAAAGCCAAGTAAATAATCTCAATGGATGCAACCCTTAAGAAAAACAAGAAAGAAAAATTTCAAGTTTGTCTCGCAGTACGTGCTGCGACGCTAGTTTGGAGCACTGCGACGTACGCTTGAACCTAGCTTTGTCTTGATTCGTTGTGACAATGTATCTAGACTGCTGCGGTGCTACGCTTTTTGTCATTCAACATTGAGGCGCTCATGAACATAGCATCAGGGTACTCGGGTATGCACAACACCGGTGTATTGTACAAAAAAAAAATCCAGTGCAAGTACCTAAACCCAAGCAGGGGGTAAACCCTCGTAACCCCCCAATAAGCACAACAAATTTGAGGTCCGAGGCAATAGAAAAATCTGATTGATGAACACAATCAAATTCACACATAACAACACTCACCTTACTTTTTATAAATTAACATAAACTCAATAGTTGACAAATTATGAAAAAAAATTGAATCAAACAAGTTAACAAGTCAGGTTCAAGTCATCCAAGTTACCAATGAATCTGGTTTGAGATCACCTTTTTTACTCATTTATCAAAGAAGATAGATTCAGGTTGACTGGATTCATCTAGGATCAATTTTGTGTTACATCGAACCTAACTCGTTAACCCGTTTTGACACTTCCAACAAAAAGTGATCCTAGGCAATCTTCCAAGAAATCCTATATGTATTGCTTTTTAAGAGGACCACAAGATGTACTTGCAGAGTTGATGTAAATAAAATTGGTCTCATTTCATGATGAGGCAAGCACTTAATTGGAATCCCAAAAAGAAAATATACTTTGGCTGGCATGATATACATATATTCCTTTCATGTGGTTTGCTGGATACATAAGCTTAGTTGGAAGGATAACTCTTGTTCATGGTAATGGCAGTCGCTTGCATGGAGATTTAAGGCCTCAGCTTTTCTCTCTCTCTCTTTTAAATATTTAGATCAATTAAGACAAATTCATTCACACATTATATATATAAGACTCAAATTCAAGACCTCTTAATTGATAGCGAAATCTCATATGCACATTACATGTATAAAACAAGGTGAGTTGCATAAGACTTAATTCAAGACCTGTTCGAATTTAATGAATAGTCAAAACTCATAACCAATAAAAGCTTAAGGGGAGTCTGATCAGTTCCTAATCCATTGATCTCAGCCGTTCGATTCGACGCCGAGTTGATGCAACTTCAAAATGAACTTGGCTAGCTAGAAAAATTGAACTTTATTTAGCACAATTATAGTAATATGGAATAATCTCAGTATTTTGATAGATATTCAAGTAGTCTTGATGATTTTATAGTGGCTTCCTATGCAGCTGGATTTGAAGACAAAAATAGAGCTGAAATTGAATCTCCACTCGGACTCGTCAACTCGTGAGCTGGCTCATTTAAAAAATATTAATATTAAATATGTTTAGGATATATATATAAATTAAATAAAACTAATATAAAATTAATAAAATTATTTTAAAGTTTTATTCATCTTATTTATCTCATGAGATTTATTATTATTTCTAATTAATTTTTTTTATTTTATTAATCATATTATTATAAAAATAATTTAGATAAGAATGATTTGCTATCAATTATGATAAATGGTGAGCTCGTGAGGCGACTTGACCTCGTAAAATTAAGTTCGAACCTAAGCTCGAAAGTTCAAGCTCAAGCCAAGTTAAGTATGTAAATCCCCTCAACTTTTTTGTCTATCGTCAGCAATAATATGAATGGACACCATCTCCTATAAAATCGATGCATGCGATCAACACCAGCACCAATGCTCGCCTAATTCGTCACTTGCCCTTATGAATAATATCGATCCACATCATCTATGATAAGGCCAATGAACACATTTACACCAATTTGGACTTCCAACATCAACTCTATGATTTATAGGGGAGGAATGACATCATTTGTAATCTAAAAAGTAGATAATAGTATAATACACATTATCAAGTAGCAGATGCTTTGAGTAAAGCAATTCAATAAGTACTTCATGTGAGTACTCTCAATGACTGTAGAACTTCGTGAGTCTTTAGCCAAGTACAATAATTTAGTGTGGATGATCGAGTTAAGTCCAGCTCTTAAGCAATTCACCAATACGTAGATGATTTGCTGCTTTGAAGGCTTTAGGAGATGATCAAGAAAATTCTTAGCGACCAAAATTTACTGTGTACTACTTCATTAACTTGAATAAGATGAATATGAATGTTGTATACTGGTATATGTCTTTACAAGTATTTAACAGGTAGTTGATGGGTTATAAGGAGAGGTGATGTAGAACTATATGCGTAAATGGAGATTTGCACAAAAGGATTTCAAGAGCAACTTTAGATTCTCGTTAAAGCGATTAAAACAACAATACAAAACAATTAAGTAGTTATTTCGCTTAGGCTAAACTACTCAAGAGACTAAGCTAGATCCAAAACACATAAAAAAAATTAAGACGTTGCATGCGAAGTAGTTTCCAACTTAACCCTTGTTTAACAACGAGATCTAAAGCAAAGAAGTAACAAATCCTACGGATGCTAGTGGATGGCAATAAAGGAACACAATCTCTCGCTTTGAACAAATTCTCATGAAGAATTCGGAATTCAAAAGTAAAAGAATCAAGAAAGAAAGGATCACCTTCACGGAGAGACGTCGAAGAAATCCCGCGTACCTTCCAATGATTGTTCCGCCCAAGGCTAGGCGAAGCTTTATCGAAGAAACTTCGTGAGATGTAAGACTAAACTTAAAGCTCCGGATTGATCTTCCATCTTCAATCGAGGTAGGAGCTATGCCTTGAGAGGAGAGTGAAAAGAGAAAGAGAGAGGGGCGGTGGGGAGAGGGTGGCCGGCGGGTTATGAGGGAGGGGGAGGCGGCTAGGGTTAGAGGGGCTAGGTTTGGTGGAATATAATTTATCTAATTCCCAAATCTGAAATTATTTTCAGGTTTAAGTAAAATTGGAGGGAAGAATCATGGATTTTGAATTTTAAACATCATGCATTAACTCCCCTTAATAGAGCATTAAAGGAGGGGGGGCATGATAGGGGCCGGCGGCATGCATGAGTGGGTTGGGTGAGGGAGGAAGGGAGTTATGCGTTTCCTAATTTACTTTGCCAAATTAATTAAGAAAATCTCAAATCCATTCAAATTCAAAATTTGAAATTTGAATTTTCATTGAAAACTTTCCTATTTTGGCGTCGGCCAAATTTGGAAACTTACACTTTGAATTTCAAAAATCTGAAATTCATGGAGATGGCATGGGGGAGGCCGGTGATGGGTGGTATGCAGGGGGTGGTGGACGGTGGGAGGCCGGCGGTCAAGAGGGTGGCCGGCGGGATGAGTGGGAGGGGGCGGCTTTTCTTTGAGGAAAGGGATTTTTGGAGGTGACGTTAAGAGGAGGAGGTTTGTGGTGGTGGATGAGAAGCCGGAGGTGGAAAAACGGAGAATAATGGAAGAAGGAAGACGAGAAAAAACCAAGAGCCACCGGTGGTGACTGTTGGGTACGACGGGTGGCCTCTCCTAGGCTCCACCTAGCTCACAACTCTCTCTCTCTCAAGCTTTCACAAGAAGCTCCAAGAAGAAGACGATGCAGAAAAATATCATATCATTCATTAATCATCAAAATACAAGAAGGAGGCTATATATAGCCCATTACAATGTCATGAAAAATAAAAGACTAAAATACCCTCGAGGGGTTACAAGACTCAATCCCTCAAGCAAGGGTAAAAAGGGAAAAGTGCAGAAATAAAATTACATCAACTAAAACAAACATGCTGAAATCAAAAATACATCGGGTACATCGTGGCCGTCGATCTACGGCCACGTCGACGGTAGACTCTCCAACTGATGTCCCCATCAAGAGGACTCACATCTGATGGGTCCCACAGAGGAATTTGTCGAAGAGAGATCAAACCCTACTTGCCCGGGCCTATGAAGAAAGGTAGCCCCACTCGGGGGGAACGAGGGACCTCAACAACCAAGCAACTTGACATTTGTCTCATGGGATGAAGGCAACCTACATAGCAACTCGCCTCCACACAGGGTAGATGCCTTCATCCCCATACAACCAAGTTCAACTATAGAAAACCATATACTCATAAGGCTCTTTGCTCACCCTAACATGGCCTATCGATCACTCAGTTCATCGTCTACAAAGCATCAGTTTACTCGCCTTTTCCTCTAAGGCAATCCAACACTCAACATCGGCCACCAACGATCCTCCAGGCACCATTCAGTTGTCTAACACCACTTGCTCAGAACTTATTCGTAGATTCGCCGACTCCTACTCAAAACTAACAAGCTCGCCCACACTTCGGATCTCACCTAGTGCATATTCGATAGTATTAAGCTTATCCAAAGATAAGTTATCAAAATAGGGCTCTGTAACCACCCGCTATCTTTTGGCCAATAAGGAGGTGATACAATTCTAGGATATTTTATGTAGCATTAGTATTTATTTTTTTGATATAGTATTTCTTATAACGCTCAGAATCATATAAATAAATGATAATGATTTTGTGGAGCTTATTTTTTTATAGAAATGAAGAAGTTCATAAGAGTTATATGGGAAATTAATCTCCTTTGTTTGTTGAGGGATTTTAATTAACAGAGAAGCATTCATTAAATAAAGTTAAAACTGAGAAGACCAAGAAAAACAAAGGAAATCTTAGTTCTCAGCCACTAAAGACAGCTTCAAAGGAAGCCATTGATGCTAAGAAAACTTCAAATAAGGGAGCAGATCTATCATCAATGGATTTTACATTATTCTCTAATGGTCGAAAGCAAAGCTTGAGAGCAGAGTGAAGATTTCTAAGATGGTCGCCGCCGGTTGTCGCCGGCGGCCACTGTCATCGTCTCCCTCTTGCAGCCTGCCATCCTGTCTATCAACAAATTTTTTGTATTAAGGTATATATCCTAACAAAAAAATTGGTCAAAATGTCAAAAAAATGTCATTTTTTTTTAAATTTATTTTAATATGAATATAATATAATAGTAATAAATCAAAATTTTCATTTGATTAATTACAAAATAAATCATCATCAAGATTAAAAATTTGATTGGATATCCATATCCCAATATTTTTTTTCTTTTTTATTTTGTTTCCGCATGAAAATGAATAGTTGAACATTGGAATAAATAATGGTGTCATCCAAAGTGGCATATAAATGTTAATGTAATGAGTGTTTTTTTATATTAAATGATAAATCATAAAATGTATAATTTAAATTTGTGATCTTAAATGTTTTTCTTAAAGTGGACTGGTGCTTTTTGTTGGATCCAAATTTGCCTGTCGTCGATAGCTAACATTAGTAGTAGATTTAACAAGTTAGAGCAAATGAATCAAATGAGAAAATCATCAAGTTTGAAGAGTAAGAAAAAGCTCAAAGATATATATGAATAATGAAAATCACATAAATTGGAATGAAACAACATGAAGTCCAAAATATGCCTCTCGACTCTTTATTTTAGGGTTACGATGGCTACAAAAAATGCTACCCCTAAAAAGTGAAAAAGAAATTGATATATTATGAGAACGTGAGTCCCCATTGGACGATTCTTCAAGGACTTATATCTTACGTGAGATCTGAAGAGATGGTATCTAAGGCAAGTCCTTATGAATGAATTGCGAGTCCCAATGGATAAATGGCGAATCCCCTAGGTGAAAAGTGGCTACGAGCTAGGGACAAACACAACCAACGAAGTCATGATCATAGGCTATACAGGTGTGCACTTTATGTAGTCTGTGTTGAGACATCCTTAGAAGGTGGATGGCCTTGGTTGCATACAACTTATATGGGGGGAGCGAGCTCTCTTTAAGCAAGTGCCCCTCGGGGCAAAGGCTCGTTTAAGCAAGCTTTCTAGACAAACTCATCAAGAATGAGTGCATCTTTGGTCTGATCCTATAAAGGTGGGCTCATATGTCATGAGCTCTACTGAGTTCAATTCTTGCTTGCTCAAATTAGGGCTGGCGACTGACCATCGAAGTGAGGTTTTCTTTAGGGGAGTATTACTATGAATGCCTGCCCTCTCTCGCCAAGCACTTCGACATGAATATGTTTAGATACTTTAGAGTTACTTATATGAACATGTATGAACACATACTTTCAAGAAGATAAATATAAATAAATTCATCATTGACCTGAAAGGCAAGAAAAAGTCACATGGATAAATCTTATAGATCATTTATATTCATCAATATATAGTAGATTCAATTACACAATATTTACCTTGTTTTAGACCTCTTAAATTTTTTTGAAAAAATTGGCATATCTAAATCATATAGATACAACAATAACCTCAAGCTTTTGTCTCACCACGTGGGGTCGGCTACATGAATCATTTTTCATATATATAAGAAAAAATAATTATATCAAACAATCCTAATATTAAAATAAATTAAAATAGGTTTAAATTTTCAATGCATATCTAATAAAAAATTCGTTTGAGACGACTTTTTTCATGTTTCTTAAAATAACTTTCTAGTACAAAAAATTAAAATTTTTGTATTAAAAAGCTGCTTTAAGAAGCAATAAAAAAGTCATCGCAAATGAAGCTTTAATCTCTTTATCTCACAAAAAAGGAGACCCATTTAAGAGTGAAGATGTAATATATTTGATTTATGTTAAGAAAGATAGATAAATTTTAAAATATTTGGTTAAAAAATATTAGAAATGAACTTTCTTTATTAGATTTAAATGAGAATTTGATTCATAATTGAACACAATGAAGAAAAAAAAAATTCATATAACTAATCCCACGTAGTAAGATAAAAATTTGATGTTGTTGCTGTACTATCTCAACTTCATTGTCAAATTGAAATTGACTGGTTTTTAACCTTTGTGATTTTTTTTTAGAAAAGAGTGTGCGAGTGATTTGAACTTCCAAGGGCTTCAGATCTTAATCATTCAATCAATTTTGTGCTCTGCGATTCTGAAAAAAAAAAAAAAAAATCCTAGCAGTTCAAAAGGAATTAAATAATTGATATTGGAAAACTTTACCTTTCAATTATCATAGTAACTGTAGAGAATCCAATTCCAGCTAACTAATATCTTCCATTAACAAGATTCAAGCTTCTGCACCATAGGCTTTTCAATGCTCTGTAGCACAACCTCATCCTCCTCCTCCTGCTGCTGCTACTGTGCTTGGACTTCTACAGCATCTCTACTTGATGAACTGATCACTTCAATCTGCGCCACCACCTCCGGCATCGATGGCCGGCTATCCGGACACTGAACAGTACAGTTTACAGCAACCTGCAAAAGCTGAACCATCTCTTCCACATTCTGTTGCCTAAGCAACTCCAGATCAAGAACATCGGTCGACCATTCCTCCCGAAGCACTGCTTGCACCAATTGAGGGAGGTTGACGCCCTCCTCAGGCGACTTTCCGGTGAGCAGCTCCAGCAGGAGGACACCAAAGCTGTATACATCGGCCTTCTGAGAGTTCTTGCGGAAGTTGGTGAGTTCTGGAGCTCGATAACCAGAGGCAAGGATTGCGGAGCTGCTAGGGTTGACGAGAGCTGCAAGCCCGTTGTCGGACACACAAGCAGTATGGGATTTGTTAAAAAAGACGTTTGACGATCTGATGTTGCCATGGGAAGCTGCAGGGCTCGTCGAATGGATATAGCCGATGCCACGGGCGGCAGAGAGAGCAATGGAGATTCTTGTCTCCCAGTTTAGAGAGGTTCTTCCTGATCTTCTTTTTCCTGCAGGTTTGCCAAATAGCATAGGCAGTGACAAGTCAAAACAGGATCAGTTCTGTGATCATAACTATATGAACCAAATAAGCTTCTTTGATGCAAAATAGGGAAATAAACTATATAGAAGCTCAGATGAAACTGTAAATGAAATTTATTGAAGTATGTCATTTGGATTAGGACATTTAATCCTGCTTTTGCATTCTAATCCCCATTCAGTCCTTTGATTCATTCAATTCAAACCTGTTTTTAGCCTCTAATGATTAACATCAAGAATCTTCTCCATTCATGTCTTAATAAGCTCTTAAATTTAGCTATAATCTAATGAATTCTATTAACACATCATACTCCTCATCCAACATTTTTGAATGGGTCAAACTTAGACCTACTCTTAGGTTTCGTTTGAGACGGTTTTCTTACTGTTTCTTAAAGCAGCTTTTTGTGCTAGAAAAGTGCTTTAAGAAGTAGTAAGAAAATCGTCTCAAACGAAGCCTTAACTTCTTAAGATCAACTCCACAGACCTTCTCCTTCAAATGTCATATAGACTTTTTTTCTTAGTACTTATTTAAAGTAAATAAATCAATTGGCAACTAAACTAATTGGTTTTAAAGAATATGTATTAGTCATTAATAATTGATGCCATGTAGAACCCTATAAGTAGTTATTTTACTAGAATTATCTATTAATCAATTGCATTTAACATCTTATTTAACACTAAACAATAATGAATTACAAAAAACAAAAAAGATTCATAAAGCCAAATCTAAATAGTTAGGATAAGGATACAAATGATAATAATCTAGAAACAAACTTTAATTGCTAGCTTATTAACCAGATTAGTAACTAATTAATTAAAGATAAGAGCTAATAAAGAATTATTAGCAATTATAATAAATTTTCACAAACTCAAGTAAAATTGGCCCAAGATGTTTAGGAAAAACGAATAAAGAATGCATGCCTGATAGTGCAAAAGTCTATTTCTAGCAATCTTTAAACCCAGCTTTTCTGAAGTGAAGGTTTATTAAGCCTAGAAGAAAATAGTTTAAATTTAAGCTTATTTAGTTGGATGAAGGTTCAAAACTTGTGATTTGTATGCTGGTTTGAAGGAATGTGAGGGAATGCAAATACAATCTATTTATAAATTTATATTAGCTGTTTGGTTCTAATGTAATTAAGATACAAATTACTTAGAAAATGAACAAATGCATTTTTCCATCAATTTCCTACCAATCACAGTAAAAAATAGGAAGGGAAAATTATTAGGACATCATTATGAACATATTCTCTCATAAGAAACGAACTTCAAATTCTCAAAACCAACCAAAAAAGTCAAAATTTTTTTGCTCAATTTCTCCTCAACCAAACAAGAGGGTAGAAAATAACATCAATTTAATTTGATTACCATTTCTTTCAATTCCTTCATAACAAACTTCAAATAAAAAAAAAAACATAAAATTAAAAAAATTAAAAAAGGAAAGGTCAAATCCAACCTTCTAATGTTTTATTTACACTCTAAAACTGCATGGATTTGAACATATAAAAAAAATTGCAATATTTTATAAGATTTCATAGCTTTAAAAGAATATTTATCCATGCATTTGAAAATCCCAATCTAATACTGGAAACAAATAAGAGATTTCAATCATATTTTATAAAGTTTTGATGGAATAAAATTTCAACTCTATAATTTTGACAATCTTGAACATAAAGACAAAAAATTTTGATGTACATCCTTTGTGGATGATGCTTAGATACCTCTTTCCCCAAAATCATCATGCATAGAGGTTAATTAAGGCTTCACAAAGCTTTAGCATTTATTTTGGTGCCATTTTTCTAAGCATATCAATAGGCTTTTCTTTCCCCTTGATCTTAACGGGTTGTAAACAACTTCAAACAAACTATGTATGCATTAAAACATACATGTGTTTTACCATCATTAATTCTTTTCCAAATTAATGATGTATTTGAATATCACCACAAAAAAAAAAAATTATATATAGTTTATTGTGACCTATCTAACTCTTCCAAAAAAATTTAAATCGAAACCATCTCCTTGTTGGATTCAATAATAGTAATATATGGGACTTTTATAGTTGATAGTACACCTATTTTCTGCAATTGTAACACCCAAATATTTGTAGTTTCACCCACAATATAAATGTAGTAATGGCACTCCTTATGTTCAAATCTTTGCTTGCGGTTTTAAGTCAATCCCTTTAAACTTTAAAAATTAGTTAATTACAAAACAATATTATTTCACAGTTTCATAAGATTCTTTTTTGGGATTAAATATGTATTTGCCGGCTACTCCCACTATCTGAGTAATATTTTGTATTATGTATTTGTCATCTACTCATGCCTTAGTATTCATTTGGATCATCTGGCTTATAGCATAATGAATAAAGGTTGTGGAGTTATTGAATTCTATAAAAGAAAAATGGAGAGTTGTTGGATGGAGATGTTGGGATAAGGAGTAAACACCACAATGACAAAACAAAGGAGAAAGTAAAAACAGCATAAAGTAAAGGACACCATGATTTAGCATGAAAAAAATCAAAATAGGAAAAAAACCATGGCTCCACACCACACCATCAAGAAATCCACTATGAAAACTGGGAGAAATAAGTACATATCTCTCTTCTCTCTCGATCTCTCCTTCCCTTCTCACATGCACCATTCTCTATGCCTAACCTCAAAAAATACAAGAGAAAGCAAAGAAAAATAACCCAAAGGGATGCAACCCCTCAGAAAAAATGAGAAAGAAAACCGTCCAGTCCATCTCGCAACACTACGGCGCTCAAGCCTCTGTTTGATAACGTTGCAACGCTCAAACCCACAGCGCTGCGGCACCGAAACCAGAGCGCTGAGGCGCTCTTCTCTCTGTTGATCAGCACTGGGGAGCTCGGGAACACAACATCGGGGCGTTGCACAAAAAAAAAAAAAATCTGATGCAAACACATCACGAATAGATACAAAACTAGATAATAAGCACATCGTGAAGAGAAACAAAATCATGAGTCATTAATCAACACAGGGAATTAAAACTATACTACCCATCATGCCTTAGTGGAGATGGATGAGAGAATCATCAAGATGGTTCAAGGAACATTGGGAGAAGTTCAGAAAAATGTCCTAAGGGAGAGTACTCCAAAAGGATCGTCTGAATCGATAACTCATCGAAGGAGATTCAAGACAAGGGAATGTTGATCACAACCATAGCCACACCAATGTACAACCCTCCACCCAAGTGAGGAGGAGGGAGCCAGAATTAAATAATGCATTCTCTAGGGAAATCATAAAGGCAAGGCCATATGCATTGACTTCACAAATTTGAATTAGGCATGCCCAAAGGACAGGCAGCCGCTGATCGACTCATTGGTTGACTCAAATGTTAGGTTTCCAGTGATAAGCTTCAATGCTTTCTTCGACTATCACTAATAAAGGTGCACCCGATGACCACAAGAAAACAACCGTCATCATAAACGAAGGTATGTGTTGCTGCAAGGTGATGCTATTTCATTTGAAGAAATATTATGGTGACCTACTAATGCATGGAGTTTAAAAAAACTTAAAAGCTGAAATATTGAGGTGTATGTGGATGACCTTCTAGTGAAAAGTAAGTTGTCAGAACAATACATCCAAAACTTAAATGAGTATTCGCCATGTTAAAAAAAAATAATATGTACTTAATCCACTAAAGTTTACTTTTGGTGCAAGTTCAGGCAAATTCCTGTCACCCTAGAAGGCATCAATGTCAACCTCAACAAGAAAAACACAATCTTGTAGATGTCGTTGCCCAAGACTACAAGGCCCGTATAGTGACTCACTGGTCGAGTCATTGGGTTCAACCACTTTATCTCAAAATCGGTCTAAAGGTGTTCGCCATTCTTCAAAGTTCTAAAGAGAATCGATCCTTTCATAAGGAATGAGGAGTGCGAGGCAGCCTTCCAACATCTTAAATTTCTACTCTTCTCGCCACTATTATTATAAAGCCTAAGGATGGAAGAAAATGAGTCATTGCATTCATTGCAATTCTTCTAATGTTGCTTCTAAGTGCGCCACATTCCTTGTATATAATCGTTGGCTAGTCATCATTTTCACTATACGTTTCTTGTTGCCATTCATAGACGGCCTATTACATGTATATTGCAAGTCACTTGTCGCATGTCGGTGTTTGGGCATTGATTAATATAGCTAGCATATTCATCAAGAGTTTGTGTTGTTGCTTGTGAACAAGTCAACAAATCATGTCTGTTAAGATTTCATCAGTTTCCTGTTCATTCATTAATTTTTGCATTTGAGTTGATATGATAGCCTTTTGATATTGATTAAAAAAAAAACTTGTGTCGTTGATTGCATGTCATAGCATTTTTCATTTAATCCTTGCTAGCATGATTCATTTTTATCTTGCAAATTATAGGTCTTATTTTAGACATTGTTATGTTCCCATTAGTCCATTCAAGTCCCTTGCATTTTGTTTAAATCAGGTTCTCTATTTAGTTCAAACTCGGCAGCCTCCTGACATCTCTCCCTTTTAGAGAAAATTTGGAGAGCTAGTGATGTGAAACCAACAAGAATTGCAAGGAACTAATAAAAGTATTGTGAAATGTGCTACTTTAAGGTTAATGAGTCATTAGGCATGATTAAAAAGAATTCTCAATTATTAATTTTGTCTTGGCATGCAATTACAAAACTTAGGAGATTAGAACAAGTTAAGACAATTCAAAATATTACAATAACACTAGATATGCCATAATAAAATCCAAAGCTTAATGTTTAGAAATTTCACCAAGAGTTACCGTTCTCACTCACACTCAATATAAGGCTTTAGCGGTGAGAGGCTTTCAGCACACTAAACGATGCCACTAAGATGGTAGCAACACCAATGACTTTGATCCAAGAGAAGGTAGTCTGCGGTGGAGGAGGACTGGATCATCCGAAGAGAAGCCAAGGTGCTTTGGATTGTGATCTTCAATTGTCTCGGAAAGGCAATAAAGGATCCGATTGACGTAGCTCTCCACATAGTCGTCGTATTCCCAATCCGGTTCGTAGAAAGGAGAAAGTAGGATATCGATTTCTCCTTGTGCATTGTAGGCAAAACCGTGGTTTACCTTAGGGTCGGCCATCCATGGGTGTGGAAGGCTCTTCTCTTGGACTCTTTGAGGCAGTAGGTTTGTGAAGCAAGAAGGGAACGAGAGGGAGGACAAGGGAAGGATGGTGGTATGCTAGGGTTTGGGTATGAGAGAGGCGGCTAGGATAGAAATTGGAGAGGGAGTTAATTGTAAAATCTTAAAAATAAATTCAGATTTTAATTAAAATAGGGTTAGGGAAATTTCAAATTTGAAATATGAAATTAAAAGAGGTTGGGAGGGAATTAGGGATAGAGATTTAATTAATTGGATCCTTAATTGGATTCCAATTAACGAGATTGGAGAGAGAGGGGGCGGCCGGCCCTATGGAGGGGGATTTGGGAAATTTATTTAATTGAGATTGTGGGCCCAAGCAATTAAAAAAATAAATAAATAAGAAATTTGAAATTAATTTCAGATTTGAGGGATTAAAAGAGTTACCTAACTAGGATAGAAAATTAGGAAAGAAATTAACCCAAATCTATTTGAATTTGAAGTTAAAATCCCTCCAAATTATATCTACCTAAATTAGAAAAGCATTCAAGACAATTAATGGGAGGTTAGGGGATGGATGGGGAGGGTGGGCGGCGGTATGGGGGTTTGGTATGGAAGTGGTGGTGGAGCCAAGATGGGGCACGAGCGATGGAGGGGAGAAGGCCAAGGGAGGATAATCCCTTAAGGGAATTACTCAAAGCAAAATACAACTAATTAATCCCTAAACAGCCCCCAAATTTAAATTTTCCTCCCAAACCGTTGCCCCAATCAAAGATTGGGCCCCATACCTATTCCGCCACCATCCAGGTCCTTGAAATTAAAAAGAGTTACCTATTTGAAATTTGAAATTAAAAGGAATTAACCAGCTCTCAATCATATATTAATCATATCTTATAAAAGTTTGCTAAAGAAACTTTTGACTGCATAATTTTAATAATATTTACAACAAATAAATTTGGCTCATTAATCATCTCGTTGACTTTTATTCAGCTCAATCTGAGTCCCAAAAAAAATCCAATTTTTCATAGATCCTGAATTTTCTAGCCAAATCAGAAAGCTCAAGAACGTAACCCTAAGCTACAGCAAACAGTTGAAGAAGTGAAAGAGGGGGTAAAGAAGGATTTACCGTGCAAAAGAGCAGAAATACTCCCCATCGGCATGTAATCATACACCAGCAGCTTCTCATTCTGGCTGTAGTAATAAGCCCTAAGTGGCACAATATTCTCATGGTTCATGGAACCCACTGCTTCAATCTTCTCCCTGAATTCCTCCTCCGCCAATATCACCTCCCTCAGCCTCTTCACCACCACCACCGTTCCGGCCTCCAACTCCGCCTTGTACACCGTCCCAAACGTTCCCTTCCCCAATACCTCCGCTGAAGCCCGCAGCAAATCCTCCAAATCAAACTCTGGTGCTCCCACATTCCCCAAAAACATCAATCTCTTCCCCATCTCCGGTTTCTTTAACACCGCCTCCGGTCGTTTCGCTAGCGCCGCCTCGCGTGCCCTAGCCTTACTCCCGCGGCACAATAACACAAAAAGAATCAGTACTATAACTACTAACGCCGTCGAACCAACCACGACTCCGGAGATGGCGCCGCCGGACAGCTTACTCCCCCCTCCACCTCCCGCGGCCTCCGGAACAGTCATCGGTGAGATCCCGTTGGGGCATGGAGGTAGCGGGCCACCGCAGAGCGAGGTTCCCTTAAAAGAGCTCGACGGCATCTTCCAAAGAATAGAAGGCACGGAGCCATTCAGTCGGTTATAGGAGACATTGAACTGCTCCAGTTTCGGTAGATTAAGATCGGGGATGCCGCCGCTGAGCTGATTCCTCTCAAGGTACAGCGTCTCCAGTCGGGAGAGATTGTTGAACTCCGGCGAAATCCCACCGGTGAAGCCATTCCCGGCGAGGTTGAGACGAATGAGCTTCTGCAGCGAGAAGAGCTCCGGAGGTATAAATCCGGAGAACCGGTTTTGCTGGAGATATATATTGCGGAGTTGCGCAGCGCCGTTGAGGTCCGGCGGAAGGCCGCCGGAGAGATTGTTAAAGCGGAGGCTTAGGCTTCGGAGGGCGGTGAGATTTCCAAGGGTTCCGATGGGGATCTCTCCAAAGAGCCCGACGGCGGGTAGGCGGAGGAAGACGACACGGTTGTGGAGGCAGCCAACACCGTGCCAAGTGCATGGGGAGTTGGTCTCGTTCCACTGGAGCGCAGTGTGTCCGACGGCGATGCGGAGAGTGAGGAGTGCGGCGCGGTCCGAGTTAAGGTTGGTTTCTGCGCCGGCGAGAAGGGGGAAGAGGAAGAGAGCGAGGAGGAGTCGGCGGAGGAGCGGCGGTGAGATCATTGGGTGGTGAGCGTATTCTCTGACCGTACAGAAAACAGGTAGTGTTATAAAATCCCGCCGCTTTTACCACTTTATTTTAATAATAATCGATATAATTTAATTTATTATTAAAATATTTTTTTTCTTCATTAAAATCTTATCTTCGCCCTTATTTTTGGCTTGGCAAGAGGTGTGTTATTTTAAAAAGATGGGTAGAGATATCAGTAAAGAACTCATTCTTAGGGGTGTCAATTTTTGACACGACTCGAAACTCGATCCGAAAAAATTCGGGTTCGGGTCAACCTGTTTGTGAAACGGGTTGGGTTCAGGTCAATAAACTAGCACATTTTTAAAAACGGGTCGAGTTCGGGTTGACACAGCAACCCGAAATTAACCCTAAAATCCTCTGCCCGGGTCTACTGTCCGCCACGCCCTAAGCGTCAGCTGTCAAGTCGTTAGTCGCGTTGACGCTTGCGCGGTGCGCGTCCCACGCAAGCGTCGAAACTGTCAAGTCTTGCGTGGTGCGCGTCCTGAATTGGCCTGCTGTCGAAGCATCGCGCCATCGCGTCGCGTCACTAGCTGCCGGCGCGTACTGTCGTTGTAGCCTGCCGGCCCTGCCGCTGCTCCGCCATTGCTGCTGCACCGCCGAGAGTAGCGATCGGAAACCTAGGCATTTGAGTTTTTTTTTTTTTAATCTGAGTCGGGTCATGTCAACTCGGTAACCCGCGCAGGTCGGGTCCGTGTTGAAAAAGCCAACCCATTTACAAAAACGGGTCGGGTTCGGGTTGACCTCTTTAGAGCCCGGTCAATTCGAATTCGACCCAAACCCGACCCGCTGACCCGAATTGACACCCCTACTAGTTCTAATTAGGGGGTAAAAGACTAATCCGATTTAAATTTGATCCTAAAAATTTAGATTAAAGTTGAATAATTTAATAAATCGGTCTGGTTTGAGTTGAGAATTTCGACCTGTTGATTAAATAAGTTGGGATCGAGTTCTCTCGTGGATACAATTTTAATCTGAAATGGCTCATTCAATTGTTTTTTTTTTTTTTTAAGATTTTTTAATTTGTTGGAATGATTATCTTATTTTTATTAATTAATTTTAAATTTATTGTTAAAATAATAATAATAAACGGGTTAAATAAAAGTTCTTGAGAAAGAGCGGTAAATATAGAGATGAGAAGAATTGATGGGTTAAATAAAAAAAGTTAAGAGGATTAAGTTAATAAATGTTTTTTTATTAGATATATTTTAGCTTTATTTAATTAAAATTTTGAATAATTAAACATGTATTATTTAATTAAAATTAATTTTATAATTTTATAATTAATCCTAATAAAGAAAGCGAAGTAATGGTAATTAATAATAATTTACATTTAATGCCACTGTTCTTACGTTGCGCTGACGATCTTAATTCTTATTTTTAAGGGGCGACCAGGCTAAGTTTTAGAGCTGATTATTACAGTTTTATTTTTTTTAATATTATTTTTGGACTATTAAATCATATTTCTTAAAAAAAAAAATATTTTTTTAATATTAAATATAATAATTTGATGCAAATTTTAATACTGAGATGTTGTCAGGTAATTATTAATAGCTGCGTGTCCCATTCAGGACAAATTATTGCATCAGGTCACCTGACGGAGAGATCCGTTCGGATCCTCTCTGTCTACAGTAAAGCGCAGGTTATTGTAGCACACTTGCGCTTTACTTGCGCTTTACTGTTGATACGGCATCGCAAAATCATCTTGATCGGGCACGAATCTCGAGGCAAAACCTAGTTGGAAACTTCAAAAATTAATTTCGGGAGCATATGAACTCCGATTTCAGCGAGCTTACAGTCAAACTGAGCGTCTCGGAAATACAAACCCAACGACACCAAGATCAACCCAATCCGAGCCCAAATGAGTCCGAATCAAAGGTTCGAAGCGCTGTTGGAAGGTTCAAACCGCAATTTGAGTTACCAAACGGTCTTTGATTTTGACGAACTTATACTCGAATCGAGCGGCTCGACGAGACGAATCCAACGAGCCCAAGATCATCGAATTCCGACATCATTAAGGCCTTCAAATGTCCAACGAACGGTGCATGATCGAAGGATTCGATATCGGCCGTCCATTCGGATCACTCCCAATTCGCCCTTGATCTCACGCCTATTTATGGGCTGTGCCACTCCAGAAAAACTATAAATAGAGCCCTCATTCTACACCAAGGGACGGAAGTGAAGAGAGAGAAGAAGAAGAGAAGGAGAAGGAGAAGGAGAAAGGGGAATAGGAGATTCCTCACCTCCTCGACCACCGCCGCCGGAGTATTTCCTGCCGCCTGAAGACGCCGGAACTCTGCCGGATTTTCAGAAAACGCAGGGAATTCACAGGATTTTGTGAAGTTCGTGGAAGAAACAAGCTGTATTTGGATTATCCCGGCTTGTGGGACGAAATCCGCCATTTGTATTCAACAAAAACACTAGTGAAAATTTGCAACTGGGCGAGGCCCCGTGGTTTTTCCCATTTTTGGGTTTTCCACGTAAAAACTCTTGGTGTTCACTCCTTTCTGTTTGTGTGTTAAACTTACGTGCAACGCTCGGACGCGAATTTACAAACTCTACCGCCGCGTATTTTCTAACACGCAACAACTGTAGACAGAGAGAGATCTCTCCGTCAGGTGACCTGATGCAATAATTTGCCCCCATTCAGAGGAGGATAAATTAATATTTTATAAAATATTTTTAAATGTAAAATTTTCATAAATAATGTTAATAGGAGCGTATTAAATTTAGTAATTGAAGCAAAAAATCAAAATACATCACACAAGATAATATAAGTGTTGGATAAATTATCAAATAATGGGGGAGTCAATAATTACCTAAGCACAATATTAACCATTAATTCAATAACACAAACTATATCGAATTAATTCACTAACATCAAAGTCAACGTATGTTTGAAATTACCTTAGCACAATATCAACGATCAATTTTTATTGATTTATGCAAAAAGAAAAAAAAAATCTAAATGTAAAACTAAGGCTTCGTTTGAGGAGAAATTATTCACTGACACCGAACTACCCAGAGGTGTTTTAAAATGCGCAACGTCACCCGGTACACAATTACGATACACAACAAATAGATAACGTGCCACGTTCTAATTCGCCTCTAGATGAGGTCTGCATCTACATAGAATAATTTCAGTCATTTGAGACTGCTTTTTTACTGCTCCGAAAAGCAGCTTTTTAGTAACCACCCAAGGTTCCATCGAAAGGTCTTTGACGATCTCGAAGTGCTCACAAGACAAAAGCCTCCTGTTCAGCCCTCATTAGCAAGCTCGCCCACTTCCACTCGCTAGTACACATTTGATATAAGGGAACTCATCCTAAGACGGAGTAGGAACAAGAGACGGAGCAATTCATCGAGCCATTCGGAGTGTGACACATGTTTAAGGTGGTCTCTACTACGGGTCATTAATTTGTATACTTTATCCATTTTTATGCCGTCTTTTATGTAGTTCTTAAATCCCCATAAATAAAACGTGAAAGATGAACTTTTTAGTTCTTTTTACATTTTATATAGAATACTTGAGCTAGTAAATCATTCTCCATAGAGTTTTTCCTCATTTTCTTTCCATTCTCACACAGGTTCATCGGTCCTATCTCTTAGAGATTGCTTACGAGTAAGGTTTGGTGTCACCCACGGACAAACTTGAATCCAACACATACCTCATAAAATAAATAGATTTATGTATTATGCATTTAAATTTCACTATTTACATATAAAGCACTTAAAACATAAAAAATAACACCTACCGCTACAACCCCACCACGAGTCCACGACGTTGGTCTCATCGCCTTTCGTATGCCTCAAATCATCTCATGCTCCCTCTCTCATCTCAATCTCTCTCACTTACATATATGCAATGCAAAATATTAGATTTTTTTTGTTTTTTTAATTTTAAATTGAATTAGTTATTGTAATCAATAATAAAATTTTATATTCTTGTGTTTATTTTACATTTTATGAGCCCTTTTAAAAAATTGAATTTTATTATTTTTTATATAATTCAATTATCATTGTTTGAGAGGATTGTAGTGGAGGAGATATTATTACGTGATGAGTCTGGATAGAAGAATCGTTCGGATTCTATGATGGTACATAACAAATACACAACAATACATAATTTTATTTTTTGCTGTGTATTTACTGTCTTCCCTCAGAGAATTCAGACGATCCTCTCGTCCAGGCTCTCCATCTAATAATTTCTCGTAACAGAGTGCAAAGGAGGTTAATGTCAAACAACATTATGGTTCGCATAAATGTAATCTCTCAACAACAACAACAACAACAAAAAACCTTTGCTCAGTATCAGTTTAGAGCTTAAGAAACATTTATTTTTTCCTCTCAAACGACATACATTAGGGTTTCTTCATGCCAATACAAGGAATCCTTCCACATAAGCTTGTTTAGGGTCGGACAATGTCTTGACATTGATGCACGACGCTAACAATTTCTACACCCACAACTTGACATCTCATCTTTGACAACATCTTCTTAACATTGACGATCAACACCAGCTCAACATCGAACACAGACGCCCTCTTGACATTGACGTCCGATACTTATTGCATAACATCGATGTCTAACTCTCGACAATATTGTCATCTCTTCTCTCGATGCCTGATACACGACATTGATGTCCAACTCTTGGCATCCTAATATTAATAATTTTAAATACAAACTCTAATTAAATAACTTATTATTTCTAAATTTATTTTAATATTATATTAATTCCATTTTCATACACTTTTTGAAATATAAAAATTATAATATTTTGTCCAACCCATGTCTTATATTTTCAATAAATTACGTGCCATGTGTCTGTATCATCGTGTCAGTGTCTGTGCATCATAAGTCTCAACACAACCCATGAATGTTATCTTCAAGTCTGCATTTTTTAAGTATTTTTCTCCATCCAAGTAGTTTTCTAAGAGCCTACTACTTAAGTCCATCTTCTTAAATTCCTCATATGGGAATCTTGAAACTCCAACTAATGGGGACATCAGAGTATGAATCGTATATTAGAAGTGTGGCCGTCAATTTGCGGCCACGATCGCGTCGTTGTATTTTGAGTTATTTCATGTATTTGTTTTATTATGTTATTTGTTATTTATGTTGTATTTTATTTTTCCCGTGTTACCCCTTGCTTAAAGGAAGTCGTATGTAAACCCTAAGGACATTATCATCTTTCTTATTTTGAGTCTTATGTACGAGACTATTTATAGCCCCTATGTTTCCCTTCGAAAATGAATGATTGAATGATAAAAAAATTTTGTGCTATTGCTTGAGCTCTTGAGAGATCTTGAGAGTGCTTGGAGAGAGAGCGAGATCCCTAGGAGCGTGAATTTGGATTACCCACCAACCTTGGAGACGGCTGGGTTCGTGGTTCTAATTCTTTATCTCGTTGTCACCCTTTCTTTATCCCATAGTTGTTGGCCAAGAGTTCTCCCGGACCCCTAAGCCGCCGGCCATCTAGCCCCACCTCAACCTGCCGCCTAAGTCCCTGTAATATCTCGTTCCCTTACTGTTCCTCTCTGATTTGGATTTTCCTCCCAGAATCGGCCAGGACGAAGTTTGGATCGTCCAGGCCGATCAGTGCATTGAAAACAGCTGATTTCTGGAGCTATTTCTGGACTGAATCGTCCAGGACGATATTGAGATCGGCCGGGACGATTTGCACTGTTCCTAAAAATCGTCCTGATCATCGCCCTGGAGTATCGGCCAGGACGACCAGAATTGGTCTGATCGTCCAGGACGATTGAGACGATCGGCCAGGCCGATCCATGTATGATATAAGGAAATGAGCTCGTTTTGAAGAGAGAGAAATTCATTTTAAAATATCAGATATTTTGAGGAGAGAGAAAGAGAAAGGGAAAATGAGGAAAAGCTTGGTTTTGGAGGCCGCGGAGCGCTTTTCGTCCGACGCTGCTGTTGGGAAAAGTGTAGATCTCGTGGTAAGGACTCCGAACCTTACTTCTGTTTTCGAAGATTTTGTGTTTTGACCGAGTTGTGATCTGTTTTGTGTTTTCGTAGTCGACTTTTCGACATGGTTTTGATTTGACAAGACTTTCACCGCACAACTTTTAGTATGTTATAGATATGATTATTGTACACGATTTGACTGTATTCTACGAAGATTTTACCGGTCGGAATTGATTCTACGCGATTTTAATTGAATAGGAAATTATCAGGACTTGATTTGATTTGGATTCTATAGATTGATAGTCTTGCATTGATGCCGTGGTTATTCTGTTGTAATTTGGTGAAATTCAGAATTTGTCTTTTTGCAGGCTTTTTGTGTAATTTCGATAGACTACCGTTACTCTGCCCGATTTTCGTATGATTTCTGATTTTCCCGGAATTGATAGATTGAATTGATCTGCTTTTGACTATTGATGTGATCGTTTTCGATTTCTTTAATATTGCTTATTGCATCGATTATTGCATTGATTGATTGATTGCTGAAAGACAAGTGGAAACCTAGTTGAACGTTGGTTATAGAAACCAACGTGTATTGAACGAACTACAACAGCACTATTGATATTGAACGAACTACAACAGCACTATTGATATTGAACGAACTACAACAGCACTATTGATATTGAACGAACTACAACAGCACTATTGATATAGATTGACCACTACAACAGCACTATTGATATTGAACGATTGATAACTACAACAGCATCATGACTAGTGTTTGGGCTTGTCGAGTAAGACCAGTGTATGAAATTGCATGTACATGTTATTGCATCGCATTAGATTTCCTGATTTGTATTGATTTATTGATTTCGGATCGGTTTATTGATATTGATTGGATTTATCGAATTGATTTACTATTGTACGGATTTCATTGATTTCATCGATTGACTACTGAGTATTGATTCCACTGAGCATTGATATAGAAATGGATGGATATAGATATTGCATTGATAGTATGGACATCGTACTACTGCTTATAGATTTATTGTACTGCTGCCTATAGATTTGATGGATTCACTGTTGCTGCTGTTTTACACCGTATGGACTGTTTTATAGATTCATTGCTTCGTATCGCCTTTCTCGATTGATTTCAATTGATTAGACCGCATTGATTTGATAGCATCGATTTGATTGACGACGTTGATTGATTTAGTTGATTGATTGAATTGATTTATCGAATTGCCTGCCGCTATCATTGACTGGTTTTATTGACTATTGGATTTCCGCTGCATTGACTCATTGACCATTGACTGATTCGGATTGAATAGATTGACATGCATATTGATAGCATCACCGTGCTTTGATTTCAGTTGTAGGCTTTGGTGACCTGCTGGGCTTTGTAAGCTCATTATATGTGGTTAAAATTTTCAGGTCCGAGCAAGGCAACTGGAATGGAGTTCGATCAGAATGTCAGACGAATCCTTTCGCTACGCGGATCTCGGGGCATTACAAGTGGTATCAGAGCGAGTGTAGTGAAAGGATTTGATTGATAGTTTGATGGAATGAATTCATTCTGCATACATAGTGATTGACATGTGATTGATTGCGTTGTGTGTTTTGTATGGCTTTTGACGAGTTTTGATTTGGATTTTGATCGATTTGTTTTGCGTTGTTTTTGCTTCGTACCTTTAGGGAAATGTCGGGACGACATTTTTCTAAGGTGGGGAGATTGTAATATCTCGTTCCCTTACTGTTCCTCTCTGATTTGGATTTTCCTCCCAGAATCGGCCAGGACGAAGTTTGGATCGTCCAGGCCGATCAGTGCATTGAAAACAGCTGATTTCTGGAGCTATTTCTGGACTGAATCGTCCAGGACGATATTGAGATCGGCCGGGACGATTTGCACTGTTCCTAAAAATCGTCCTGATCATCGCCCTGGAGTATCGGCCAGGACGACCAGAATTGGTCTGATCGTCCAGGACGATTGAGACGATCGGCCAGGCCGATCCATGTATGATATAAGGAAATGAGCTCGTTTTGAAGAGAGAGAAATTCATTTTAAAATATCAGATATTTTGAGGAGAGAGAAAGAGAAAGGGAAAATGAGGAAAAGCTTGGTTTTGGAGGCCGCGGAGCGCTTTTCGTCCGACGCTGCTGTTGGGAAAAGTGTAGATCTCGTGGTAAGGACTCCGAACCTTACTTCTGTTTTCGAAGATTTTGTGTTTTGACCGAGTTGTGATCTGTTTTGTGTTTTCGTAGTCGACTTTTCGACATGGTTTTGATTTGACAAGACTTTCACCGCACAACTTTTAGTATGTTATAGATATGATTATTGTACACGATTTGACTGTATTCTACGAAGATTTTACCGGTCGGAATTGATTCTACGCGATTTTAATTGAATAGGAAATTATCAGGACTTGATTTGATTTGGATTCTATAGATTGATAGTCTTGCATTGATGCCGTGGTTATTCTGTTGTAATTTGGTGAAATTCAGAATTTGTCTTTTTGCAGGCTTTTTGTGTAATTTCGATAGACTACCGTTACTCTGCCCGATTTTCGTATGATTTCTGATTTTCCCGGAATTGATAGATTGAATTGATCTGCTTTTGACTATTGATGTGATCGTTTTCGATTTCTTTAATATTGCTTATTGCATCGATTATTGCATTGATTGATTGATTGCTGAAAGACAAGTGGAAACCTAGTTGAACGTTGGTTATAGAAACCAACGTGTATTGAACGAACTACAACAGCACTATTGATATTGAACGAACTACAACAGCACTATTGATATTGAACGAACTACAACAGCACTATTGATATTGAACGAACTACAACAGCACTATTGATATAGATTGACCACTACAACAGCACTATTGATATTGAACGATTGATAACTACAACAGCATCATGACTAGTGTTTGGGCTTGTCGAGTAAGACCAGTGTATGAAATTGCATGTACATGTTATTGCATCGCATTAGATTTCCTGATTTGTATTGATTTATTGATTTCGGATCGGTTTATTGATATTGATTGGATTTATCGAATTGATTTACTATTGTACGGATTTCATTGATTTCATCGATTGACTACTGAGTATTGATTCCACTGAGCATTGATATAGAAATGGATGGATATAGATATTGCATTGATAGTATGGACATCGTACTACTGCTTATAGATTTATTGTACTGCTGCCTATAGATTTGATGGATTCACTGTTGCTGCTGTTTTACACCGTATGGACTGTTTTATAGATTCATTGCTTCGTATCGCCTTTCTCGATTGATTTCAATTGATTAGACCGCATTGATTTGATAGCATCGATTTGATTGACGACGTTGATTGATTTAGTTGATTGATTGAATTGATTTATCGAATTGCCTGCCGCTATCATTGACTGGTTTTATTGACTATTGGATTTCCGCTGCATTGACTCATTGACCATTGACTGATTCGGATTGAATAGATTGACATGCATATTGATAGCATCACCGTGCTTTGATTTCAGTTGTAGGCTTTGGTGACCTGCTGGGCTTTGTAAGCTCATTATATGTGGTTAAAATTTTCAGGTCCGAGCAAGGCAACTGGAATGGAGTTCGATCAGAATGTCAGACGAATCCTTTCGCTACGCGGATCTCGGGGCATTACAGTCCCCCACTCCATCCCCTCCCCACGGCCAAACCCACCCACCGCCGACCACATTGGCTTCTTTCCCCTTCCTACGTGCCACCTCGCCTTTCCTAAATTAGATGTCATGATTTTGGTAATTCTATTTATGATTGAATTCAATTTTATTTGAATTTGGAATAGCTACCTAATTTATGAAATCCTATTTTAGGAAACGTACTAAATCCCTTCATATTTAAATTATAAATTAAGATGGGAGGAGATATTTCTTTCCAAACTTAATTCAATAATTAAAGTAAGCATTAAAGACCTCATTAAACTCCTCCCCTCCCTCCAAGTTCAAATTTCCTCTTGGCTACCTCCCCATTTGAAATTAAGCATCATCTCTTAATTTGGGAAGATTTAATTTCAAATTCAAACTTATTTGAATTTGGAATACTTTCTTAATTTAGGAAACCTATTTTATGAAAGTTACTTAATTAAACCCCATTTGAATTTCAAATTAAAGGGTATTTAATTATTTCTTTCCTAATTCCTAAATCTCAAATTAAGTAACCCAAATCCCTCCCCAAAATCTCTCCCTATCACATTGATTGTCGTCGGCCCCCTATTGGGTGGGATTAGAAAATTCTTTCCTAAATCCCAAATTCCCCTTTTGGAATCAATTCCAATTTCCCCACCTCTCTACTTGGCCGAAACCCCCCTAGTCCCCACCATTTAATGTATTTCCATTAGAGAACTTCTCTAATTGAAAATCAATTAACCTCCTCCCATCTATCTTTGGAATAATTTCAAATTCCAAGCCCCTAAAGCCTCCACATGCAAATCTAAAATTGAAACATCAAATTTTGATTAATTCTTCTCCTCTAACCTAACCCTAATGCCAACCTGTGATTCCCCACCTATGGCCAGCCCTCTCCCCCTCTTTCCCTTTGGAATTTGCAAGATGAGTTCCTCTCTCTCTCCATAGAGACCTTCAAGGGAAGTACCAACTAGCGTGTTCAACACTTTACACTAGAGAAACTTCTTACTCTCTAAGTTGAACCTTCAAGGAAACAACGACAAACTTCTTCAACATCTCATCTACTTGCTTCCGGACTTTGACTAAGGTGAACTTCTCCCCTTCTTTAATTACCTTTCTAATCCCCTAATCTTGTTTGTGATGAAGAACCACAAGGAGCCAAGTTTCGCTTTATGCCTAAGCTTAGTAAACGTAGGATTTTGTTTCGCCGTTGCCAAAGCTTAATCAACGTAGGATTGAGTTCAATTTATATGTTTCTAACCTAATTGTTATATTAGGGATTTTATTGAAAACTATTTACTTTGCATGTTATTAAATTTCTAACTTGTTTTGATTCCCCAAGTGCTCGTCATGTGGCATAGCCTAAACGTAGGAACCCCTCTTTTATTTTCTATTGTCATTTTGATTGCTAACAGTTTTAATCTTACTTGCTTATTCAAGAAATCGTGCAATTCTTAACGCATCCATTTTAAAAAACATTTTAGTCCTGCATCACCAACTTAATTATGAGAGAAAATTCAACAACTCCAACGGTTAACATAATAGAGTATTCATCGTTTTCATCAACCAGCATCAATAACAAACAAATTAGGGCACAGAGCACTATAATATCTTTATACATATATGATTATAGTGAACATTTGCACACACAACACCATAACTCAATTAATTCGATTCCATAAAAGATAATGAGAGAAAAAAGAAACGATTCAAACAAGATTTGAATTGTAATTGAACCATGCTCTAACCATACTTGAACAAACCTCAAACATTATTTGAACATTTCTCGAATATTACATCAATCATGTTTGAACATTATTCCAACCATGTTCTAACATTATTCAAATAATGTCCGAGTCGATGTTCGAACCTTATTCAAACATTATTTTTCGAACTTTATTAGAACCTTATTCAAGTATCATCTTTCAAAATTATTTGAACCTTCTACAAAGATGACAGCTAATGTGATGTTTAATGTCATTATGGATTTAGGATTTAGCACGTCAACAACACATTCAAACCTAAATAATCAAACATATAACATCATAACTCATCCAACCATGTTCTAACATTATTCAAATATTGTACGAGTCGATGTTCGACCCTTATTCAAACATTATTCTTCGAACGGTATTAGAACCTTGTTCAAGTATCATCTTTCAAAATTATTTGAACCTTCTACAAAGATGACAGCTATGTGATGTTTAATGTCATTATGGATTTAGAATTTAGTGCCTGAACAACACATTCAAACCTAAATAATTAAACATATAACATCATTACTCTTGAATAGAAATGATGATTGGAAAGTGGCGATGGTAGCGAAAAGGAAGGATCGAGTAACTCCTTAATGGAAAGTTAATGTGAACCTTGAGCAAGGGTTTTAAATTCTATTTCTATATAGCAAGAATACTTCGACCAGAAATAAACTTCCGAGAAAAATAAAATACAGGTACAATTGATCAATTATAACTATTATGGGGCAATATAAAGTCATATTTCTATTTTCAATTTTTGTGCCTCATAATAACCTGCAATACCCACCATCCCTCCCCATTCTACAAATAAATTAAAAAAGAAAAAAGAAAGACTAGTATGTTCAACCAAAGCATTTCACTCAATGCTGATAACAAGGAAAGCATTTTATACGTACGTTCGTGCATGTCTCTATGCATATATAGCTCATTATGATTGACCCAAGGAAAACCTAGTTCTCAATCTTTCAGAGCTTCATTGCCCTTGCCCAGTCCAGCTACTTAGCTAGCCAATACAGAAATATCTAAGAAAACAAAGAAACCAATTTATTGCAAGCTTCAAGTTCACAGGTATTCTCCACTATAAAATTTAGTATTTTCCCACAATATCAAAAAAAAAAAAATCACCTACCAGACATCAAAACTGCAAACTCTCCTAGAATCCAAATTTTTTTTTTTAAAAAAAGTGGCAATAGCTATAAAATAAAAATATGATACTATTGGCTATTGATATAAAAACTTACGACTGCAATTTCCCCTCATTCATCTTTCTTTATAAGTCTGTTTGTGCCATGTCGTAGCTGTGAACCAAAGCTGCGATAGTTTCTGCCTATCACAGAGAAAATACAGGTTACTAAAATAGCTCCAACAGCAAAAGCGAACGTGGGTTCAGCTCGAACAGAGGGCAACGTTGGAACTGCTAAATGCGTGGATATCGAAGCAAAATTACTCCCTGGTTTATTTCTTCTGCAAAAGTTTGGAAAACGTTACTGTCAGACAATATGGGAAAGCCATGATGGGCTTAATGAAATATCTCTTTATGTTGCATAGGTATAGTTTGGTAAAATCAATTTATATATTGGAATTCAAATGTTAAAATATAAGTTTCATGCTCTCTTAATGTTCTTAAAATATTAAAGTTCAAAATAATCCCCCAACTATTTCATGTGACCAATTTAATTTCAGAATATTATATTTCTCCATCTTAGCCCTTGGACTAAATAAAATGAATCCCAAGTATTCCTCAAGTAAAAATTGATGGGAATTGTCGTGCAAAATAAATCTCAATTTAGTCCCTCCACTGCATCTATTGATCATAATTTAGTCATTGGGGGATTATTTGAGATCGATTTGCATAGTTGAGTGACAAAATTGGAAAAATGTGATTCTCTGCAACTAAATTATGCACATGTGAATGATCAGAGGACTATTTTGAACTTTTATTTCTCAGTCCTATTTATTTGAAGTTTTGCCCTTCAAAACACTTTGCAGATGATGACACAAGACATCTAACAAAATGGAGCCTGGTTTTCCCATTTCATCGAGTAGATGAGACATTGAGAAAGCATGTAGCATAGACTTCCACCAACGGCATAATAAACTTCCCATAAAATAGCACTCTAAACAAAAGGGTATTAAAATGGACATCTCATATTAATGCTAATAATTTCTTCAGGTTCATCATACTTGTAAAAATATTAGAATTCATCCATGCACATCTAACTTCCAAAATCCTAACATGCATAACTGTTAAATTCAAGAATTGGATAGGAAAAAGGCTTAAATTTTATTATATAAAGCTATTCCTATTGATAGATCTATACAAGATTTCTTAATAAAAAAACAAATAATTATAGAATCACGCATAATTGCCTTAATATAATCATTCTCAAATCAGCCACCCAAATATAGGAGGAGATCATCGAGATCTAGGTGAGTCTCCCACGGATCCCCATGCTTGTTGTGGGATCAAGGATCAAGGAATAGCTGAGATTTAACAGCGTGATTCAGATGAGCCTCTCACGGATCTCCATGTTGGCTATGGGATAAGGGCTAAGGGATGATTGAGATTTAACCCCCCCCCCCCCCCCCCCCTCATGCTGGAGAATACAGATCTGTCATTTTCATCTTGATAATTAGTCTTAAAAAATTAGAGTTATCAAGTCCATTGATGCACCATAGAGTCCTCCATTTGGTAAGAACTTTGGGAGAAATTAGCTTCAAATATTACGGTGGAAAATGATAGCAATGAAAGCTATATTAAGTAGGGCAACAATAAAGAATACATTGCTTATAAGAGAAGGCTGACAATGAAGGCATGACAGCAGGAAAAACAAATCTATTTTTAGGGTTGTGACAAGCTTCAAGGACAGCATCAAAAAAACACGTCTCAAGCGGCTCAACACTTGTCATGCAAATCTCCTCCCGTCTAATCGAGTCAGCCTTCAACCCAATGCAAACCAATTGTCTGAATCCACCTAAACACTCCTCTTCGATCGACCTTGTGCAAGGTCTCTAATCCCTCTGATTTGATCGCAGGAAGGAGTGCATATCTTGCACTCTTGCTTGTCCTAGCCCCAGACTATCACAGGAAGCAGTGCATATCTTGTCTCAGCTCTTTTTGTACGCACGCAAGAGGTCTCCTTCACTCAACTTCTCTCGCATCTACAAGATCGACTCTGGCAGTTGCACTCGAGAGGAGCCCTTCTGCTCAATCTCTCCTCGATCTTGGACACACGAACGAAGCAAACATAACAATATTCCCTAGAATTCTGACAATGAAGGTTGGTGGTAAAAACCTATATTCCTCGAAATTTTGGCAATGAAGGTCGGTGGTAGAAACATGTATTCCATAGAATTTCAACAATGAAGGATGGTAGTGAAAACTCATAATTCCGGCAATGAATGCTGATGGTGAGAACCAGTATTCCTTAGAATTCCGGCAATGAAAGCCGGTGGTGGAAACCTGTATTCCTCAAAATTTCAGCAATGAAGGTTTGGCGGTGGGAACCTGGAGAACCAGCAAGCGTCAGTTCCTTCGGGGTAGGATAAAGTGCTTCTAATCTCTTTATAGTCTCACCCTCGATATCCACAATCAACTCCCTACTCAGAAAAATTTTCAAAAAGAATTATTCTAGGCATCTCCAGAGTCTACCTCGAAATTGAGGCTTAAGCATGGGATTAAACAAAAACGGCTGTCATACAGCCTGCCGTTCTTGTATATATTCTGTGAAACAAAATAATTAAGCGAGGGAATTGATTCAGGCTTGCTGGTACTGAAGAAACAATATGCAGTTTGGGAAGGGCATGTAATTTTCAAGTTAGAAAGCATACCCAAACAAATTCCTAATAGAACCCCAAAAAGATTGATTAGGTCTTCTTCTACGTTTTCTTGAAGCATTTGGTTGTTGGTTTCTTGTTTGCTGTTTACTGCCATCATACTGAAACACCCCTGCAATATTTATAAAAAGAGTGTAAGTTTACTCAAGATGAGAGCCTTCTTTATGAAAAAAAAAAAGAACAACTCTCACCTTTTCGAGGAGTGACGGAATCCTCCAAGGTATTCCTGAGAGAAGCCAATTGTTCAACTAGAAACCTCTCCTTCTCACTGAAAATTTTGACCAAATGCCAACCAAGACAGAAAAAGATACAAAATGAAAAATCCTTTTTTGGATCTTGATAAAATATTCTAAAGAATGCACATCACGTGATTTAGATAAGACAAATAACATTTTCATATCTGAAATAAACTTTCACTATTCTGAAAGGAACTGTCCTATTAGGCTGTTGTTATGCAATCAATACAGATTCTGGTTATAACATTAAAATACTGCATGATTTAAAATACAATTTTCAATACAAATGGACTACGCACAAGTAAGCTCCAGAAGCTTGTGAACCTGTCATATACCTTGCAGCAAATCAATATTTTTCGGATCGAGGGGTAGATGGCTGTATATATATATATATATACACTCAAAAAGTGGAAAAGTTGAAGTAAATAAAATAACAATAAGATATTTGCATAAAAACACTTTAAATGGATAGCTGCATTTAGTTCCCTGTCTTTTCAAACTGTAAGACTTTTTATAGAGAACCAAATAGCCATCTCGTGTACTCATCAGTTAATGTCTTTTTTAATATCTTTATCAAGGTTTTCAATTAATTATGCCTAATGTCATACTTACTATTATAGCTAAACTACCCGTGTTGTTTTTCATCAATTCACCAGCTAGAACCAGTTGAGTTTCATTAAAAAAAACTTGAGGTTTTTTGTTTGTAAGAGGCTTTTTTGGAGAAAATTAACGGGTAAAATCAAATCAAATGCAACTTGTTGGTCGTGTTAGTGTTAGATGAAACTCATAAATCATTGCATATCTATGTTTTCCTTATTTATCATTGTATACTAGAAAGAAAATTAAAATAGGTGTTAACATACAAGCAGCCAGGGCATGCAGGGTAACTTGATGCAAACCTGAAGCCATCAGGATGTGTAAGCATGTGCGTATAAGGAGTTGGTTTGTGAAGGTTCTTTATGCACTGTATGCTTGGGAGGTCGAGGGCATAGGTGGATCAAGGAAAAGGTGCATGCATGATCAAGCACAACACGTTAATGGACAAAAAGGTTCATGTGCTCAATTGTTAATGTCTAGTTTGACTACTTTTAATTGGTCCATGGCCACCTGGGTTGTAGAACAAATACAAGATATCAAAATATTTAATATAATACTTGATAATTTACATCTTTGTGTTGGCTGAGAGTAAAGATTAGTTGAACATATTACGCATAATTGCCATCTTAAGCCATCATTTCTACATAGCATCCTTATGATGTATGTTATTGCATAGTTTACACTCAAGTTAATGCCAGGATGGCCCCACAAACACAGCTTCTACCAGTTACTCCAAATTCCAAATTTTCTTCTTGAACGAAAGGAGTCTGTTCTAATACTTATGGCCAGCCTATCTAAGAATTTTTGGCATATTGTAGTGCTTTTGGCATTCATGTATATGGGCCTTTATAGAGTTATATAATTCTTATGGCTTCTAATATTTTTTTTAGTGAGCTTGATGGATATGAACATCATTAGTCCCATCATGATCATATACTTTTGGCCAGCCTACCTAATAATTTTTATATTAAGAGTGCCTCTATCTCATTAAAAGGGGCAACTAATTTGATCAGATCGGGTGCTACCTTCTATTAATTAGATTTAAGGCACAGCTAAAAACCAATAAGATGTGATAGTCATGTTTTATATTTTTGGTACCTACCTAGGACTATTCAATGGATAAATTGTAATGATGTTGAGGGGGTTTAGTTGCTTTGACGTAGTGGATAAATGTGAATTATGATAGTTAATTATATGATTGATTGATTGTTGAAAACCCACCAAGGCATAATAGGGCAGGCAGTGACAATCAATTTGCTTATTGATCGATCTTCTTATTTGGTAATAGAATATTAATTAATAGGTGGTAATGGCTTAAACCAATTATTGGGTAAAACATTCTTGTGCATTTTGTCATCAAATAAATGTTTGATTTCAATATACAATGACTCACTTAGATATATTCACATTTGAAAAATAAAATCTTGACTATACGCATTACTGCATTTTGATCATATATATGCATGCGTCTGAATCACCTAACCTTCCCCACCCCATGTCACAACCCATTTTAACCCCTTTAATCAACTTCGAGTGTAACAGAGAAGATAAAATCCAGGCAGATATACTTCTTATTAACACCCATCTTGAACTACTTCTGTCAGTAATGAGTGAGTGGGAAATAACTTATCTAGACTATCACAAACAAAACTATTTGTTACTCCCATAATATGACCAGTCTCCTTAACCTTCAGACTAGCATAGCAGACATCCAAATTATCAGGTTACAGCATACAAAACATGGTATATATCAAATAACTAAATATACCAAATAACTCAATTTAACAATTGATCATACACTGATAAATGACCATAACCTGATAATATGGATAATTTGAGAAATAATGTTATCAAGAATATATTAAAAATTTTATCATTTCTTTTACTTATACTAAAGATTGTGTATCTCATTTCATTTTTTAGGGTAGTATTGATTGATTTAACTTCCTTTCATTCCATTTATTTTCTTCTAATGCTACTGATTTCTTGAGATTTCTGCCAAGTCGCCCTCAAGGCCTCCCCAGCTTCCTCTGCAGCTTGTGGCTTGCTCTCCGTAGAAGATTGCTTCCGACTCCAGAGAGAAATGACGGGTGGGAATGGAATGGAAAAGGCCTTAGTTAACTGATGGATGCATTTCCACTAATATAATAATATAATCCTAACACCGATGGATGCATTTCCACTAATGCCAACCACACCTAGCCGTGGGATTGAAGGTTCAAGTGGATCAGCAGATGCATGCAAATGTAAGTGGAATTCAGCTACAGTACACTTAATGAAATGTACAATAATTTTTCCTAAAGTTTGATTTAATTAACCAAGTAATTTATGTTTACCTATTGGCTTATAATCTATATGCGCGATATATATATATGATAAAAAAGAAAAATAGAATTTACTAAAAACAAGTTTGATGTTTTATAGATGTATGATAAAAATGGGGTAAATTTTTTTTGCAAATTTATGCTTACATTTTGAAAAGATTTTGGGTATCACACCACATAAGGACTGAACACATGGCAAACACCATCAAGATTAAAGCTCCCATAGGAGATAGCCACCAAAATCATCTTTAGCAACTCAATCCAGGGCCACCACCCGACTATTTGTTACTTGCTTCTAAAGAACTACTTTCAAGAAATATCCCTTGTGACAGCGGCCTCCCAAGTCGTCGCCCATCACACTTAAATTGATGAGTATCAAAGCATACTATATTAGTTTGCAATCCACCCGAAATTCAAAATTATCACGATCACCATTGTTGACTTCTTCAAGTTGACCCCCCCCCCCCAACAACTTGGCCTCCTCACAAATCAACCTTCTCGGTAAGCTTTATCTAGATCCCAATCTCCTTCAAAGAACTTTCACTCAACTCGGTCTCCATTCTAACGTTTTAAAGTCAACCCATTCTCTACTCCAAGTTCTCATCAATTGATAGCCCACTCATAATGTAATACATCTAAAGCTTATAGGAAGGAAAAGTGTGTTCATCATACATAATGATCCATCATAGCCAAAATATTTCTCCATACCTCACACCTCATCCGAGAATCCAACAGCTAGTCAATCATGACATTGCCCAAAGCCCAATATTTGACATTTCATTGCCTTCATATCCAAATTGTAGACCACATCCCATGCCACTCAAATATTGCATTTAGCCAAGAGACTGCTTATAAAGGTTTCTTGTCCTTTAATAGGTGTCAATAAAAAGATATTATTAAGACATAAACTACTTTTTCAAGCCTTTCTTCTTGGTCTCATCCTTTTCTATCCTTCCACTCTCCTTGCTCCTTGATAAGCTAAGATGGACTTCCCCATACACTATATATACTTAACTTTTCTAACTTTTAATGGACTCCTCCCCCTCACTGCCTCATGGGTAAGGCTACAAAGAAGAATATATACATGACGGTCGCTATGTGCTCTATTGTCTTGCTCTGGCCTTCTCTTCCTCATACACATAAACCCTAATCATCTTATTTATATGAGATCCATCAATGTTCTTTGACTTCTTTCCAAATGAATAATCTAATTACACCACCTCATTGGTTTCCTATAAGCTGATTGATATTTTATCGCCTAATTCAGGAAGTATCTCAGGTCAAAGGCTTGACATTTTCTTTTCCCTCTTCGGAAAGAGGCTAGTGCGGCTAGGGCTGCAAGCGAACCAAACGTTCGACGAGCTACTCGTTGTTCGGTTCGATTAAAACTCGTTCGTGATCGTTTAATTAACTAACAAACAAACTTGAACAATATTTTAAATACTCGATTCTTAAATAAACAAGCTTGAACACTAATGCGTTCAGCTCGTTTATGTTCGCGAACAACATCAGTTGATTTTCATGAACAAGCTCGATAAAAAGCTCGATTAAGGTTCGATTAAAACCACTCGATAAAAATTTAAATAATATGTTATTATAAAATTGATAAATATACATAATATAAAAACTTTATTTATAACATAATAATATAATTATTTTTTATTAATAACAAGAAACATTTCATATTTGTCCATGTTTGTTAGATTGTTTGTTTAGGATGTTCACGAACAAATTTAAGGTTTGCTTGTTCAATAGATTGTTTGCGAAATATGTTCACGAACATAGCTTGTTTAAAGCTCGATAAGCACTAAACAAACGAACATGAACCAAACATGAACACCCTTAAATTAAACGAACCAAACATGAACACTCACATACTCGGCTCGGCTCGGTTCGTTTGCAGCCCTAAGTGCGGCGCCACCCCAATGACAAACAAGTTTTCATCAATCACATCAAACAATTGCTTCAAGATGTTTTTAATACAAACATTATACCAACCAGTAAGTTTGCTTCAATAAACTTAAACCAATGCACTTTTTAAACTATGCATGACTACTAGGAGGATCCATCCACAAAAACATTTCAATGGGGGTCAATGAAGAATGTACACTTCAATAATTCTTGTGCCCATGTTGGGAAAATGTCAAACACATACACGACTTAGACATGCCTTCAAATTTGTGTACAATATGTTCTTTTCTGATCAAAATGTTGACCCATACACTAGCAAGCACAAAAATGACTAAAATTGACGACAGGAGCGAAGCGTCATGTCACTAAACTGCTCAAACGATCTTTGCGCCGATGCGATCGAAACGTTGAATTTATCTAAGAGGGAGCCCATCACAATCGAATCGAGCGAAGATGATCTAAATCGACGATCCATGCACAAGATGTTGCATGGCACTGCCCAAACGATGTCCAATCGCAAAATAGACTTCGTTGTTGGGTTTGAAATGTCTGAATTAAATAGAAATGATTGTGATATTGCTTAAGGACCTCGCGCGAGAAAATCGACATGGATTTTGAAGCAATGACGGACATATCGAGATGCATAGATTTTTTTTTAAATAAATTACGTAATTATATATATATATATATATATATATAACAGGTAAGTGACGACATCCTTTTTATATATATGTATGTATGAATTTTTCTATGTTATATTAAAAAAAATTAATTAAGTTAATTAAATAAAAAAGGATATCGTCACTTACCTGTTATGCGGCACCAACACCGCTCACCTCTCTCCCCTTGAATCCCACAACTCGTCTTGGTTACGTCCTGTTCTTGTTATTAAAGCAACAAAAAACGAAGAGCTCGGGACTTTTGTTTTACATGAAATCTTTCTCACGCGAGAACCTTCATCGCCCGTCTGCCTCCTGCTCTTGTCACACATAATCAAACCTCCCATCCGACCTCCCTTACCAAGCAACTTCATAGCCGAAGACCTGACCCAATCGCATTTTCATGTGCTCAGCTCAGTCCCGTCTGACCTTCCCTCGCGCGACCGAACCCCCGTTCATGCACGAAGCCGCCAGCATGTCCAACATCCCGATCCCTATTCTGACCCGTACAACCCCATTTCCTCCTTGCAAATCGCAACCTGACCTCCTTCCCTCCTCACCTGCTAAATCGAGCCACTCACTCCGTCTCCCAAAGCCGCAGGAAGGACCCCCACATGTGAAGCCTCCATCCCTCCAGCTCGATCACACCCGAGTTCCCCTCTCAAGTGCACGAAGTAGCCGCCTCTCCCTCTTGCCCAAACAACTCTTCCCTACAGCTGATTCCCTCCAACAGTCTTCACACTTTTGCTTTCAACCATCTACCCCATATTAGCTTCCATTCAACTCCCAAGCAGCCACAAGAACACCTCTCCTCATTACCTATTACACCCTATAATTTAGCACCTAACAGTCCTCAACACCACTCCACCTCACAAACCTAACCCAAATTAGCCTACTTCACTCCATCTCCACTTCGTTTTTATATTATTATTTAGTATTTGATATTATACCTCAATGAATGATATTTTTTTATCGAAAATACTAACATTGAGTAGCTTAATTATTCATTTTATATTAATAATTTATTAAAAAAAAAGTATTCTAGCAATAATGTGCTATAGCATGCTTTATACAGTTATGTATTTCTGATGTTAATATTGTACTGTGTCCTTGTCTCATGTTAGTGTCCGTGCTACATAAGTGAGTCTGTCAAAAGATCAAAATTAAAAATTTTCCCTATCAATTTATTCTTCGTTTGATTATCCTTAAATTATGCTAAGCTCGTATCTTTATTTCCTATAATGATATAAATTGATTTCTTCATCAAATTCTAATTAAGAGTTTAATACACAATGACTTTTAATACAAAGAAACAAGAACCTAACCTTGGCTGTCAAATTATAGCATGCGGTTCATGGCCCAACCTTCTTACCATTCCCCATTTTGCTAGGGTGAACAGCTTTCCCATCCCCGTAACATTCTATTCCTTTTTATCATCATCTTCTCAAGAGATCATACGTTAGCACCTTTTTTTAATAATCTCACCATTATCCACCAAAACAGATTTAATTTACATTCTTTTGTATGCCAATCCCAAAACATTAAATAACTGTAGTGATAAAGACTATAAATCTATGCAAAAGTTGTATTCCAAAAGCATTTGAAATAGTTTATAGTTTTATAAATATACTAGAGCTCCTAACAGCAAATAAACAGATATTAAAAAAAATACTGAGAAGTGCACAATATATTTATCTGTATGGAATATCGAGAGAATCAAACCTGATCCTTTTCGGGATTTGAACACGCACAATAAAATGATGATCGCCTCTAACTGAGGGCTTTTTGACATTGGGTACCCCCATGTTAGAAAACTTTAATATGTCTCCAGGTTGCGTCCCAGGAGGAATGCAAAGATCTCGACTTCCCTCAACCGTCTCAACCTAGGTAGGAATTTAGTTGCCCATGTGTAACTGATAAGCATTCATACAACTCAGTTCATTTTCACAAATTATTTAAAATCTATGTTTAAGAAGGACAGGGCAAATCACAATGCATGTAAAGTATGAGCAATTCACTATATTATGAAGAACTAAAGTAAAACAAGCAAAGGAAATGCCACCACATATCTAAATAACGACACAAAGAAATTAACAGAACTTGTCAATCATCTTGTTGACATAAAATAAGATTTACTCTCTACCACTAATGAGGATGAATGAGTACCAAAGAAAGATTTGCATGTTCCAGTTCCTACTAGTCGATCTTCTGTGTAAGTCAAAACAGGTATACTAGTTAAAAACACAGAAATTGAACATTGAGGTCAGTATTTATGAGTTTGGTGTTGCATTTATTTTATTTTTTTTATTTTTAAATCATGCATATGTTTTCAACGCCTATGAGAATGAGATGTGTTCTCTTTAAATTAATTTATTAAGTTTTGTTTGCTACTACGGTCTTTTGATTATGTTATAAGACACAGCCTTCCTATTTCCATTGGTTCAACTAACTTCAATTGTTGATTGAACCATCCATAATGTAGCTTGGACTACAAGTAGGGGTTCATGTTATTTTCTTATTGCTTATTGTGGTAATTTCTTACACGCCATTTAGGCAATCTACCATCTATGATCTGCTCAAGTTTTTTCACATGCTTTGGTTATAGCCTATTGCTATTTTTTTCTTATATAACATCGTAGTCTAGGCTATCTACGATTTTCTACTGTAGTTCAAATTCATAAGCAGGGCTGACAACTTGGACGTTGTTGTGACCCAATGGTTAAAAGATAAGATTAATTCCCTAAGTTCAAGGGTTCGAATCATTTATTTACAATTTATCGTTCATCATTTAGCAGTTAGATTTTAATAACACAACAAACCAGAATACCTTGGTGATCTCAAAACGAATGACAGGTAAATTGACCCTAGCCTAAATTTTATCAATGTGATATCAAACCTGGTGGTGAAAAAGTTTAAAAGGCATTGCCAGAAGAACAACTCAGATTTTGAAGGGAAGAAAAATAGGATAAACCACCAAAAAAATTTTACCTTAATCGTAGTCCCCAATATTGCTTCTATATAATCAAGGCCGATCTCTGAATACAAATTAAGACCTTCCCTTCTGATTCCTGGTTTCTCGTTGACGTGAATAAAAAGATAAAGCTCACCAATAACACCCCTGCATATGATACAAACTTATGGGGGTTGTTATACAGGACTGAACATAATTACCTACGAATGTGTGATGATTTTAGCACATTCAAGTAGAAATAAAGAGGAGCGTCTGTTGTCAACCTTTACAATGATGCGCTGAAACTTCTTATATCTAAAATGCATTAAAAAAGCAACAGATTCACCACATCTAAACACGCAAAAAAGCAATACATCATATAAGGTCACCTCATTCACAGGACAAATAAACATATGAAGTTGAATGGCAATTCAGCAGCAGCAACAACAACATCAAGCATTTATCCCACTACGTGGGGTTAGCTACATGAATCATTTTTCTCTATTGTGTCATGTTAAGAGTAAAATTCTCATTTAAATTTGATAAATTCAAATATTTTCTAACCAAGTCTTTTTAGATCTACCTCTAACTTTCTTAACAAAAGTCAAATCTAATACATCTACTTTCCTAACCAGGTCATCAGAAGACAGCCGTTTTATGCGACCAAACCATCTAATAAGGCAAATATTATCATTTTGGCAATTACTTAAGCTGCTAGTGTTATTATGAATATGCAAATATTATCTCAATTCACCTAAGTCATGCCTACTATATATCCATATCGCCTCCGTGAAACTCTAGCATAATTTATGTCAGCCGAGACATACTCACAAATACTTCACCCACTTTTCATCCTCTTCCACCGCTTCCACCTCATTGATCCATGGAATCCATATTGGGCTACTCATCAACAATAGACTATTATAATTATTCTATAATTCTTAATCTGCTTACTCATTAATCCATGAATTATTATAATTATTCAATAATTATTATTTCCTGATTTTGTATATTTACTATTAGAAGTTCACTTGGGATTGTATATATACTACATAAATGTTAGAATGAAATACTAAACAAATTATTGTCATGGCATCAAAGAGCACGTACAGTAGCCTTCATTGCTACATTACAACAATCATGCGGCCTTCGTTGTTGCACTCTCTTCCTTCTCCCTGCATTTTTATAACAGCAACTTTCATCTCAACATTGCCGACAAACATTTCTCATTATTACAATCTTCATCAATGCATTGTATCAAATTAATCTCATTGTTATAGGCTTCATCATTGTTTGCCAAATTTCTTTCATCTTCTACTTTTTTCTATGAACAGAACCAACTGTTCCCTCTCCATGGATAACAATAAAAATATTCACATACCATTGATCCTTAGTTTCTCCTGGTATTGAGGGATGCAACTAAAATCCAACAGCAAAGTTTTCAAACATTCATTCAACATACTATTAAAATGGAAAGAATAATCTTAAGTGGTTGCGATTAGTATGGCTGCAAATGAACCGAACGTTTGACAAGCTACTCGTGGTTCAACTCAATTATAACTCATTCATAATCGTTTGTTTAAATAATAAACATGTTTAACAATTTTTAAAATACTTGACACTTAAATAAAAAAGCTTGAACAGCTATTTGTTCGGCTTGTTTATGTTCATGGCCAAGGGCAGATTCACGCTGGGGCCCTAGGGACATGGGCCCCCACTGGCTGCATAATTACTATCTAATTAAGATCTAATTAAAGCTATTTATGTTCTTGCAAATATACAAAAGAATAGCTTTAATTTTTTTCCTTCCACCTTCTTCAAACTCACGTGTTTCATACTTCACGCACGGCATGCGGAGTCTGCATGCTTCCTGGTCGAGCATCACGACGTCTCTTTGTCTATTTATTTAGCTCCACCGCTGCAAGCCCGCAGAGCTGAACCAAAAAAAAAAACCTTGGCTACTTCTAAAGCTTGCAGGTCGTCGCGTCGATGAAGATGCAACGGTGTCCGAGATGGGGATTCGCCTACCGGTGCCGAAAGATTTTTCACGATTCCGACCCCGTGGTGTTGGTGATGCTGCTAAGGATGCAGTTTCGGACCAAATTTAGCCTGGAGCAGAAGGACGGGATGTTGGAGCTCTCGAGAGACTTGGATGATTGCTTCAGAAATGAGATGAAGAATTGGTGGAAAAGTACTACAACGAAATTGGAATTGGCAAAGGTCTTTTTAAGAAATGGATGCACAATAACAAACACCATTTGTTTGGGCACTCGAGCTCTCGTTGAGGAGAAACGATGAGCGGTGTTTCTCCCTCCGCCTGCTGCTTTGATTGGCGGTGGTGCTGGAGTGCATAAGGTTGAAGAAAATGGAAATGCGATGAATGGTGCCTATTGAAGGAAATTTTAATTTTATGATCTTGTTTTTGCTGCTAAAAAATAAATAAAGCTTGCAGGCCTAACACTACTAACAATGGAAAATACATAGAGTGAGAGTTTTTTTATTTTTGAATTTTTTTAGAGGAAGAGAAGATGGAGCAAATAGTTTACGTTCAACTCAAAATATTTTTAAGAAATGGGTTACTTTCATAGTTCTATGTGTGATATCTCACAACTCTTTTGAATTTTCTAGTAATATCTAAAAATTTGACTCTAATCAGTTTTTATTACTTTTTTTGGAAAATCAATTTATTCTTCATTTTCAGATTATTACAGTTTCATTATTTCAATAATTTATTCTTCATTGTCAATGAAAAAAGTTGACATTCAATAACTTATGCCCTCACATGAAAAAATTTCTAGCTCTGCCCCTGTTCATGGCCAATATCAGTTAAAACTCGTGAACAAGCTCGATATAAAGCTTGTTAAGAAGATTACAACAAAACCAACAACATCAAGCCTTTATCCCACTATGAGGGATAGGCTACATGAATTCTTTTTCTCCATTGTGACTTGTTAAGAGTCAAATTCCTTTTTAAATCTAATAGAAAAATGTCATTTCTAATACTTTCTAACCAAGTCTTTTTAAGTTTACCTCTATCTTTCTTAATATAGCCCAACTCTAATACATCTAGTCTCCTAAGTGAATCATGAGAAGGCCAACGTTTTATGTAACCAAACCATATAAGGCGACCCTCTCTAATCTTATTTGTCACTGGAGCTACTCCAACCCTTTCACGTACATACTTGTTTAGCATTTTGTCTCCTAAGAGTGAAGCCACTCATCCATTTGAGCATTCTCATTTATGTAACATTTAACTTTTATGCTTCTCCTTTAATGACCAACATTTTGCGCCATAAAGCATTGCAGGTCTCACCACCATCTTCTAGAATTTTCCTTTAAGTTTGATGGGTAGTATTCTGTCACACATCAGACCAAATGCATTCCTTCACTTCAACCATCCAACTTGAATTCTACTAATAATATCCTCATCTATTTAACCATCACTTTAATACAATAGATCAAGATATCTAAAACGTGTACTCATTTTAAATAGCCCAAAGTCATAATCCCACCACTAGATCTATTACTACAAAAATTGCAATCCATGTAATTCGATGTAAATCTACTCAAACAAAAACCTTTAGACTATAAGGTTGACCTCCATAATTTAAGTTTTCCTTTAACTCCTTCTATAGTCTTAACAACAAGAAGAATATCTTTAGCAAAAAGCATACACCATGGGATATCCTCATGCAAATTGTTTAGTAATAAAATCCAAGACCAAAAAAAAAAAATGTGAGCTTAAAGTTGATCCTTGATGTAATCCACCTGAAATAGAAAAATACTTGGTCAAACCATCTTGTGTTTGAATACAAGTGATAGCTCCTACACATATTCTTAATTACTTGAATATAAGCATTATTAACTCCTTTCTTTTTTTAGAACTCTTCAGAGTAATTCTCTTGAAACTTTATCATATGCTATCTCTAAATCAATAAATATCATATTTAGATCCTCCTTATTCTCCTAATAATTCTCCATGAAACCTCTCAATAAATGTAATAGCTTCCATAGTAGACTTCCCAGCATGAATCCAAATTGATTTTGAAAAACCTTAGCATCACTTCGTAACCTATGCTCAATAACTCTCCCATAGTTTTAATGCATGACACATCAACTTAATTCCTCTATAATTTATACACTCTTGTGCATCCCCTTTATTCTTAAAAATAGGAATCAAAACACTTCTTCTTCACTCATCTAACATCTTTTTAGTCTTCAAAAATATATTGAAAAGTATTATAAACCAAGAAATTCCTTCATCTCATAAGCATTTTCACACCTCTACTGAAATATCATCAGGTACAACCATTTTTTCACACTTTATTTTCTTTAAGGCCTCTCTAACATCAGTTTTATTAGTACAATGATAAAACAAAAATCTCTATTTTTATTTAGGATACTAAGGTCACTAAAGTCAATCATATTCTCAGAATCTTCATTGAAAAGCTTATCGAAATATCACATCCACCTTTGTTGAATGTCCTAATGATGCAATCAAAAATTTGGGAGAGGGACCCAAATTTTTGATCACAAAAGAAACTAAAACACTACTCTTTCTAAGAACAAAATAAAGACATAAAAAGACAAATAACAACTTTACTTCATAAAAAAAAAAAAAAAAAAAACAACTTTACTTCATAATATAAAAAGACTATTACAACTTAGACAAGACTTACAAACGACTCTTGCAAGACACTTACAATTTGGACGCTTCAAACTTTGACACCAACAAAAAGACACCCTAAACTTGCTTACTTTGAGAAGAAGGATACATATGGAATGGCACTTGCGGAGAGACGAAAGAGATTAGAAGCCCGAGAAGAAAGAGGAGAAGCTCGCAAGCTTTCCTAGAAGAGGAGTGGAAGAAGTGGCATAGCTCGCAAGCTATCCAAGAAAACCCTCAGGTTTCTTTCCAAAAATCACATTATATAACATATATCTCTCTTAAACAGCCACAAAACAACTCTATTTATAGGCACCAAAGAAGGAATACAAACAGTCCAGATTTCTGTATAGAAATCTGTCCCAAAACAGCCCATTCTTCAAATTTTGTTCAAAAACTGTTCCAAAACCTGTCCAGAAACAGTATACAGCCCAAAAAACTGTCCAAAAACAGCCCAAAAAACTGTTCATATTCCCATAAAAAAAGCCTTAAAATTCCTGCACAGGAATTCCAAACAGCAAAGCAAAAAGTCACGGTTTCAGCATGGAAAATCCAAACAGCACCTCAGCAATTAAGGCCACGGTTCCCAGCACAGCAAACCCCAAACGTCACAGCAAATCCAAGGAGGAAAGGCCACGGTTTCAGCACAGCAACAGGGAATTAATGTCCCACGGTTTCAGCACAGCTTGGGAAAACAAAGCTGGCTGAATTCCCAAAGGAAAAGCATTAAAAACAATAACTTCCCAATGAATTCAATGCATAGAATTCAGCCACCATTAAAGAATAGACCATGGATTCCCAAGAGACAAGAGGAAAGGGGAAGGGGAAGGGACAAGGCCACTGAAATTGTGTTGACCCCCCTTGCATACATCACCTATTCTAATAAAAGAACTTTTTAATCTCGTCCTTCATGTACTTCACTTGAGTTAAATTCTTACTTTTTCAATCTTTGTTTGGCTCGTTTATACATATATCTTTTACCCGCCTTAGTATATAATCTATTATATAAATTATTAAAAGTTAAAATTCTTTGCATCACATATTACTTTCTTAGATTCCTTACGTGCCCCTTTATTCCCAATTTTTCAAGCTTTTACATCCAAACCAATTTTGTAACAAAGCTTCTTATTTTTTATCTTTTATTGCATATTCTGATTCCACCACCAACTATTTTTACTTTAAAAGGTTTTTCCTTTTGATAATTCAAGCACATCATTTACAATATTCTTAATATCACAAGCTACTTTTTCCACAACATTAACTTTCTCATGCATAGTCAAAATTCTATCTTACTCTCAAAAAGATACTGATGCAACCAAAAATTTGGGACCCTTCCAAAATTTTTGGTCACAAAAACAATCTCTTTCTAAGATCTAGAAACTTACAAAAACTAGACAAATTAAACAAAATAAACTTTAATATTATAAAATAAAAGACTTACAACCATTGACTCTTACAAACTTGACTCAAACAAACCTGACTCAAACAAGACACCCTAAACTTGCTTACTTTGAGAAGAAGGTATACAGATGGAGTGGTCACTTGCGGAGAGACGAAAGAGGTTAGAAGCCAAGACGAAGGTTGGAAAGAGCTTGCAAGATTTTCGGAGGGGATGAGAAGAAGTAGACAAAGCTCGCAAGCTTTTCCAACGAAACCCGCAGGTTTACATTTCCAAAAATCAATCACATAACATATCTAAAACAGCCACAAACAACTCCTATTTATAGGCACAAAAGAAGGAATACAAACAACCACTAAAACTTAATTAAAAGCTAATTAAAATAGGAAGATAGAAGGCCAAAAGACACCTAAAAACTGCAGTAGAAAAACTGCACAGAAATCAGCAAAAAAGTCTCTTGGAATTCCTCCCAAAACAGCCACCAAATCAGTCCCAAAAACTGTCCAAATTCTGTCCAAAAACAGCCCCAAAATCTCTTCACATTCTATATTAAATGAGGGAGATGAAAAGCCAACAATCACTCCAGGAAACAAAGCAACACAAGCCACGGAAAACAGCCCCCCAACAGCTAACGGGAACACAAGCCCAGGCGGAATCCGAAGAAGCAGCCGCAAAATCCAAGGATGCCCGCACGGAACCGAAGCACCAAGGCAAGGGAAAGGCCACCCAGCACTGAAAACCAACACCCAACCGATGAAACCAAGGAGCCATGGCACGGGAACCCAAGAGCCAAGCACGGGAAACGAATAGACAAAGGGGGAAGGAGAATAGACAAGATCAAATAAATAATGAGCTAATTTTTAGCTCCATAAATGAACTAAAAACCAGCTCATAATGAGCTAACCTTCCACTTGACATTAATGAGCTGGAGAAGTCAAAAATCAAATTTTTTGGGTTTAATTTGAACCCCCCTTTGTCTACATCAGACTCCCCTTCTTGAGAACTCATCTCCCGATGAGTTAGTTTTGTTTTCTGAAGGCGTTGCATCAAGAGATACCAAGACTCATACAACAACTACTATGACTCACCAAGACACAAAACTTACTAAACATACTCATAAGACTCTCAAGACTCACAAGACTCACACGACTCACACAATAAGACTTGACTTGACAGACTGACTCACAAAACAAGACTCACAAGAATCACAACAATTATTATGATTCACTAAGATTTTTCTTGACAAACTCACAAACCTAGGACTTCCTAACTTGCTTTGGTACCAAAAATGATACAAACAAAAATTTGGGAATGGACCCAAATTTTTGGTTACAAAAACAATCTCTTTCTAAGATCTAGAAACTTACAAAAACTAGACAAATTAAACAAAACAAACTTTAATATTATAAAACAAAAGACTTACAACTATTGACTCTTACAAACTTGACTCAAACAAACCTGACTCAAACAAGACACCCTAAACTTGCTTGCTTTGAGAAGAATGATATAGATGGAGTGGTCACTTACGGAGAGACCAAAGAGGTTAGAAGCCAAGACGAAGGTTCGAAATAGCTCGCAAGATTTCCGGAGAGGATGGGAAGAAGAAGTGGACAAAGCTCGCAAGCTTTTCCAACGAAACCCGCAGGTTTACATTTCCAAAAATCAATCACATAACATATCTAAAACAGCCACAAACAACTCCTATTTATAGGCACAAAAGAAGGAATACAAACAGCCACTAAAACATAATTAAAAGCTAATTAAAATAGGAAGATAGAAGGCCAAAAGACACCTAAAAACTGCATAGAAAACTGCACAAGAAATCAGCAAAAGTCTCATGGAATTCCTCCCAAAACAGCCACCAAAACAGTCCCAAAAACTGTCCAAATTTTGTCCAAAAATAGCCCCAAAATCTCTTCACATTCTATATTAAATGAGGGAGATGAAAAGCCAACAATCACTCCAGGAAACAAAGCATCACAGCCACGGAAAACAGAACCCCAACAGCCACGGGAAAATAGCCCAGGCGGAATCCGAAGAAGCAGCCGCAAAAGCCAAGGAGGCCCGCACGGAACCGAAGCACCAAGGCACGGGAAAGGCCACCCAGCACGGAAAACCAGCAACCAACCGATGAAACCAAGGAACCATGGCACAGGAACCCAAGAGCCAAACACGGGAAACGAATAGACAAAGGGGGGAAGGAGAATAGACAAGATCAAATAAATAATGAGCTAATTTTTAGCTCCATAAATGAACTAAAAACCAACTCATAATGAGCTAACCTTCCACTTGACATTAATGAGCTGGAGAAGTCAAAAATCAAATTTTTTGGGTTTGATTTGACCCCCACCTTTGTCTACATCAGATACAATTTCGGCCCTTTGCACACTTCTAGGTGTATTCAAATCATATAGCGTGTCTTTTCCCATGAACACCTAGCATTAATACAATATATTAAGGGATTCAAGTCACTCCAAACTCATATGCACCATAAATATTTTTAAAAATTTTTATCACTCTACCAACATGTTCATTTAAATCTCCTCCAATAAAAACTCTTTCTTAAATAAGTATATTTTATATTAATTCTTTCAAATCATTCCAAAATTTTAATTTTGAACACATATTTAAACATACTCGAGTAGCATAAAAACTTATAATCTTGATAACCTTAACATCAACAATAATTTTTAAAATTATAATTCTATCTCCAATTCTATTAATTTTTACAATGTTATTCTTCTAACTTTTATTTATAATCACACTTATACCATTCTAGTATTACTTCTACAAGAATATCATGGTTTAAATCCTAAGCTATCAATCTACTTAGCCTTCTACCAACACATTTAGTTTCTTGAATGGATAGAAAATTTATTTTCCCATAAATCATAATATCAATTAATTCAATTCAATTGCGCATAAGAGAACCTATATTCCAAGTTCCTATCATAATTCTTATTTTATGAACTAGCTTCTTTGCCTATATTTGTCCATGATGTGGGAGCCCTTATTTAATATTGTACCAAGGCGCATGTAAAACAGCCCTAGCACACTTCTCGTTGTATTCGGTACATACAACGCATCATTTTTAGGGAACGCCCTTGCATTAAAACAATATATTAAATTATTCATAACATAATTATTTGACAAGTTTTACGCTGTCTGTCAATTAACTAAAGCGACCATCCATTTTTCTCTGTTTTTTTAAGAGCATTTACATTACTTTAAAATAAAGGCAAAAGTATACAAAGAGTACAACATGGATGGAGCCTCTAAAAAGAGATCTCCCTCAGCAAAATAAAATAAATGAGAGAGAAGCATAATACAAACTATAACTATTCATGCATCATTACATTTCATGAAGAAAGAAACAAAAAACTACTATTTTGTTGCCAATGTGAGACCACCAAAGTGCTTGCAGCAAGTACCAAATAATCTGGCTAAGGTACGCTCGAGAGAAGGGAGGATACCTTGAGAAAGGTTAAAACAACCTAGAGGGTTGAAAAGTATCCCAGTGCTCCAGCGGTGATTTAGCTAGATGGTAGCGTCCCCTACAAGACCCTATGGAGAACCTCAACTTTGACCACCTGAGCGGCCACCCTCCTTCCACTTTCTTGGTTGATTTGCAATAGGTCCCAAACACTGAAGCTCTTTAGCAAAATGAGTCTTAGAGAATATCTTTCCTTGGATGGTGTCCAGACGGGTTCTAGAGGAAATATTTCGGTAGGAAATTTCAACTGCACAATGGAGAGATCAATGTCTATGGGAGGTGTTGCTTGCTTGGATGGTTCACCGACTTCCCAATTGTGAGATGCTTGCAAGGAAGGGGAGCTGATCTTCTTATCTTTAATACCTTCATTGGAAGTATTCTTCTTTTGTTTCTTGTTTCCTTTTCTAGTTACTATACACAAGACCCATAACTTTCTAAATTTTCCTCCACTTTTTTTTCTTTCAGGGCTTGGGACCTTGCAACGACAGTGTCACATTTCAAATATTGTGCAAACATATTTGATATCATTTATTTGATGCATCATACACACATTGTTGAAATAACCATGCGACTCATGATGCGCAATAGTGCTAGCTTTTGGTACTCCGGAAAAACAAATCTTAATCGAACCCATATTTGCCCAATAGATACAATCTGCTCATGGCAAGACTTCGTATGGGTTTCATGTACTCTTATCTTCAATGAATAGCCCGACACTCAATGCAGGTCGAAGCATATGGTTACCTGGCTGGTTGAATGCTATTAATGAGAATAGTAATTCACTCTTCTTAACAATAGGGCCGAGAGATTTCTTGGTTCATCATGCCTATTTTACCTTGTTGAAAATTTTTCATTCATGGTGTGCACTATTCATTCATGATGTGTACTATTTAACTTACAGGATGCACTATTTATTTACAATTCTTTAATATGCATGTCACTTTAAGACATTTGTGCAACCATAACATGCAACAAGTTGGACCATCATGTTTTGTTTGAAAGACATTTCCTGCAAACACAATTGTTTGAGATGTATAAGAGTCTGACATAGCATTTATTCACATGAATATTACTTCTAGAACGTGTATGCGACTTTCATTTTGAGTTCATGATTATTCACATTATATCGGTTTATGCGTGCATTGTAAATCAGGTTGAGAAAGTGTCGTACGTTACAATATTTAGAGTGTTTTCAAATAGATGATTGATTTATATGTAACTTGCATTTTACTCTTGTTGGCCCCAAAGGGAGTATCTATAAATAATTAAATACGAGTTCATTCTAATTCGTTTTTTATCATGGTTTAAAAATCGTTCGAGGCACATACCTTATGATGCACCTCGAATTAAACCGCGCAATGAGATGGCCTCGAGGCTTAATGCCTCAAGGGATTTTTTAGGCAACGTTTCATTCTGGTTAAGTTATATATATATATATATATACTATTACACGAAGAGAAGAAACCAATTAGCTACATGACGAATTAACAATGTTGAATGGTTAGGTCAAATTGAAATAAAAGCACTTCAAATTATACAGACGAATAACTCATAATGATGAAATAAATCTTTTGATTGTTAATAATATATTAGCAAATGAAGAATGGAAAATAATAAAAAATAATAAAATATTTAAAATTAAAAATGGAGGAATGTGTTTGATGATGAGGTGAATGAAGATATCAATGCTAATATTAAAATGACTATTGAATTGGAAATAACTTCTACTTACAATCAATCTAAAAAAAGTATCAAAGAGGAGTTCAAGCTTAAAAAAAATATCAAATGGTGGTTTAAATATATGGATTACCTTGTTGTGTTTTTAAATTGTTACTTTATTTTATATTTAATTACATTCAATATTAATTAATAAGGGGACTTAAAAAAAGGATATAATTGAAGAAGGTTAAGAAGATGACAATGAGACAAAATTCAAGGATGATATAATAATTAAATACCAGGGCTATTATGAAAAATAGGTATGTGATGATGAGGTTGCCATGAATCCCAATTTTATTTAAATTTTAAATGAGTTTACTTTAAATCTCATTTCAAACTTCTATTTTATTAAAATATTTAATATTGAGATTTATAGTTTATATCTTTATGATGATGAATCAAATAAATATGTCGATGTTTTATTTTTTTTTATGAATTATTTATAAGTTCATATGTTTTTTATTTTTCTGTTTTGAGGTTTGCGCCTCGAGGCTTACACTTCGGCTTGCTAAGACAAAATGCCTCAATTCCCGATGTCGCGTTTTTAAACCTTGATTTTTATTATCAATTTAATTCATTGAGTGTTTTCTTGATAGGTCCATAGTGTTCAAGATAGTTCTTAATAGTAATGACAAGATTCTATACTCGCAAGCAATGCCTCAAGATTATTATAAGTCCGCTTGATTGTTGATGCAATTTTAAATCCAACACAAATTCCTTGTAAGCTGAGTTCTAGTTCGGTTCTTGCCAAATAGTTTTCATAGATTTTTTTCCAATCCTTAAATTTGTTCGTTTTCTTATTTTTGCTAAATATATAATCCAAAGAGTTCTTTTATTTTTGTTATTTTTCAATTCTATGAAAATTAGGTTCACTGAGAATTTTGATAGCCTCTAAACGGCCCCCCAGCATAGCGGCTTATACATGAAGTTTAAATCATCCCACCACACAAAAAAGGCATATATATTTTGTGTCATAAGACATGGCGATCGAGGGCACTTATATCTCACCATACCAATGAATGCTTATATGGGTCTTCATGTAGTTGAATCCAAATTTGTCCATGAGTGATACCTGACTTTACTAATAGGGGAACACGGTGAGCTAAAACCTATAAGTAAGAATGGCGAGTACGAGGAGAGTAGAGAAGAACTATAGATATCAAGCTAGCAAAATATCCACTATCTAAGAAAATTCAGGATCCTCCAATTATTCCCCATCACCACATATTTATAGAGTTCTGAGGACAACAAGAAAAGCGGCATAAAAATACTCATACAACGTTATACGCTAATCTAAATAAGTTTTAGCTCCTGATAGGCTAGAAGGTAATGAAGTCAACGGGCAGGCTCTGTGTCGGCGAGTTTGATGGTGGTTAGTGGGCTCCTGGTGAGTCAGCGAGTAAGCCTTGGTGAATTGTCGAGCATGACAAATGACTTGTATAGAAGATCCTAGGCCTCCTTGAAGGAAAAAGGCGGGTGAGATGTTAAAGGAATGAGGAGCTTTAGGCCAAACATTAGTAGTTGAATAGTGTAGGGAGTTCTTGTAATAGGCTCCTTTCTACAACTGAGTTAGGCGAGCTTGAATGTGATAGGAAACATTTGTAGATCTCAAGTATTTCCTATCAATCTTCGAAAAACAGCGAGGATTCACAAAAATCTGCACAAAATTATGAAAGCGGTAAATAATTTGTATTATTGGATGAAAGGAAAATGGAAAATAGCAAGATACAATTGATCCTCTATTCGAGAGGAGGATCGTTCTCTCCCAATCTCTAGACGCCGCTAGAGCCCAAAAGAAATCAAAGAGATCTCAAATTTCAGCCAAATTCAAGATGCCATAACCCTAGGAAAACAAATTATTTAAGGTATACAAATCAAAAGGAAATCCCTAAAGAATCTCTATATTTAATTTCCCTCCTAAAATCCTTCATAAATGACTCTGTAGGAACGGCGGTCGGATCTCGCATATTGGAAAGAGGTGGAACCTCCGCCTCGGTTCCGTGGGCCGGTCTCGCGTGGACCGGTCCAATGGACCGATCTAACAGAATGTTATGGGGGAGAGACAGTGAGAGAGATGTAGCGGCAAGTGACAATTTGACGACGGATCTCCAGTCTGCCATGTGCAAAGTGGCTCCTTATTAGGCTCGGGCAAGTAGAACCGGCAGATCTCCTAGAGCGAGTTCCTTTGATGGTTCTCAAGCACACTTGGGAGCGATTATCCTCGTTATGACCCAATGGTTACTTATGAAGACATTTATGAGAATACACATATACTTGTTTGATATTTACAATATTATCTCACCACGTTGGATCATCACGCACAAGTACTTAAATTTAAATTTTCTCGTTATGCTAAGAAAAGTGCACACAAAGCTTACCCGCTGCATCGCAAGTGTTGCCAACAAATTTGCACTTTTTTTTTCTTTTTTGCTTTTTTTTTTCTCTACGTTTTCTTTTGTTAATACTTTTTGTCTTCTCTTTTTAGAGAAAAAAATTAGAGGGCAAATGTGTGAGAGAGAGAGAGAGGAATAGAGAAAAAAAGCAATAAAAGTGTTGTCTCTACTATCATGAATTCATCGGCGCAATTCATTTTGCAAACAAATGTTGTTTAGACGATTTCAACTTTTTAGTCGACACATTTCAGACAACACATACGCAATGCCGTGTTTGTCGCAGGACATTTTTGTCATATTTAGTCAGGCTCACCTCAGAGCTCTTATCAAGGTCAATAAAACTCATGATTTGGTGAAGTAAAGAATAAAATATAATAGTAAGCTTGATACTAAGAATCTGTGAATTGCTATGGTTGACAATTAACATAAGGATTTAAAGATTGAATTTTAATATCAAATGAGACTTTATTGTAACAAGAAGTTAGCATCAACATTGTGCATAATCCTATGCAACATGACCTTATAAAGCCTATTGAAGTTGATAGATCCTTATAAAGGAGAAACTTGATAGTCTTCAAAACTGTACTATGTTAGTAACCACGGGAGAGCAACTTGCAAATATTTTCACAAAAGCATTATAAGTGGGAAACCTTTTAAAAATTATTAGGCTAGCTAAGAAGGGATGACATCCATTCTTTCATTTCAGGGTAGTGTAAAATGTCTACATAATTTTTGCCAGTTGAAACTCACTCACCAAGTCTATCGCCCACTTTATTTTATATTTTACTACAATGTCACTGATTTGTGTAATCCCAACTGTCAAGAGCATACTCATCAATCAATAGACTATCATAATTATTCTGTAATTAATATTCTGCCTACTTATCAATCTATTGACTATTATAATTATTCTTTGATTTTCTAGCTGACCCTACGTAGTGGGATAAAAACTTGATATTATTGTAATAAGCTCCCTTAGGATTATATAAATACAACAAAATTTTGAAATGAAACATTCAACCAATTCTCTTCAATTCTTGTTAACCTATAAATGAACACCGCCAATATAATATATTACAATGGAGGGCCATAACATCGAATAGGATTTATTACAACTCTGATCTTTGCTATAGGCATACCTTTTTTTATCTGAGCTTCCTTCACCCTGAATTAGAATGGTGGATCCATCAACAACACCGGCAGGTATATTTATTTTGACACTCCGCTTGATTTGTAATTTGCCCTCACCATGACACATTTTGCAATGATCAGTCACGATCTTGCCACTGCCACCACATCTTGGGCAACTAGAAACCTACAAATGAAATAACAAAGCGAGAAGAATAGTGATAAAAAATACACCCACAGTGATGAGTTGAACGAAGCATTAATCTTAATGCAGATAAAATTAAGCGGAATAAGATATTCAGATATTTCGTTTTCTTTTGTTTTTTTTTTTTTAATGTTCGGGAATTCCATGGCAACAAAAATGCATGCAAAAGCATAACTATAACATGCCCAAAAGTTCATAGGTCTCAAAATGAAATAGACTGCTACTAATTGATGACAAGAAAAGAAGAGTTGGTATTTTTTTACTTCACTGAGTTTTGAAGTCCATATTCATCCTTCCCATAATACCAAATCCTGACCAAGTATAATTTAGAATTACATTACTAAAATACAAAAGCTTCACCATTTCATAGGCAGACGCATGATGGACCAGCTGAGCCGGTCCATTCAATACAACCGGCCCAAAACAGGGCCGGCAAAACTCAGATAGCGGGAGCGGGAGCCGCACACACGGGAGGCACGGGAGCCGCATGCAAACCTGAAGCAGGAGAGGGAAATTCGGCCACCCTTGTGAGGCCCAGCAAACAAGTAATTCTTTATGTTAGGAGAAGGATTAAGTAAGGAATAAATGTAGGGTTTGAATTCAAATAATGAAAAGAGATTGGTAAGGAAAGAAGGTTGTGGGAGGGAATTGGTGAGCTTATTTAGGGCTGTTTTAGGATTTGTTTGGAGTTATTTTATGCAAAATTTTGTGAGTTTTGTGTTGTCTATTGTGTTTACGAGATATCCTAGTGGCATCTAGGGTTTGGGAGAGAAGGTCCTCCTCTCGAAAGAGGACCATTGTATCTTGCTTGTTCGATTTGCGTTTCTTATCAATAAAAATCAATGGTTTGCTAAATTATATCTTGGTTTGTTAGCTGTTTTGATACCTAGGCATATCAAATTGGTATCAGAGCGTTGTCCTGGACCGAAATATTAATTTTCCTCATTGATTTCTGATGAGTTTTTTCCCTCTCCTTTTACTGATTTTTTGCTGATTGAAGGCTAGATTCGCATCAAATTTGCCTTTTGTTTGCGGTTGAAGCCTTGATTCAGATACTTATGATTGGAAGAAGAGTTGAGGCGTTCAAATGAAAAGTTGGAGGGGGGAAGTAGGGCAACTACGAACGGATGTGAGATCGATGAATGAACGTATTTCAATGATAGATGGAAGGTTTGGGAATATGGAGGAGATGATGAAGCGGGTGTTAGAGCTTCTTACTAAAGAGGCTCCGCCGTAAACAAGGAGAAATCAAAAATATGACATGCCGAGGGAAGATGGAGAGGTGAAAATTTTAAGAGAGGAGGAGGAAATACCCCACCTGGAGAGCCTCTACCGACCAAGAAGGGGGATGGGTAGAGAATATGCAGGTGGGAGGGAATAGGAATAAGAGATCAAACAAGTTGAATTTGGAGGAATGAAGGAATATGAACAGAGAAGGGAGGAAAGGGAACCATGGAGAGACCCCAATGCTCACGTCATGGGAGGCATGGGGGGCGGAAGGGGATATTGGGGCGGCAGGGAGTGGGGGGTCAGAATATTAGAAAGATAAAAATGCTTGTATTTGAAAGGAAAAAAGCCCATGAGTGGATTTATAGGGTGGAGATACTCTGCAGTGAACAAGTTGACAGAAGATGATGGAGTTGGCTCAGATGACTGAAAATAAGCGATGGAGTTGGCTCAGATGATTGAAAATAAGAAATCACTACATAAGAGTAGCAAAGGGGTCAATGAAGGAGGTTCTTACAGCACTACGACCACATCCCTGGCATCTAGGGTGCATACTATACGAGTTAAAATGGAACTCCAAAGGAGGGCAGTTCGAAAGTCCGACAGAGCGGAGATTTCAAGATGTTGACTAATATTGAACTGCAAGACAAGAGAGCTAAGGGGGGCTATGCTTCATATGCGACGAGAAATTTACACCGGGACATAGGTGTAAAAATCGCACCTTGCAGGTTCTCATTGTGTGTGATGAGGAGAAGGTGGACGAGGAAGCAGCAATGATGGAGGAGGAAGAGAAAGAGGAGCCCGTACATTTGACGGTGGTTAAAATTTCATTGAACTATGTAGTGTGATTCACCCTGAATCACACTATGAAAGTTAGAGGACTAGAGGACATATAGGAGAAGAGGCAGTGGCGATCTTGGTAGACAGTGGGGCTACCCACAATTTCATATCAAACCAAGTGGTAGACAAATTTGTGCTGAAACTAGTAGACACGGGAGGATTTGGAGTGATAATGGGCACACAAAAGATGGAGAAGAGAAGAGAGATATGTCAGGGTGGTAAAGCTACAAGAGATTCACATTAGGGAGAATTTCCATCCATTGGAGTTGAGAAGTACATATTTGATTTTGGTAATGAAATGGCTACAAACCATGGGGGAGACCAAGGTGAATTGGAAGGCATTGGCCATGGAGATCCAGGTGATGGGGAGAGGGAGAAAGGTGGTAATCAATGGAGACCCCAGCTTATCCAAGGTAATGGTTTCTTTGAAAACCATGGTTTGTGCCCTACAAGGGGAAGGAGGGGGATTCTTGGTGGAGCTCCAAAGTCTAGAAGGAGGAGAGATAGAGGATGGAGATGACATTCCAGACAGAGTCTAGAGGGAGGAGAGATAGTGGATGGAGAGGACATTCCAAACATTGTCCAGCCCCTTCAACAATTCAGGGAGGTATTCCAACTTCCATAAGGATTACCACCCCCACAAGAGCATGAGCAATATATTGTTTTGAAGGGAGGAGTATCCCCCATTAGTGTATGGTCATACCGCTACCCTCAGATCCAAAAGAACAAGATTAAGAAACTAATTCAGGAGGTGCTTGAAGCTGAAATTATCAAACCCAGTGTGAGCCCTTTCTCTAGTCTTGTATTGTTGGTGAAGAAGAATGATGGAAGTTAAAGGTTCAGAGTAAACTACTAACTACCATGTCCTAAATAAGGAAACAATACCAAACAAGTTTCCCATACTAGTCATCAATAAGCTGTTAGATGAGCTACGTGGATCTGTGATATTCTCCAAGATCGACTTGAAATCCAGATACCATCAGATCAGAATGCAACAAGGAGACACTCACAAGACAACTTTTCATATGAATAAGAGACACTATGAGTTATTGGTAATGTTGTTTGGCCTCACCAACGCACCGACAACTTTTCAGTCCCTGATGAATAGGATATTTAAGCCCTACTTGCGAAGGTTTGTGCTGATATTTTTTAACGATATATTGGTATACATAAGGTCTAAGGGGGAGCAATTGGAGCATCTGAGAGTTGCGTTGTCCACCTTAAAGGAGCACTACTTGTTTATCAATCATAAGAAGTGTTCTTTCACCCAGCCTAGAGTGAAGTATTTACGGCATGTGGTATCTCAAGAGGGAGTGGCAACTGACCAGAGTAAGATTGAGGACATGCTCAGATGGCCCATACACAAGAATTTAAAGGAGCTAAGAGGATTCTTTGGACTCACAGGCTACTATAAAAAATTTGTGAAAGTATATAGTTGCATAGCAAGGCCATTGACAGAACAGCTTAAGAAGGACAACTTCAAGTGGGGAGAGTTAGCCACCCGATTTTTGAAAAGCTGAAGAATGCTATGACCAGTGTGCTAGTCTTAACTCTTCCAGATTTTAGCCATCCTTTTCTAGTTGAGATAGATGCCTCGAATTTTGAGTTATGAGCAGTACTTATGCAGAACCAAAGGCCAATGGCCTATTTCAGCCAGGTGTTGACAGCCCTGGCCAGGCTCAAGTCAATCTATGAGAGAGAGCTGATGGCGATTGTTATACCGACCCGGAGTGGAAAACAAATCAATAGATGGGTTATGCAGGTGCATGGGGGAACCACAGATGATGGCATTGTATGTGCCCTTGGTGGTTAACTGGGAAGTACTGAGAGAGAGCAAACAAGATGCAAGTTTAAGAAAAATTAGGGAGTTGGCAGGAAATAAGGATAATCATCCAGAATATTCAGTGGTGGGATAGAAGTTGGTTCATTATGGGTTGTTTGTGCTTCCAAATACCTCTTATTACATTCCTTGCTTGTTTCAGGAGTTTCATGGGACTACTATAAAAGGGCATTCGGGGGCCAAAAAAGACGTCATCGGCTCTCCACAGAGCTGCATTGGGAGGATATGCAGAAGGATTTCGAGAAGATGATGGCTTGCTATGATATATGCCAAAGGAAAAAGTATTTAGCTATGTCTCAAGGAGAGCTCCTCTAGCCGTTAGCTCTGCCAGAAAAGGTGTGGGAGGAGGTGACTATGAACTTGATTGAAGGGATGCCAAAGTCAAAAGGATACACGACGATACTAGTGGTAGTGGATCAGTTGAGTACGTATGCTCATTTCATTCTCCTTCACCACCCCTATACAGCAGTATCAATAGCAAAGATTTTTATGAGGGAAGTGGTGAGACTACATAGGATCCCGAAATCGATTATATCAGACAAGGACAATATCTTCCAAGCCAGTTCTAGGAATTATTCAAAATGCAGGGGACCATTCTGAATGTGGAGACCTATCTACGGTGCTTTTATATCAAATACACCAAAATTGTGGGCAAAATGGTTGGCCTGAGCAGGGTATTAGTATAACACTTTATATCACTCGGCAGCACAGACTACACCGTTCAAACTATTATATGAATAAGATCCACCTCACTTGATATATTATGGGCAAGGCAGCACACCAATTACTTCGGTAGAATAGTACTTGGAGGAGAGAGACAGGATCGTGGGGGAATTGAAGGGGCATTTGTTGAGAGCTTAACAAATTATGAAGAAGAAAGTTGATGCACACAGAAGAGACATTTAGTTTGAAGTATGAGACAAAGTTTACTAGAAGCTTCATCCCTACAGATAGAAAACCTTGGCACGGAGACAGAATGATAAGTTATCACCCCGATACTTTGGTCCTTACAAGATAAAGGAGTGCATCGGGGACGTGGCACATCACCTACAAATACCACCATCATCAACCATCCACCCAGTGTTTCATGTGTCCCAATTGCGATGGGCGATAAGTGAGCACATTCCATCTTCTTCACTCCCCCCTACCTTGATGGACGAAATGGAGATGTTGTTAGAACCATTAGAGGTCGAAGGGGTGTTCCGGGTAGTAACAGGAAGAAAAGAAGTGTTGATCAAGTGGAAGAATCGACCGGAGCACGAGACCACGTGGGAGTCCTACCAGATTATTCAACAGCGGTTCCCTTCATTCCACCTTGAGGATAAGGTGACACTTCTTTTTCTTCTTTTTTTTCGCGGGGGGAGGGGGGAATATTGATGGATCGGCTGAGCCGGTCCATTCAATACAGTTGGCCTGCAACAAGGCCAGCACGACTCATATAGCGGAAGTTGGAGCTGGAGCCACACACATGAGAGCCACGGGAGCCACATGCATACCTAGAGCAGGAGAGGTGATGTAGGCAAAGGTGGGGGGTCAAATCAAACCCTAAAATTAGATTTTTGACTTCTCTAGCTCATTAATGTCAAGTAGGGAGTTACCTCATTATGAGTTGTTTTTTAGTTTATTTATTGAACTAAAAAGTAGCTCATTTATTGAAACTCATTATGGTGGATCTTGACCCTTTGGTTCATGTGGATGGCTGCTGGGTTCCCGTGCCTTGGCCCCTTGATTCCCACGGTTGGCTCTTGATTTCCTGCGGCTGTCTCTTGGTTTCCCGTGCCTTGGCCCCTTGGTTCCCACGGTTGGCTCCTTGGTTTCCTGCTGGACTATTCGGTTTTGCTGATTTCTGCTTGGTTCCGGTGCCCTTCTCCTCTCTATTTCTTGTACCAAATGGGGCTGCTGTGCTGACTGTTCGGGTCCCATGTTGGGCTATTTTTTCGTGGCTGTTGGGGACTTTTTGCCGTGGTTTTGGTGCTCTGTTTGCTGTGTCGTTTGGGACTGTTGTTTGGGTGACTGTTGGCCTTACTTGGGGGGGAATTCCATGGGATTTTTAATGTTTTCTGTGCAGTTTTCTACTGTCTTTTGGCCTTCTTCTTGGTGACTTATGGCCTTCTATTTCCCTATTTTAATGGATTTAAATGTTGATTTTAGGTGGCTGTTTGTATTCCATCTTTTGGTCTATAAATAGTAGATGTTTTGGGTTGTTTTAGAAAGTGAAAAAAATATGATTTTTGGAATAGAAAGCCTGAGGGTTTTTTGGAAAAGCTTGAGAGCTTTGTCCACTTCTTCTCTTCTTCTAGGAAGGCTTGCGAGTTTCTCCACCCTTCGTCTTGGCTTCTAACCTCTTTCGTCTCGCCGCAAATGCCATTCCACCTGTATCCTTCTTCTAATGGATGAAAGCAAGTTTAGGTTTCTTTTAGGAGTCTTGTTTGAGTCATTTGTAAGTGTTTTGTAAGAGTCAAAATTTGTAAGTCATTTTAATTTCAAAAGTTTGTTAAGTCCTTTTATTTTATAAAAGTGGAGTTTGTGTTTTGTTTTAAAAGTCATATTTTGTCTAGTTTTTGAGAAATTGTGTCATTTCTATTTCCTAGTTAGGTATTTATTTCGCTCAGCAAAAATTTGGGGCCCTTCCCAAATTTTTGCTTGCATCAAGAGGGAAATTCAGCCCCAATTGTGAGGCCCAACAAACAAGTAATTTCTTATGTTAGGAGAAGGATTAAGGAAGAATTAATATAGGGTTTGAATTCAAATAATAGAGGGATATTAGTAAGGAAAGAAGGTTGTTTGAGAGGGAATTTGGAGAGCTTATTTAGGGCTGTTTTAGGGTTTGTTTGGAGTTTTTTTATGCAGAATTTTGTGAGTTCGTACTGTCAAGTGTTTTTGTGAGGGATCCTAGCAGCGTCTAGGGTTTGGGAGAGAAGGTCCTCCTCTAAAGTGAGGACCATTGTATCTTGCTTGTTCAATTAGCGTTTCTTATCAATAAAAATCTGCGATTTTCTTAGTTATCTCTTGGTTTGTTGGCTGTTTTGATACCTAGGTGTATCAATGCACTAGAAAGTTCTGCTTCAGAAATTAGACAAATCCTCGACCACAAAATTTTCAATAGATAGAAAATTAACCGCACTAATCCTGCTATCTTGTATGGATCCATAGTTTGGACAAAAACAAATCACTTATGACTTGAAAAGATTATGGCAATTGCTATATATTTATACCTTTGATATTTAAGACATTTGCTTCATCGTTAATGTTTTAATGAGAAGGGATTAACTTCTAAGTTCGTTTTTAAGCTCACTTCTTGCTATTATCACTGCTCCAGCTCACTTGATTGGTAGACCACCACCACAAACGGAACATCATTGATGGTTGATGGTAGATCTTTCAGGAACGGTTAGAAGTTATGTCTTTAGTAGACTCTTTCTTCAAATTTTTGCACAAGGAACTTGTTTCAGTTTCTGAATTGCAACTTACTTCTTCGTTCCTTAATTAGCAATTTCTCAATTTCACTTCTCTTATAGGTGTATCATTATCTATTATTGAAAGTTCAACTTGAAATTCAAAAAAACCTTATGTTAATTCATGGGCAAGGATTGTGGGTTCAGATTAGGAGATCAAGTCATTTGGTAGACGCATAAAACTTTCCGGACCAGGGGCTTAAAAATCACCCAACCCAACTCAAGTTTCAACTTTCTTATTAGTTTAGCTTGTTAAACTTAAGGTATACCCTCCCGGGCCAGGTTCAGAGGCAGGCACATCTGTGCTTAGTGCGCGAGAAAAGTACCAACCAAACAAAGATCCTTTAGCCAAAAAAAAGGCGGCTCTGTTAAATTTGCAGTCAACCTCAATAAGCCTTGACTCACACTCAATCATCAATCACCCAAAGCAGCTAAACTAGGTCAGCCAACTGCTAGATCTGCATTATGATTAAATCAACATAAATCTGGCAATTGCAGCTGAAAGATGAAACACAGTCCAGATGACAACAGAGAAATCATGCTTAAATTTTAAATCATACGTAAAGTAATTTCATTCTCAAAATTCACGCACCTGTGATACTACTCCAAATGGTGATCTTTGGGTTTTCATCATCCGACCCCTGCCTTCACATTCTAAACAAGTCTTTATGGATTCGTTGGATTTCGCACCACTTCCATTACAACTGTCACAGGTCTCATAACATGCTATGTTTATTTCTCTCTGTACACCAGAAATCGACTCCTCCAAGCTCAAAGAAAGGTCATACCTAAAACAAAATAAGGAAACTAAATCAACAAAATAAACATCAAGACCCTTCATTACTAAGCAGTACACAATAAGGCTTGAATTTCATGCAAGGGCCATCAATTATTTATGAGTGCGCCATTCAAATTGTCGATATTACATGCTCAAAATAAAAGAGGAGCTATTTAGGGATTTCCTTTTGAAATGTATACATTAAATAGTTTGTTTTCCTATAGTTAGGGCATCTTGAATTTGGCTGAAATTTGAAATCCCTTAGGTTTAGCCGTTTAGGTTTTTGGGCTCTAGCGGCGTCTAGAAATTTAGGAGAGAGAGATCCTCCTCTTGAATAGAGGATCAATTGTATCTTGGTATTTTATATTTCTATGTCATCAAATAATACAAATTATCTACTGTTTTTCTGATTTTGTATGGATTCTTGCGGAGAACTTTTGTTGTTCTCCAAAAATTGATAGGAAATTCTTGAGATCGTCAAGTGTTTCTTAACAAAGGGTTGAAGTGCTTCCTAGAAATTGAATTTGCACACTCCATACAAAGAATCTTCATCTCTCAACATATGTATAACAAACAACCACCTATCAAAAAAGGGAGGAATTGGCATGAAACAAGCAAGTAGACTGTTAGAAGGGCATTCATTTGCACACATGTTCAAAAAAGCGCATGCATAGCACTTGAAGCAAATACAGATGTCAACTATATCAACTCAATTATGGATAGAAGATCAACTTGCAGACATTGCACTTCTCTTAGTGGAAACCTTATAATATGGAGAAGCTAAAAGGAAAAATGCAAAATAAAAATAAATTAATTAATTAGTTAAAAAAGTTAAAGGCAAAATGTGGTGGCAACATTAAATGTCGAAGTAGACTTTCAAGCAATGGCTTAGGGTATTTGCAAACTATTGCATTGAAAATCATTCTCGAGGATTTGAATACTCAATACGATAGCTTGATGAGACTTTATTGTGACAGTAAGTTTGCAATCAGGACAGCTCATAATCAAGTGCAGCGCGATCAACTAAAGCATATAGAGGCTGATCAACACTTCATCAAACAAAATCTAGCCAGTGACTTGATTTGCACAGCCTACGTACCTGGTGGGAAGCTTGCAAATGTGCCTACCAAACGATTAAGCATTGGAGTGTTTCAAATAATTGTTTCCTAGCTGGGAATGAAAAACGCCAATTCACCAACTTGAAGGGGGATTGTTGGACATATTGGATGTCTTGATTGCCTCAAAAAGGAAATCTAGGGGATTCCTAAATAGTATACAAATTCAATGAAGGACTCAGCAAACTCATTTGGATAACAATAGATGCTTTGAAGTGTATATGGTACATTAGAGATGTTATTAAGTTTAAATGTAATGTTCAACTAGAGGTGTAATGTTATATATATTTGTCGTTTTTTGATGAAGTTAGTTTCCTTTTCTTTCTAATAGAATAGTGTATATATATTGTATCTATTACCTTGAATCATTAAGAAAAGAATCAACTTTTTTCTAACCTTGATTCAAAACAAGAATCAATTTTTTCTAACCTTCACTTTCCACAATAATGATAAAAACTTTAGAATGCCAATGGTGCATACATGTACTACTAAGAAATGAGTGTTAGGCAGGTAACATAGGCAGTTTGAAACAATTCTTTTTTTAAAATATCAACAACACAAGAAAATATTTCAGCAAGCCTAGAGCCATCAGGGAAAGTTCAGCGACAAGAAGAGTCCAAAAAACTTTGCACAATATTACAAGAGTAATAGCCCTCCATTACAAAAACATAAAAAGATCATTGTAAGAAGTTCTAAGATCTTCATTTTCAAAATATCACAAATAATTAGTATTAAAGATTGCAAGGGTTACCGAATATCAAGTCCCAAGCTTTGCTTAAACCTTGAACTAAAGTTCATTCGCGCAGGGTCTTTTTCATCACCAAAAAGTCCATTTGATTGGCCGAAGAAAGCATTGAAGACTTCAAATGGGTCAATCTAATATTTGTAAAGATCAGGGAAGCAGGTGGAAATAGGTTAAATTATTTTACAGCTGATTACCATAAAGGCTTGTAACATACATGATCAGCATTGTGATGATAAAAAATAATTAGAAATATTAGAAAATAAGTACATATGTTTTTACCTCTTGTGGGACAGCATTTGCTCCTGCATAATCTCCCTGCAGACCAGCCTCACCATAGTGATCATAAAATGATCTTTTCTCTTCATCTGATAGCACCTACACAAGTAATTTATCTTTATCTGGCCAGAACAAAATGTAAATCAAGGAACCATGACAACCAGTGCATTCAGTGTCAAGAAGGAAGCTGTTAATCTACCAAAGCACTAATTAAACATCCAATAAAATAGGAAACAAAAGAAAAAAGCAGCACACAGATTGTCCTTAATTCTGTTAATTGAAAGAGCAATCTCTGCTCAAATCTGTAAAAGTTTGCCTCTCAGTCTAACGCTTCAGAGTGGTTAGCTTGAAGCTTTTATTTTTTCACAGCAATAATAACTCCCTCGAATATTAAAGCCAGTAGCATCAACCTCCTGCTCTCAAATATTTTTGTTTTAAAATCTGATTAAGGAACAAATATGTTTAGTACTTTACATTGTTGCAAGACAATTCAGGATTGGGATTTCCAACATAATTAGAATGATGCAATATAAATAGATAAAATTAAAACCTGAAGCATCAAAATTTTACTCAACATTTATTTTACTTCAAACCAAACACCAATATTTTCAAAACTCCTACATATGAAATAATTTCCACCCATTTTACTTCAAACCCAACAGGCCCTTAATTATTTCACTTTTACATCTTGTTCTAATTTCATAAATGGCAAACCTTACAGAATCTGTACACACTTTTTGGTTTTTATTTGCCATTTGGGGATTATGATTGCATCTTTCAAGAAAAAGAGTGGAATAAATTTGCATTAATTAGAAATAAAGCTAAAGAAGTAAGAAGTGAAAATAAGTACCTCATATGCAGCGCTTATCTCTTTAAATTTCTCTTCTGCGCCAGGGTTTTTATTCATATCTGGATGATACTATTATTAAAAAAAAAAATTGTATTAACAAGAGTTATAAACCTTGGGAAATAGTAATATCTGCAATACTCATTTTTTATCTGCCAATATCACTCAAGTTTCACAAGAAGAGACTTTGGAACAAAAACATAATATCAAGTCCTCAATGCAGATCATAAGCTATAAATTAATATAGGCCATGTAACAAGTAGATAAACTTATATCACCACAAGGGGTGAGAAAGAGTTAAGGAAAAAAAACTTATTATCGGTGGATGGCTACAAAGAAATTGACTGTAAAATGAAATATTTCAAATCAAAAAGCATGCAGATGGTCAAATAGATTTTTTTATTAAAGAAAATGCTGGAAAACAAACGTTTATAAAAACCATGTTGATTTTGAGATTACTAATGTCATCTTGTTCTGTGTAAAACCTGTTTTCAGTCCAATTCATCTTTCTCCTGGACTAGCAAAAGTTACTTACTAGTCCCCCACAACCATTGTTAAAAGTTCAAGGAATGTTCTACTCTATAATTTATTAAACCCAAGTACAGACCTATTTTGGAAGATAAGTGCATAATTTCTATCCGAACATAACCTTAGTTAATCAAAATGAAAAAGCTACATCAGCAGCACAAAAAAGGGGACCCTCGAGAAATCCTCAAGTTTAAGATTGGAATCTCTTCGGGAACGGGCTTGCTAAATCAAGAAAATAACAAGGAAAAATATCGTTTACCACTAGAAATGATTCTTATAGTTGGTACATGGAGAGAAAAATAATATCATGGAGCTGAATTTTGAAACTAGATGTTTCCAAAGAGAAACAATTCAAAATATACTGGAATTGCATAGTGTATAAAGGGAAGAAAATAACAAACTATAAATTACGAAACAATAGGCTAGCATACAAACACACAATTTAATACTTGCAAGTCTTCTCAATTCAAATATAACTAATCTAACAAAAATTCACCAACCTACCAAAGAAAATAAAAGCAATAAACCCTAATAAATGAAAAAGAAAGGAGCTAAGTAAGCAAGTTGTAGAAGATATGCACCCAGTAACAGGCTGCTACAGGAATCCCAACTTAAAGAACCACGGAGTTATTGATATTTCTTAGGATGTATGAATGAGGTCTTCATGCTGTGTATAAAGTAATCATAATTGAAAATCATTTAAAGAATAACATCTGGACTAATATGTTGTAGGCATAGTCTCGCATTACAATAACTGAAGAGTAGACTGCATAAGCATCAATTTGAGGTTTTATCATAAAATTATTGTCCCAAGTCAAACAATGTTTTAATTTTAAGTCTGCATCGAGGGACAACATAATAGAAAATCAAATAATGTTGGCGTGAACAAACAATGGCAAACACTAGAAAAAAAAAATATTTTTTTTTTGAGCCGTTATTTTTCTCTCAAAAACTCTAATACATATAAATAAGCGTCAATCAACTATTCAAGGCCATATTCACTTAAAGCATCATTTTTCTAACCATCATCACTAACCTTACCACAATTATTTCTAGCCACGAGACTGCGAGTGAGTGTGATGTAAATCAAGGATTTGAATTTAAAAATTTAACAAAAGATTATCCAAGTAAGACAATTGCAAATTTAATCTTGTTCCCAATTCAAGCTTTTCGGAAATCTTAGTTGTTAACTATGGTTAGGCAAGCACTTACACATAAATTAGCAAGACCAATAAATAACAACTTCAATAAACGTAAAGCAAATGAAGAGGCCAACTCGAATCCCAAGGTTAACAAAGCGATTGTCTCACCTTGAGGCCGCTCTCAATTACCTATTCCTAGGCTTGTTGGGAGAAGAAGAACCACACGATGGATGAGATCACTCCAAGGGCGAAGGTGCCGTAGATCCGTAGGGAGGAAGAGGTTGGCGCGGGTCGTGGAGGTGTTGCAATGCGATGTCCTTCAACGATCCAAGTGTAAACTGAAAAATGATCGTCGACGGTCTCTATGAGAGTGGGTACAATCCGAGCCAAGTACTCCTCGACGGTGTCGTCAAAGTCGAATCCAACGTCAAAGAAAGGAGATCGGAGGATGTTCACTCGTCCGTGGTCGTCGTATTCAAACCCGAAATTCCATTCGGGAATCTCCATGCATCTTTGGAGGGGTAGGAGGGTGGTCGCCGCGAGTAAGTCTCCAAGGAGGAGAGGAGGGGGAGGCGGATAGGAGCAAGGAGAGGAGGCCGGCGGGTGTATGGGGGTTGAGGAGGGATGAGTGCAGTAAATGATTCCAAAACTGAGAGAAATTTCAGGTTTAGAGAAATTTAGGAGGGAAGGGTTAGGGATTTGAAATTTCAATTAATGTAATCAATGCAATAATTGAAAATTTTAATTAAGGAGAGATTATAGGGAGAAAACTGAAATTATTTTCAGTTTTAAGAGGAGTGGAGGGAAAATTTTCATCCTAATTTGAATTTCAAATAGGATTTAAGAGGTTTAATGGAGCCTTAATGGGATTTCCCCATAAGGGGGGCCGGCGGTATGCTTGAGGGGGGAGAGAAAATTATGGAGAGGGAGAGGAGGTTTCCAAATTGAGAATTGGATTTGAAAATTTCTGAATTAAAATCCAAATAAAATTTAGAGTTCAAATTTGAATTTATTCCAAAACTTTCCTAAAATAGATCTCCCAAATTTGGAAAGAAATTGAACTTGAAAATCAAATTTCAAAGAGGGAAAAGGAGATGGTGGGGTGGCGGTGGTGGAGGGGGAGGGAGTCGTCGGCACGGTGGTGGGGCGGTGGTGGAAGCTTGGCCGACGGTGGGGAATGGCCTAGGGGCTGGCGGCAAGAGCAAGGGGTGGGGAAAAATTAGAGGAATTTTGTAGTGGGAGAAAGATTATGCCAAGCAATAAAAAGATAACTTGAGAACTCACTAAGAGATCTCAATGGAAGCACTCACCAAGAGAACTCCATGCACTCACAAAGAGAACAAAGTGTGGAAAATTTTCATTCAATCAATAATAATCCCAAATACAATGATACAAGCCTTATATATAGGCTGACAGAAAATAAAAGCATAAAGTTGAAAATGCCCTTGGGCTACAATAAGTGCTACATCCCTCATAGGGGTACAAACGGAAACATGAAATAAACTAATGAAAAAAGAACTAAAGCATCACAGATAAAGGCTCTGAATCAGGGCCGTCGATCGTCGTCCCCGGCGATGGTACACATGTCGAAATCTGATGCCCTCATCATTCTCCCCGGGTGGGAGAAAACTCGACCCTGTCGAGTAAGGGTCCTGAGAACTCTCGTACAGCTCCAGAATGTCGGGGTCCTGAGAACTCTCGTACAGCTCCAGAATGTCGGGGTCCAGTCTCTGTATCTCATCCCGCTCTAGCCAAGTGTCCTCCGTCTCCGGCTTTCCTCTCCAACGCACTAAGTATTTGTGGCGCCCACCGTCCCTGGTGGAAATGATCTCATCACTCAGTATAGTTTCAATCTTCTCCCTATTAGGTAGTGTGGGAATTTTGGGGAGTGGAGGTAAGGCTGGGATCTCACTAGGTATGGACTCACAAGGCTCAAGTTTCAAAGGATTGTCTGGGTTAAAGTCAGGTTCATCAAAGGCTACTAGATCCTCAATGTTAAACGTGGGATTCATGTTGAAACCTTCAGGAAGGTCCAAAACATAAGCATTACTGTTTATTTTAGAAGTTATTTTAAAGGGACCCGCACTTTTAGCATGCAGTTTCTTAACGGCCCCAGGAGGGAACCGCTCCGAACGAATCCGAACCATGACATAGTCTCCAACTTTGAACTCCTTGAAGCGTCGTTTGAGATCAGCATTTAATTTGTAATTTTCATTACTTTGTGTAATTCTTTTGTTAATTTCTCGATGCAATTCCTGGATATGGGATGCAAATGCAGATGCAGACTCTGACACTCTAATCTTAGGACTCATGGGGACTAAGTCTATAGGCTGCTTAGGTTGGTATCCATAAACAATCTCAGCGGGGCTCATACCGGTGGTTCGGTTGACAGAGTTATTGTAGGCAAACTCGGCAATGGGTAGTTTGGAGTCCCACTCCCTAATGTGCTCACCTACCAAGGTCCTAAGGAGGTTACCAAGGCTCCTATTAACAACTTCGGTTTGGCCATCCGTTTGTGGGTGGAAGGCGGTGGAGAACTGCAGCTTAGTACCCATCCTAACCCATAAAGTTTTCCAGAAATAGCTCGTAAATTTCACGTCTCTATCCGACACAATTGTTTTTGGGAGTCCATGGAGTCGGACAATCTCGTTAAAATATAACTTGGCAATTCTAGAGGCGTCGAAGGTTTTAGCACACGGGAGGAAATGAGCCATCTTAGAGAAACGATCTACTACGACAAAGATAGAGTCATGCTTCCTAACGGTCTTGGGGAGCCCTAAAACAAAATCCATGCTGATGTCTTCCCAAGGACGGTTTGGGACGGGAAGCGGGGTGTATAGGCCCGTGTTCTGTTTCCTCTGTTTTGCCAGCTGACAGGTATGGCAATGTTTAATCAATCTAGTGACATCACGCTTAAGGCTGGGCCAGAAAAACCTATACTCAACGGCTGCAATGGTTTTAGCCTGCCCAAAATGTCCGGCTAAACCTCCTGCGTGTAGCTTCCACACAAGAAATTCTCGAAGAGAAGTGTTGGGGATACACAACTTCTGAGATTTGAATAAGTAACCATCCTCTAACAAGAAATCATCTACAGATGGCTTGTCTCTCGTCATTAGTAACGCATATATTTCCTTAAAATCAGTACACTCTGGGTAGTCATCCTTGATGCGATCGAATCCGACAACTTCTGTCTTCATTTCTCTCGTGACCATTATCCTACGGCTTAAAGCATCGGCCGCCTTATTCTCAGTTCCGGCTTTATGTCTGATAGTGTACGAATATTCCTGTAAGAACTCAACCCAACGACCATGACGGGCATTTAACTTCTTTTGGGAGTTGATGTATCTCAACGCCTCATGGTCTGAAAAGATCACAAACTCCTGAGGTAGTAAGTAGTGTCTCCAATACCTAAGGGACTGAATGATAGCATAAAACTCCTTATCGTAGGTAGAGTACCTTTGTCGTATGTCGTTAAGTTTCTCGCTAAAGTAGGCCATGGGGTGTCCTTCTTGTGACAAGACTTCCCCTATACCGATTCCTGATGCGTCACAGGTTACTTCGAACACTTTAGAAAAATCTGGGAGACGCATAACAGGAGCTTCTACCATTCTCTTCTTAATATCCTCAAACGCTCTGGTAGCGGCAGTCGTCCAATGAAATTCCCCTTTCTTAAGACAATCAGTTATGGGGGCTACAATGGTGCTGAAGTTTCGAATAAACCTCCGATAGAAAGTAGCAAATCCATGAAAACTTCTAACATCCCGGATATTCTTAGGTTCTGGCCACTCATTTATAGCTCGCACCTTTTCGGGATCTGCAGATATCCCTTGAGTTGAAATAATAAATCCAAGAAATATCACACTATCGGTGAGGAATTTACACTTAGCAGGGTTGGCGAACAGCTGTTCTTTCCTCAAAACTTCACATACTTGAGTAATATGATTAAGATGTTGATCCACCGAGGTGCTGTAAATTAATATGTCATCAAAGTAGACTACTACGAACTTTCCTAAGAAAGGCCTAAGAACTTAGTCATAACTCTCATAAAGGTACTAGGGGCGTTGCTCAGTCCAAACGGCATAACAGTCCACTCATAAAGTCCATATTTAGTTTTGAATGTCGTTTTCCATTCATCCCCGGGGCGGATCCTAATTTGATGATACCCACTCTTAAGATCTATTTTGGAAAAGAAAGTGGCTCCGGTCATCATGTCCAGCATGTCATCTAACCGAGGAATGGGAAATCTATACTTGACAGTAATCTTGTTGATAGCGCGGCTATCAACACACATCCGCCACGAACCGTCCTTTTTGGGAGTTAAAAGAGCTGGAACAGCGCAGGGACTAAGACTCTCCTTAATGAACCCTCGTTGTAGAAGTTCATCGACTTGTTTCTTAAGCTCAGAGTGTTCAGTTGGGTTCATACGGTAGTGAGGAAGGTTGGGTAGGGATGCTCCTGGCACCAAGTCTATTGCGTGCTGTATGTCCCGCAGGGGTGGCAGTTGGTTAGGTAAATCTTCTGGGAAAACATTCGCAAAATTTTCAAGAAGATGTTTAACGGCATCGGGGATTGGGTCTTTCTGGTCCTCATCTACTTCCCTAGCCACTAAGGCATACATGGGTGCTCCCTGGGTGATCTCAGTTTCCACCTCCTTTGCAGTCAGTAAGTGGAGGCCTTTACTTTGCTTGGCTGAGACAGGTTTAGCTTCAGTTTTGGGAGGTTTAGGTTGAGAGGGCATTAACTTGATCTTCTTTTCATTATGTTCGAACACACAGGTGTTCGTCCTCCCATAAATATGGACGTCGTTGTCAAATAACCAAGGGCGACCAAGGATAATTTGACCTACATCCATGGTTAGAACATCGCACCAAATCTTGTCTTGATATCCCACAAATTCTATCGGAATAAGGCTTCGATCCTTAATTTCTATGGTAGTCAAATTGATCCAAGAAACCTTATACGGATTTGGGTGCGGGGTCAGCTTAAGATTGAGCTTGGAGACCATGGCTGACGAGACTGCGTTGATACAACTTCCACTATCTATGATAACCTTGCAGCTCTTTTCTCCGATCTTAATGAATGTATGAAAAATTGAGGTTCTACGCCAATCATCACTTAACTTAGGTTGGGCTAACGCGCACCTAACAACTTGTAAGGTAACGGGTTCCTCTTCGGTAAAAGAGTCTTCTTTCTCATCCACTTGATGAACCAAATCAGTCTCGGATTCTTCCTCCTCCTCGTCTACCTCCTCAATGATGGTGACTTTGTAAGGGCTAGAACATTGCGAAGCAATGTGTCCGTACCCATGACACCTATAGCATTTAGTTCCTGAATTGGGTTTGGGAGCGTCTCGCTCGGGGGCTTTACCTTTGAGGTCCGTACGAGGTGGGGCCGAACTAGCAGGGGCTCGGTTTGCAGTCGATCCTGAGGGTCGGGTTTGAGATTGTCCAGACGAGGTTCTATACGAGTTCGAGCGGGAGTCGAAGTGCCTAGTTTGGGAGTGGGTTCTAGAATCTTCGAGGTCGAGAACTAGGCTACAGGCTGCCTCTAAAGAGTCTACACCTCGAGCAAAGAGTTTCGTACGCAGGTCTTCCCTAAGGCCAGCTCTAAACATAGAAAGGATTTGAGTTTGGGTGGCAGACTCTTCGCCATTGCAACGGATCAGGAAGTCGTCAAAGGCCGAGATGTAGTCTTTGACGGGCTTGCTCCCCTGGGTTAATCTATTCCATTTATCAAGGAGCTTCGGGTAGTACGAAGGAGGGAGATATTTTCTCTTAAGTTCCTGTTTCATCGTCCTCCAGTCCGTGATCGGGTGTTCGCCTCGAGCCTCACGCATATTCTCTAAATTGGTCCAATACAAGTTGGCTCGACCAATGAGCTTCATTTCTGCGAACCTAACTTTCCTAGCCTCAGAGATGTTGTACCACTTGAAATAACTATCCATTGATTTCAGCCAATCTATGAAAACTTGAGGGTCAAGGGTTCCGTCATAGGTCGGAGCGTCGATCCTAATGTTCTTCAGTAATTGGGTGTCGTTGTCTCTCCAAGTATTGTCTTCCCCTATGGGCTCTTGAGGTGGCCTAGGGTTGCGTTGGTAATGGTCGGGAAAACGTCCGGGATCTCGATGGGGTTCATGATCGGGTCGGTTGTCTTCACCATAAGGTGAGTGAGGTCTTGATGGCGTATAAATTGCAGGATTCTCGTTACGCTCGATGTTATCTAGTCGGTCACTCGTGTGGCGCCTAAAGTCAGCTAGATCGGTTTGTGTGTTGCGAATTTGTTGAGTAACGGTCCCTAATTGGCCCAAGATGAGGTCTAGGGTGGCTTGGAGGTGCTGCGGATCCATGGGATTGGCTGAGGGTTGAAAAGGGTAGGTTTGGGATGGGGGACAGCACTGTAATGCTGCTGGAAACAGCTCTAACAGCCACCAAACAGCCGCTGGAAAGTCGGGGACAGCAACCTAACACAGTGGGGAAAGTGGTTTAGGTGACTAGGGTGGGTTGTGGTGTGTGGACAGCCACTAGACAAAGGTTTTGGGCACTTAACAGCCACTAAACAGTGCAGGAAAAACTCAGGACAGCAAGAAGTTTAAGTGTAGCAAGTGCGTTAAGTGACTCGGTGGGTAGTAAGTGACTAAATTAACACTTGGGTAACTTAAGCATGCATGTTAGTAATGAAAATAGGATGCTGGAATTTACTGGACAGCAAACAAAAGCAGTGAATAAAACGTTTTAAACAATGTTATGCATGTAAATGCTAAATGGCAAGCTAGTGGGGACTTCCTAGGATGCATCTAACATGAGCTAAGCATGCTAGCCATGCTCTGATACCAAATATGATGTAAATCCAGGATTTGAATTTAGAAATTTAACGAAAGATTATCCAAGTAAGACAATTGCAAATTTAATCTTGTTCCCAATTCAAGCTTTTCGAAAATCTTAGTTGTTAACTATGGTTAGGCAAGCACTTACACATAAATTAGCAAGACCAATAAATAACAACTTCAATAAACGTAAAGCAAATGAAGAGGCCAACTCGAATCCCAAGGTTAACAAAGCGATTGTCTCACCTTGAGGCCGCTCTCAATTACCTATTCCTAGGCTTGTTGGGAGAAGAAGAACCACACGATGGATGAGATCACTCCAAGGGCGAAGGTGCCGTAGATCCGTAGGGAGGAAGAGGTTGGCGCGGGTCGTGGAGGTGTTGCAATGCGACGTCCTTCAACGATCCAAGTGTAAACTGAAAAATGATCGTCGACGGTCTCTATGAGAGTGGGTACGATCCGAGCCAAGTACTCCTCGACGGTGTCGTCGAAGTCGAATCTGACGTCAAAGAAAGGAGATCGGAGGATGTTCACTCGTCCGTGGTCGTCGTATTCAAACCCGAAATTCCATTCGGGAATCTCCATGCATCTTTGGAGGGGTAGGAGGGTGGTCGCCGCGAGTAAGTCTCCAAGGAGGAGAGGAGGGGGCGGCGGATAGGAGCAAGGGGAGGAGGCCGGCGGGTGTATGGGGGTTGAGGAGGGATGAGTGCAATAAATGATTCCAAAACTGAGAGAAATTTCAGGTTTAGAGAAATTTAGGAGGGAAGGGTTAGGGATTTGAAATTTCAATTAATGTAATCAATGCATTAATTGAAAATTTCAATTAAGGAGAGATTATAGGGAGAAAACTGAAATTATTTTCAGTTTTAAGAGGAGTGGAGGGAAAGTATTCATCCTAATTTGAATTTCAAATAGGATTTAAGAGGTTTAATGGAGCCTTAATGGGATTTCCCCATAAGGGGGGCCGGCGGTATGCTTGAGGGGGGAGAGAAAATTATGGAGAGGGAGAGGAGGTTTCCAAATTGAGAATTGGATTTGAAAATTTCTGAATTAAAATCCAAATAAAATTTAGAGTTCAAATTTGAATTTATTCCAAAACTTTCCTAAAATAGATCTCCCAAATTTGGAAAGAAATTGAACTTGAAAATCAAATTTCAAAGAGGGAAAAGGAGATGGTGGGGTGGCAGTGGTGGAGGGGGAGGGAGTCGTCGGCACGGTGGTGGGGCGGTGGTGGAAGCTTGGCCGACGGTGGGGAATGGCCTAGGGGCCGGCGGCAAGAGCAAGGGGTGGGGAAAAATTAGAGGAATTTTGTAGTGGGAAAAAGATTATGCCAAGCAATAAAAAGATAACTTGAGAACTCACTAAGAGATCTCAATGGAAGCACTCACCAAGAGAACTCCATGCACTCACAAAGAGAACAAAGTGTGAAAAATATCGTTTACCACTAGAAATGATTCTTATAGTTGGTACATGGAGAGAAAAATAATATCATGGAGCTGAATTTTGAAACTAGATGTTTCCAAAGAGAAACAATTCAAAATATACTGGAATTGCATAGTGTATAAAGGGAAGAAAAGAACAAACTATAAATTACGAAACAATAGGCTAGCATACAAACCCACAATTTAATACTTGCAAGTCTTCTCAATTCAAATATAACTAATCTAACAAAAATTCACCAACCTACCAAAGAAAATAAAAGCAATAAACCCTAATAAATGAAAAAGAAAGGAGCTAAGTAAGCAAGTTGTAGAAGATATGCACCCAGTAACAGGCTGCTACAGGAATCCCAACTTAAAGAACCACGGAGTTATTGATATTTCTTAGGATGTATGAATGAGGTCTTCAGGCTGTGTATAAAGTAATCATAATTGAAAATCATTTAAAGAATAACATCTGGACTAATATGTTGTAGGCATAGTCTCGCATTACAATAACTGAAGAGTAGACTGCATAAGCATCAATTTGAGGTTTTATCATAAAATTATTGTCCCAAGTCAAACAATGTTTTAATTTTAAGTCTGCATCGAGGGACAACTTAATAGAAAATCAAATAATGTTGGCGTGAACAAACAATGGCAAACACTAGAAAAAAAAAAATTTTTTTTTTTTTGAGCCGTTATTTTTCTCTCAAAAACTCTAATACATATAAATAAGCATAAATAAGCGTCAATCAACTATTCAAGGCCATATTCACTTAAAGCATCATTTTTCTAACCATCATCACTAACCTTAACACAATTATTTCTAGCCACGAGACTGCGAGTGAGTGCTTACAAAAACTATCAAAAGACTTCTTAAGTTCTTATCATAAAGTTTAAAAGTGCAGTGCCTAGTAGAAATGCAAATATTAAATGATAATTGAAATAAAATATAGTGATTATATAAAAAAGTATATATGTTTCTTTAGATAAATACAATCAATGCATACATATCTGCGATCCTCCTTGACTTGCGGAATGGTGTAACTTCGTCCAAGAGTCACAAATAAACAATAAATAAGCATCGACCAATGCCTTTGTAGATTAGCGGTATTACATGTAGATATGCTGTATTACGGGTAGGAAGAAGTTACAGTAAATGCAGCGGGAAAAGTTTTTCCATGATCATCTTATAGCAGGAAGTTGCAGCCACACTTTTGAAAGAGTAACAACAAAGGAAGAAGTAGCGTGGAGAATATGTGATGTGAAACAAAGTAGGAATTTTGTAAGAAATTTATAGAGAAAAAATTGAATTAAGCAAAGTAAAAATAAACTAATGTTTCACCAGAAGGGATTTAGAGAATTTAAGGATATCAATTTTGTTATAGCAATTAGCTACACAATAGAATCACTAGAGCTTAAAATAAAGTAAAACATAAATATAAACTTAAATGTTGTAAACTTTAAATCCACCACGTAACATTTAGATAAGTTACCTTGAGTTTCCCTCACTCTCGCTCTTTGAAAGGTCTTAGCAAAAAGAGGATTTCAGCAACCCGAACGATGCCACCAAAAGAGATAGGACGCCAAATGCCTTGATCCACGGAAAGGTCGTCATAGGAGGAGGTGCGAGTGGATGTCCGAAGATTTTCCACTATACGGAGGGTAGTTGTTCGTCGATAGTCTTAGCTAAAAGGAATAGGATACGGTCCACGTAATCGTCGACGATGTCTTCTATCTCCTGGTCGAGGTCGAAGAACGACTATTGAAGAATATATATATGCCCTTGAGAGTCGTATGTGAAACTATGGTCTACTTCAGGATCGGCCATGCACTAGCAAGAAAGTTGGTAGGGATGATGGCCTTCTTCTTCTTCTCTTGGAATATATCTCATGAGAGAAGAAAATCCAAGGGGAGGAAGAAGGAGAGAGGGGCGGCCAAGCGAGGGGAGGGGTTGGTTTTGCAAGGTTAGGTTTGGGATGTGGCCAAGCAACTAAATTCTGAAATTAATTTCAGATTTAGTTAAATAGGAAAGGGGGTTTGAATTTTGAAATTTGAATCTCAATTTCAAAGGAGGAATAATAGGAGTAGAAAGAGAGGGGGGAGGTTAAGGGGCCGACAGCATACATGGGGAAGAGGGGGAATTGAGAGGGAATTTAAAGTTTTCTAATTCCTTAATCCACTTTAGGAAGAGGATAAAGAAATCAAATCTAATTTAAAATTAAATTAGACTTAATTTTAAGAACTTTTCTAATTTAGCTTGGTTAATTTAGGAATGTATTTGAAATTCAAATTTGAATTTCAAATTGAATTAAAACCTTTCTCAAATCATTTAGGCTAATTTAGGCAAGTACTGATGATAACTGAAATCATCATTAAGAGGGGCAATGAAGTGTGGCCGGCGGCTATGAGTGGGATTGGGAGAGAGGGGCAGGTTGCAGGCTAGGCCGACGGCTATTGGTGGGAGAGGTGTGGGGGTCGGCGGGTAGGAGTAGGAAGGCCAGGTTGGGGCCGGCAGTTTGATGGGGAAGAAAGGGTGGCCGGGGTTGGAGGTAAGGTGGAGAGATGGCCGGTGGTTGGAAGCAAGGGACGGAGTCGAACCACGAGCCGTGGACATTTCCGACGACTTGTAGGTATTGCTTTGCCCACACTTTGGGACTTAACCACTCGAGAACTCACAAGCTCTCAAGAGAATCAAAAATATTTTATTAATCAAGCATTATCCCTAATACAAGACTAAGGTCTCATATGTAGGCCTCAAAAGAGAAAAGAAAAGAAAGACTGAGATGCCCTCAGGGCTACAACTCAAACTAACTACTCACAGGGGTAAAATAGGAAAAATTGAAATATAAAATAAACAATACATAAAATGCAAGTAAAGGCTCATAATCGTGGTTGTCGATCTCTGGTCTCCTTTGATAAATGCGACAAAATCTCTTGCTGATGTCCTCATCATTATGACTCATGCAATAGAGCACTTCCTTTAGGGCCGTTATTAGTGCAGTTTATGGAGGCTAGTTGTAGGACTACAAGAAGCAAATCCTGGTTCTCTATACCTCCCAGGTTTTGCGCTCATGTTTATTCTACTTTGCTGCGCTTGTTTCAAACCTTTTATGCATATAATCCTACCTCAACATTTTTTTCCCTAGGTCTTTGTACTATACAGTTAAATTTTTCAACAAGATTCAGCCTTGCTAACCAAGCTCTGCCGAGAAAAAACAAAACGGAAAATTTATGCGCGCATCAAGAGAAAATAAATTTGATTGGAGAGAAACCTTTCATAAGAGATTAATAAGATGTTCTCCGGCGTGAAAAAATAACTAACAGGACAAATTTCTGAAGGAAAACCTTGCGGGCGAGGTTTCGGTAGGAGCTTCTGATCTCCTTGATAGTAGCATCCCTGCTGAGATTGAGAGCTTCGTAGAAATCCTTCGCCTTCGCCACGAAAACGCCGCGCTTGCGCCATTGACATTTCCAAGCAGGGCGGAGTAGCAGTGATCTAGGGTTTTTACAGAGGTGTAACTCGCCCAAGAGGAAACTAGAGGAAGTTGAGGACCACTTAGGCCTAGCCGGAGAAGAAACGAATGGCGAACGACATTGCAACGACAAATAGTTTGATGGGATAAACAAATGGCCTGAGAAAGCTCCGCTGGTGAAGCCGCCGCTGCCCAAGTAGACTGCCGTCATAAGCCGTCTAAGAGGCTTTTCTCACGTCGATTCCAAATGCAACGATTTGAGCTCCCCTCAAAGAAGTGGTGGCTACTTGGGAGAAATAATCCTCAATTTAGCTACCATTAGCATTTACCAAAGGGAGAAATTATTAAGTACGGTTATATTTTTAGAAGGTCAATAAAGATGTATCATGTCATCTAATACACAGCAGTATGTAGTATTAGTACACAATAAAAAATGTCATGGTGCGTCCTGATTTGTTTCGGGATGATGTCCGATGACCACATGTAATAATTTCTCAGGGATTCAAGATACATATCATTTTATTTCATACTATTTACATATCTAATACTTAAAATTTGTCTATCACTCATAGAACAAATATGAGTGCATAGAATGAAATATTAAAATTTTTATGGTGATATGAGTGGTATGAATGTAATATTAAAGTTTTGAATGTTAATATGTAAATAGCATAAAATAAAGTGATATGCATGTAAATCTTTCTAATTTATCTTACTAAGGAGTTGTTGATAAGCTAAAATATAATGCACTTTAAGTGAAATACAATGTAAATAAAACATATTATATTGAAAATATATTTGATTTTTTTTTTTTTGAAAAGTACATTTGCATTACTACATCAATAACTTACAAAAATTACAATTATGTGTGCAAAATTCCATCACCATATTTCTCTAACAATGACAAAAAAGATGAAGGAAGACTATCACTGTCACTATATTTTCATACAAAATTATAATTAAGAGCGACAGGAGCACAAAAAATAGCAACTTTTTTGCCAATGGTGCGGAGTGTCTTAGAAAACAAATCTAAACTCTCCAAAATTCTTCTAAATATCCCCACACATCTCTCATTACCTTACAATGCCTCAACTCCCCAATAACTTTAGTATATCATAGTCAAATTTATAATATAGAGAGAGTCAATTTCTTGTAGTGAGCAACTGAATTAAAATATCATAACTCCTCAACCACTGGTCTAAATCCAAAAAATACAACCATTAGTTCCCTAACATCTCAAACTTTTGATCTAGAGCTTCTCATTATTTTTCTACAAGGAAACCTTATCTATTTTTAGCCTAGAAGTTTCAAATCTAAAATTGTCCAAAAACTTGACTTCTCATTTGACCACCCCCTAAAAAACCATTTCATCACTATTATGAGAGGACACTAATCAAGTCACTTCCTTCAACATAAAAATCCTATATACACTACATTATATAAGTATCAGAGCAGAGGGCTCCAAAGAATTCTAGGTCAAGGAGCTTGAATGCAAGAAATACCGAGCAAATACCGAGCAATACCAACAATAACGAGAAATACCATTATGTGAAGACAAAATACCGAGTTTTTTCTAGTATTTTTTGTGATTGCTCGATATTGGTCTTCATAGCGGTATTCCTCGTTATTACCAAACAATACCTAGCAATACCGATCAAATACCGTGCAAAAATCGAGTAACAATCCTCCGACCGAACGTAGATCTACGTCCGGTCAGAGGACGTAATAAAAGTTCCTTAGTTTGAAGCATAATGTCTCAATCAATAAGCCAAGATGAGTTGTGTTGTAAACGATACTTCAGTAAGTTCAAGAAGCGACTCATAATTTAAAATTAAAGCTTCAATGTTAGACAAACTCAAAGCAAGTGCCAATTTTTAATTTCTGCCACTTGTGGCAGAAATTTAAAAAAAAAATGAAATGATCTAATTTTTTCTTGATTTGAAGAATTTGAGGTACCTTGTAAAAATATATATATATTTCTTCAATAAATGCTAGTATTGTTATGCCATTGCTTTAAATTTTCTTATCTGGTAATTTATTTTTAAAAAAATATTAAAAATTTGAACGTTAGTTGTATGAATTTTTGTTTATCTAAGTATTACAAACACCAAAAAGACCTAATTTAACATTTGTGAGAACCTACTATAACCTAAAATTTTATTAAGATTCCTTAAATAGAAATGGTGTCTTGTACAAATAAAGCATTTCCTTAAATAAGAATTTAGACAAGATAGCTAGAAATTATATTATTGTTGTCGTTTAAATTTTAAATACATTGAGTATTTATCATGGTTTTTTAAAATCAGATTGAACAGGCCAGTTCACCGATAGAACTGTGAACCAACCGACCGGCTAGTTAGACACACATATGAAATCGTGATTGTAAGAAACCTCTCGGGCCGGCAGTCAAACCGGAGAACCAGCACCGATTTTCCAAAACTGTGTGGTTTAAGTAGATCAAAATCTAAGCCGTTGGTTTTAAATCAAGCGGTCCATATCAAAATTTAAATTAAAAAAAAAAAACTATATTCCTATTCCAATCCCATAAGGCCATAACATGTAACCTCATTTCGTTCGAACAAAGTTCCTGTTCCTTCCTCTCCGCTAGCATCTCTTCTTCATTTGCAAATTCGACAAGCGACTACAAGCCTACAACTGCGACGAAGCTCCTCCCCGGCACAGACAGTGTTCCTTTATGGCATCACTCCCTTATCCTATCTTCTTCTAAGTTAAAATCATGGAATGTGAGCTTTTTGGAAACCTAATTCTCTCTCCAGTTTTTTTTTTTTATTTTTCATGATTATCTGGTATATTGAATGCATATAGCTTTGATTTAAAAGGCGCCAACATTTTGTTCTTTGATTTTGGCTTCTTAAACTCATCTAGATTGCTTCCCAATAATAATAGATATAGCAAAATATTACTAGTATATCTTCCCAATATGGCCAGCACTTAACACATTCAATCTTTAAAAATAGAAAAGCAATTATCATTGATACCTAATAACAGCAACATGAAGTGAACTTGGTGCAACAACACCTTCCACTCTAAATATACATATTTGATGCCTGCCATTGTAGGTCAAATAAATGCCAACAAATTTTTTGTTTCATTTTAATTTAATTCATGATGCACTAAAAACTAATTGTTATTGTACTTAGTCATATTCATTCTTAACACTAATAAGAACATTTGAAAAATCTTCTTTTGTTCTCTATTTTTTTATTAATTATCTCATCACAAAAATTATCTCAATAGTAGATTTATGGTATATAACCATATTTGATCTCCTTATTTAACATAATTATCCTAAAATGATTACTTATTTACTAATAAAAATAAATGTCGATTTTGAACTCTACAAATGCCTTCAAAATCTCCCAAATGTGATGATTTTATCTTTACATAAAATGAATGAAAATGAAATCATGATTTTTTAAAATAAATTGTCTAATTACACCAAAACCCTTTTGCACAAAAATGTAATCACCAGCATAAGTGTCACAAACAAATGCCTACAAATCTCAAAATCATATTGCTTCATCATAATGCAGAATCTTGCATAACCATAATTGAAGGCTTATGAATGAATTCAAATGCATAGAGCTAAATCTTTATTTGTTGTTTATGTTTACAAATCTTTATTTGTTAAATAATGGAGTGAGTTCATATCAACTTACGTAACATGTGTATGTGATTTAAGAATTTTAATGATTTCATTTAATTAATCGTATTATAATGAAAATGTAATGTACCATGGTCTAAGTGAAAGAACTTATACATGTATTTTTCTTTTCTTCTTTTCTCCAGATCAATACAAACATCCAGAGTTGATATTGCATTAAAGAAAGCAATAAAATATAAAATATAATTCACATTTCTACCGTTCATAATTACAATCCATAAGTAGCGTCAAAAAGAGTATATATAATAGCCACACTAGCTACAAAAGTACATGAACCAAAAGCTAACAAAAAAAACTATGCTAGTGTCAGTATAAAGCTTCACGCGGTAGGCTCCTTACATGAAATCAATTAACCACATATAATGAGCTTAAAAAGCCTAGCAGGTCACCAAACCTAAAACTAAATTCAAAACACTGTAAAAGAACAATATGCATATTAAGGATCAAATCATAGAAGTAACAATCATATGATCATTGAACATGTGCAAGAATAATAAAACTCAAATGCAGTAGCGGAAGAATCTATAAACAATAAAATACTACAAAACGAAAGTTAGTAAAGCAGTAAATTAATACAAATGTCAAATCTATAAAGCATTCACTGTATCAATAATATCAATAAGTATAAAATCATATAAAGCTTTAAATCAAATAAAATCAATGTAGTAAAATCATATCGGAAGGTACACATGTTATTCAGTTATTCTTTATCGCTTGCTTAGTGTATCACATGCATAAGATCGGTACCATGAAGCAGTAATATCAAATAGTATCAGCATCTATATCAGTAATAGTAGTAATCCGATGACATGAATAGTAGAGTAATGCAATAACAGTAAATCCATGCAGTAAAGATAAATATATAAAATATTAAGAAAGATGCCTCAGGAATATGCATTTCAGTGGTCACACTAAACAAGTAGAAGTCCTGGCTATCACGAATTTTTTAGTGTTAGTATCAGTGTTCGTGTCGTCACTCTTTGCCCGTCGGCACAGTAATAATCTCATTATAACTCCCAATCAGTGTATCACGTGAATTAGTATAAAATAACACCAAATTGCATAATTTAAAGGAAAGCATGTCGGCCCACCATCATGTACAGGTAAATCAATCTCCAACCAACGGGTCAACCATTATTTACTTGTTTGTTTCACACACATATAATATTATCAATATATTATAATAGTAATAGAGACCAGCTATTACTCAAGCACATATCTACATTCATTTTAATGCATTATAATAAATATTGCATGATTAAGCTTAATTCATAAAACCCTTAAGATATCGTACAATAGATATAAATCCCAGACATAATTAAAATACACAGTTTCAAAAAATTATCAAATTACCAGAAATCGTGTAAAACAACATTTCAAAACTTTAACTGTACTGAAGCACTATTTTTCAACATCCAGATAATTTTCTATTCGATAAAAACCCTGCATATTTCAAAATACCCGATGAAAAATCTACATAAAATATTCAAAACGTACAAAATCATAATTAATCTCCACAACATACCAAAAGTTACGCTGTAAAAGTTTTACATGTGTAAAGATATGCATGTTTTCGGTAACAGAAACACAAATCTGAGCAGAAAAATACCAAAATGCAAAATCTTTGAAATCAGAAATAGGATATAGATTCCTTACTACTAGATGAGCAATTCTCTCAACTACGTCGACGGACAAAAATGACATCGTGGCCTCCAAAATATGACTTTTTCTTTATCTTCCTCTTTCTCTCTCCTCAAAACGATCAAACAGTCCTTTATATATATATATATATATATATTCGTACGAACGATATTTACATTCGTCCCGGGACGATCAACTCTGTACACATATTGTATATACGATAATTAATTTTGTCCATGGATGATGTGCTACGTCAAAAAATTTGTTCAGTTCGTACAGACGAACCTGCAATTTATTCTGTTCGTACAGACTAACCATATAGATTTTCAAAACTTTCTTCAATTCGTACAGACGATTCGTACAAAAAAAAAAAATCCAAAAAAGAACTTGAAATTTTAAGGATTTCACAGAAAACACCCACAACTTAGGTGCAGCTTACAATTATAATATTCGTGAGAAAGTAGACATTGCTTGAAATCATTTCATTAAAATTAGAGGAGCTTATGGAAAAAAGTAGTTCGAATGTTCACAAAATGGTATTGCATACAAGGGAGAATGAATAAATAGAACAAAACAACATTTAACAGGTGTTAAGGGGAATATAACTGCCTAAAAAAAGGTTCCACATGATGTTCTCTATCAAATTGAAGAAAATTTCAAAAAGAAAATAATAAGGTCAAGAGGAAGTGGAAAGTTTACTCTTTTATGTAGATGCTGAAGCAGAGGAAGGAAAGGAATATTCTTCTTTACCTAAATCACAATCTTCAGAAGTAAATATTAAGGAACTTATTAAATGAAGAAAAAGATTGCTAATGTGGACACTTTCTTTTATCTTAGATCTAAACCAAGTTCTCAACTTTTAATTAAAAGTGTCTTTGCATCTAAGAAAGTAGTTCATCGTGCATATATGGCTTTAGTAAGATGATTTTTTTATTGTTGTGTCCCATTTAATGCTTTAAATTCAGTATATGCACAAGAAATTATGGATGTCCTTGTTACTATAAGTCTTAGTTATAAGTTCCCCTCTTATTACAACATGACAGTTAACCTACTTAAGGATTGTAAAGAGAAGTGTAGATTATGTAATACTCGTGCAAAAGTTTAACGCAAAAATACAAATTTTTTCTTAACCAAAGTATGCCTAAAAGATTAACTTCTATGAAAATTCCCTATAAGTTTATTTTTCCTCAAAGTTTAAATAATAATTTCTTTTAATTATTGTTAAAAGTTAATTTCGATTAAGCAATAAGCTATTGCCCCTTTAGTTACTCTTAATAATTTCTATTAATTATTAACTTAGTGTTAATGATTAAATAACTATTAATTAATAATTTAATGTTAACTATTGTTAACATTTACTAACATTTAATTAGCAATTAAACACTAGCACTAATTACATTTACTATTAAGTAAGTATTAATATTTCTATTAATTAAGGTATAATTAAACACTAACACAGCACTAAGACACATTCCTATTTTAACTCCACTCAGTCGTCCACTTCAGGAAGCATTCAATCTTTGATGATGAAATTAGCGACTAGGAAGGTTTTAAGCATTAGTATTATAGCCTTGCTATGTAAGCCTCTCCCATTCAAATTCCATTAGTGTGCGGGTTTTATTGTGCTGAAGGAGTTCGGTTGGTGCAAGAGAGCCATGGAAGCAAGGGAAGAATTCGGTGAGGGTGAGCTGCTTGCTTCGGTAGAAGAAGAAGAAGAAGAAGAAAAAGAAGAAGAAGGGAGAAGAGAATAGTATGGGGGAGAGAGAAGAGGCGAGCATTTTAATTTTTATTATAGAGTTTAAAATATTGGTAGTGTTTAAAGGAAAATATACCTAATTGTTATTTAGGAATTCAACTGGTATATACAGAGGGGAGAGATTATTGTGTACGCAGTCCGAACGTGTTCGGATGCTGCGTACACACTGCTTATTTCACTGCGTATTTTTTGAGACATAATTTTTTTGTGGTAAATAATTAGCAAATAAATAATACTCACTAAATACACAAAAAATATGCAAAAAATACGTATAAAACATAGTATATCAAAAAATACGCAGTGAGATAAGCAGTGTGTACGCAGCATCCGAATACAATTCTGCGTTCGGACTGCGTACACAATAATTTCTCATACAGAGGGGAGGTTAAGGTGAAATTATTATTTTAGGTAAAAGTGATTATATTCAATTAATTGAAAATTTTGAATTATAAAAATTATAGGATTAGATAACTATGAATTGTATAGGTGATTTACAAGAGAAAAAGGGTATATAGTGTCGGAATCAAGGAGGTAACTCATCATGGGGGTAAGAAATATAATTTTAATTTAAAAGTAAATTTTAGTACTTCTAGGCATATACATTTATAATTGATAAAAAATGAAGGGTAAAAAGCAATAAAATTACTTTAATTTTGGTTGAGTGGCTTTACAATCAAATATTCAGATATGAACTACATGTAAATTTTTTTTGCTCAAACTTAAATTGAGCTATCACATGATTACACAAATGATTTTCTAATTGACAACATTTTTTAAAAGAAAACCATAAAGCTACGTACTACCTTCTTATTCTACTTATGAAAGTATTATATAAATATATCTTTTATATTAAGCCATGAAGCATAAATTCTCAATAAAATATGAGTGCAAAAAGGTGAAGACTAATGATTATCATATTAGTTGAGGGTTGACAATAAAATATTATAGCACCTACGTATACATGACAAAGGGACCCCGTTGGGCAAAATGGACCCTCATAGAGGCATTGTGATCTCAATATAGTTCAATGGTGATAATATCAGGCTTTATCTGGTCTTTATTGAATATTATTATAAAGTTATAAAATCTAACTTTATGTTATATATATGGCCAGAACCTATTAGATATTTATGATATTATTTACATGCTTCAAATAAAATGCAAGATGCTTATATGTGAAGTGCAAAATATGATATTATAATCATTAAAGGACATTATATGTGTATGCCTATTGGACCAAAATTTTTTATTCCAACTATTTTTATAGGAAAGGGAATGGATACGGTGGAAGCAAAATAGCATCGGGTCAATATAAAAATTTATATTTTGTTGTATCATTGGGTAAATGGTCTATATCAAAGTTATGCTAGTTGCTTATTATTATAATATTTTGAGAGTCTTAGTAGTTCTGTAATTATATATATATATATATATATATATATATAATATATATATATATATATATATATATATATATATATATATATATATATATATATATATATATATATATATATATATATATATATATATATATATATATATATGATCTAAATAAGATATTTTTAAATGCTTCCATCTTATAGAGGGATATGGTGAACTATGGTTTTAATATATTTAGAAATGAAATTTTAAATGCTGAAGAATTTTATGTTTTCTCTATTGTACCTTGTATTCTTGATGAGAGTGTCGTTGGGTATGACAAGTTACTTATTAATAATTATAAACCAACTTAGAAAGAGATAGGTTGTACACTCATGACAGATGGATGAATTGACAGGAGCATAACATTAATACATTTTTTGATATATTATCCATGTGATGTATCTTCTTTAAAATCAATTGATGCTTCAGGCATCATTAAAAATATTACAATTTTGTGCTCTTTATTTACTGGTCGGGTTCATTGAGTGGGTAGGTCTAGAGAGTGTTGTTCAACTAGTTACTTATAATGCTACGTACTAATTATAAGAAAGTATGTGAGATGTTATATGAAAGATTCAATAAAATCTATTAGTTAGCTTATATTGCAAGGTGGTAAATTTCTAATTTTAGATTTTAAATTTTAAATTTTCAAATACCTAAACATGCTACTACTATATGCTAGAAACTTGTATTTGTTTGATGACTAGCCATAATTGAAAGTTCTCTCTTACTATTGGGAGTGATAATTAACTATAGAGCTTGCACCTATATGAAACCTGAGCTTATATCATAAAGTCCTCGCAAAATAATGGCAAAACTCTAAAGGTGTTTTCTTATTCAAAACCATATATATATGCCTTCTGAAAATTTACCACGAAACTTAAGCATTGAAACTCTACTCAATGACCCGAAAGAAATAAAAGAGTCTGTGGAGAGGTCAGGAGTCAAATTTTTTATCCCACGTTATATTTATTTTATATTAGTTGTATCAATCTCTCTTTCATGCATAAAATGCAATGTGAAATGCTGAAATGTATAAATATAGAAAAATTTGCATAATAATTGATAGCTTACAAAAATCATAATTTTAATTTTAATCAGTAAAATTAAATAATATTATGTTTAAAATATCCATAATATATCCATATCTATTATGTACAAAAAGTTACATAGTAAAAATGCGATAAATTATAAGAAAATATATTTTTATTGATTTAAGATAGAATAAATTTTTCAAACTCAAAATCATTCAAAACTAAAGTGAGATTCATGTTTCTTACAATGATTAGATGACTTTTTGTAACAAAAATGATGAACAAAAATGACCAAAATTTGTTTTTTTTTTTCTCTCTCCCCTTTCTCCTATTCCTCTCCCTTTTCCTCTCTTATTCTACGTCAAACCACCAAAAGTGCAGTTGGAGGTGCTGGGGTGTGCATTAAAGCTTAGTGGCTTAGCACCACAACGCTCCGAACTAGCGCATCATGTTGAATCCACAATTACTATAGAACATAGACTCTAATACCATGGTGGAGGTTTCTGGCATTATTGTGCTCTCAAGCCTAAGGCCGTAATGCTCCAAAGCACAACACCAAAGCGCTTTAATCGAACCATAAATTTAAAATTTTATTTTATAACACTTATATATATTTTTTGTTGTTACATTTTATATTTCATGGACATTAGGTTAAGTATTCTGATAAATTTTGCAAGCTATATTATTTCTCAAATTTGTAAATTATTATACACTATTATATACTAAAGTGAATTAATTCGATTCATTTAAATATTAATTCAACAAAAACGTTGTGCTATAAAGCACATATGTAAGAAGATATTGTGTAATTATAGGTTGTTATGGATTGCATATAATTGTTTATTATAAGAAGCAACATGTTGTATGACCTAAATATAGTGAAAATTGTGTGAGGGCCATTGCACCGATGTTCGGGTGCAATATGTAATATGTAAGGGTTCTCACATCATAGAGTTTTAGATAGAATTGCAACTTATATCTGGAATAATTAATACAAAGGGCTTCTCTTGAATTTTTTTTATTAGAGGAAATTTAAATTGATATATTCATAGAGGAGTAGAAGATTTTAAGAGCATTCATAGTGCCTACGGGGTTTGAGGGACTAATAAAAGTGTTTGTACCATATTAAATTTGCTATAGCTTATGATTTTGTAATCGCTAATATCTTGTTTATGAAAAGAGATAACACTACGGGAAAACACGCGATTACCGTCAGTTTTTTTGGCAAAAAATTTTGCGCCGGTACGAACGACGCAGGTAACGGCGAAATATTCCTAAATATTGCGACGGAAACCTTACGACGCATTTGCCGGCAAGATATGACGGAAAACTTCCGGCGTCCCATGCGCCGGTCTATGTGTCGATAAAATGAGCTCTGAACCAGTTCCGTTGCACGTTACGGCGGAAACATACCGGCGCAAATTACCGACGGATATTGCGTTGGCGTATTTAAACTCAACGACTTATTGCCGGCGCTAATTGCGTCGGCAATGGTTCCGGCGTTTACCCCGCCGGAACGTCCGCCGGTGAAAGCCCTATTTTTCGACACCGAGCCCCTCTGGCCGCTCATTCGTTTCCTTCCGTTCTCTCACCTCGCGTGTTTCGCCCGTCGCCGTCTAACGCTCGCTGTGGATTGACGTCGCCGACGGTCACCGGAATTCTCCGTCGACGATCACCGGACTTCGCCGAGCATCATTTCTTCTCTTTCCTGCTCGCGCGCCGCCGAGGGTCACTCTTCGCCGACGGAAGGTATTTTGTTTCATTTTTTTTTCCTATTTTGGTTGTATTACATATAGGATCAGCCTTAAGTCCATATCTTTTTTGCTTTAGTCATGGATGTTCTCACTAGACATTTGCTAGAGGATGTACCTTGATGCATGCTTTTTGTTGATGATATTCTTCTTGTTGATAAAACTAGAGAGGGAGTTGAAGGTAAACTTGGATTATGGAGATCAACATTAGAGACTAAAGTTTTTCGATTGAGTAGATCTAAAACGGATTATATGAAGTGCAATTTTAGTAGTAATAGACCTAGTGAGGGGATTGTGACTTTGAACGATCAAGTCATTAATAAGAGTAACACGTTTTAAATATCTTGGATCTATTATTCAGAGTGATGGTGAAATAGATGTGGATATTATCAAAAGAATTCAAGTTGGATGGTTGAAGCCAAATGTTGGCCACTAAAAAAGAAGCATAATACTAAGTTAAATGTGGCAGAGATGAGGATGCTTAGGTGGATGAGTGGCTTGACCCTTAGAGATAGGATGCGAAATGAGCATATACGTGAAAAGGTTGGAGTAGCTCCAGTGGAAGATAAGATTAGAGAAAGTCGCCTTAGATGGTTTGGTCATATAAATATTTATTAATGTATTTTTAGATATATATATATATATATATATATATATATATATATATATATATATATATATATATATATATATATATATATATATATATATATATAAATTCATTATTTTTTTCTCTTATATATAGGTTATGGATATTAGAAATCAAAGAAGTTGGATGTATAACCGATTATCTCAAGGTCGGAAGACATTAACAGATGAATTCATCAATGGGGTGAAGTTTTTCATTCAGCAAGCGAAACAGCTGCCCAGCTTTATATCAGAAGGAAAGTTTCAATGTCCATGTTCTAAACACAAAAATCTAGTACACCTAGAACCAGATGATGTAACTGTTGATCTGTATCGCAGAGGATTCATGCCACAGTATTGGTATTGGACTTCTCATGGTGAGTATGAGCCACAAATTGATTATCAATGCGGTCCTTCTACAAGTAGTAATGTTGCTGAGGCTGAAAACATCCGACCAAATCTTGAGGAATTAGTTCATGATGCAACTGGAATACAAACTGAACAAAATACATAAGAGTTACCGAATACGGAGGCATAAAATTTTTATGATTTATTGCATGCTGCCCAGCAACCAATCTGGAAAGGGTGCACGACTCACTCAGAATTATCTATTGCTGTGAAAATGTTAAGCATCAAGGCTGAATATAATGTTGCTCGTGAATGTTTTAATCAATTCATTGGGCTGGTTAAGCAAACCAATCCGACAAATAATTTAATTTCTACAGATCTATATCGGACAAAGAAGTTAGTTTCCAAACTTGGTTCAACATACACAAAGATAGATTGTTGTGTGAAAGGATGCATGTTATACTTTAAAGAAGATATCGCATAAATTGTATGCCGTCATTACAATACACCAAGATTTAAACCAAAATCTAGAAATAGAAGGAAGCAGAAGGATGTGCTTGTTAGTAGGATGTTCTACTTTCCAATAATTCCGAGATTACAACGATTATATGCATCCATGAGATCTACTGCACATATGAGATGGCATAATGATCACATTCCACAAGAAGGTGTTATCACACATCCATCAGAAGCAGTGCCTTGGAAGCACTTTGATCGTACACATCCCACATTCGCGGCAGAACCAAGAAATGTGAGATTAGGTTTATGCGCAAATGGTTTTACTCCATTCAGTCAGTCGGCTACACCGTACTCATGTTGGCATGTGATACTCACTCATTACAATCTTCCTCCAGAGTTATGTATGACTACTCCTTATATGTTTCTGTCACTTATAATTCCAGGGCCACATAATCCAAAATTAAAGATTGACGTATTTTTACAACTTTTGATTGATGATTTAAGTTTATTATGAGAAGAGGGAGTAAGTACATATGATATCTCCTCCAAATAGAATTTTACACTAAGAGCAGCATTACTTTGGACAATTGGTGACTTTCTTGCATATGGTATGCTCTCAGGTTGGAACACTGCAGGCAAGTTAACTTGTCCGTATTGTATGAAAAATACAAAATCATTCACTTTAAAGTATGGTAGGAAGAACACTTGGTTCAATTGTTATCGAATGTTTTTACCTCAAAGTCATTCTTTCAGGCGAAATAAAGAAACGTTTACTAAAACAAAATGGTGATGTTTTAGCCTCCTCCAAGGTTCAGTAGTGAAGAAATTTTTGAAAGAGTAGAGTTCTTGTCCACCATAATGGAATCTCCAACATTAGCTGAGTTCAGATTGCCAGAATATGGTGTCAACCATAATTGGACCAAGAAAAGTATTTTTTAGTCATTGCCATATTGGAGAACAAACTTGATTAGACATAACTTGAATGTTATGCATATAGAGAAAAATATTTTTGATAATATTTTCTTTACAGTTATGGACATCAAAGAGAAATCGAAAGATAATATAAAAGCAATAATGCACTTAAAGGAGATTTGTAGAAGGAAAGCTTTGGAATTGAAGGATGGTGGAGCGGGAAAATTTCTCAAACCAAAAGCTCCATTCACATTAACTTTAGAGCAAAAATGAGCAATTTGTGAATGGATGAAGACTCTACGAGTACTTGATGGATATTCTTCCAATCTAAGCAGGTGTGTTGACATAAGATCAGGGAGATTATTCGGATTGAAAAGTCATGATTGTCACATCTTCATGCAATGTCTACTATCCATTGCTTTTAGTTATCTGCCATATCAGATTTTAAAGCCTCTGATCGAGCTAAGTGTCTTCTTCAAAGATTTATGCTCTTCTAAATTAAATGTAGAGAATTTGATTCTTATGGAGCAGCAAATTCCATTCATTTTGTGTCAACTTGAGAAAATATTTCCTCCAGGCTTTTTTGACTCTATGGAGCATCTACCTGTTCATTTACCATATGAGGCTATGGTTGGTGGACCTGTTCAGTATAGGTGGATGTATCCTTTTGAGATATATTTAAATAAGCTTAAGAAGACCGCTAAGAACAAATCACGACCCGAAGGCTTTATCTGTGAAGCATATTTAACATATGAGACAACTTAGTTTTGCTCGTATTATTTTAAAACAATATCTCAATCAGGTGAAAGTTCAGCATCTCAAAATGTTGGTAAATCCTCTAATATATCTGTATTCAGTGGAATTGGGGAACCTTTAGGAGCTAGCACCGTGCGCTATTTGACCGATAAGGAGATGACAGTTATCACATTGTACATCTTGCTTAACTGTGATGAAGTTGAGCTGTATCTCGAGTAAGTATGAGTTAAGTTGTTTATATTTTTGATTTTCTTTTAGACTTTGTTCTAAACTCAAGATATGAATTTGTAGGAGGTTTATTGATGGTCTTAGTACATCAGAAGAAGGAGAAGTCCAGAAGATAGTGGAAAAAGAATTCACTGCTTTGTTTAAAAATACGGTATATTTTGAATAATTATTCTTACTTAATGAGTTAATTATTTATGCAATTAATATTAGTAACAATAACATCTTGTACATTTAAAGATACACACTGAAGACAATTCGCAGTATTCAAGGTTATCTGAGTTAGCTTGAGGACCAAATAGATTAGTAAAATGTTATAAAATATTTGAGGTCAATGGTTATAAATTCCAAACAAAAAATTGGTGTGAAGGTAGGAAGACAGAAAATTCAGGCGTATGTGTAAGAGGGAACACCCATACAGGGGATGATTCTGAATACTACGGGGTATTACAAGAAATATTAGAGGTTGAATATCCCGGTCAGAGGAATATTGTGTATCTCTTCAATTGTGAATGGTTTGATCCAGTACCAAATAGAGGCACTAAAGTTCATCCAATTTACGGTATAACAGAAGTAAAGCAGGCTATGAGATATGCAAAGTTTGATCCTTTCATCATTGCTAGTCAGGCAACTCAAGTCTATTATGCTAACTATCCAAGCGGAATACGAGGCAAATAAGATTGGCTGGTAGTTATGAAGACAAAACCAAGGGGAGTAATTGAGAAAACCACCTCAATACCATCATCACATCAAGAAGAGTTTATGTCTAATTTAAAAAATCTCCCAATCAATGTAGATGACCAAATCAGAATTAATGAGAGCGAGTTGCAGTTAGAGAATGTAGATCTAACCATAGAGGAAAGTAATGATGAATCTGATAGTAATGGGAGTGTATCATCTTATGAAAGTGAATCAACAAATGATGAGTTAACAACATAAGATAACTTAAATATTTTTTAGCTACTGCACTGCATTTTACTTCACTGCATTTTTTTTAGCTACTGAACTGCGTCATTTTTTTAAAATTTTTGTAATTACTCATATTTCTAATATATTTTTTATTTATGTGCAGATGGCTTCAGGTGGTGAGGAGCCTAGTAGAGGATTGATAAAAAATATATTTAACAGGCGCACTAAGAAGAGTACAGCTGGACCACCTAGGCCACTGCGTACTGAGGGGACCACCTCGGCTCAGCCTACTACACAGCCTCAGCCTACTACACAGACTCAGCCTGCTTTACAGCCTCAGCCTGCTACACAGCCTCAGCTTGCCACACAGCCTTTACCCACTGATGGAAGAGGTAGCCCGCAGTTTTACTCACCAGACCTTCGATTTCCTTCACCAGATCCCGGGCAGAGTACTCCTTTCTACCCATACTACACACCCTCACCATATGCTGGTGCCCCTCATACTTATCAATTTTCACCATATGCTCCACCATACTATCCCCCACCAACCCATCAGCCTGCTACAGCTGGAACTTCGACAGCAGCTGGACATTCGACAGCAGCTGCAGCAGAGCAGGAGACATATGATAGAATGTTGATAGCACCTGAGGGTGACACGTACGTACAATCTCTTTTATTTAAAATAACAAATATTTTTATTTTATATTTTATATTTGTTTCACATAACTTTATTTTTGTAGGTTCTACCCATCAAAACAACCGACACATAAAATAAGGGACATCATACGGAGCAGGTTTGACGCTCCTTATGTTTCTTGGAAGAAAGTCCAGAAAGAAGTCCGGGAGATGTGGTTTAGAGAGTTTGAGGTATTTTGGAGTTTTAGTTTTTATGTTAAATGATTTATTCTTTCTTACTTAAGCTAAAAATATTATATATTATATATCATATGTATTTGATTGCCGAAAGAGTTTTGTTGGCTGCCCTAACACAATGACATGATTAGAAAGAATTTTGAGAACCGTGGGTCTACTCGGATGCGCGACATGTTCACATATATTATAAAGTCTGGGAAGCGACCATTGTGGATTGGAGAGATTATATGGGCTGAGTTGAATGCAGCTTGGGGCAGCGAAGAGTACAGTAGGAAGATGGATCATAATCGACAGAACAGAGCTTCTGATGTTGGTGGGTTGGATAGTTCACTTCATACAGACGGCTCTGTTCCACATACTGAGCACAGGCATCGTTTGGTAATAAATTTTAAATATTTTTTAAAATTGTTCTTTAATCTGTATTAATAAATTCTCTTAATTCAAACAGAAAGCGATGCTTGGTAGAGAACCAACTCCTGTTGAATTGCATAGTCGCACTCATAAGCGATAGGAGGATCAACAATGGATTAATGAGAGATCAAGAAAATCCTATGTAAGTATATTTTTATATATGTTTAATATTTTCTAAGTTTTAGTTTAACTATATATATTTATATTATACTTTCACAGGAGGATTATACACGGCTTCGAGAGACTCATGTCGCATCAGGTGAGTGCTCTTATGGTGGCTCTGTGGAGTATTCTGAATATCGCATCTGGTCGCAGGCCGTCAGAGGAATGCAACATGGTAGAGTATATAGCTTAGGTGCGCAAGCTCAGGCATACGAGGAGATGACCTCCTCTACTGCATCCAACTTCGCATCCAGTTCTCATGACTCCTTACAAGCTCAACAAATAAGTGCCCTTCAAGCTGAGCTAGAACAAGTAAGGAAATCACAAGCTGATTGGCAAGCTCAGCTGCAAGCACTGGTTCAAGCTCAGCTGCAAGCACAGATTCAAACAAGTATGGAGCAACACAATCAGTTGTTGGATGAAATGAGCAAGATGAGGGATCAGCTGAGTGGAAAAGACGTAGCTCCACCTGAGGAGGAGTCCACGGAGTCAGAGTAGTTTAATTTAGTTTACATGAACTTGTTTATTTCTGTGAACATGTGTTATTGAATAGCTTCTTTTAATGTGATGTTTTTTGTTGATTGTTACTATTGAACAGTTTCTTTTAATATTATAAACTATTGTGAATTTGTTATAAAATGTTGATATATTGAAATATTACTATTGAAATATTGTGGAATTGATATTTGTATAGGTTTGCAGGTGTGAAAATTTGATTGTTGGCTGGGAAGGCAATTTTTTTTTGTCAATGCTACAAGTTTCCGGCGGAATTTACGCCGGAACTTCACCGGAATTGACGATACAACGAATTGTATCGAACTTATCGACGCCTTCGTTCCGTCGGAAACAACCGGCGCATGTTCTGACGCGATTTTCGTCGCTTATTGTCGGCGACGACTTTGCGCCGCAAACAAAACCGTTGGTTGTCTACAGCAAACTTGCGGCGTTTTGTCCGCCGATACTTACGGGCGGAAGATCCGACAGAAACAAATCAGCGCATATGGCGCCGGAATTTATCGGTTGGAAGTCGTCGGCACCAATCCGATGTTTTGCGCCTGTAATGCGTCGGGAAGTGCGCCGAAAAGTTTTCCGGCTCATTAAATTCGTCGAAAAAAATTTATCGACGCGACCTAAACCGACGTAGGCATTTCCTCCGAAACATGCGCCGGAAACTTATATTTCCGTCGGATTGTTTGTGTGTTCCGGCGGATTTAGTCCGCCGATAATGACGGGTTTTCTTGTAGTGTAAGTATATCATCACTTATAAGAATGGATATAATAAAACACAGATTGATTACTTTCTTATAAAAAAAAATATCGCTTAGATTGCAAAGATTATAAAGTTACTATGATTGAAAATTTATATACCCAACATTGCTTATTAGTTTTGAACTTTAAGAGAAATGGGTAGAATATGGAACATAAACTAATATATTGTCCTAGGATTAGATGGGGACATTTATAGAGCACTAATGAAAATATTTTTAAGAGTAAAATTCAATATCCTAAAATTTTGATTGTGCATGAGGAAACTAATATTATATGAGAAAAATAGCTAGTGATATTAAGAATGTTGTAAAGGAAGTGCTTGTAGTATCAAAAAGCAAATATCTTAATAGTAAAAATAGTTTGTGATAGAATCAAAATGTGCAAGAAATGATCAAAGATAAGAAGCTTTGTTATAAACATTAGATGAGATATAAAAGCTCAAAAATTTAGGAAATATATAAAGGGGTCTAAGAAAGTAATATGAGATGCAAAGAGTTTAATTTTAAATGGTTTATATAATCATTTATATAGATGTATATAAGTTATCCAAATAAAAAGATTGGAGAAATTAGATTTTAGTTTAAGTGAAGTGCATTAAAGATGCAAATCAAAAGGTGTTTTTATTATAAAAGGATATTCAACAAATGTGAATAACATTTTTATGAGATTTTCAATTAATATTTTGAGAATAAAATTGATTTTTGTGACCTTAGCACCCTCATTGAAAATAAAGATTTTAATCTTTATTGATGTATTAGTAAAATAGAAGTTAGAGAGAGTTTAAGGAAAATGAAGTTTGAAAAATTTGTTGTACGTGATAATATTCTAATAGAGGTGTAGAAATGCTTACAAGATGAAGTAATTTCTTAGCATATGAAGCTTTTCAATATTGTTCTGAAGTCTAAAAAGATGCTATAAGCGTTAAAAAAGAATGCGTTGATTCTTATTTTTAATAATAAAAGTTTTGCACAATAATGTGTGAATTATAGAGGAATTAAGTTAGTGTGTCATACATTAAAACTATGAGAGAGCGAGAGTTATGGAGCATATGTTACAATGTAATACTAATGTTTCTTAAAATCAAATTGGATTCATGTCGAGTAGGAAAACTGTGGAAGCTATCAAATATTGAGAGGTTTGCTGAAAAAGTATATAGAGAATAAGGAGGATATGCATATGATGTTTATTGATTTAAAGAAAGCATATGATAAAGTTCCAAGAGAAGTGCTTTGAAGAGTTCAAGGGAAAAGAAGAGTTATTAATGCTTATGTTTAAATCATTAAGGATATGTATGCAGGACTTATTACTTTTGTTCAAACATAAGATGATTTGACCAAGTATTTTTCTATTTCAGTTTGATTACATCAAGGATCATCTTTAAGCACTTATCTTTTTACTTTTTGTCATGAATGTTCTTACTAGACATTTGCCAGAGGATGTACCATGGTGTATGTCTTTTGCTGATGATATTCTTCTTATTAATAAGACTAGAGAGGGAATTGAATGAAAACTTGAATTATGAAGGTCAACTTCAAATTCTAAAGGTTTTCATTTGAGTAGATCTAAAACCAAATACATGAGGGGGTGTTGTGACTTTGGGTGATCAAGTAAATTATGAGAGTACATGTTTTAGATATATTGGATCTATTGTTCAAAGTGAGGGTGAAATAGATAATGATATTATTTATATAATTCAAGTTGGATAGTTGAAGTAGAGGGCCAATGCATCGGGTTTGTTATGTGATAGAAAGATACCTCTCAAATTTATAACATGGTGGTGAGACTTACAATATTTTATGACGCAGAATGTTGGTCATTAAAAGAGAAACATAAAAATAAGTTAATTTTTACGAGATGAGGATGCTTAGGTGGATGAGTGACTTCACTTTTAAAGACAAAATGCAAAATGAGTATATACGTGAAAATGCTGGAGTAGCACTAGTGTCACATAAGATTAGAGAGAGTCACCTTAGATGGTTTGGACATTTAAATCGTTGGCCTTCCGATGACCCAGTTAGAAGAGTAGATGTATTATATTTTATCTATGTTAAAAAAAGGTAGGAATTGACATAAAAAGGCTTAGAAAATATTTAAGCAACATTTTCTTATTAGATTTAAAAGAGAATTTGATTCTTAACATGATACTATGTAGAAAAATGATTCATGTAGCCGCCCCCATGTGGTAGGATAAATGCTTGATATTTTTTGTATTAATTTTTTATTTTTATCCTTAATTTATTTTAATAAAATAATCAATTGAAAAAAATAGTATTATACTACTTTTTGTTTAATATTACATCATAAAACTTATGATCTCTAAATAAATAAATAATAGAAAGATTGATACATATATTATTTATTATATATACTAAAATTATAAACTTTAATGAAAATTTATTATTTGATATTTTTCAAACATATTATTAAATAAAAAATAATTATATTAATTATTAAAAAGAATTATATTTTGCTTCACTAAATTATATTGGACATGTCAAATTAAAATTTAATTCGATTTAAAAACTATATCGATCCGCTTAATTTTCTGAATTTTATGGTTTAGCGGACGTTGCGCTGTTGCCACCTTCAGTCGCTATATAATGGATCGAATCAGCGCATCCCAGGCATCGCACGTTCTTCCACAGACCGTGATTCGTCGCATTCGTCCTCTCCTTCCCTACCTTCACGCTCGCTGGAGCTGTAGATTCACGATCCCCATCCATCTACCGAGTCGTCTCAAGGCCCCCTCCCTCGTCTTCGTCGACGGCTTTTACCGAGCTGCAATTGCAGCAAGCTTGCCAACCCTCGACCTTGTTGCTGCGAGCCTTATCCTCCGCAAGTTCCTTTCCCATTAGTGGCCCTCTCCTTACTGTTCTAATTTTGGCGTAGGCGACGAGCGTAGGGTAATACTACGTCTTCTTCACTTCCTCCAACTTTGTCCTTCAACCTAGTTGCAATTAATTTATTATTGTTATTTATTTCTTGCTGAGATTGGGTAGCTTTCTCCTCCTTGGTCTTTTGTTGCTCGAGATATTGTGGCTTATCCTATAATTTTTTTTTTTAAGTTTCGCTAAGCCATGCATTATGTTTTTCCTGAAATGGTAAACTTTTAAAATTAATTTATAGGTTGATTATTGTAGTTTCTGATCGTAGGTTTTAGTTATATGTTATATTTATAACTGTAGATTTAAAATCATGGTTATTTAGGAAGTTTGCGATAGCGCTCATCTGTTTTAGATGTGTTATTCTATGCGCTCTTTGATTCATAGAGTTTCATTAATGCTAGGATTTATGTTGTAATGTGGATGATATGATAATATATCTGAATGCTTAATAAATATACAATTTTGCATCATGTGAAATACTTTGATGAAATTATTTGAGTGTAGTTGGCTGTTTATGCTTTTGAAATTGTTATTGGATAGTAATGCATTGTTATAATTTTTTTTTTTTGAAATTTTGTGATCATTTATGAAGTTGTGAATTTCTCACTGGCAGGTTTTTTTTTTTTTTTTTCGTAATTTATGATAACCGTAGCTTGTGCATGTGTGGGCAGTTCATCCCTTCCAGTACAGTTGTTCATTCTTGCCTTGGTATACTTTGAGCTCCTGGGCTGGGTCCATTTGAGTATTTTTATGCCAAATTGTTTTTCAACTATTTGATTTAGGGCTAAATCTAAAGCCTCAAGTACCCTAACAATTAAGAAAAATGTATAAATCGTACTTAATGTAGATTAATGTTTTTTTTTTGCTTTAAATGTCAATATCCTTTGCATTCGATGACAAGAACTTTTGCTACTATGTAACATGAACAATAATGCACAGGGCTGCTAACGAAGTCTACTGATGTGGTTGGCTTAAAATATTGAATGAGTTATATTTGTTTTGGATTTGGGGGGCACTTTTTCCTGGCTTGAGACTACGATGCAAAGGTTGCTTCCATTATATATATATATTTTGAAACATGAAAACATTTCTTTTGTGATGCAGATATTGAACACGTATATACAGGAACTCCATTTACTGGGTTCACCCTAGTTTTATCACACAATGGCACTCCGTGGTGTCCCTTTATTACAATAAATGAATCCTCTCATTTATGAATCACTTCACATGTTTCTCTTAACTATTTTTTTTTCTTGTGTACTCTCACTTTGTTATTCATCACTAAATTATTGTTGAGGTTTCATGCTTCTTATGTTCACTCTAATTGATCATGGCTGGTGATGGTTTCTTTGGCTTTGAAAGCAGAAGCTGTTTGCTTGGATGTTATGGCAGAGTGATAACTTTTGGGTATTTAACAGTTGTAACAGATGGCTTCGTTTCACATGAATGAGAATTCAATACAAAGCACGGCTTGTAGATGTGGTGAAGGGGACCAAAATATTTGGACAACAAGAACCTCTGAAAATTCTGACAATCAATCAAGTAGCTGTCGTAATTGTGAGGTAGGTTACATGCTGCTTGTGGAGTTTCTCTATTATAGTTCTTTTCTTTGTTTAGAATTTTTCAAGTTACGTGTGCTTATCTGAAAAGGCTTATCATTTTAAAATTAGAATAGTTATGTATCACCTCTATTACTTGAATTGTTTCTTATCATCTGTATGAATGCAACAAAAATTGTTTGCAAGTTTATACACTACAACAGTTGTCTTCCCTACTTTATTTTGCACTTCATCATGTCATTTTTGTTTGTCAAATTGAAAATAGACCTTTTTTTTTATATATGTTTTTAAATTCATTTTGCTTTCCAAATAATTTAATTGACCATAACATGCATAATCGTTTTGCATCTTTGAAAATTATCTATCTTGGACAGTAAGATATGTCCTGTCACACATATAAACTACTGCTGACATTTTTAATCAAGGGTTACCGTATATGGACGAGTGGAGTGATATTAATTCATGTTCTATGGCCTAACATAGGGAAACTGGAATGGTGATTTGTTTCAGGCTTGCGTGTACATGCTCATGTACACGTACATAATCATTGGCTTGGGTTTTTTTGCAGCTTTTTACTGTGTTGAATCTCCATTCCATGTGATATACTTAGAACTATCATGATACTTATAAACATGACTGATGTTCATGGCAATGATGAACATGGCATTGTACTTGCTTCATTGAAATACTTTTTAATCATTTGAATTGATCCTATTACAAGCTTACTTAAGCGGCATTGCCAGATTCATGAAATGCATCTTAGAAAAAACTCTTTAATACTTGGTGAGACAAATAGCCTCCTTTATCTAAATAGCCAATATCATTATTATTAAGCTTTTGTGGGTCATAAATTAGCATCTAAAAGCATTCAGAAACATTTTTTAAAACCCTGGTTGCTATTCCAACCTTCCAGCCTTCAAATGTTAAACTCTTATTTGAAAATTTTCAATTTCCAATGCAAGCCCTTAAGCTGCAATAGATAGCAACTAATATTGCCATGTCATTATGACTTGAAACCTTGTTTGCCTACAAAAATTCGTTGAACACTTTTGGCACAAAGCTAATATAATATTCAAACTATCACTCAATATTTGTCCTGGTGCTAACAAGGCTAATCATCTTTCATAAAAAAATATGTGATAAGTTTGAGCCAAATTGGGAAGATTCATTTATTATCGAGAAAGTATATTAAGGAGGAGCATATTGGCTGAACCGGTCCAACCTGGGGTCCTAGACCGGTTTTATGCTATAGGCGGCGGTCCAAATGGGCGGGCGGAACCATGAGGAAGAGAGAGAGGGGGCCGGCTGGAGGTATGAGGCCCACAACTCAATTAAACCTTGCTTTGAGAGGAAAAAAATGAATTAGGAGTTGTTTAGGGATTTTGTAATTGTCCTCTTTAGTGTCTGCGTTTTTTCACTATGCCACTGATTTTAGGTTGGTATTTGAAGAAATGTTGTGCATGAAAAGTAAGTTGAAAAACATTGTATTTAAAATTCTCTTGCAAAATTGAAAAATGTTTTCCTTTATGTATACTGATATGCATGTTCAAATTTTGTTGGAACTCTCCTGTAATGTAAGGATATATTTTTCAGATTATCATGAAAATTCCTCTAGAAGTTAAGAGGCATTTTCAAAATTTTTAGAGTTTAGGTTTGCTGAAATTTTCTCTGTAAGACATGGGATATTCTAAATATTTATTTTGGTTGACATTGAGCTTTATGTTGAGATCACCAAATCAACATTTAAAATTATTGATAATACAATTTATCTAACAATGCAACTACAGAGTTAAAGTTATTGCATTCAAATAAGTGTACATATGATGACTACAAAAACTGGAGATTCATCCTTTCACCTTGCCAAAGTTCTAAAAATCAAATGAAGAGATTTTCGAGTTAAGTAATCTCAATGAATCAAGCTGGAGAAGCGCAAGCTTCTATAGCTCATATCTTGGGCTTGAGTGACTGGATAAGGTCAACACAATAAGCCTAAATATGGACGAGTCGCTTGCAGGTTTCTTTATGTAATAAGTTATAAGAAAGGTTGCATTAAGAAAGCACCATTTCGTCAACTTGATGACAAAAGTTGTCAAGTGTAAGGCCTATCTAACTTCACGCGTTAGAGTAACTCAGATCCATAAAATTTTTATGAACTAGGCGATGGGTTAATGCATAATCGAGAAGACAAGCCTCATTTAAAAAACATTCATGCAGTTGAATTAATAAACTTTCAAATTTGCACATTCAAAGACCTCGAAAGCCAAGAAGGGATTTAAGTGTGCAAACTTCAATAAATCAGGTTGAAAAACACAATCTCCTATAGCTCATGTGTGGGGCTTGAACGGGTGTATAAAGTCGGACTAGTCCCTCATCTCAATGCTCTTGTTCTCTCTCACTCCCTCCCTCTCTTTTCTCTCTCTCTCTCTCTCACTCTCCCTCTCTTTTCTCTCTCTCTCTCTCTCTCTCTCTCTCTCTCTCTCTCCCTCTCTCTTGCTCTCTCATATATATCTCTATCTATCTATCTATCTCTCTTGTTCTCTCTCTTTTATCTCTCCCTCTCTTTTATCTCTCCCTCTCCCTCTCTTTTATCTCTCCCTCTCCCTCTCTTTTCTCTCTCTCTCTCTCTCTCTCTCTCTCTCTCTCAATCTCTCTCTTGCTATCTTGCTCTAACCCAAAGTCACAATCAACAAATTAGATATATCATTACTAAATTAACACTTAATAAATAGAAAATTTAGATCTACTCAAATGATTACAACATTACCTCTTGCAAATGTCTAAATTACTACCTAAATCATACAATATATTAAAAACTCTTGTAAATGTCTAGTGAGAACAAATAATCAAAGAAAAACGTTAAAGATTACCTTAAATTCCTGATTTTTCTTCAACTCACACGAAACCTAGGGCAGCCGGCGTGAGATCCGGAGTGAGATCGACGGCGGTAAGAGACAGCAGAGGTTGACCGAGCGAGAGGCGGCCGGTGTGGGGTCGGCGGTCGGAGTTACTTTGTCGGCGGCGACAAACCGAGCTCAATCGAGCGAGATGCGGGCGGAGGCGACGGCAGAGCGACCGAAGCAAGAGAGAGAAGAAAGAATAGAAATGAAATGCGAGGTGAGGGTCTATTCGTTTTAGGGCATTTACCGGCGGTATTCCAGCGGTCCGGACCGCCGGTAACATAATTAATTATCAACGGCGGTCCAAGCCGCCGTTAAACCGCCGGGCATATTGACGTCCGGCGGTTTTACCGGCGGTTTCGGGACCGTCGCTAGTACCGGCGGCTTAATGTAACAAAACCACCGGTTAGGCCGCCGGTAAAAGCCGGATAACCGCCGGCGAAACCGCCGTTAAAACTGACGGTCCATAAACCGCCGGTAATCGACGTTTTTCCTGTAGTGATTCAACATGATTAAATATGGTTGGCATGCTTTCTTACTTAACAAGCCATAAGAAAAGTCACAGTAAGAAAGCTCCAGTTTCGTTATCCCAATACAAGAGTTTTTAATTCCCCATCCTATCTGATTTGATTAGTTAAAGTAGCCCATATCAAAAAGTTCTACTCAATTGGTCAAAGGGTCAAGGCATTATCAAAAAGTTATATTGCTCAAGAGGGTGCCAAGACGTGTTTGGTATCTTTGTCAAATCAGAATCCTATCTTTTTTTAGTTTGTCAAGTATAAAACGAAGATCAAAGGAGATTATATTCTTCAACAAGTTTGATAAAGGGGAAATCTTAGGACTGAAAAAGTTATCCCGGAGTTTGTACAAAGCTTGAGGTTGAACCTAAGGAATTTCACCATCAATGAGTTTGTTATGCAGAAAGCTTTGGATCAATGACTCTCTATTATCAACCTAATAAAAGTCTTGAAGACGGTCACCCAGGTGCATCCTTCATCAAATATGTCAAAACAGAAAATATAAAGAAGAATGTATGCTCAACCTTTGCAAAGTTGATAAGGACAACTCATGCAAATTTCTTTTCCAAGTGCATCAATGCACAAAGCTAGAATAGAAGGGATCCGCAAAATTTTAAATCTATTGAAATGAAGTTGTTATCAACAAGTCCAAGCACAAAGTATCAGATCATTGATAATTTCAATTGGGCTCAATAGGTCCTTGTAGTCGTGCTAGTGGGTATTGTGTTTGATTTTTACATCCTTGAGTTGAACAAATATTCCTATCAAAATTTCAATTAGCCAATCTTAACAGAAGTTCCTCAAAGTACATTATTATTTAAATGCAAAAAGTGTCATCTCATTTTCCTCTTCAGTCAACCTGGAGTGTAATAGAGGGAGAATATGGAAAAATGTATTTCTAACTAACACCATCCTAAACTACTTCCGTTAGGATCAAATTAGTCGGAAATAACCTATCCAAACTATCCCAACACAACTAATTTGCCTCTTTAGAATGTTACCTTATTCATATTCGGAAGCATGCTCGAAACACATCAAAATAAGTTACAAAGTTTTACTAAAATTTCAAATAAAGTTTATACATACCCAAAAGTTTAATTATGGATTACTGATATGTCTACTATGTACACCCAAAACTTATGTATGCAACGCAATTAAACTCTTTCCTAAAGCCCTGCTAGCTCATTCTTGCAATTCATCCATTGGTGAGCTAAATGCTAAATGAAATTTACAATTCTAGTGCAAGAACAAGAAATAATGGTGCATATGCTTAAACTACTATAACAGTCATTGTTATGGAAAATAATCAAAACATACAACTGTGCAATTCACTGTATAAATTCTTTCAGCTTTTTTCATATTGCTTATTATGTTTATTTTACTTTATAGGTAAGTCATAGGATGACTATAGGCTTTAGCATATTTATAGCTCCCCCTTTCAAGGTTGGATCTAAATCTCTAAATTTTTTGAAGAGAGTGTTGAGCACCTCTTCACGGCCCCTACTAAGTCTTACCTTGTTAGATCTTTCATCTTTACTGGTGTAGGCATATGCCCCACAATATGACTTTTCTCCATAACTTCTAAACTAGCATAGCAAGTGTCCAGACTATTATGTCACAATATGAAAACACATTGTATATATGCAATAATTTCATGCTGAACAAGTGACTATAAAACTAAAATGCTAAACAATTATATTTAAACCAATTTGCTACTTTTTGTATTAGGGATTGAGTATCTCACCTTATTTTCTAGGGAATTTGATCATCAGAACACTCCGACCTCTTTTTCTTTTATAGACAACCTAAAGAATAAAGACTTTGCCATTCATAAAAGCATTCTAACTTTATTGTTGAAGTCAAGTTATGATAAACCCAAAAATATAGAGTTTTACCTTTACTAAACTTCTCATTCTAACTAATTCCCTTACGTCTCCCCAGCTTCCTTCCTCTTATTCCTTTTATTTTCTTCTCTTCCTACCGAATTTTGAGATTTTTGCTGCAGAAGCCCTCACGGCCACGGTTTCCCAGGCTTCCTTTGCAACTCTCAGCCTACACTCGGCAAATGGCAGCTTTGCACTCTAGAGCCTGGCTACGGGTGGTAATGGAATGGGAAAATGCTTTAGTTAACTTATCTATATAGTAATATAATATAACACTAGCACTAATGCATTCTCAGCCGCACCAAGTCATGTGATTAAAGCCTTGAGTGGATCACCCATTGCATGCATAGGTAAGTGGAACTCTGATTTTGCTACAATGAATTTAATAAATGAACAATAAAGGAAAAATTTAGAAAAAATGCAAATCAAAATTTATTCAATAACGTTTATGTTCTTGCAAATTAATATATACTTCTATATAGAAATTTGTTTAGTTTGATGAGTAAAACATAATGAACTAAAAAATTTATTCTTTGATAACAGTTGGTATCTTGGGGTATAATTTCGGGGAAAAATTTACGCTCATCTTTTTGAACAAATTTTGGGTATTATAAAAAGCCAGTTACAGCATGAGAAAAATCTCTTAAATGATTACATTTTAGTATAACATTTAAAATTTTATTAAATTAAAAAGAGAGTATAAGCTTGAGATTTACATAGTAAAAAAAAGATACAAATATCAGATTTATAGATTTGTTTTCCAACAAGAAAAAGTAAAAAAATAATAAGAGCCTCAAAGCTATGACATAGTAGTGACAAGCGACAGAGGTACTTAATCCCTCTCATAAGATGCCTACTCTTGGAGGAGATACTGTCAAGTTGAGCTGTGATGCTCGCTGGCCTGCGGTGATGCTACCTCATAGCTTCATCTATCCTATCTTAGATGTGGGTTTTTGTTCAATATAATATTGAGAGATTTTAGCCGTTGAACTAAGAATGCTTCCTTGCACTGCCCTTCCTAATATCTCATGTCACTCTTCAACATATTTCAAACTTGTAACCCGCTTCTTTAGGAATTGCATTAAATAATAAATTAGTATTCATAAAAAAGAGACGATAGAAAAAACATGAAATAAAAATGGAACAAAAAAGAAGAAGTCATACCTGAGCGGAATGCTCCTATGAGAGTTAGAAATTGTCACGGGGTTGCACTAGTTGATCAGTCTGTTGAGGCTTGGGGAGGCTCCACATGACAAGTATGTTTGCATCCATATATCAGAGAAGGCTGAGTTTCATAGTGGGAAGATGTCTCTCTAACCCATACTCTATCCAAAGGATTTGCTTCTTATATAGTAGTATAGTTGTCACTCAACCTACCTGTAGTTAAGTTAGTAGAAAGTCATTTAATATGAATGAAAATATGAAAATTAAAATAACAATAAAAAAAAAGAAGAAAAAAAAGAAGATAACAATGTTACCTCTATTATTATCAACCTGTGAAGTGCTGTGTCAATAACTTTGACCTTAAGGGACCTCTAATGATCTTATATTTCCTTACAATGAGTTATATCTATGTTTCAAAGTTCACTTTACTTCTTGCATTGACGTTCATATGTTCCTCTAAAATTCCGCTTGGTGAAACCCTTAATGAGATATCTAGGACAGTCATTTGGAGATCTATAGGGTCAAACATTTTGCAACAAATATGGTTCATTCTAAGAACATATCATATTTGTTGGGGGATATTTGTCGACCTTCGTTTGTGCTTCATTATTTATTTGAGTATGTGTGATGAGAATGATGACCAATTGATGCGATGCCGCATAAAAGTTGCCCAAACATTGGTACTTGCGAAGTGGACTACGTTGACACTTTTGGAACATTGAATTTACCAAAAAAGTATCTCTCACATGCGCTAGGCAAGCACGATGAAAATGACGGATTATGGACGTAATGTCTAGTAAAAATCACCTGAACATCATCCACTTGTGAAATAAACTATGCCAATGTGTTAGGAGTATTGAACTTACTCGAAATTGATATTTCATATTACTTGGTTTGCTGCATAACGACAAAAGGCAAATTACCTGCACACGAGGCGATGACATGAATTTTGAGATGTACGAGAAATGCAAAATTATGTGAGTTGATTCACATCTTTATTTTTTTAATTTAATTAAACAAAATAAAAACTAGAGAAAAAAATAAAATTTTATCATATTACTTCCTATCTCCCAATTCTTGCATGAAGTTACATCCACCCTTGCAATTGCCACACACTTCTTGTCACGTCTTATCTCTCTCTCTCTCTCTCTCTCTCTCTCTCTCTCTCTCATTTTTTTCTCTACCAAATATAACAACCAAACCCGTATTTACTATTTATGATGGGGACATCAGAGCGTGGAAAGTCTATCAGAGGCGTGACCGTTGATCTACGACCACGATCGAGTCGATGTATTTTTGAGTCATTTCATGTATTTGTCTTTTATTATTTATGTTGTATTTGTTTTCCCGTTTTTACCCCTTACTTAAGGGAGGTCGTATGTAAGCCCTAAGGCATTGTCGTCTTTTTATTTTGAGTCCTTTTGTACGAGGCTATTTATAGCCCTTATGTTTCTCTTCTAAGGTTTTAATGAATGAATGATGAATGATAAAATTTTTCCTGCTTGATTTCTTTGTGAGATCTTGAAAGTGCTTGAGAGAAAAATTCCTAGGAGAGGAAAATCGGATCACCCACCAACCTTGGAGATGGTCGGGTTCGTGGTTCTTTCTTCTCTATCTCCTCTCCCCTCCTTCCTCCCTCAATTAGCCGCCGGCCTTGGAGTTCTCCTATCCACTTATGGCGTCGGTCACCATACAACTCCACCTCATCGTCGGTTAACCCTAACTCCCCTACGACCTGCACCAACCCCTCTATCCCCACCACACCCTTACAGCCACACCACAGACCGGCCCACTTTGGGCTTCTCCCTCCTTTTTCCATTATTTTCTAATATAGATTGCATATAATTAGGATTAATTTTGAATTCAAATCCAAGTGATTTGAAATTCAAAATCTTTCCTAAAATACGAAATCTTTTTTAGGAAAGTTTTAAATCTCATCCTCAAATTAATCTTTGGTAAGTGATATTTAATTTTCCTTACCTAATTTAAGATTCCCTATTAATCAAGACATAAACACTTGCCATAAGCCCACCCCACTCCATTAAAAGCCGTCGGCTCCCCTATTGGATTCCAAAGGGATTTATTTCCTAAATCCAATTTTCTCTCTTGTAAATATTTCCGAACGCTTCACCCTCTCACCTTGGCTGAAACCTCCTAAAGCCCCACCTCCTTATTACTTTCCAAATTCCCCTCCTTGTTTTGGAAATAATTCCCAAGCTTTCCCTCTCTTGCCCACCGCCCTTCTCCCTCTTTCTCTTTCCTTTAATTATTCTCAATCAAAGGGAATAATTAGAAAGTGTTTAAATTAATTTCCCTTCACTTTAATCTCCCAAAACCTGAACCAAATTCCTCTAGCCCCCCCCCCTCCCCGGCCAGGGAAAATTATTACATCCGGTGAAAATACTGAGCATACCGAGTGTACCAAGCACGCTGTACCGAGCACGGTACTGAGCACTTTAGTGACGTGGCGTTTTTTTATTGGTTTCCGGATGCATTCGGTAACTTGATGGAATAATTACTCCTTGGCCAGCCACCTTCTCTTACCTGCCTACTTGGATGCTTGAGAGAAACTTCTCTCTTTCAAGGGAAAACTGGAAGGACAGAAAAGGACCACCTCCCACAACAATTCAACACAACTAGATAAATGCATGATCGATCCATATCTTGATTACCACATTGCCTACGACGAGCAAGGTTTCGTCCACATCCTTCACTCCATTTTCTTCGACGTCAATCCAAATATCTACCACACTATAGAGGAGTACGTGGAGTGCATTCTAGATACTCTCATCGAAGCCATAAATGTGCAACTTGGTGCCGTTTAATGGTGGATTACGTCCAAACCGTGACAAAGGTCTTCCAATATTCCTACTCTTGTATTTTCGTAGTTTAACTCTCTCTTGTGGTTTGATTTGATTCATGAAGGTCTTGCTCCCCAATCTCTGCCAAGCTTAGTAATCATATGAATTGAGTTTAGCTTTATATGTTTCTAATCTCATTATTAGCGTAGGGATTATGTTGAAAGCAACTTAATTTGCATGCTATTGAAATTTTAAGTTATTTCAATAATCCAAGCATTTGACATGTGACTTGACCTAAGCGTAGTCACCCCTCTCACGTTTTCTTTTATCATTTTGGTTGCTAATAGTTTTAATCTTAATTGTTTTATTCAAGAAATTGTGCAAGTTCCTTTTGCCTTCATTTAAAAGTATTATAGTCCTACATCACTTTCTTCTTTCCTACACTCGACTCCTAGCTCGCCATCCTCGCCTCATGCAGTGATTCATCACCACGGCAGCATGTCTCACCACCTATCTCTATCTCTCTATGTCATGCCCCAAGGATCTAACTTGGAAGAATTATTCTTTTTAATCCTTTAAACCATCAACTACCAGAGCTATTTGTAGTCATCAATCAGTATTAAACAATCTAACAAAAATCTATAATTAAAATATTATGTAAACATTTCTATTCATTCACAAAAGTTCATTTACAATACTCAGGATCAATGATCACACTTCCATCTTATCTTGATTACAAAACAATAATTATAACTAAAAGAAACAAAAACCTGAACAATCTTGATTAACCTCGCACTCCTGCTCTCTTGCCATGACCTGAAATTATTAACCACATATAATGAGCTTAAAAAGCCCAGCAGGTCATCAAATACCTACAACTGAAATCAAAGTATGGTATGGAATCAATATGCATGTCAATCAGTCAAATCAATATCAGTCACTTACACATTATCATTGAGTCAATGCAGAAATAGGAATCAGTACAAAAACAGTAATAAATGCGTAAACAATATCAATACAGAAACAGTAAAGTCCTCAATCGATAGTAGAAAAATCAGTAAACAATTTAAAAGTCCATAAAGCTTAATGAATCTGTACGTGCGTCAAATCTCTACAATAGTCGTCAAATTTATCATATCAGTCAATTAATTAAAGAGATCATCATATAAGTAAAGAAATTCTCGTATCGGTAATATCAATCAAATCGGTCAATAAATCATCGTGTCAATAATACCAGTCATATAAAGATAAATCATCGGTTCAATAATATCAGTCAGTATAAACGTCAAATTAATACTATTATTCGTGACTGTTGAAATCAAACAAATGTAGTAAAACCGTATCAAAACATACACTTGCAATTCCAGTTATTCAATATCACGTGCTCAGTGAATCACATGCAATCCAGTAATCTAGGGGTGTCAATTTTTGACACGATCCAAACCTGTCCTGGAAAAATCCGGGTTAGGGTCAACCCTGACTCGAAACGGGTCGGGTTCGGGTTCAACAAATCAACCTGTTTTAAAAATCGGGTCGGGTTCGGGTTGACCCAGCAACCCAAAAATGACCTGAAATTGACACGAAAACTCCTATTTGACCCGGAAATCTGAGATTGACCCATTTTGACGTAAAAAATTGAAGATTGACCCGATTTTGACATGAAAACTAGCAATTTTATGTCAACTTCGGGTCATTCGTGTCAGGTCGGGTTGACCCGGACCCGAATCAGGTCGGGTTCGGGTCCGGAAACCTGACCCGTTTTTAAAAATGGGTCCGGTTCCGAACCCGACCCGTTGACCCGAATTGACACCCCTACAGTAATCTATATCACGTGTTCAGTGAATCACATGTCACTCGCTTAGTATACCACATGCATAATATCAGTAAAGTGAATCATTAGTAGCAGCGTATGTATCAATATCAGTAACAATCCAGTCACATGAATGATATGCTATAAATCTGTATAGTAATGATAAATCCGTACAGTAATGATAAATCCTCAGTAAATGCGTCAGTATCAGTAAATCCGTCAGATCAATATCGCATTAATAACATCAATCAATCATATCAATAAAATTAATCAGATCATTAAATAAAAAATCAATTTCGGTCAATAATATCAATCGATATGGAATCACATAAAACAATCAAATCAATACATCGTTAAGAACAGTTGAAATCAATCAATGCAGTAAAAAGATCGTCAGTAAATCCATTCAATATCAATAAATCTGTCGATATCAGTAAATTCGTACGGTAATCAATAAATCAATCAGTAACAATAGATCAATTCAATATCAGTAAATCAATACAGTAGCATTAACAATACTGCTAAACATGCAATTCAGTACAGTGGTCATACAGAGCAAGTAGAAGCACTGGCTATTAAGGTGTTTTTCAGTCTTGTATCAGTATCAGTATCTTGTATCCGTTGGCTCAGTAAAAAGAGTCGTCACTCTTTGTCCGTCTGCACAGTAATCATCTCCTTATAACTCCCATCAGTAATCACGTGATCAGTAGAGGATAACACCAAACCGTATTTAAAGGAAAGCCTGTCGGCCCACCATCTTTTACAGGTCAGTCAGTCTCCAATCAACGGTTCAACCAGTCTTTACACACATAGTCGTATCACAGTAATATAACAGTAACTTCAATCATATAGTCACAATCATCATCATATCATCAATGTCTCGCAACCGTAAAACATAATTTAACTCAATTTAGAAAATTCTTAAAATATCGTATAGTAGACAGAAGTCGTTATAAAATGCACAGTTTCAGAAAATTATCAAATTACTAAAAATCGTGTAAAACATCATTTCAAAATTTTATTTGTACTGAACAATATTTTTCAACAATCGGATAAATTTCTATTCGATAAAAATTCCACAGAATTCAAAATACCTGGTGAAAAATCTCCATAAAATATTCAAAACATGTAAAATCATTATCTCAAAAACATACCAAAAGTTACGCGGTGAAAGTTTCGTCAATACAAAGTTATGCACGTTTTTCGGTAACAAAAATACAAAACTGAGCAAAAAAATACCAAAACACGAAATTTTCAAAATCAGAAATAGGATTTGGATTCCTTACTGGGAGACAAACAATTCTTCCAACTATGTCGGCGGACGAATATCGCTCTACGGCCTCCGAAACCAAGCTTTTCCTTTCTCTTTCATTCTCTTTATCTTTCCAGCTTTCTCTCTCTTCAAAAATATCTCAAATCATCTATTTAATGAACTCGATCATCCCGATGATGTTTTCCATTTGTCCCAGGACGATCTCCTCTGGACACAAATCGTACAGACGATATCTGACTTTCGTCCCTGAACGATGTTCTCTGGCATAAAATTTTGTTCAGTTCGTCCCGACGAACTTACGGTTCGTACAGACGAACCTGCACTTTACTCAGTTCGTACAGACAGTTCGTACAGACTAACTGAAGAAATTTTCATTGTTCGTCCATACTAAAGTCAGTTCGTACAGACTAACTGCACAAAAAAAAAAATGAAATTCTGAGGGATTTTACACTCTACACCTTATTGGAGCCTCTCTCTTCTCCACCTGACCCTCTAGTAGCCGATCATAGCAACCTATGACCACCTGTCACTCCACGCTGCACACTGCACATCCTAGTCCCCACGTCGAGCCCACCTTCTAGCCACTTCCCCTTCCCTCTCCAAAACCTTCCTCCTCACAACCACCTCCAAAGGCAGCGACCCCCTCTTCTCACTTGCTTGTCTTCTCCATTTTTCTCTTCTCCCTCTAATTGTTCTACCCGTCGACAAATCACCAGTTCGAGTTCCATCGACTAAGGCTCACTTTCTCTCTCTAACTCTCTGCTATTCTCCTCTCTCTAAAATAGAGATAAACCTCTCTCCAAACTTCTCACCCTTTTCTCTTTCTTTCGCCCTCTCTAACTCAATAGCCCTCTCTCTCTCTCTCTCTCTCTCTCTCTCTCTCTCTCCCCTTTTCTCTCTCTATATTGACAAACTGAGCTCTCTTTCTCCCCCTCTCTAATTCACTAACCTTCTCAAATAGAAGAGTGAATTCTCTCTCTTTGTCCCTCTTTTTTTCTTCCATCCTCTCTCCTTCTTCAGCTGCTCCGTTTCTCCCTACCCTTTTCTCTCTCTTGCTCTTTCTCTCTTATATAAAGAGAACAAAATAGAGAAAAAAATCCAAAAAAGTTTGTGTTTTTGCTCTCTTCGCATTATCTCCCATGTGAGTTGTTTAAATGTGGCGATAAATTGCAAAATAAGTACATGTATCTGTTGTTCCCACACGACGAGTAAATTCTGTCTTTTTGCTTGTGTAAGTTATGAAGAATTATGTGAGTTTTTTAAGGGTAGTGGGATAAAAGACCCTTGGCTGCGGTGTGTTACGGCACCAATCATACATACTTTTTAAGCAAGGCGGGAAGGTTCAACTCTCCTAATGATACCCATACAAAGGGGAGACATCGGGAGGTTGTCGAAATTAGGATTTAATATACTTACATGAAGCATATCATTAATAACTCATTTAATCAGAAAAATATAACTAAAGTAAATAAAATGAAAATTGCAAAAATGAGAATGACATTTATACCTTTTGAAAATGACATTTATTTAAAAATGTAATCTCTCAAAGTTATCTTGCTCACGTAGTGACTTACAAAGTTAATTTGTGAACACAATTTTCTGCCAACAAGTGAGTAGAGTTAACAAGGTTCAAATACTAAAATAAGCTCATTTAAGGAGCTTGATGATAGCCGTATTGATAGTGTGTCTCAATTAGTGGAAACTCCTTCATTCAAGTTGAGTCGACTACCTCCTATGACTAAGTAGACTTAGGATTACGAAAGCTCGGGATGATGGTACCATGAGATCTTAATCATGTTCATCATCATTCTCTGCACCATCTACATTAAGTATAAGATTGTGGGCTCCGAAAATTCGGCTCCAGCGTTCCCGCCGCGCTGTTTGTGCTTTTTGCTTTGGCGAGGGAGTTTTAACAGATAAGTTCCAGGGTAAATTTTGGAAGGCAGATGGGTTTGTAGATAAGACACTACCCAGAGATTTCGCCCTCATTTTGCGAGGACTTTATGATCTGAGTTCTGGTTTCCTATAGGCGCAAGCCCCTATAGTTAATTACCCCTCCCGATAACGAGAGAGAACTTTCGATTAAGGCTAGTCATCAATCAGATATGTAGAAAATACGTGTTATCTGGCATATAATAACAGCATAGACATTTGATGATTGAGTGATTGAAGATTGGATATTTAAAATTTGAAATTTCACCATCGTGCACTTAAAGCGGATAGTGGGGGAATGGATGATAGACCCGATCAAGATCCCATGGTTCCGTCGTCCCGGGCCATCATGATCCCTGGTCTACTTAGTCAGAGGAGGTAGTCGATCCAACTTGACAGAAGGATCCTTGTCGGCAACCATGGGTTGCTTCGTCCAAGGGGACCTTATAGACGTGGGGTGAATGTTTGTCTAAGGGGACAAATTTGAATCCACCTTAGCTGACAGAGGGCTTTGTGCCCTATCGATCATATTCTATTGATTCATATATCAATGATTTGATGCCAATAAGGAGCGTATCGGCGCTGGCCATAACCGGTATTTCGTGGTGCCATTCGGCGGCAAAACCACTCGGTTCAGAGGGTCACGGGTCATAACCGTTTATCCTGCGGTGCCATTTGGCGGCGAACCGCCGGTTAGAGGACACGTACCACGTCCTTAATGGCAGGAGACTGTTTTGAGAATGGATCCTAGTGATATTCTCGACCAGGCTTTTGGCTCTTTTGTGAGCTGAAGTAGTTTTTAATTTGCTCGCCTCGGCAAACTGTTGCGGAGGGCGGATGAATTTTGCTTTAAGTATTTAATGGTTAGATTTTCATCTTTAAATATTTTTGGAATTTTTTGGATTCTGGATGATTTTTGGAATTTTTGGTTTTTTTGGATTTGGACTTTGTGGAGTTTAGATTTTCGGGCATTTGGATGGAATTTTAAAATATTTGTGAACCCCTCCGGTTGAGATAACCAATCAATGCGGCCATCATCGGGGTGTTTGGGGTCATTTTTCTTTGTTGATTGAACCTTGTCAACTCTGTCGGGCTGTCGACAGAGGATCGAGTTTCATAGGCTTTATGCCCTTGATAGTGAATTCTCATTGTTATAGGCATTGAAGACCTAATATGAATGTATTAAGACAAATATAACGGTAACCACAAACGTATATTTGTTTGTTGGTTCGAACCCTGTCAACTTCTATTGAACCGTATAGAAGGATCGGGTTCGAACTAGAATTCACTTATCAACCCGCGTAGCATCCCTAGACGTCATGTGTGTACCAGTCACACGCTCGTCGGGGCCCCTGCGGGTGTTTGGGGGCATTTTATAATTGAACCCTGTCAACTCCTATTTATCCACTTAGGAGGATCGGGCTCAAATTTTATAATCCGCGTAGCATTCCTAGACGTCACGTGTGTACCAATAACACGCTCGCCGGGGCCCATACAGGTTGAGATTGTATTTTTCCCTTTTAGTGTACCTATGTCACGACCCGACCCGACGGGGACGGATCCCGCCCGAGCCGGATCGCGGACGAGCTGAACTTACTTACTAAACTTGCTTATCCAGGATCTGGCTTTGGATTAGGTTGCTGAACTGATCTTCCAAATTCTTAACTCAACAGAAACACACAGAACAACAGAGCTACTAAAAACATCAAATGCAGCGGAACAAAACATCTATCTTTTCATTTCCTCAAAATAATCATCTACAAAACAGCACATGGCTTTCAACAGAAAGAAAGACAGAACAGAAAAGCCATGACTGTACAAAAATCAAAAAGTACAAAAGTACCTAATCGGATCAGACTCTGAAACTAATCCTGGACCTCCTTGCCCTTCCCAGAACCTGAAAACCACCAGAAAGCAAGGGTGAGCTCAACAGCTCAGCAAAGCAACAAACCACCAATCTAAATTCTCAGAAACCAAAACCAAATTCATCAGACAGAAATCAGATCAGAAATCGGAACAGAATCAGAAATCAAAACTTATACAGACAGATATCAAATCAGAATCAGAATCGTACAGATCAGATCACAGAACAGAATAAACTCAGCAGAGTCAGAATTATACAGATCATATCGAAACAGAACAAAATCATATCAGAATCACATTTCAGATCAGATATCAGATATTTAATATAGTCAAGCGTGCCCCCGGCACCAGAATAATAGCTGAGTAATTAATAGCTAAACTAAACTGAACAGAATCACTACGGATTCTAACCCTTATGTCTCCCTTGTGCTCACGGCACCTGAAATTCGCTGAATAATTAATAGCTAAGCTAAATGTAATGTGCTCACGGCACCTGAATAATAGAATTCACGGATCCGGAATATAACTGAAATTTCTCCCACTTGAGCTCAACTAAATTTCCCGTTTCACTAACTGAATCTCATAGGATCCAGGCCCCTTATAGCTCCCTTTTTATAGCTTATTCACATAGCATTTCAATTCAGAAGAAATCCAGACACTTCAGAAATTACCCAAAAATCGGGCAGCACAACGGCAGTATACAGAATTTACACAAAAATTCCTGCAAAGAAAATTTACCGAATTCGCACAGAATATAGATAATCACATTCCAGAACATTTATTCTACTGAACAGATAATTTCCAATTTCACAGAAAAATCAGGTCGACTAAAAACACAGTCGAATCAAAAATACCCGGACGAAAATCTTAAAAATATAATCAAAACGTGCACACCCGGCACGGCAACGATATACAGAAAGTTACGCGGTAAAAACTGAACCAATCAAAAGATACGGACGAAAAACCGTAACGAAAACTAAATCCGGACAGAAAAAATACCGCCAACCGCGACGGAACTGAAAATTGAGAAAGACGGAATGTGCCTTACCTCGAGCACAGCAAAATCCTCAACAGTCGCTTCGCTCGAAAACGGCTCCGCGTCTCCCCGAAATCAACTTTTCCAAATTGCTCTTTTTCTCTCTCCTCAGACGAAAAATCAGATATTTATTTTTTTATTATTTCTCTCTCTCCAAAATGACTCAAATCAGCTTTATAATACACAGATCGGCCTGGCCGATCGTCCAGATCGGCCTGGACGATCAGACCAAAACCCATCGTCCTGGGACGATTTTTCAGGCCGATGTTTACTATTCATAGGCGATAAAAACCTCTACTCACTGACTTGTGCCATCCACTGATCGTCCCGGGACGATGCCTCGATCGGCCTGGACGATCCCTACAGGAAATCACTTAGAGCAAATTCTGGGCAAAACCTGGAGCTGAATTACACAGATCGTCCCAGGACGATCCCAGATCGGCCTGGACGATACTGGAGCAGTTTGAAATATTACAATCTCCCCAACTCAGAAAAATGTCGTCCTCGACATTATCCAATCCAAACTCAGTCAAAACAAGTACGGGTACGACCGTCTCATATCAGACTCCTTTTCCCAAGTTGCTTCCCGTGCAGTCCGGTGCTTCCACGGGACTTTAACCATCGGAATCTCTTTATTTCTTAACTTGCGGACGTCGTACGCTAAAATAAGCTCTGGCTCTTCCTTGTACGCCAGATTCTCCTGAATCTCAACCTCATCAGCTGATACCTTCTTCCCAGAGTCGGATACCCACTTCCTCAGAGTGGATACATGAAACACATTATGCACATCAGGCATAGAATCAGAAAGCAATAGGCGATAAGCAGCTTTTCCAATTCTTTCCAAAATCTCAAATGGTCCAACATACCTTGGACTAAGCTTGCTCACCTGACCAAATCTGCTCACACCTTTCATCGGGCTGACTTTGACATACACAAAGTCACCGACCTGAAACTCAACAAATCTGTGCTTCTGATTGTAATACTTCTGCTGACGATCTTGAGCGGCTTTCAATCTTTCTCTTATCAAATGAATCTTCTGAGCAGTTTCATCAGCAAAAGTGGCCCCCAAAGCCTGTCTATCTCCGACCTCCGTCAGAGTCAAAGGAGTACGGCACTTCCTGCCATACAGAGCCTCGTACGGTGCCATACCGATACTGGACTGAAAACTGTTGTTATAAGCAAACTCAATCAGTGGGATATGATCTTCCCAGCTTCCGCTAAAGTCCAGAACACAAAGTCTCAACAGATCTTCCAGTACCTGAATAGTCCTCTCAGACTGTCCGTCGGTCTGAGGATGAAAGGCTGTACTGAAATGCAGTTTCGTACCCAAGCCTTGCTGAATGCCCTTCCAAAGTCTGGAAGTAAAGCGTCCATCTCGATCAGATACAATCACGCGAGGCACGCCGTGCAATCTGACTATCTCCTTCACATAAATCTGTGCCAAGCGTTCAACTGAATCCGTCTGTCTGATCGGAAGAAAATGGGCTGACTTCGTCAATCGATCCACAACTACCCAAATAGCATCGTGTCCTTGTCGTGATCGAGGAAAACCCATAGCAAAATCCATTGTTACCTCCTCCCATTTCCACTCAGGGATAGGCAACGACTGCAACAGTCCACCTGGTCGCTGATGCTCTGCCTTCACCAACTGACAGGCTTCGCATCTCGACACAAACTCTGCCACATCCTTCTTCATCCCAGGCCACCAGAACAAAAGCTTCATATCAGCGTACATCTTACCACTGCCTGGATGAACAGTGTAGCCTGAATGATGAGATTCATACAGAATCTCCCGCCTCAGATCTCCAAACACAGGTATCCACAACCTGTTCTTACAGAAAATAGCACCAGAATCAGAAATTCGAAGTTCAGGAGTCTTACCAGATCCAATCTGAGCCATCAACTTCGAATAATCAGAATCTGACTTCTGGGCTTCTTGAATCCTTGCTTCCAAAGAAGACTGAATACTCATCTGAGTCAACTTCAAATCACTGGAGGAAATCACTTCCAACTGCAATCTTTCCAAATCACGAATCAGAAAGTCATCACAGGTAAGCTGAATACCTGAGAATCCAGAAGACTTTCTGCTCAAAGCATCTGCTACCACATTCGCCTTCCCAGGCTGATACTGAATAGTCAGGTCATAATCCTTGATCAACTCGAGCCACCTCCTCTGTCTCAGATTCAAATCCTTCTGAGTAAAAATGTACTTCAGGCTCTTATGATCAGTAAACATCTCACATGTGACGCCATACAGGTAATGACGCCAAATCTTCAAAGCAAAAACAACTGCAGCTAACTCCAGATCATGCGTCGGGTAATTCTTCTCATGTGGTTTCAACTGTCTCGAAGCATAAGCAATTACCTGACCATGCTGCATCAGGACACATCCTAGTCCTTTCAGTGAAGCATCACTGAACACCTGAAAACCTTCCGTACCTGACGGAAGTGCCAACACTGGAGCTGAAGTCAAACAATCCTTCAATCGCTGAAAACTAGCTTCACACTCCGGTGTCCAAACAAAAGGAACCGACTTCTGAGTCAGTCTCGTCAGAGGAGTCGAAATCTGTGAAAATCCTTTCACAAACTTCCTATAATACCCGGCCATGCCCAAGAAACTACGTACCTCAAATACCGTAGTCGGCCTTGGCCAATCAGCAACTGCCATAATCTTCTGGGGATCTACAGAAATACCTTCTCCGCTAATCACATGCCCCAGAAAAGAAATACTCTTCAGCCAGAATTCGCACTTGGAGAACTTGGCATACAGCTGATGCCTCCTCAGAGTCTCCAACACAATCCTCAAATGTCTGGCATGATCATCCTCAGAAGCAGAATATACCAGAATATCGTCGATAAAGACGATCACAAACTGATCCAAATACTCCCTGAATACTCGGTTCATCAGATCCATGAAAATAGCAGGCGCATTGGTTACCCCAAAAGGCATAACCAAAAACTCGAAGTGCCCGTACCGAGTACTGAAAGCTGTCTTCACCACATCAGATTCCTTCACCTTCACCTGATAATATCCAGATCTCAAATCAATCTTCGAAAACACCGAAGATCCGGAAAGCTGATCAAACAAGTCGTCTATCCGAGGCAAAGGATACTTGTTCTTGATTGTGGCCTTGTTCAAATCTCTGTAATCAATACACATACGAAGTGTACCGTCCTTCTTCTTCACAAACAGAACAGGTGCTCCCCAAGGAGAAACACTAGGACGTACAAACCCTCTGTCAACCAACTCCTGAAGCTGAACTTTCAACTCAGAAAGTTCTTTCGGTGCCATCCTGTACGGAGCTTTCGATATCGGAGCGGTACCCGGAAAAACATCGATAGAGAACTCCACATCTCTATCTGGAGGTAGACCAACCAACTCCTCAGGAAAAACATCCACAAACTCCCGTACCACTGGGATCTCAGAAACAGAACCAACCTCCAGGTTCAGATCCCGCACCGAAGCCAAAAATACTGGATATCCTTTCTTCCACATTCTGCTCACCTCTAATGCAGAAATCAGACTGGAGAGAACACCTCGTAATCCCTGAAATACAACTCTCTCTCCAGCCACAAGCAAACTCACTTGCTTCTTCAGACAGTCAATCTGAGCCTCATACTGACTCAGCCAATCCATTCCCAGAATCACATCATACGAAGAAATCGGCAATCGAATCAAACTAGATTTCCACTTCTTGCCAGAAATCTCGATCTCACACAAACAAAACTGTCGAGCAATCAATGGATTCCCAGCCGGTAAAATCACAGACAAAGAAACCGGTAAAACCATCGAATCCAAATGTAAAAGCTCAAAACAATGCTCGGACAGAAAAGAATGACTCGCTCCAGAGTCAAACAAAACACGACAGGGCTGATCAGAAATGTAAACCGTACCTGTCACAACATCCGGAGCATCTCGAGCCTCCTGCTGACTCAAGATGTAAACTCGTGGCTGAACTGGAGCAGGAGCTGAAGCAACAGAACTACTCTGCTCTCTCTGAATCGTAGGTGGTCTCCGTGGTGCAGAACTAGAACCACCACCTCTACCAGCAAATCCCTCAGGACGTGGAGGAACAGTCCTCGGTCTTCCTGCTGCTGAACCAACAGGTCTGACGAAGCCCTCAGATCGCTGCTCAAATCCCATATGTGGACATTCTGCAATCCTATGTCCTGGCTGACCACATCTGAAACAAAGACCAGCTATCCTGTAGCACTGGCCATGGTGTCGCCGTCCACAACTCTGGCACACAGGTGCCGAACTGACAGATCCAGAACCAGTCGTACTGGTAGCAGTACCAGACGATCCTCCGCTCCTCCTGGATTCTCCAGATCCAGATCCAGAAACAAATCTCCTCTTCCCAGAGGAACCACTGCCAGAAGTATCACCTCCAAACCTCTTCCTACTCGCAGACCACCGCTGCTGAGTAGTCGTCATGTCATTCTCAATCAGACGAGCTCGCTCCACAAGCTCAGAGAAATCAGAAATCCGGAACGGTATCAAAGGCTGCCTCAAAGTATCTCGTAAGCCTCTCAGAAATCGGTAACACCTCTCAGCAGAAGTGCTAACCAGCTGCGGAGCGTACCTGGCTAAAGCAGTAAACTCAGCCTCGTACTGCATCACCGTCTTGCTCCCCTGAACCAGCCTCAGAAAACTCTCCTGCATCTGCTGTCGTGCAGAAGGGGGAACAAACCAATCTCTGAACACTTCAGTGAACTCTTCCCAAGTGATCAAAGAGTTCAATCTGCCCTGAAATCTGGCTGCCTGCTGGCCGTCCCACCAGTGCTCAGCCTCTCCATCCAACAGAAAAACAGCCAACGGAACCTTCCTGTCTGCAGGACACTGCATCCCGTCAAAAGTCTTCTCTAATCTCCTCAGCCACTCCTCAGCAGCTCTGGGCTCAACAGCGCCCTCAAACCTCGGAGGCTTCAACCTCAAAAATAACTGCAGGTGTCTGTCAATGTCCTCAGATCTAACAGTAGAAGCTCTGCTCTCAGTCTCGCTCATCATCTGAGCAACCAACGAAGCAAACTGGGACAGCGTATCAGCACCGACCACTGGGGCTGTACTCCCCACTGGTGCTGCCTGATCATCACTCTGACCGTCTGTCATGTCTGGGTCTGGCTGATCCATACAGAAAAATCCAGAAAATCCGGAAAACTATCACAAAAACAACACAAAAACAACACAATAAAAAGCCAAACGACCCAAAACTACCTCCCAGACAGACTCACTGATCACTTCCTAAAGCTCTGTTTTACAATCCAACCTGTTTCCAAAACCAGTGCTCTGATACCACAAAAGCTTGTCACGACCCGACCCGACGGGGACGGATCCCGCCCGAGCCGGATCGCGGACGAGCTGAACTTACTTACTAAACTTGCTTATCCAGGATCTGGCTTTGGATTAGGTTGCTGAACTGATCTTCCAAATTCTTAACTCAACAGAAACACACAGAACAACAGAGCTACTAAAAACATCAAATGCAGCGGAACAAAACATCTATCTTTTCATTTCCTCAAAATAATCATCTACAAAACAGCACATGGCTTTCAACAGAAAGAAAGACAGAACAGAAAAGCCATGACTGTACAAAAATCAAAAAGTACAAAAGTACCTAATCGGATCAGACTCTGAAACTAATCCTGGACCTCCTTGCCCTTCCCAGAACCTGAAAACCACCAGAAAGCAAGGGTGAGCTCAACAGCTCAGCAAAGCAACAAACCACCAATCTAAATTCTCAGAAACCAAAACCAAATTCATCAGACAGAAATCAGATCAGAAATCGGAACAGAATCAGAAATCAAAACTTATACAGACAGATATCAAATCAGAATCAGAATCGTACAGATCAGATCACAGAACAGAATAAACTCAGCAGAGTCAGAATTATACAGATCATATCGAAACAGAACAAAATCATATCAGAATCACATTTCAGATCAGATATCAGATATTTAATATAGTCAAGCGTGCCCCCGGCACCAGAATAATAGCTGAGTAATTAATAGCTAAACTAAACTGAACAGAATCACTACGGATTCTAACCCTTATGTCTCCCTTGTGCTCACGGCACCTGAAATTCGCTGAATAATTAATAGCTAAGCTAAATGTAATGTGCTCACGGCACCTGAATAATAGAATTCACGGATCCGGAATATAACTGAAATTTCTCCCACTTGAGCTCAACTAAATTTCCCGTTTCACTAACTGAATCTCATAGGATCCAGGCCCCTTATAGCTCCCTTTTTATAGCTTATTCACATAGCATTTCAATTCAGAAGAAATCCAGACACTTCAGAAATTACCCAAAAATCGGGCAGCACAACGGCAGTATACAGAATTTACACAAAAATTCCTGCAAAGAAAATTTACCGAATTCGCACAGAATATAGATAATCACATTCCAGAACATTTATTCTACTGAACAGATAATTTCCAATTTCACAGAAAAATCAGGTCGACTAAAAACACAGTCGAATCAAAAATACCCAGACGAAAATCTTAAAAATATAATCAAAACGTGCACACCCGGCACGGCAACGATATACAGAAAGTTACGCGGTAAAAACTGAACCAATCAAAAGATACGGACGAAAAACCGTAACGAAAACTAAATCCGGACAGAAAAAATACCGCCAACCGCGACGGAACTGAAAATTGAGAAAGACGGAATGTGCCTTACCTCGAGCACAGCAAAATCCTCAACAGTCGCTTCGCTCGAAAACGGCTCCGCGTCTCCCCGAAATCAACTTTTCCAAATTGCTCTTTTTCTCTCTCCTCAGACGAAAAATCAGATATTTATTTTTTTATTATTTCTCTCTCTCCAAAATGACTCAAATCAGCTTTATAATACACAGATCGGCCTGGCCGATCGTCCAGATCGGCCTGGACGATCAGACCAAAACCCATCGTCCTGGGACGATTTTTCAGGCCGATGTTTACTATTCATAGGCGATAAAAACCTCTACTCACTGACTTGTGCCATCCACTGATCGTCCCGGGACGATGCCTCGATCGGCCTGGACGATCCCTACAGGAAATCACTTAGAGCAAATTCTGGGCAAAACCTGGAGCTGAATTACACAGATCGTCCCAGGACGATCCCAGATCGGCCTGGACGATACTGGAGCAGTTTGAAATATTACAACCTATGTGTATACAAATTATAGTGCACGTGCATGGGTATTTTGAAAGTATTTGTAGACGCCTTTTGTCTGCTTGTACGAATGTTGCAGATTCGGTGGCGTGTCATAGTAGTTTGTGGACGCCTTCTGTCTGCTTGTACGAATGTTGCATATCCGATGGCGTATCGTAGCAGCTTCTGAATTGAGTTGTTCGCTGCTTTATACAGGCAGACTGTCGTGCACTATGGTTGCTTTCTGAAGGTGGATCGTAGTGCACTAACTAGTCTCCTGCATTAGATCGTAGGAGATTGCACTTTTCGCATTCTTTATGTACTTTATTGTTGTATTTGGCTCATGTAGTACATCCGCCGCTGCTATAAATGGGCGGGTAGATGTATTCTTTCACAGATTGAAATTGACTTCAGGATACTGCATTTACTGAAGTCTTTCTACACCTACCCATAAGTGTCATGTTATACATACATATGTTTTCGTAGAGAGATTGTATGTATTGCAGATCTTTATTCTTGCTTATAGAGGACTGGTGCATTTGACTGATGTTGAATAATTGTTGACCATTAGATATTGTAGTGTCTTTATCACAACAATTGGTAGATAACTTGAATGTGCTACGGTCATGATGTCTCTTTCACCATTCTTCATATATTTGATTGTAGACATGCCTTCTCTACTCATTCGTGGACAAGTTGTATTGTCTTACACTATTTATATCTCTTCGTTAGTATTCCTAGATGGACGTAGAAAAGATTACTACAATCTTCTTACATGCCCTTATCAATTTCATTGCTTGCAAGCTTGGGTACATTTGATTTCATGAGTCTCCATCATCATTTGTGAGTGAATGATGTTTGTAGATTCTATAGTCATTGCAAGTCTTCCTTTCACAACAAATTTCATATGTATTCCTTTTGTATTTAGTTTATCAACATCTCCTTATTGATTATTGCTTGCAAACAAATGATACATTTTCTTTTAAGAACAACATATCATGACATGGAATTTGATTATTTATGATTCGTCACTATTTGTAAGCAAGTGAAGTTTGCAAGTTTCTTATTGTCCACAAATTGATTTAAGTTTGAGCTCTTGTAGTCATTTGCAAGTTCAATTCAAGTCCACTTGATGTATAAATCAAGTTTAAATTTGAGTCCAAGTTCATTTGAGTTCAAAGAGGAGCCTGAGTCTAAGTGGTCCTTGTAGTTGTCCCAAACTACAATCTCAAGTCAATGTTCTTTGCATTCATTCTTTTGAGTTCAATCAAATTATATTTTCATTTTGTTCAAATAAATCCATTTCTTTATTCGAGTTCAATCAAGTTCCATCCTTGTTTATAAGTCCTCTGCTCTTGTTCGAGTACAAATTCTATGTCCTTGCTCAAATTGTTCAAGTCAAGTTCAAGCCTTGTCGGCTTAATGCTCAAATCATGTTCTTGCTTGGGTCCAGTTCAATTTCACTTTACTTGGGTTCAAATTTTATTAAGTATTTTAGATCTTGTTCAAAGTCCAAGTACAAGTCCCATTTTGTTCATTTGATGCTCTAATCAATGTCCAAGTAGAGCTCCATATTGTTCCAAGTACGAATGCATTTACCCGAAATTTCGACAGCCTTCCGGCGTCTCCCCCGTTTAGGGAAAAACTATGGAAAAACTGGGCTTCCCGCCATGCTAGAGAAAAGTGTGCACGGTAGGTGCCCTCAGAAAAAGACACTGCGGCCGTAATAATTTTTATTCCCCACCACGCCAGAGAAAGGCGTGCATGGGTTGCGGGCACCAGTTTAAAATAAGCAGTTTTATAATTTACCCCGCCTCGCCGTAGGCGTCGCACCGGGTTCCCTTCCCACCACGCTAGAGAAAAGCGTGCATGAGTTGGTTTTCCGGTCCGCCGCTAACGTCGAAAATGGGGTTTTGATTATCCGCCCCGTCGCAAGCATCGCAACGAATTCCCTTCTCACCACGCTAGAGAAAAGTGTGCATGAGTTGGTCGTTCGCCGCGTTACAAGCGCCGGGAATAGGTTTTCAAAGTTTTAGGGTTTAGAAGTTATACCTGTGCAAGTGTCGTCGAGGTTGGCACACGGATCGAGGCAAGAGCAAATAATCATAATTATTCATTTAATTATAATTAATTATAAATAATTAGCTTATTATAATTAATTAGTAATAATTAATTATAATTTAAATTATTTAATTATAAATAATTACTCATAAGTCATAATTATTTAAATAGTTATATTTAATAATTGATTAATATTAATTGTTTAATTATGATTAATTTATTATAATTATAATTAATCAATAATTAATTATAATTAATTAATAATAAATTATAATTAATAACTAATTAATATTAATTAACTAATAATAAAAATCCCTCTTCTCTCCCTCTGATTCGGCTAGCTTACGGGATTTGGCCGAGCGAGTTCGTGAAAGGGAGAAAGTTACCTTCACAGCCAGCTTGCTTCCGTTCTTGCTTGAGATCAAAATGTCGGAACTTCCAAACCGAAAGGAAGGGAAAGTCGGTGCTGGTGTCGGGTTAGGGCAGAGGGAGAGATCGGTCGGGGAAGGAGATTGGAGGTCGGGGAGCTCGGCTTCGGACTGGATGGAGGAGCTCGGGATTGAGGTAAGAACCTCTCTCTTTCTCCCTCTCTCTCTCTCTCTCTCTGTGGACGTTGGGCTGGACCGGACAGAGCAAGGGGAACGGAACAGGGAGCTCAGTCGCTGGAGAGGAGATCGGGCGTGAGGGAGCGTAGTGGAGTCAGAGAGCTCGATCGTGTGGAAGCAGCGAACGAAAGCCTTGGCTTCGTTCGATATTTAACGACGCTGAGGGAGGCTTGATCGAGGCGAGTCGCAGGATATCCGGGAACGGACGTGATCGCATCAGGATATCTGGACTGGTTGAACGCCATCTACAGAGAATAGTCCTGTAGCTAGTAGCGGGATTTCTGCAGGATTTGCGGAGATTTGGGCATCTCGACGGAGCAGAGGTATGCGTATATATATATTTTTTGTTTCTTTATACAAAGGTCAACAAAGATGATAAATTTTAAAACTCATACCAAATTGCTTCTATTATTCCCTAAGTACTTAGCTTCTAATGGCTAGTTTTATCATAGGGAGAATTAACTATAGGGCTCACACTTATGAGAAACATAGAATTATATCATAAAGTCCTTATGAAATGAGGGCAAAATTTTTGGGTAGTGTTTTATTTTAAATCTAGTATGCTTTTTGAAAATTTGAGTCGGAAAATATCAAAATTCTCTTAGTAGAGGTGGGGTGTGAATTTTCGAAACCCATATTACTTGTAGGGGAAACAAAATTCTTTGTAGTTTCAAGATGCTTGACGGAAAAGTCCAAACAGTATGGGTAAAAGTTTGTAAATGCAATGCTAATTAGCAAATATTTGGTCTATAAAGATATTTATACTAATTTTCATGTTAAAAAATATGAACATCAGACTCATGTAACAAATTATGGTCTTGAAAGAATCTCTTAAGAGATCTTGCATGCAGAGGATTATTTTTATTGTTTTCTATGTCATCGAATTTGTTCAGATTTTTTTTTATTTCTTTATTTGATTTGTAATTTATTTTTGATTGATGATTCTATTTAAAAAAGCATCGAAACAATTCTTATTTGATGAGGCAATTTGTGCAAATATTTTATGATTCAGCTGAAGGGATTCTGAAATCTCGACATTGAGATATTTGGTTCTGCTACATTTAGCTCGTGGAAATCACTGAACCATCTTTGTAGAGTTATAATTAATATTTAATTTCAATGACCAGCTAAATCATGTGAATAGGTTACCAGATCAGAATATATCTGTTTCTTTTACTCAAACTTATTAGTTTCCAAGCTCACAATGTAATTCTCGTTCTCTATCTGGTTTCAGATAATATACCGTATATTTGCCATAGCTTGTAAAGTTCTCTGTATTTTACCAGATATTATTAAAATGGCCCGTTCGAAGGACCTTTGGAGTTTCTTTGGCAGAACATATGTGACAATTCTTTCGTTTGATGTCTGGTTAAGCACTTAAGCTTAATAGAATGACTGTTTGTATGCATATTCATGCTAAACTCGTTATTTGTAATTGATTTGATATTTCACTTATATCAAATCAGTTGAGTTTTATTTCTTAATAAGCTGATTTAGTTTTATTTTGGTATCTTGCTTTTGCTAAGTTATCTTTCTTGAAACCTGACTTGGCAGATCTTGAAGAGTGGGCCTCTGTTAATATCATCTAAAGGTGTGTCTTTTCACAGTTACTGGATATCATATTTCCTCTTTTAGCTAGATTTTTGGTTTTCTTATCTACAACATTGGTTTTCTTTTTTATCTTTTCTATCACGTTGATCTAACATATGCTAAAACGCGGAGCCAATTTTATTTTTTAGGGTGGGCAAAGTTAAAACATAAATAATTTAATTTAAAAATATTTGTAAGACAAAAATCAAAGAAAAAACGTATATTTTATTGTGATTGATAAATTGAAAAATAATTAAAGTGTTGCATTCTATTTTTGCATTTTATGACACTGTTGCATTATGCTACTCAAACACGAGAACTCATCGCTTGTAAGCATATCAACAAATATATGTGGATTATTGGTGTTAAAAAATCACAAGTTTAATTATAGAGAAATCGACTAAATGTAACTCTACAAGAATAATTTTTTTGTTAGAGTCGTTAGACATGCCACACAAAGAAGCAATTTAGTGCTGGCTTTAAAGAATCAATTACTTAGTTCTTGAATTTGCATATCAATAATGGTGTAAACTAAGTCAACATGATAATAATGCAAGTTTGCTATTTCTACATAGTTCTGTCTTGACCTTCTGTGAGGCTTAAATATAGAATTCATATTAGGAACATCAATTTTAAAAAATATTATAAAAAACGTGAAACTTAAAGTAAAGAATCCAATCCATCTCATTATCCGCAATTGTTGCTTTGATACTTGTACTAATTTTATTGCATTTATGATATCTTGATTTTTAGATATCTTGGGTCTATTGTTTAGAGTGATGGTGAAATAGATGAGGATATTATTAATAGAGTTCAAGTTGGATAGATGAAGTGGAGGAATGTATTGGGCTTGTTGTGTGGTAAAAAAGTACCACTCAAACATAAGGGAAAATTCTATAAGATGGTGGTTAGACCTGCAATGCTTTATGACGCAGAATGTTGGCTAAAAGGGAAATATAATATTAAGTGTTGCAGAGATGAGGATGCTTAGGTGGATGAGTGGCTTAATTGTTAGAGACAAGATACAAAATGAGCATATACGTGAAAAGGTTGGAGTAGCTCCAGTGGCAGATAAGATTATAGAGAGTCGCCTTAGATGGTTTGGTCACATAAAATGGTAGCCTTTCGATGATCTGGTTATGAGAGTAAATGTATTAGATTTATCCTATGTCAAGAAAAGTAGAAGTAGATCTAAAAAGACTTGGTTAAAACATATTAGAAATGACCTTTTTTTTATTAGATCTAAATGAGAATTTGACTCTTAACCGGACACAATGGAAAAAAAAATGATTCATGTAGCCGACTCCACGTAGTGGGATAAAGGCTTGATATTGTTGTTGTTGTTATATGATATCTTGATATTTTTTTGTAAGGTCAATGATAATTCATTTGTAATTCCTAAATGTTAATCATCAAGTGCATTGCCACGACAGAGTTAAAAGATTTCATTGCATCTATCAAAACAGCAGCTTCAATTGATTGTGTATTATACAACCTAACTTTCTTGACAATTTCAAGCATTTCTATTACATAAACATACATTTTCATAAGACTAATTCAGGTGTGAACGGCAATGAGTGTTACAGCTTGTTGCAAAGTAGTCTCTTGGTTCAAACTTCAACCACTACTAAGCTCTTCAATGGTAAGATAAAAAATTATTTTATCATGTTGAATGACTTTAAGAATATCAATTCTTTTATGTGAAGCTCCAACAATATTCACAATTCTTGAAGTAATATCAAAAAATGCTTCACGTGCAAATTATTTTTTTGCTATACCTACTAAGCATAATTGGAGTTGATGAGAAAAATAATTAACATAAAATGCATGAAAATTATTATATTGTATCGATGCCTTAAAACGATGAAACCCATCTCGCATATTAGATGCACCATCATATCCTTGACCATGTATCTTGTGCATGCTTATTGAATGCTTTACAAGTATTGCTCAAGGGGCGCCTTAAGTGTAGCTGCATTAGTTGAGGCGATATGCTTAATAACTATAAATCTTTCAATAACTTGGCCCAAGTTATCTGCATATCTCAATTCAACAGCTAGTTGTTTCTTTGTAGAGATATTGCGTAACCCATCTACTACAATTGAGAATTATCAATCACCTATATCATTCATTATAGAAGCCAAGAGTATAGCAGCTGCAACACTACATTTTTTTTTTGAACCTTTGGCGAACTTAATTTGAAATTTGAGTTGGCTTTCACAAATGTTACTTGCTTTACATCTTTTGATTAACAAGGAAATGAAAAAACTCTAAATAAATTTCTTGATTATTCAATGTTGAGGGCTCATCATGCAGAAGAAATCACATACAATAAACAACTACAGTCAACATGATCTAGTACTTTTTTTTGTTCTTCTCATCCTTGCTCAGCCATGAAATTGAAAAACTATGTTCTTGATACTTTCATTAAATCCTCGTATTTTTATCTTTCCTTCTTATGTATGCTATTATGTTCTCCAACATGGCTTTGAAAATTTTCTTTTCTCTTCAAGTTTTTAATCCCTTAACTAACTAATGAATTTCCACCAACTTGGTATGTACTAAATACTATTTTTCTCTTGGGGCTTAAATATGTAGCAATAAAGACAGTGCAAAGTCTTTTTCCACAATGTATTCTAACTAATCAGGATATTCATCAAATCATTTCAAATTAAATATGCATACAACATTTCCTATCATTGTTTGACGAAAATGATGATTTTTTGATTGATGAGGCCCCTTCAACAAATATGCCCTCTGAAGTCTGAACTTTATCCATTTCATTTACGTTATAACTCTAAATTAAAGATTGAAGCCCTAGGGTGTAATAACCGGTTCATCCGGTCGGTAACCAATTAATACCGCGAACAGAAGAGTCGCGGAACAGGCAGTTTGCGCGAACAGATATTTGGCGGACGACCTAGGGCTTCGTGCGAGAGCGAGGTAAGTTCCGTTTTCCAATTTTAGCAAATGATTACCTTATAGGATAAGAAATAACAACTCCTTTTCGTTCTTATTGTTATAGAAGCAAAGGTTTGGAGAGAATTTGCAACGAAAGGAAGAAACGACCGAGGAAAATTTAGGAAAAAGGTTTGTTGAAATTCTTTCGGATTTTTTTCTATAAATTTTCCTCCTACATCGTTTAAAGTGAACGATATATTTCTTGAAGGAAAGGGAAGAGATTGTAGCGAAGAAAAAGGAAATTGGGAGAGAGGATTTTGAGAGTTTGAGAAATTCTCATTCGTAAGTGAAATTCTTTTTATATAAGTTTATTATGAGATTATAATTTTATGTTTTACATGAAAGTTATTGTTCGAATTTTAGGGTTTTAGAGAGTGAAAGATCAAGTTGTATGTGTTGATTCCGCGAGAATTCAACAGGAAGAAAGGAAATTGATTCAAGGTTATATCAAGCATCGACGACCTGAAAAGTTCTTATGAAATTCAATTTTTAGCATTATTCTTCTGTTTTCAAAGTTTTAATTTAAAGACTATAATGTATGAAATGTTGAAAGATTTAAAGCTTAAGTAATTGTAATCATTATTACAATAAGAAATAAATGAATTGAATAAATATGAATGATAAGAAAATACCATATGTATTAAAGAAATATTGAAAAGAAACGACATACTAAATAGAATAGAAATGTTATGGTAAATGTAAAAGAAATGATATATATGAATATTTCAGGAGTTCACCCCCTTATGGTACTGGCTGGGGATGCCGTACTCGTGCACAAAAAAATGGAAAAGGAAAAGGCTATGGAAATGGGAAAAGATTATGGAAATGGAAAAGGTTGTACCTTCGGGTACTTTGAGATGGTGCTCCTGTGCGAAACAAATGGAAAGAAAAGAAATATGAATGAAACATTAAAGCTACAAAATGTTTTATATTATTTTGAAAGAAATTATTCAGAGATGTATAAAGTATTGAAAGAATGAAGTAATGTAAAGAAATAACGATGCCTAATAAAGAATAATTATGATGATTATTATATAATTCCCACTGAGTTTACTTAGTAAACTCAACCCACGAGTTTAAATGTTTCAGGTAAGTTCCTAAAGAAGTAATGGCTGAAAGAGAAGAACATGTTTACAGAAGGCGACATGCAAATGACAACAGGTGAATTAAATTTTGTGTTTAGTGGCTCTTTAGTACAAATGAAGTAGTATTGTTTAAGACATTTTATCGTCCGACTTTCGTACCCGCCTCGTTAGATCGAGCACCCGGGCCGGGTCGTGACAAAGGTGGTATCAGAGCCCAATTAAGATTTGAATCATACTGAAAGAGCCATTAGGATAATTATAAATGAATATAAGGTTAAATGTTTATGTTATGAACAACAGGAACCAAAATGAATATGAAGAAGATGAACAAGTGGAAAGAACAACACCCAATGTTCCTGTTAATTCTGATGCATTGGCTCAAATGATGACAGCTGTGACTCAGCTAATTCAAGATTCAAGAAATCAACCATCGGGGAGTAGTAGTGGTGGTGGGATGATTATGGACAAATATATGAAATTATTTCAATATATGAGACCACCATTATTCAAAGGAGTAGAGGGACCAATAGAGGCTGAAAATTGGTTGTTGAGGATTGAAAAGATATTAGAAGGTATGAACTGTCCAGAAGAGAGAAAAGTTGCCTTGGCAACCTTTGCACTCGAAGGAGAAGCTGAAAGGTGGTGGAGAGGACTGTATCAAGATAAATTTGAAGGAATACTTGGCATGCAAATCAAGTGGGATGACTTCACTCAGATATTCAGAGATTGGTTCGTACCTCTTACAGTGAGAAGATATATGCAAGATAAATTTATGAGATTAGTACAAGGTGAAAGATCAGTGATGCAGTATGAGGCTGAATTCACCACCCTATCCAGATATGCTCCCCAGTTAATACAAACGGCAGAGGAAAAATGTCATAAATTTTTATCTGGACCGAAGGATGTAATTAGGCAACCCTTGGTTCCTTTTGAAATCGAAGATTATGTGGTGCTAGTGGAGAAAGCTAGAAAGATAGAAGCAGACATGCAAAATACTCAAAGGAGACGTGATTTTCAGAAGAGGAAAAGTGGTGAAGTTATGGGAGTTCCTCAGGATTCACATAACAAGTCTTTTTCACAAGGTGGAAAATTTAATTGGAAAAAGACAAAGTCTAGCAGCAGTGACAGTTCAAGTGTGAATAGTTGCAACAAGTGTGGAAGACAACATAAAGGAGAATGCTTATCTGGTACAAATAATTGCTTCTGGTGCCATCAACCAGGTCATATAGCTAAGAATTATCCTACTTTGGGGCAAAGACCAGCAGGAGAGTCAAAGATGAATACTGGATCTCAGAGGAATGTTGGAAGACCAAGAACAGTGGAATCAGCTGCATCTACTCCAGGATCAAGTCAAAGCCGACAGAATACTCTGCCTAGAGTATATGCATTGACTCAGAAGGATGCTAAGGATTCACCTGAAGTGATTACAGGTGATAAAAATTAGAAGTGAATGAATATGTATTATGAAAGTATTATTAAAAGAATGATGTATGTTTATGTCTTTCTTATGTAATTTTATAGGTATAATTATGATGCAAGGAAAGCCTGTACAGATTCTTTTTGATACAGGAGCTTCACACTCTTTCATTTCAGAAGAATTTGTTAAAACAGTTGGATTGAATGTTTGTAAGACCAATATAATTTTGAAAGTTTTAATGCCAGATGGATCATTTATGAATGTAATTGGTGTATGTAAAGTGACTTTCAAAATAATGAAAGAGAGTTTGAAGCCATACTGAATGTTTTACCATTGCAAGAGTTTGATATGATATTGGGAATGGATTGGTTATCAAAGCATTTTGTGATTATTGACTGCAACAAGAAAATTGTAAAGTTTAATTTTCCTGGAGAAAAAGAGTTGAAATTCTATGGAGAAAGAGGAGTTTCTTCAATGATAATCACTTATTTGAAAGCATACAAATTTGTATCTAAGGGATGTCAGTGTTTTCTTGCTCAAGTAAATGATACAAATAAGGAAGTTAAAGAGTTGAAAGATATACCTGTAATCAGAGAGTATCCAGAGGTGTTTTTAGATGATTTTCCAGGATTACCACCAGAAAGAGAGATAGATTTTACTATTGAATTGATACCGGGTTCAGAACCAGTGGCAAGAGCACCTTACAGAATGACAGTCAAAGAGTTACAGGAACTGAAAGATCAGTTACAGGAATTGCTTGATAAAGGGTTCATCAGGCCAAGTTCCTCACCATGGGGAGCTCCAGTACTGTTTGTAAAGAAGAAAGATGGGAGCTTCAGAACGTGCATAGATTACAGAGAACTGAATAAGCTTATTGTTAAGAATAAATATCCATTGCCCAGGATTGATGATCTTTTTGACCAATTGGAAGGGGCTACAATTTTCTCTAAAATTGATTTGAGATCTGGATATCATCAGCTACGGATTAAGGAGGAAGATATAGCAAAGATAACTTTCAGAATCAGATATGGTCATTATGAATTTGTGGTAATGCCATTTGGGGTGACAAATGCACCAGCTATATTTATGGATTTGATGAACAGAATTTTTAAACCATTTCTGGACATATTTGTGATTGTATTTATTGATGACATTCTGATTTATTCAAGAGATGAAGAAAGCCATTCCAGTCATCTACAGGCAGTGTTGCAAACATTAAAGGAGAACAAGTTGTATGCCAAATTTTCAAAGTGTGAATTTTGGCTGAGTAGTGTAAACTTTCTGGGGCATGTGATTAGTGGAGAAGGAATTTCAGTTGATCAAAATAAAATTCAAGCTATATCAGATTGGCCAAGGCCAACAACTGTTTCAGAGGTGAGGAGTTTTCTTGGACTTGCTGGTTACTACAGGAGATTTGTAGAGGGGTTCTCTCAGATAGCAGTGCCATTATCCAGATTAACCCAGAAAGCAGTAAAATTTGAATGGAGTGATCAGTGTGAAAGAGCTTTCCAGAAGTTAAAGAATTGCCTAGTGACTGCCCCAATTTTGACAATTCCATCAGGTTCAGAAGGGTTCCAAATTTTCTGTGATGCTTCATTGAGAGGACTTGGATGTGTATTGATGCAGTATGGTAGAGTGGTGGCCTATGCTTCAAGGCAACTAAAAATTCATGAAAAGAACTACCCCACTCATGATTTAGAATTGGCAGCTGTAGTTTTTGCACTCAAAATATGGAGATATTACCTGTATGGGGTCAGATGCGAAGTGTTTACAGATCATAAAAGCCTCAAGTATATTTTCAATCAAAAAGAGCTTAATTTGAGACAGAGAAGGTGGTTAGAGCTCATTAAGGATTATGACTTGGATATACAGTATCATCCTGGAAAGGCAAATGTAGTTGTAGATGCACTTAGCAGAAAAACACTTGGAAATGCAAATTGGCTAATCACCCAACAAGAGCAGATCATCAGGGATATGGAAAAATTAGAGATTTCAGTGGTCAATCAAAAAGAGACAAAGGATATGATGTTGAATCAACTGATGATCCAATCTACCTTGAAAGATAGAGTACTCAACTCATTATCTCAGGATGAAAAATTTCAAGCCATCATACAGAAAGTACAAGCAGGACAATTAGAAAGCTTTGTTGTTGATGGAGAAGGGTTATTAAATTATAAAGGCAGAATTTATATTCCAAAGGTTGGAAACTTAAGAGAAGAAATATTGCAAGAAGCTCACCTCTCAACATATGAAATTCACCCAGGCAGTACAAAGATGTATCAAGAACTCAGAGGTTTATTTTGGTGGCCAGGATTAAAGAGAAGTGTTGTAGAATTTGTAGCAAAATGCATTCCCTGTCAGATGATCAAAGCAGAACATCAAAAGCCAAGTGGTCAACTGCAACCCTTACCCATACCTGAGTGGAAATGGGAAGACATTGCGATGGATTTTGTAATTGAATTACCCAGGTCGAGGTAGAGTAGAGATGCAATATGGGTTATTATTGACAGATTGACCAAATCAGCTCATTTCTTACCAATCAAGCAGACAGATTCAGTGGAAAAGTTGGCAAAGCTATATGTTGATGAAATTGTGAGATTGCATGGAACTCCAAAATCTATTGTTTCAGATAGAGATGCACGTTTCACTTCTAAACTGTGGAAGAAAGTTCAGGAAGCTTTGGGTACACGATTGACTTTCAGTACAATATTTCATCCACAGACAGATGGACAATCAGAAAGAACAATTCAAACCTTGGAAGATTTAATGCGATTATGTGTTTTAGATTTTGGAGGAAATTGGGAGACTCACATACCATTAATTGAATTTGCTTACAACAACAGTTTTCAAGCTAGCATTGGAATGGCACCATATGAGGCCCTTTATGGAAGAAAGTGCAGAACACCCTTGTGTTGGGTAGAAACTGGTGAAAGAAAGGTAATTGGAATTGAAATGATAGATGAGGCTACTAGCAAAATCATATTGATTAGAGACAGATTAAAAGCAGTTCAAGACAGGCAACAGAAATATTATGATGCAAAGCACCGACCAGTGGAATTTGAAGTTGGAGAGTTTGTTTTCTTAAAAGTTAGCCCAATGAAAGGTGTTCAAAGGTTTGGAAAGACAGGGAAGTTGAGCCCAAGATTCATAGGTCCCTATGAAATTATTGAAAAGATTGGGAATATGGCATATAGATTGGATCTACCAGCACACATGCAAGGAATTCATAATGTGTTTCACATATCCGTGCTTCGGAAGTATGTCTCAGATAATTCTAAAAGAATACAGTCAAAATCCATTGAATTGCAACCTGATTTGAGATATGTTGAGGAACCTGAAAGAATACTGGATTATGATATAAAACAACTGAGGCATAGGGCAATTCCTTTTGTGAAGATTTTATGGAAAAATGGATTAGAAAGAGATGCCACCTGGGAGCGAGAAGCTGAAATGAGGAATCAATATCCTCATTTATTTAACTAAGGTACGTTTTCTTTTGATTGATTTTAATTTCGAGGACGAAATTAAATAAGGAGGGAAGATTGTAATAACCGGTTCATCCGGCCGGTTCAAGTGAACCGGCCGGCCTAACCAATTAATATCGCGAACAGAAGAGTCGCGGAACAGGCAGTTCGCGCGAACAGATATTGGGCGTACGACCGAGGGCTTCGTGCGAGAGCGAGGTAAGTTCCGTTTTCCAATTTTAGCAAATGATTACCTTATAGGATAAGAAATAACAACTCCTTTACGTTCTTATTGTTATAGAAGAAAAGGTTTGGAGAGAATTTGCAACGAAAGGAAGAAACGACCGAGGAAAATATAGGAAAAAGGTTTGTTGAAATTCTTTCGGATTTTTTTCTATAAATTCTCCTCCTACATCGTTTAAAGTGAACGATATCTTTCTTGAAGGAAAGGGAAGAGATTGTAGCGAAGAAAAAGGAAATTGGGAGAGAGGATTTTGAGAGTTTGAGAAATTCTCATTCGTAAGTGAAATTCTTTTTATATAAGTTTATTATGAGATTATAATTTTATGTTTTACATGAAAGTTATTGTTCAAATTTTAGGGTTTTAGAGAGTGAAAAATCAAGTTGTATGTGTTGATTCCATGAGAATTCAACAGGAAGAAAGGAAATTGATTCAAGGTTATATCAAGCATCGACGACCTGAAAAGTTCAAAGTGAGTAATTATAATTATGAAATTCAATTTTTAGCATTATTCTTCTGTTTTCAAAGTTTTAATTTAAAGACTATAATGTATGAAATGTTGAAAGATTTAAAGCTTAAGTAATTGTAATCATTATTACAATAAGAAATAAATGAATTGAATAAATATGAATGATAAGAAAATACCATATGTATTAAAGAAATATTGAAAAGAAACGACATACTAAATAGAATAGAAATGTTATGGTAAATGTAAAAGAAATGATATATATGAATATTTCAGGAGTTCACCCCCTTATGGTACTGGCTGGGGACGCCGTACTCGTGCACAAAAAAATGGAAAAGGAAAAGGCTATGGAAATGGGAAAAGATTATGGAAATGGAAAAGGAAATCAAATGGAAAAGGTTGTACCTTCGGGTACTTTGAGACGGTGCTCCTGTGCAAAGCAAATGGAAAGAAAAGAAATATAAATGAAACATTAAAGCTACAAAATGTTTTATATTATTTTGAAAGAAATTATTCAGAGATGTATAAAGTATTGAAAAGAATGAAGTAATGTAAAGAAATAACGATGCCTAATAAAGAATAATTATGATGATTATTATATAATTCCCACTGAGTTTACTTAGTAAACTCAACCCACGAGTTTAAATGTTTCAGGTAAGTTCCTAAAGAAGTAATGACTGAAAGAGAAGAACATGTTTACAGAAGGCGACGTGCAAATGACAACAGGTGAATTAAATTTTGTGTTTAGTGGCTCTTTAGTACAAATGAAGTAGTATTGTTTAAAACATTTTATCTTCCGACTTTCGTACCCGCCTCGTTAGATCGAGCACCCGGGCTGGGTCGTGACATAGGGTTAGGAGGAAGATTGTTAATATTAATCTTTATATGTTTCTTCCTTTTTAGATATCTATCAATTTGCTAAATCCTAAAAAATAGGGATAACAAACAAAATGATAATCAAATTCATTAAAGGGTGATATTAGAAAAATAAACTATTAAATCATATAATTAGAAGTTGTAAATATGATAAGGACAAAATGATATCTCTAAGTATATTGCAAAATCATTTCTACGCAGTGGTTCAAAATCTTTTTTGTGCATTAAGTGAAGTCACAATAATAGATCTAGCTGAAACAATAAAGGAGGTAAATTAGTTGCTCAACCCAGGTAAAATCCATAATAATAAAAAGGTTTGATGATGAAAAACAAAAGTGTTTATTATTCAGAGTAATCATTGTGATGTATTGAGAAGAGTTTAATTATAATTGTAGTCATGCATTGAGTGAAAGATAATAGTTATTTATTTAATAGTTATTTATTTTATGATGTTTACTATTCAATGTAAATGCTTTTTTTTTTTGCTTTTGCAAAGTAGAATTGTAATTGGCCGTCAGTCCCTTTATTAAATATTTAGTATAGATTTTAAATCCCTTAAACTTAAAACTAGAATTAATTATTAATAACCATACCAAAATTTCACTGGTTGGAAGTAAAATGAAATGTTAACCGCAAAACCAAATATTTTCATTGAATTATTTCAAAATCATATATGCTAAATTCAAAACACATTAGTATATGAAAGACAAATTTTATATACTAATAAGTAACGTATTGTATATCATTTTATAGTATAAACTAGAATACTTTATTAGTAACCTTTCAAAATTTTCATTGGTTAGACGTAAAATAAAATGTAACAATGCAATCTTATATTATTTACTGTATTATTTCAAAATAATCAATTCTAAAACTTAAAAATATAGCATAAATAAACTGATTGAGGAAAGAAAAAATTTATAAACCAAGTAATTTATTTTATATGATGCATGATGAGAGAAAGAGCCAATAATATAATATTATTGATTGAGCCACCGAGAAGGAGGTGAGACGGGACAGCTAAGGTGAATAAATTCATATAATCAGCAAAATTTAATGATTTTTTGTTCCAAGACCCAGTGAGGAGGGCAAATTATTGGGTCAGGTGACCGAACGCAGAGATAGGTCCGGATATTATTAAAATATTATTTTAAATTTAGCGTAAGTAAAGCGCAAGTAAAGCACAAGTAAAGCGCAGGTAAAGCACAACTAAAGCGCAAGTAAAGCGCAGGTAAAGCGCAGGTAAAGCGCAAGTAAAGCACAACTAAAGCGCAAGTCAAAAGCGCAAGGTGATGCGGCAAATTTTTATTGGATGTCCGAACTTATTTTTCGCCTCCGTTCACCTGATCCAATAATTTGCCGAGAAGGGGAGACCGAGAAGGCAAGTTCAAGGGAGACGAGCCACGCAGATAACGTAGCTATTGCGATTATGGAAGGCCTGATTTACTGCACTAGGGAAAAAGGTGGAGGGGGTGGGGGGGTGGGGGTCGGATGGGAGGCAAATTACCAAATAGTCCTATAAAGAGAAAATTAATTTTTTATGGTGGGAAATTGCCCACTCTGGGCATCACATGGTTTTGCCAGTTAATACACATTTAATTTTGTTTGTTAAATTGAGGAGTTTACTTATATTGTTCATTCTTCAGCCATCTTTGTTCTGGTAATTTTCTCTCTGAAAGAAATAAATTTACTTTTTTTTGAATTGGTTTACTAGAAAGAAAGATGCCACAACTGGCCGCCACATTTGTTTAGCAGCTATGTACTATATTGTACAGTTCTTTTCTGTGCCTGCATTTTTTTAAGCTAAGAAGTTTATGCTGTATCCATCTCTATTTCTATGGATAATTACCATTTCTAATGTGTTTTCAGCCACTCGAAAAGGTCTTTCCTGAATACTGTGCATGTAGAGAATGTCAAAAGGCAAATATTACCGACCAGACAATTAAAATAGCCAACATCTTATGTAAAATATACAGATGTCCATTTTCCTGTCTTTGAACTTGTTTGGTGCGATTTTGACTATTATATAAACTCAGTTTGACACTGATTCTTATGGATTCACAGGAATTGGATGGACATCTTGGAAAAAACGGTGGTTTGTTCTTTCTCGTAAATCCTTGATGTTTTATAGGGTCGATCCTGTAAGTTGAGCACTTATGATCTTTTCATTATCTTGCTATCTTTAATTTGCTTTTGTTTATTAATTTATCAATAAGGTATCATGTGTAGCTAAGACTCGTGAAGATTGAGAAGTAGATTATATTTTACTAAAATTGAAACATAACGACCCCTATGACCCATGATGTAGGAAGAATTTAGAAATGATAAAGGAGCTTTATACTGCAGTTCTTTAACCTTTTCGTTGTATAGCCTTTATATATTTCATCCAGTTGGTTGATAATAAATAAAGAAAGCAATATGCGATGCAAAGATTTTAGTTTTTAATGATTTATATAATAGATTAGATACTAAGGAGGCAGAAAGATATATGTATAAGTTAGTCAAACAATGAGATATGAGTAGTAAAGATTTAGTTCAAGTGAAGTGTATTAAGGATGCAGATCAAAAAGTACTTTTCTTAGAAGATGATATTCAACAAAGGTGGATGAAATATTTTGCTAAAGTTTTTAATGAAGAATGTGAAAATACGATTGACTTTAGTGACCTTAGCACCCTAAATGAAAATAAATATTTATATTTTTATTGGCGTATTAGTAAAACCGAAGTTAAAGAGGCTTTAAAGAAAATGAAGTGTGGAAAAGTTGTTGGACCTAATGATATTCTAATAGAGGTGTAGAAATGCTTAGGAGATGAAGGAATTTCTTGGCTTACTTAACTTTTTAATGCTATTTTGAAGACAAAAGATGCCAGATAAGTGGAGAATGAGTGTGTTTATTCTTATTTTCAAGAATAAAGGTGATGCACAAGATTGTGTGAATTATAGAGGAATTAAGTTAATGTGTCATACTTTAAAACTATGGGAACGAGTTATGGATTGTAGGTTGCAGCATGGTACTAATGTTTCTCAAAATCAATTTGGATTCATGCCGGGTAGGTCTACTATGGAAGCCATTCGTTTATTGAGAGGTTTGATGGAGAAATATAGAGAGAATAAGGACGATCTATATATGTTATTTATTAATTTAGAGAAAGCATATGATAAAGTTGATGTGAAACGTATTAGCATGGATGATTAAATTAAGGAAGTTTGCACGCTTAAATTTTAGAGCACAATAATTATAAGCTTTCTCTTGATGATAAACGACAAAATAAAAATGATAAGGTGATAAAATAGCTTTGGTCTAAACACATGCGAGAGGTTGAGATCATTAAATAGTAAACTACGTCTTACTTTGCATACATGAGTGGTTTCAACGAGAAATTTCAATGCTAACAATAAGATTAGTATTATGAATGGCCTCTCTCACAACTCATTCAAATATTAGGTTTAGCGGAGGCGATAAAACATGCACTTTGTGAATCAAATTATAACCACGAGTAGAGTAAACTCAGAAGATAGAGAGTGAGTGAAGAGTTTACCCCAAAAAAAGGAGTTATGAAGCTATGACGATTGCGGGAATGAAGGGGTAGCAGCCTTCAAACTTCTGGAACCACTCAGCAGCAATGGGTGTCTTTTCGGGCGGCTAGACGACACTAGATCTCCTCAGGACAGTTGCTAGGACTGGTTCTGGACGGCTGGACAGCACCCTAGTTTGCTGTGGTCAACAAGATAGCAACCTATTGTGCTCAGGGAAACTTCTAGACAGGAAGAAGGGCTGTCCCTGAGATCTGGACAGCAATTATCGCTCCCGGGATGGCTGGACGTCGGTGAGCTGCTGCAGGAATTTCCAAACAGCAAATGGAGATGTTGGACAGCAGTTTTCCTGGAGTTTTGGAAGGGATTTGGGAAGGAAAAATCATCCAACAGCTGTGGGAAATTTCGGCCAGCAAGGAGGGGAAGCGTTTGAATTAATTCCTTACTTAGGAGTAGTGGATTTGGAAGGAATTAAAGGGAGATTAATCAAAAAACTGACATTTAATTTCAGTTTTGATTAAATTGGGAGGGAAAGACTTGAATTTTGAATTTCAAGTCATAGGCATTAATGCTTTGAATGGGGGAATTAATGGAGGGGATCCAAGAGGGGAGGAGGCCGGCGGTTTCAAGAGAGGGGAATGGGAGTTTCATTTCATAATTTGAAATTAATTTCAGATTATGAATGAAATTAAGGGAGTTATTTTGAAATTTGAATTTTGGATCAAGGCATTGATGGCATTAAACTAGCATTAAATGGATTTCCCCCTTGATGAGGCCGGCGGCATGTAGAGAGGAGAGGAGGGAGATTAGTGTGAACAAATCAATTTCCGATTAGGAGGATGCCACCTAGGATGAGAATTAGTAACTCCTCATGCCATGAAATCTGAATTGAATTCAATCCAATTCTTTCCTTATTTGGACTTTGGCAATTATGGAAATTTTGGAGCTCATTCAAATTTGAACTTTCGAAATTTGAAGAACAAGGTGGATGATGACGTGGAGGTAAGTTATGAGAACTCCAACTTACTTTAATTTGAAATTGGAATTTATCAAATAAAACTTTCATAAATTGGATTTCCAAATTAGGAAAGAATTCGAAATTCGAAATTCAAATTTCAAATTTGGAGCATGCGGGAGGGAGGAGTGGACGGTTGGGGAGGTTGCCGGCAAAGTGGCCGGCCGGAGCCGTGAGGGTGGCCGGCGGGTGGACTCCAAGGGGCGGCGGCAATGGAGCTAGGGGAACTTTGGGTGGATGAGGAGGGGAGGAAGGAGATGAACAACAAAAAAATACGAGTAAAATAGAAGATAACTAACGAACTCACAAAGAGATCATAAGAACTGCGAACCTCGGACTCTTCCAAAGATTGGCGGGTATTGCGAATTACTCTCCTCGGGCTTCTCCTCTCATGAACTCACTAAGAGATCACGTGAACTCACTAAGAGATCAACAAAAACATGAAACTTTTCATTATCAATAATCATCATCCCTTAATACAAGAAAGCTAGCCTATAAATAGGCCTCATGAAAAGAAAAATAACAAAGACTAAAATGCCCTTCGGGCTACAACACTACATGATCACCCATAAGGGTATAAATGGAAAAACAACAATATAAAATAAACTAGTACAAAAACATATAAATAAATAACTAAAAAAAAATCGTAGCCGTTGATCTCCGATGTCCTCATCAAAAGTTCTAAAAGAAGTGCCATGGAGAGTTCTTGATATGAAAGGAGTTAATAACGCTTATATTCAAATCATTAAAGATATGTTTGCAGGAGCTATTACTTGTGTTCAAACACAAGGTGGTTTGACCAAGTATTTTCCTATTTTGGTTGGATTACATCAAGGATCAGCCTTAAGCCCATATCTTTTTTCTTTAGTCATGAATGTTCTCACTAGACATTTGCAAGAGGATATACCTTGGTGTATGCTTTTTGCTGGTGATATTCTTCTTGTTGATAAAACTAGAAAGGGAATTGAAGGTAAACTTGAATTATGGAGGTCAACCTTAGATTCTAAAGGTTTTCGCTTTAGTAGATCTAAAACTGAATATATGGAGTGTAATTTTAGTAGTAATAGACCTAGTGAGGGGATTGTTACTTTGGGCGAACAAGTCATTAATAAGAGTACACGTTTTAGGTATCTTGGTTCTATTGTTCAGAGTTATGGTGAAATAGATGGGGATATTATCAGCAAAATTCAAGTTGGATGGTTGAAGTGGAGGAATGCATTGTGCTTGTTTTGTGATAGAAAAGCCCTCCTCAAACTTAAGGGAAAATTTTATAAGATGGTGGTGAGACCTGCAATGCTTTATGGTGCCGAATGTTGGCCATTAAAAGAAAAGCATAATACTAAGTTAAGTGTTGCAGAGATGAGGATACTCAGATGGATGAGTGGCTTTACCCTTGGAGTTAGGATACAGAATGAGCATATAGGTGAAAAGGTTAGATTATAGAGAGTCGCCTTTGATGGTTTGGTCATATAAAATGGCGGCCTTCCGATGACCCAATTAGGAAAGTAGAGGTATTAGATTTGACTTATGCTAAGAAAGGTAGAGGTAGACCTAAAAAACTTGGTTAGAAAATATTAGAAATGATATTTCTTTATTAGATTTAAACTAGAGTTTGACTTTTAATAGGACACAATGAAAAAAAAAAAAATTTATGTAGCCGACCCCACTTAGTGTGACAAAGGCTTGTTGTTGTTGTTGTTGCTGTTGTTGGTCGATAATAAATAAGCTTGAAGCTTTATCACCTTTTTCTCATAGTTTGTTTGTAAAAATAGGCTTGTTAATATTTAAAAAAATGTATTACTATGTAGTCTTCTAGATGGTCTACTTTTCTAGTAATAAAAGTTCTATCATCATGCAGCTAAGTATTACTGATTGTAATATTTATCTTGATTGTTTAATTCACCAATGAAACAAGGGTTCATGGGATTGTTTGGTGTATTTAGAACTATTTAATGGTTTTATTCCATTGGATACATTGGGAGATACGCTGAAAAGATGGAAGTTGGAATCCTCTTTGTTTCTTCATCTCCATTGGGCTAACTCATAGGAATGCACAAAAAACTTTTTTTAGTTATTGAAAGTCGCTAACACTTCTTGTGATAAGCAAGAGTTTTTACTTTATGGCTAATATCATTTGCTGATCAGTTCATTTTGTTACTTTTTATTATATTTTTCTTTCATGCTAGATTTTTTTTTAAAAATCTTTATAAAGAGGTTCTTTCATATGCTTCATTATATATACTAGAAGTTACATATGAAAAAATGTATAGCTTGAAACTATTTCTTCCAAAATGTTTTGAAGTGCTTTATTTTCAAACTTGCCAAATCCTGAACTGTTTCTCTTGCGTTGAATTCAGAACGTGCTACCTCAGAAAGGAAGTGAAGCCCCAAACCCCACACTTGGTGGCATTGAACTCAACAACTCAGGGAGGTTAGTATTTACGAGGGTTGCAAATTTTTTTTTTTGTTAAAGTTTGTTACTATTATGCGATAAAATTAAACTTAATTTATTGTTAACACAAACTTACGATTATTCAAACTGCAGCGTGGTTGTGAAAACAGACAAAAAACTACTCACTGTCCTTTTTCCTGATGGTCGGGATGGGAGAGCTTTTACTCTGAAGGTTTTTTTCCCTTATGCTGTAGAAATTATTTGGTTATTCTGTTGTCAAGATTTGGTTTAGGTTGTCATTTTTACCTTAAAATTTTGATTGTTGAACAGACAGAAACATTAGAAGAACTAAATGAGTGGAAAGCTGTATTAGAAGGTGCTTTGGCGCAAGCACCTAGTGCAAACCAAGTAATGGGGCCCAGTGGAATATTTCTTAATGAAGTAGCTGACTCAATTGAAGCTTCAGTTGATCTATGTAATTCCTTACGCGAACAGGATTATTATAGTGCTGCAATGCATTCCTAGTTTTATATTATTTCAGCTTTTTTCAAAAGTTTAATTCATGTTAATTTGTATAAATTATTCACTCTTTTTTTTTTCAACGCTTTGAATTTTATAATAGGAACATTTTGTGCGTATTAAAGAAGGTTTTTCATAAGGAGGATGTTTTGAATGACTTTTAAAGAGATGTGTCTGGTCTTGAATTGTGCCTAATATGCTGCATGTGAACGTCTATTGCCCAAGTTTTCGATGTGCAGTCAACAAGGAGTTTCTACGGAAAGTTCCCTAAAGAAGATTTAATAAGTTCATTCATAAACCTTGGATTTTTGCTTGATTAGAATTTTATGAATGAGAAACCCTTCCTTGTTTGCTTTACAATGTCTTACCCCAATTACGTTAGTTTGGAGAGGATGAGAAGTGTCTCATTCTCCCTAAATTTTATATGACTTGTTTGAGTTTTGAATAAAAGTGGTTGATATATGTGGAAAGTAGGGAAATATCTTATTTAATACATTAGATTCAAGTATTTGTAAGGAAAGGTTCGGTACAAATGCGGATCCTTGAGGAATACCGATTCAACTTGTTTTTGAAATTTGATGGAGATCACAATCTCTGCCATTTTTCTCTGTTTGTCTGCTATGAGGCTTACATCTGTGTATTTCATGTGTAGTATAACTTGTTGTCTTTATGCTATATGTTTCATCATGTTACTTTTCTGCAAAAAATTCTTTTTTTCGTATGAATTCAGTTATTTCAGGTTTGATTTAAGTTTTGTAGTTAATTTTTTGGCATTATTGTGTTTGGAAGTATTGGCGAAACCATGGTTTAAAATTGCGCAATATGAGGCTCGCCTTTGCGCAATTCCAATAAAAAACGCCTCGATGCTTATGCCTCAAGTTTTTTTTATGAGGCTTGCGCCTCAACTTGGTTGAGGCCCGCCTTAAGGCCCGCCTCGCCTCACTGGCATGAGGCTTACGCCTCACGCTATATATATTAAAACTTACATAAATCTTGAAGTAAATGCCCGACATTGGACTCTATAGGAGAGGAGGAAGGGGAGAGAGCAGTTCATCATAATGATGATTCAAATGAAGAACCCCTTAGTGATGACAGTGCTGATGACTTAAGAGTTCTTATGTGATATATCATTGCTATTTATTTTTGGAAATTGGAATTATATGTTAATGAAAAGAATATTGGGAAGAATTTTGAGTTGAACTATATTTCATGTTGTCTTACTATTGGGATATTTTGATTTCACTTCATCTTTTCTGCTTTTTTATGTTTTATATTATTCACTCATTAGTATATAAAAATTTTATCATTTTATGTTTACGCAATATTTTGATTTTGAGGCTTACGCCTCAAAACGCCTTGAGGCTTACGCCTCGCCTCACGAATGAAAAACGCCTCAATACTCGAATACGCAATTTTAAACATTGGGCGAAACTAGTGGGACGCCTATCAGTTTTTATCTTCATTTATAAGCTGTTTGATGGTATGTCATGATTTATATTATCTTCTTTTGCAGGCAAGGATAAGCTTCCTACTACATCTTCAATCATTGGGAGGCCAGTTTTACTTGCTCTACAAGAGATTGATGGCTCTCCTTCTTTCTTGGAGAAGGCCCTTAGGTTCATTGAGGAACATGGCAAGTTATTTCTTATTGTTATTTTTTATTTTATTTTAATCTGGATTATTAGAACTCCCACTCTTGAATAAAAAAAAAAAATCACATACTGTTGCTTAGGCAATCCAAGACATGAAAAATTCCGTATTGTATACCTTTTACTTATGATATGTGTAGCTTTGGTCTTGCTGAACCGTCAAAAAAATTTTGAATTTGTTTCTATTGAATGAGGTGGATACGTGAGTTTTAACAACATTTAACGTTACTCATTCACTACTTGTAGTAGGTACTTAAGAAACCTTAAAGTTGATGTCGTTTAATTAATTGTTTGCTATATAGGCGCTAATTAAGGGAATTAAAAATTATTCATACCACGTTATGAAGAAAAAAAAAGGCTAAAGCCTCTGTACTTTCCACAATCAATAGAATATTTAAGCTATAATTAGATAACTGGAGAAGTTCCTGACTGTAGCTTGTAAATTTTGTTAGAAATTAGTAAAATAAGACAAAATTGATATGAATGAGTTCTTTGGCGTGCTAACCTACTAATAAGCTACAAATGTTCTATTTAAGCTAACGTAAACTGGCATACATATATGGAGAGAGACAATTGTGATCTTTCTCTGATGGCTTACGATATTTCCTAAGCAGGAATTAAAGTTGAAGGCATCTTACGGCAATCTGCTGATGTTGAAGAGGTAATGCACAGGGTTCAGGAATATGAGCAAGGTTAGTTGACATTTTATTTTTTTGTTTCCTGTACCTTTCTTAAGAGAATTGTTCTTTCTGTGCTAGTGACATTGTTGTGCATTTCCATAGTCACTTTGTTTAGTTTTCTAAGGCTGTTTTTTTGTGCCGGTTAATGTCAGTCACCTGCTAGATTCTTGAATTGTATTTTTCCAATTTCAGGAAAAACTGAGTTTGGTCCTGATGAAGATGCTCATGTTATTGGTGATTGCATTAAGGTAATTCCTTATTTTTTTGGGGAAAAGTATCTAAATAATAATTTCGTTATTCTTTATTCAATAAATTGAATTGAACTATACCAAAACACATATTTGAATTTTACTTGCAGCATGTGCTCCGGGAAATGCCATCATCCCCTGTTCCAGTATCATGCTGTATGACTCTGGTTGATGCATATAGTACGTTGACCATGGATGTAAACGTTTTCTTATATGTTGCCTTAGTGAGATGCTTTATCTATTCCTTCTTGATGCTTTGAATAGTGAATAAAAAAGAGAATGAAAGGATAGAATGTGAACTACAGTCACTTAGTTTGAAGCACTCAACATGAACTTGTGAATAACATGGATATCCATAGCATGTTTATAAACAAAGGGAACATAGGGCGAAGTTGACTTTTCCAAATATTATTTGCTGTTCATTTGTCAAGCTCCATTTTGACCCTCTCCGGTCAACGATGAGATGCAATAGAGGCAGGCAATCTAGGTATAGGCATTTCCTGCTCACGCGTATCCTGACTTCTCTTTCAACTCAGAATTGAGTAGAAAATTTATCTGACTAATCGTCATAAAATATATATCGTCCTTCAGTTCATTCATCATACTCATTGATATGGAAGCGTGCATAATTTAAATCAGTAAAATAGATTACAAACCTTCTAATACTTTCATAGAAAATTTATATATTTTAGAAGTTTTTAATTTACATATATATATATATATATATATATATATATATATATATATATATATATATATATATATATATATATATATTACTTCTTAGAACTGTACATCCATCCATGATACTATGGTACATGTTTAAGTTGGCTCGACTGCCAATGGTTCCACTAGTTTCTTTCTCTTTCCAAAAAAATAGTCATCATAATATCTAATGCGCAAAACGCTCTGGGGGATAAACAATTCTTATAGAAAGTGCAAACAGACAAGAAATAAGTAATGATTTACTTACTGGTCTTTTGAACTAATATGAGCATTGCTGATAATTGATGTAGTTAAGTAGTGCATTAATAAAGTTTTAAAAAAATTGCTTTGACATTTAAATAAATAAAACACGTAAGTTTAAGCATAATTATCTGTAAGAGCAGGAAATGTATATGTCAATTTATAAATTATAAAGTGCACTCTACTTATCAATTGCTCGCACCAATTTCATTATCATTTTTGTTATTGCTTATTAATTTCTTAGAAATGTTATGAAATTTATTATAGGCTTTTGACACATTTTATATCATTGGTGGAAATGCTTAGGCGATGAAGGAATTTTTTTGGCTTACTAAACTTTTTAATGTAATTTTGAGGACTAAAAAGATGCCAGATGAGTGGAGGAGTGTGTTGATTCATATTTTTTAGAATAAAGGCTATGCATAATAGTGTACGAGTTATAGAGGAATTAAGTTAATGTGTCATACTTTAAAACTTTGGGAGAGAGTTATTAAGCAATTTGGATTCATGCCGGGTAGGTCTTGTGACACCCCACAGTATCCCTGACTAATACAGTAGAGTGTAACATATAACTAAACATATCAGTTTTCCTGATATAATATTTTTCATAACAATCCTTTCCATATCAATTAAAAACATCTCATCAACCTCAGTGAACACATCAACAGAAGCACTTAAAAGTCTTAAACATCCACAATACATAATTACAGAGCCACTACTGAAAATCCCAAACAACCATATTAGGGAATTTTTAACATACCTCTACTCTAGTTTCACAAACAAAAATAAAACTAACATATTTGATTGTAATACTTGACCCTAGTCAGCAACCCCTTGTTCCTTTCCTTTTCCTGTAACAACAGCCACTAAGAAGTAACTGGTGAGCTATGAGGCTCAGTAAGCTATGCAAATTAAGTTAACAATATAATACAATAAGAAGAATAATCCAAAAGAATAACTCAAAACATGAAAGTCATCCATGATTAAACTTACTTCTAATAGTAAAAGTCTCATAAACATTTATTAGCATTACTCTTTACTTTATTGAAGTTTCCATTGATTATCAAATTCCATTAGTAAAAGACTTGGCTATCCTTTCGTAACCTTATTCAATGGAGCCCAGAAAAATCTGGCATTATCGCCATTGAATTTCATTGAGGTCCCTTTTGCCTCCTTAGGGGTCCCTTTTGCCTCATCTGCTATGCAGGTATCTTTTCTCTTGGGGTCCCTTTTGCCCCACCTACAATACAGGTTCATATTTGGGTCCCTTTTGCCCACCTGATATTGTAGACATACATCATATCATAGGTTAGCCAATCTTTAACTTAATTTGATATTAAAAATTCATACATTCATAGTTCACACTTATTGCACTGGTTATAATCCTTCCATTATGCATATAACCATACATTTGCTGCAGGAAGAATATGATTGATAAAAAGTTAAAAGAAAAATTCTTTCATAATTATCAATTACATCTGCCTTCATTATCATTCATGATATCACTTGTATAAAATTAATATGGAAATTTTCTAAAGCTTTACATTCTTCCAAACATTCTTACATAGAACCATTTAAGTGATTATACCAATCTTAATTAAACTTTCATGATATAACAAAGGTAACAATAGATCATATTCAAAAGCTTGGATAAAACATTCCAACAAAGAAAATAAATTAATCATAATACATAAATTTCTTTACACATTAATTTAGCATTACTTACCTTCTTGACGATTTGATTCTTCCACACCTTCCCTTCTTATTCTTTTTCTATTATAAGTCACCTCAAAAGTTTCTCTTTGCATGAATATATTTGATGAATCCTAACCTTATAAGTGTACAATATTAGAACTTTTATCATTTCATTTTTTTAGGAATATAAAAGACAATGAAATATACCAAGAATACTTACCTAACTTATCTTTTAACCTTCTTCTTTCTTTCTTTCCGTTATTCTTTCTTTCCCTCTTCTCCAAGATACCACCTAATTCATAAATCTTTCAACTACTTTGTATATTCACAACACTAGAATTCATAGAAAATCTGATCATTACTTACTTGCAGTTACCACAGAATTTTCCTACAACTCTTCAACTGATATTTGATATAAAACTGCAGTTTTCTTTCCAATCCCACACTCAGCCGAATGCAGGAATTGTTATTCCTGTTTTTACGGTAGCCAAAGCTTCACTATCCGAACCCAAAAACAGTGAAGGAACACTGTGCCTACTGCTTGGAACCGGAACTTACAAGTTCCGTCTGATGCTTCCGTGAACAAAACAGAGAATGAATTGATTTGTTGCTTGCGTGTAATCCCATTTAGATAAGGATAGAGTGGCCTCACTAGGCAACCGCCTCCTAAAGACAGCCAGCTATATAAAACGTCTTTTGGAATTTAAGGAGTAATTAACATAATTAATATAATAGTTATATCGTTTCTAAAATTATTTAAATTAACTATTACCTGTATTTTTCTGGGTATTACAGGTCTACTATGGAAGTTGGACATTTATTGAGAGGTTTAATGGAGAAGTATAAGGAGAATAAGGAGGATCTACATATGACATTTATTGATTTAGAGAAAGTCTATGATAAAGCTCCAAGAGAAGTGCTATAGAGAGTTTTAGAAAAGAAAAAGGTTAATAATGCTTATACTCAATCTGTTACTTGTGTTCAAACACAAGGAGGTTAGACCAAGTATTTTTCTATTTCAGTTGGATTACATCAGGGATCGGCTTTAAGCCCATTTCTTTTTTGCTTTAGTCAAGGATGTTCTTACTAGGCATTCGCAAGAGGATGTACTTGGTGTATGATTTTTATTGATGATATTCTTCTTGTTGATAAGACTAGAGAGGGAGTTGAAGGTAAAATTGTATTATAGAGGTCAACCTTTGAGTCTAATGGTTTTCATATGAGTAAATTTAAAACCAAATACATGAAGTCTAATTTCAGTAATAATAGATCTAATGGGGGGATTGTGGTTTTGGGCAATCAAGCCATTAATAAGATTAAACTTTTTAGATATCTTGGATCTATTGTTTAGAGTGATGGTGAAATAGATTGGGATATTATTAGTATAATTCAAGTTAGATGGTTGAAGTGGAGGAATGCAACAGACTTGTGTGATAGAATAGTCCCCCTCAAACTTAAGGGAAATTTCTATAAGATGGTGGTGAGAGTTGAAATGCTTTATGGTGCAGAATGTTGGCCATTAAAAGAGAAGCATAATATTGAGTTAACTGTTGTAGAGATTAGGATGCTAAGGTGGATGAGTGGCTTTACACTTAAGATATGATACAAAACGAGCATATACGTTAAAAGGTTGGAGTAGCTCCAATGGAAGACAAGATTGGAGAGAGCCGCCTTAGATGGTTTGGTCACATAAAACAGTGGACTTCCGATGATCTGATTTGGAGAGTAGATGTATTAGATTTGGCCTATGTTAAGAGAGATAAAGATAGATCTAAAAAGATGGTTAAAAAAATATTAGAAATTATATTTTTTATTAGATTTAAATTAGAATTTGACTCTTAATTAACATGACACAATGGAGGAAAATGATTCACGTAGCTGATCCTGTACTGGGATAAAGGCTCGATGAGGATGTTGTTGTAGTATTCCATTTAGTTTTATCTTTATTTTGTATATAACCACTTCTGCATTGCACTTATTTAAATTCTTTGCACCAGTGCCTAATAATTATATTTTTAACTCTCACCTTTTTAATTAATTCAAAAAAAATTCACACTTTTATCGAGGGTTGGTATTAGATTTTCTGTACAAATGCTTGTAGAACCATAGGAGTGATATAATGTATAAAGTCTTTTTATGCTACTGCAGATAGGATTCTCTGTTCGTTCATATGAGGTTTTACTTGAATATTTTATGTTAGGAACCTATCGTGGATCCAGAGTCAAGAACATGCGTGATGCAATATATGGGACCTTCCCTGAGCCTAACCGTCGTTTGCTACAAAGGTAAACTGTAAATTTTAACGATTACTTCATTGTGTTTTGGTATTCACTTGTACGAAATAGACAGAAACAACTTGTCAGTGGCCTTGATCTGACTTGGGTTTATCAGTATTCAAATACTGATTCTTTTTTGTTGTCCATATTTTTAGATTTTGGATTTTATGAAGTTCATTATCCCATTGCTTATTGAAGTACATTGTGTTGTTGGGACAGAACCTATATATTTACCACAAATGTCAATGTTTTAAAAACTGGACTGGCCGGTTTAACTGGTTGAATTTTGAACCGGTCTGTCAGCTGGTTCGATTTATTCCCAAAATCAGTTTCACAATGAACCGGTCAAAACTGGTTCTAACCGCCAGTTTGACCGGTTAGCCGGCGAACCGGCACCAATTTTCCAAAACAAGTTAGCTTATTTTATATGAAGTAATTAATATTTAAATTAAGTTAGTATATAATTAAATTAATTAATTTAATATAATGTACTTAAGTTAATAAATTGATTTAAATTATTATTTTAAATTACATTTTAAATATATAATTTTTTTATTAAATAAGCACTAACTATGTTTTGTCAGCCGACTCCAGCACTCCATGTGACTTATGTGAACCCAAAAAACAATATAAACAACACTTATATAGAGCCAAAGTAATTAAATAAATAAATAAATAAAGCCTAAGTGATTTAGGACTAAAAAACAAAGATGAAGTTCTCATGTTCACTATATATGTACTATATATTTTTGCACATATTTATTAATTAAATTTTTATAATGTGAATAATATTTAGTTTTTAGTTGATAATATTTAAGTATTTATGTAATTAATTAATTATATAATATACAAATAAATTTTTATTAATTTTGAATAATAAATGATATAACATTAATTTATAGATGAAATTTTATAATGTAATTTTTGTATATAATTTATAGTTATAAATTGTTTCTAAACCTATAATATAAATAAAAAAATTATTCACATAAAATTTATAAACTTATAAGTAAAGTAATTTTATAATAAAGATGAATTAAAAATACGGATAAAATATGTTTAAATTTAAAATTATAGGATATATTATATATGTTTGAATATTATTTGTTTTTAGCCTCAAATTTACATTATTTCATAATTATTATATCATAATTATGCTATTTAGATGATATTTAAATAATTTTGATATTTATTACATCATCCGGTTCAACTCCGGTTCAACCCTGATTGAACCATGGAATCGTGAACCTCTCTTTCCGGTTCATTGTTTAGTCCGGTTTTCACAACCTTGACAGTTATCGTAAAAATGCTGTTATCTCCACTGCTTATACACCATCATGATGTTTTTTTTGAATCTTGCACGTTGAAATTTCAAGTAAATATCAACAAATAGATATTATTCATTTAAATTTAGGATTGTGCTTTCAAGTTTGATCATAATAATTTTATTTTTCTTTTCTCGGAGTTGCTAGAGTTGGGAAAAGCCTTCTGAAATGTATGCTTCCCAAGTGCTCAAGCAGTTTGTGAAGCACAACTAAATCATCTTTCAATTTTTTTGATTTTGTGTTAGGAGTTTAAGTCTTAGTAGTGTATTATGTGTTTCTCTTTGATGTTGCTTTATTTGTGGCCGCAAGCTGTGTTGAAATAATGTCTGATCTTTTTTTAAATGGAATGTTCATTTTTTTATTTCGTATTTTAAACTAACCTTGAAATTTGATATTGCTGATTGTTTTGAAAATAAAAAGGAAAAAAGAAAAAAAAAGAATATCCTTTTTGAAAAATGAACTAATTATTATCTGATGGAGCTGTTAAGTTATCACAAATTTTCATGACATTATAATATCAGATCTATCCCATGAACATCCATAAGAAAGCCGGTGCTCTTTGGACATTTTTCTCGTAATTTTAAATCCTTTCTCAAAAAAATTGTCATGACCCGGCCAGGCCCGGTTAGGCCGATTTAACGAGAACTGACGATCGTACGGTAGTAAAAAAAACTTAACACTTTCATTTTATTATTATCATAAACAAGATAATCATCTATTTTCAAACTACAGGAAAGAGCCACTAAACTTTAAATTCAAATATCTCAATTACATCAAAACATACAATCTCTCATAACATAAAATGAAAATACTACAGTAGTCCACGACACATTAACTATCACATTACATAACATAACAAAAAAAAACCTGTTTCCTTGAACTGCTCTATGCTGGTATGTAACAGATTTATCAGCCATCAGTCCTCAACAGGTTATCCTGAAAATCATTCCCACAAATAGGGGTGAGCTAACGCTCAATATATAATAAATATATCAATTTTCATAAGACAAGGAAAGAAGAAACATTATGCCATGAAATGTTCATATGACCAAACTGAAATAACTTTGAAGAAAGGTATCATAATGTCAAAAATTTATCTTACATATATCATTTTGAATGCCTGTTTTTCTTTAATCATAATATACAATCATAACTTTTCATTTTTAAATCCTTATGCTTAACTTTTCCTTTCTTATTGTTATATATGTATAGAAGTATAGAACACTTAGTTTTAGTTTTATACACCCGTTCCGGAAGTATCAATATTTTTGTACTGATCAGGTACATAATCAAATTTGGCCAAATATTTTATTTCATTTACTCCGAATAGTCCTTTACAAATTGTTCCGAGGAGCCCTTTACCATTTTGCTCCGAAGAGCCCTTTACCAGTTGGTACTCCGGTTCATCATGCAAATTCAATCATTCAATGCTTATCATAAAAATTAAATCATTCATAAATTCATATATGCTTGTCTGATAATGTTTCATTCTCAAATGTTCTCCTAAAATTTTACTTGTTAACAACTAAATGAATCTAAAAGGAATACATGCTTGTTGCAGTATAAATAAATAACATAAAACTTTCAACTAAAATAAAATATTAAAGTATAAGAAATTTTAGCATTTAAAAAGAAAACTTATGAAATTAAAAGATGTATGAATACCTACCTCAAACTCAACGTAACCTTCACAATGCCGCTTATGCTCGAGGCGTTCCTTATAATTGGCACCTAAGTTTAAGTGTAGTAGCAAACCATCAATACAAATTCCTTAATCATGATACCTTCTATATTTTTATTTAATAAATAATTAACTTTTTATTTTCAGATTTAATAAATCCTTAAATTTTTGGAAACGTGAAATTTACAATTTCCAATACAATTGCTTGCCAAAACTTACCCATTAGCTATTTAATAATTAGGGTTTCCTATTTTCGGATTATTTTAATTCAAAAATTACGAAAATATAATTTTTGCGAAAAACCCAAATTTGTACCATTAAAAACTCCCCTAAGATGATTTGAAATAATAATCATGAAGGGATTTTCTTAAAAATTCAAGAATACGAAAAACCCTAATTTCTCCAAACAAAAAAATTTTGGAGAAACTTGCAATTTCATGATTAAAATCCTTTCCTAAACCTCCCATATCAATCTCCTAAAGAAATTTGAAGTTTTCATTAAACCTTAAAAATTTCTCCTAAAGAAATTTATATGAAAAGGAGAAATTTCTTGTTTAAAAACTTATCTTAGTCTCCCTTGAATCTCCTTCTACGATTTCCCTCGAGTTTGGCCGCCTGAAATCCCCACCCGTAGCCTAGCCGTCGCTTCCCATCTGCCTCTATCTCCGTCTCCTTTTTCGGCTGAACGAAACAGTCGTGCGAATGCGAAGGGACCGAACCCATCCGGTCCCTTAACGCTTTGGATGTTTGGGGAAGATTCCAAATGACTCAAATGCCCTTGCATGCTTTAATCCCTTAAGACAATGATGGATATTTAGTAATTTTAAATTTTAGAAAACTTTTATGATTTTTAACTGTGAAATTTTCTATAAGTCTTTTATACCGATTTGCTCGGAATTTTATATAGAATTTTATAAAATTATTTTCGCCGAGATCCGGTGATTTTGAAAATTTGCCTAATTTTGTCTAGGTGCATCGAAATGCGTGCAATGCTTACAATTAACATTTTTCGGTCTTTACAAAAACTTATTTCCCCATACAAATGTGTTGGATTCTGCGTTAACACCATTTTGTTCAGGACTCTACAGATGATACTAACTGTGGCTGCTCACAAAGCTGAGAACAGGATGAGCCTCTCTGCTTTGGCTGCTTGTATGGCACCTTTACTTCTTCGCCCACTTCTGGCTGGTGAATGTGAACTCAGTAATAGTTTTCAAATGGATAGTGATGAATCTTTTCAGCTTTTGCAAGCTGCTGCAGCTGCAAACCATGCTCAAGCTATAGTGCTAATTCTTCTGGAGGAGTACAAAAATATATTTGATGTAAATTTCTGTCAAACTTGTCTTGCTGCCTTTAGATTGCTGCCCATACAAAGATCATTTTACATGTTGAACATTTTATTTTCAAGGAGCTAATCTTCATATGTCTATGACACTACCTTCAGGATAACTCTTTTTGTTCAGAGCTTTACACTGAGTCAGAAGATGATGATATTGAGGATGATGAATCAACTGATAATGATATCTCCCAAGTGGATGGATATCGTGATGCAGAGAATGACAAAAAACCAGATGCAGAGGGTGATATGGATCATTCTTACAGTGAAACCACCAGTGGAAGTGACAATGATGTTGGTAGTGAAGATGATAGTGATTTGGGTAGTGATGTTGACAGCGAAGTTGGCGGTAATGTTGGCAGTCACATAGGCAATGATGTTGGCAGTAATGTCAGAAGCGATGCTCATTGTGATGTTGACAGCAATGGTGTTAGTGTTGTCAGGAGTGATGCAGGCAGTGATATGGGGATTAATTTATCAAGAGACCAGGTTATATAATAAAATATGATTAAGAAAGGCTATAGTTTAAATGAAGCTTATTTATTTGTTTATATAGCATCTCAAATCTATCTAATTGCACGAATGGCTCTTAACTAATCTTTTAGCTTAAGAATGAACTTGGTCACTAGTCTTCTCTTTCTTTTCATTGCATTTGTATTCTTTTCTGATTTCATTCCTTTTGGTTCTTACATTTATGATTTGAAGAGGAATTTGATTTCTTGCCTTTTTAGTTGTAGTTGCTTGATTAAGTTTGCCTTGAAGCCAAAGCTAATTTGGTTGTACGTTGTATTGTGGTAATCCAAACTGTTAGGAATTGATCCCTTTGTCTTTGGTTTTGGGAAAATGTTGTTCGAGCCAGAGGGACTCAGCATTTACATGTTTAGACTCTGACCACTCTGACTACTATAAACTATTAATTCTTTTAATACATTTTTTAGCTTGAATTCTGCAGAACTTTTTTCTAAATTATCTTGGTTTAATTTATTGTAAATTTTTGTTAAGTAGGCAGGTGCTATTTATGAAATAGAAGTCTTAAGTGCAGTGCTTATTTTATATAGTGGCTGCAAGTGCTTAGTGAAACCTCATCTAGGGGGAATAAAATAATCTAGGCATATGGTTTTACCGTCGTGCCTTGAAGAATTGGAATGATTTTCTTAATTATCTCTTTGTTTTATATGTTGTTAATTAATTATGATTTTTCTAACTCAGCTTAAAGATATTTCCAACTACTTCTCCAGTTATCATGCAGTTTGATGCTAAGATGAATGCATTTGTTATGCAGGACATTAAAGACATTAGTGCTCATTCTATAGCTGCTAGAAATTTGGAGCTTGTTGAAAACACTGCGATAAGTTCAAAAAAAGTCTCCGCATTTCTCCATGATGATATTTACCTCAAAACATCTGCATCTGCCCATGATCAATCGTCAGCATATATTCCATCCTTTGGCAATGCTGACATACAGCATGATAATGACTTGCCAATTGAAAATACTAACTCAACCATACCACTTTATCAAGAGTCTCATGAGCCCACTGTCGGTTTTTTGTCTACAATTGTAACGAATAATTTAGTTAATATGAAACCCTCTGCTCCCAGCATAATAAAATTTGCAGAACAATCAAAGGAAGCAAAACCTGCTATGCGACATAAATTGGGGCGTACCTCTGTGAGTATGGCCATATCATTGCTTTATTGTTACTATGTTGATTTAAAACTCATTATTTTGGCTTCCAGGCAAGGAAAAACCTTTCAGTGGACTCAATTGAAGACATCAGTGATGATGAGTAAGACATTTACCTCTCCTGTGTGCATTTCCTCATTTCCTTTCTTTTTTTATCTGGTTTCATTTTATAATATGCTATGCTAAAAGAAGCTTCGAACTTGTTTGGCTTAAGTGTTTGTGTATATACGGTACAGTTTTATGGAAGTTTAGCTTTTTGATATTATCCTAAAAGGTTGGGCTATTTTACATCATTCTAGAAGTTCTTTGATCATTTTCTAGACTATATGAAACATTGGTATGCATGACTGGACCTTTCAGAAACTATGGTGCACAGTTTTTTTTGAAATTTCATGAAACTTGCTGCATTACTGACAAACAGAAAAGTTTTTGCAATTACTAACTTTATTGTAATTTTTGGTCTTGCATTGGCTCCTCCTACCCTCAATTACTACAAGGTCTGCTATTCAGAGGCTTGAGAATGCCCACATAGATCTTCTAACTAAAATTTCAGAAGAGGTGGTTACTTCTTGTTGTATTCATGTGTTTTATTTCCAAGCATTTGCATTTTTCAGTAGTGATGTTTTACTATCGTGTTTATGTTAATCAGATAAAAGGGAATGCAGTTTTGCAAGCAAGTTTGGACAGGCGAAAGGAAGATTTGCCAGAACGTCGTTTGGCTCTAGAGAAAGAAGTAAGTGCTGTATATGTGAGATTTTTTTCTGAAATGTAAAGAAAAGTGTTGTATCAACCGTTCATCTTGCAACAAATATTTTACATTTAACTGAAGCCATTACGTTAATTTATATATGTTTTATTGCAAGTCATAATTTACCTTTTTTTTTTGAATAACGACTTTGGCTTCCTATTTTACTTACCAGTTCTCTCACACTAATTTCAGACACTGACTTTTCTACTTTGGTTGTTGCCGTGCGAACCATGTCAACCTATTTTTCATTTCTTGGTTCCCATTAGACGTTAAGCCGCTTTCACCTTGTTATCCTTACTTTTGTAACAGATCCATCTTCTTATATTTTTGTAAATTTTGTTATTTTCATTTCACTGTTTATTATTAACTTCTATAAAGATTGATGGCCTTATAAAAAAAGTTTGGCATAAGCTTCTATGAAAGTTTCTTTCCACAAGTCACTTTAGAGGCTGCTCTGTTTGGACTTTCAAATTTAATCTCACCTCTCATATTATTTATATTTCTTTTTTTTCATATAAAGACTTAAGATACCAAAACATACAGTACTTCCATACTTGATCTTATTTCTATGCCTCATATTTTTTTTTTTTAAATTGGGAAATTTAGATTAAAATCTTCATCTTTTATTTGTTTGCTTCCCCTCATCTTCTCAATGATTTTTTTTTTTGCATTTTGTTTATCACGTGCTTTAAGTTGTAGAGTTATGTACAAATTGCTGTTGTCATGACACTTACGATAGATCAATCATAATGTTATCAGATGCATAAAACATTGTTATAATGATATCAGATACTTAGTGTTTTCCCATAGTTTGGTTCGATAGTTAGAAATTTCTCGCCAAATAAAGGAATTAATTGGGTTAACTTAGTTTATTACTCATGCAATAAGCATGCAGCTGCCGTAAGTGTCAATTATAGAAAGCTAAGCAGTCCATACTTGATATTATGCATTACTCGAAATAACAAGACATGTTTTGATAAAAGGACTTAAGGACAGGCGTTCATGGTAATTAATTGGGTGAATTTGTAAGAATATTTCTGATCTTTGGCTAGTATTTTTGTCATTGATACATTAGTGGTCTATAGGTTTTTATTTTCATTCATTGCATATTGAAGTTTTATAGACTTATGCAGGACATTTGATGTTTTGGTTTTGGTTTGACGAAGCGATTTTTGGTTTGTGCTGCTTTTGATGTCTAAATTGCATGTAGTAAATCAAGTTTTATAAACTTATGCAGGACACAGTTATGCACGTAACATGCTATCCACTAAAGAAAATCAGGAGCTCGTAACAAATGCACATACCTACGAGCCGTTGTAGAAAAATTTGTCACATACACAACAAGCTATCTACAAGAAAGCACATCAAACCTGTAATGAATACGGGCACTTACGAGCCACTGTAGAAGACCCGTCATGTATACAACCTGCTATCTATAAGAAAATATAAAAGAATTGTAGTAAACGCAAATTCGTACAAGTTAAGATGGCGATTATTGAATGCCCGCTAATGACTAAAGAAAAAATCCAACAAAGCTTGCTCGTGAAGCCAGGATGTCATATCAGCTAAATCAGCTCACTTGCAAGCAACATGTGGAAGGTTTATGATGCCATGTGTAGCTCATTTGTAAATAGAAGTACACTCCTGCAAACTAAGTACTGAAGAAAACAACAGCTTGCATAAGACGAAATGAACTAAACTGCATTGCCGGTGCGCAATTAATGAAGTGTAGCATCACGCCACCTAATATGCAACACTCCTACAAATAGACTAAAGTCGTCTACAAGCTTCTAAATAGAATGTTGCAAACATTCAAACGACAGTTGTCCGCACAATTAATTAGTCTCAAATATTTTAAAATGCCCCCTGTACATGCATTGCAATAGGCATAATAATTCATGCAAACAAGTCACTCAGCATCACAACATGCAATGGTACAATTATGTGTAACATTTACATGCTGACGTATTGCACAAGCACGCATTATCATTATGCAAGCAAATAGGCAAGGCATAGTTGTATTATACATGCATATCGTATGCCGCCACATTAAGCCGGTGCGCAAAATGTAAAATATCAATATATGCGCACATACACAAATATGATGCATATATCTATTATATTGCATACATACCACCACTATGCAAACACATCATGCAAATGCATTATTCAAATTGCATGCAAATACCTACACCCGCATGGGCCCCGACAAGCGAGATGTATGCATACACGTCTAAGGATACTGTGCAGGTAAAAAATGAACTTAGCTTTGAGCCCAATCCTTCTACATGAACAAATAGGAGTCGACACGGCTCGAACTATCAAACAAATATACGATCGCGACATCGAACGAGATATTTGTTTTATACATTGATATTGGGCTTTCAAGGTCTATAACAAAAAAAAAATCACTAACAAAGACATAATGCTGACGATGAACCCGATTCTCTGTCGGCAAGTAGACAAAGTCGACAATGTTTGACAAATAAAATAAAAAAAGTTTATAAATACCTCGACGATGATCGTGTTGACAGAAAATCTCAACCCGAGAGGACTACAAAAATTCAAGCAATGCATCCCAAATGCCCATAAAAATCCAAAATTTCAAAAAAAAAAAAAAATCAACCAAAATCTAAATATTTAAAATTGAAAAAAAAACCAAAATGTTTAAGGCAAAAATAATAATTAACCTTCCGCAACAGTTTGTCGAGGTGGAAAAAATTAAAAACCACTTCAGCTCATAAAGAGCAAATGTCTGGTCGATAATATCAGTATGATTCATTCTCAATCCATCTCTTGTTAGTAAGGGCGTGTCACGTGTTCTTTAACCAGTGATTTTGCCGCCAAATGATACCACTGGTAAACGATTATGATCGGGACCATCTGACCGGGTTATTTTGATGCCAAATGTTACAATTATATTACAGTCATGGTCAGAGACCGTATGTTCCCCAACAACGTTAAATCTTTGAGTGGTGAATCAATAGGATATAATCGATATGGCACAAGCCCCTCTGTAGCTAAGGTGGATTCAAATTTATCCTCTTAAACAAATATTCACCCCATGTCTATCAGGTTCCCTTGGACGAAGCAACCCATGGATGTCGACAAGGATCCTCCTGTCAGGTTGGGTCGACTATCTCCTCTGATTAAGTAGACTAGGGGCCATGATGACCTAGGACGATGGAACCATGAGTTCTTGATCAGGTTCATCATCACTCCTGTCACCATCCGCTTTAAGTGTATGGTGGTAAATTTTAAATTTTAATTTTCTAATACCTAAACATGCTGCTACTATACGCCGGATACTATATATCTGTTTGACGACTAGCCTTTATCGAAAGTTTTATCTCGTTATCGGGAGGAGTAATGAACTATAGGGGCTTGTGCCTATAGGAAACTTTAACTCACATGTTGGGCTCCGAAAATTCGGCCCCGGCCTCCGCTCGCTGCTTCTTATTCGGCGAGGGAGTTTTAACGAACTAAGTTCCGAGGTAAATTTTGGAAGGCAGATGGGTTTGTAGATAAGACACTACCCAGAGATTTCGCCCTCATTTTGCGAGGACTTTATGATCTGAGTTCTGGTTTCCTATAGGCGCAAGCCCCTATAGTTAATTACCCCTCCCGATCATTGGAGAGAACTTTCGATTAAGGCTAGTCGTTGACCAGATACGTATAGAATACGTGTTATCTGGCATATAGTAGCAGCAATGGGTTTAGGTATTGAAAATTGGATTTGGATTTGAGAATTTGGGAAGTTTATATTTAAAATAGAAATTGCACCCTCTAGCACTTAAAGCGGATGGTGGGGGAATGGATGATGGACCCGATCAAGATCCCATGGTTCCGTCGTCCCGGGCCATCGTGGTCCCTGGTCTACTTAGTCAGAGGAGGTAGTCGACCCAACCTGACAGAAGGATCCTTGTCGGCAGCCATGGGTTGCTTCGTCCAAGGGGACCTTGTAGACCGGGGTTGGATGTTTGTCTAAGGGGATAAATTTGAATCCACCTTAGCTAACAGAGGGCTTTGTGCCCTATCGATCATATCCTATTGATTCATATCTCAAGGATTTGATGCCAATAAGGAACGTATTGGCTCCGGCCATAACCGATATTTCGTAGTGCCATTTGGCGGCAAAACCACTCGGTTCAGAGGGCCCTGGGTCATAACCGTTTATCTTGCGGTGCCATTTGGCAGCTAACCGCCGGTTAGAGGACACGTACCACGTCCTTACTGGCAGGAGATTGTTTTGAGAATGGATCCTAGTGATATTTTCGACTAGGCATTTGGCTCTTTGTGAGCTAGAGTTTATTTGAATTTGTCCACCCCGGCAGACTGTTGCGGAGGGTGGATGGATTTTGCTTTGAGTGATTGATGGATTGATTTCAGATTTAAATATCTGAATTTTTGGGATTGATTTTGGATTTTTGGAGTATGAATTTTGTGTGGATACTTGAGTGGAATTTGAAATATTTGTGGACCCCTCCGGTTGAAATCTTCGTTCAACACGGCCATCATCGGGGTGTTTGGGATCATTTCCTTTTTCTAGATTGAACCTTGTCGACTCTATCTACTGGTCGATAGAGGATCGGGTTTCATAGGCTTTGTGCCTTTGTTTGTGAATTTTCTTGATTTTAGGCCTTGAAGGCCTAAAAAGAATGTATTTAAACAAATACACCGTTCGCTACAACAGTGTATTTTGTTAGGTAGTTCGAATCTTGTCGACTTCTATTGATTCGTATAGAAGGATCGGATTCGAACTTGAATTCATTTGTCAACCCGCGTAGCATCCATAGGCGTCACGTGTGTACCAATAACACGCTCGCCAGGGCCCATGCGGGTTGAGATTGTATTTACCGCTTGTGTACCTATGTGTATACAAACTAAGGTGCACGTGTATGGGTACTTTGAAATAATTATAGACGCCTTCTGTCTGCTTGTACGAATGTTGCAGATCCGGTGGCGTTTGATTTTGATGTTGACTCCCCCTTTCTCATTCACCGGGGAGGGATTTTCTGTATTCGGGAGTCAAAGGCTGCTGATTTGGGGAGGACTCCCTTTAGGCTCTTCAGTGTGGCAGACTTGTTATTTCCGGTATTTGTAGGTACTAGAGCTGTTTTCTTCTTGAGTATAGAACTAAGAAGAGAGTTTAGAATACCAGGAAGTTTGGTTCTAATTTGTTCAAACATGTCCTCCCTTCTGCCAGGGGGTGTCCTTTTTTCGTACATTGGGTTGCCTTTGTACTCGGCATGCTTGAAGATCTTGACCACCAATGTCGTAGGTGATATCTGTACTTGTGTCCACAGTGATTCGTTATGCAATGCACTGTTGTTATCCACAAGTATTCATTTGCTGGAGATTGTCGTTGTAGGTAATATCCGTACTTGTGTCCACAGTGATTCGTTGTGCCTACGAGGTACTCACTGTTGTTATCCACAAGTGGTTGTATCCATTTACGAGGACTCGTTGCGTCCGCCACGAGCTCCTGGAACTGTTCGTAGGAGACCCATTGTTTCCTACATTATGCCCACCTGTCACCAATCTCAGGTGGTTTGATTGTACTTGTTTGACCTCATAGGGATCATCGTAGGAGATGTACTTGTGTCCACAGTGGTTCGTTGTACATACGACATACACACTGTTGTTATCCACAAGCGGCTTGTACATATTCACGGGAACCCATTGTAGCCACTACGAGCTCCTGGAACTATTCGTAGGAGACCCATTGTTGCCTACATCATGCCCACCTGTCACCAATCTCAGGTGGGATTGCTGATGTTGCATTTGTTTGTAGGAAGGGTCCTTGGTTGCCGATCTCCAGTATTACCATCTCAATCAACAGGCATTTGTAGGGATTGTTGTAGGAGTTCGTGCATCCAGGTCTTGTAACGGACTTTGAATCACTATTAACCATACACATATTCTTGTTTGAACTCCCTTGCACAGGATTCAAGCCTTGTCATTGTATGTGTTTGAATCCAAGTCTGAGTTCCAATGTACAAGTTCAAGTCTTTGCTCAAAGTAGGAGTTCGTAATTCCGATCCGACTGGAAGGGCGAGTCGTCAAAGGAGTTACGTCGAACAGCCACTGAGGGGCGGGAGAAGCCACGCAAGGGAGAAGGTTACCTGCACAGCTAGCGAGTTCTCGTTGTGGCTTCCGATTGAAATGTCGTTGATGGAGCGGAGTCGAACAGAGAGAGGGAGAATCGGGAGAGAATCAGAGCGGAGGAATGAGAGCAGCGAGAGCGAGAGTGATCGTGGGAGAGAAAGCCGAACCGAATGCCTCTCTTCCCTCTCCCTATTAACGACACTACATCGTGCGGAGATGTGAGGACGCGACATCAGTCGCGAGCGACGTGCGGAATTCGGCGCCGAACAGGTAATAAATTTTTTTTGTTTTTCTCTCTTTTGTTTTATACGGCAGGTCAACATCAGATCATAAAGTTCATGCAAAATGAGGGTGAAATATCTGGGCAGTGACTTATCTACAAATCCAATCTATCTTATGGAAATTTGCCTTGGAATTTACTTGTTAAAACTCTCCTTGATTGCCTGGAAAGAAAGAAAGGGCCTGCGGAGAGGCCGAGCTGCAAATTTTCGTAGCCCAAATGTTATTGTAAAATTCCTTATTTTAAGTAGAGTGCAAATGCCGAACCTCATTTAACTTTTGTCTTAAATAGGCAATTGTATGCCCAGTTTGATTTAACTTGGCACAAATACCTACATTAAAGACATCACAATCAACTTTAAAGATATAGTTGAAATTAGGATGGGCAAGGACTGGGCTTTTGTCACAGTTTGCTTAAGTTTTTAAAAACTAGACTGGGTTGGAAGTCTCCAAATGAATTTGCTCCTTGTAAGAACATCAGTTAAAAGGAGCTGCCTCAGCGCTAAAATTCTTAATAAAATGTTGATAGGACATCAAGCCTTCAAATGTTTGTGAATGATTGGCTTATAGGCCAATCTAAAATAGCTTGAACTTTTCTAGCTGCATTTCTATCCTAACATTAGGTAAACATATCTTGGAAAATTGATTTTGCAGTTATTTGCATTTACCAGGATTTGCATACAACTTTTCTTTTCTTGGGATTTCAAAAAGTTGTCTTAAATGTTGTAAATGATTTTCCATCATGCAATTGCAAATTCGGATACTACTAAGTATACCATTACAAATTTTCCCATAAAGAGCCTACATAATTTTGTCATCAATCGCATAAAAGTGATTGGGGCGTTAGATAGACCAAAAGGCATCATCATCCACTCATATAATTTATCACGTACTTTGAAAGCTGTCTTCCATTCATTTGTATTTAGTGATACCCACTTCATGAATTGATTTTGGAAAAGAAAGATACTTTATGTAATTGATCAAAAAAATCATCTAAATGATGGATTAAAATCAGTATTTTATTGCAATCTTATTAACTGCTCAACTATCTATACACATACTCCATATGCCGTCTTTCTTTATGACTAATAATGTAGGAACCGCGCAAGAACTATCACTCTCTCAAATAAGACCTTTAGCCATGAGGTCTCTGCTTAGTTTTATAATTCTTCATACATCTTAGGTCACATACGATAGGTTAAATGATGGGGAATACTAGCACTAGGAATAAAGCTAAATCATATGTTGGGCATCTCGCATGGGAGAGAACCTTGAGGGTAGCTTTGTAGGAAATACGTCTTGAAATTATTGTAGTAAAGGTCAAACTTCTTATGGAACATGCCCCTCTTCTTTATTTCCTTCCATAATTATGAGGGCATATGTAGGAATTTCTTGCATTGTTTTTAGGAATATATATTTAGAAGCTATGTATTGGTTCCGATCTTTTCTTTAGTGTCATCTTTTATTGACGTCAAAACCATATTTTAACTTCATATTTGGCAATATAAGTGTTTTAAAAATGATGGTATGCCAGATATTGTCATTTGTTGTCCTAATAATAAATGACAAGCATCCATGGGGATCACATTGCACCCACCTCTTCTTGCAACTTATTGCCCGGGAAAACTCCACTAAACATTGTTTGGATTTTTTATCTCATTTCCTTTATGCAACTAGAATAATTTATAGGGTGTTGGGTGCTGCCAAGTAGATAGGTTTAATTTTTTAACCATCTAACTAGAAACAACATTCTCATACTTTCTCCCATCAATAATAATATCACACTCATTCCCTTACACGGTGCATCTAGTATGGAAGATATGTCAAAGCCAATCAGATTCAGGATATCTAGTTGCGTTGGAAATCCTATGAACCAGAAGAAGTTTTCCATCATCCGCATACCTTGATTGCTTCTCCTCATCACCCGGGTTATCTTCTATTTCATTCTCTTCTTTGGGTGGGGCTTCTTCAACTAAAGGCAACATGTCAATTTGATGCAATTTATCCAAAGCATAGGTATCTAAAACATTTTATTAATGAGTTCTTATTACTTGATATGTTACCTTTATTGTTTCCCGATGCTTGTGAATGGTTTTGGAGATTATTTTTAGGGGGTCCTTGGGTTGTGTCATCATAGCGTTTCTTTCCAGCTCTACTAAAGACTTGTCTCGTGCCAAAGGAAATGCTCTTAGTATTGATTTGCTTTCTTTCAACCCTTAGAACTAATTTAGTGACATCAGATAACGTCCAATTTTGTTGTGCTTATATGATATTTGGAATGGCAGGACGTAAACCGCCGATGAATAATATCACTGATCTCACGGGTGCAAAATGCATCACTCAATTGTTAATTATCATTGTTTGTAGATCCATAACTCAATCCACTATTAATCTCGAGAGACATGATGATTATATTCCTACTTTTTTTTTTTTTTTTTTACAATCTTCTGTCGCTCCGTCAATAATGTTCCCGATCATGGTAGTCTTCCCTTAAATGAGTAAGCTTGTGAATCACATCTCATTCTTGTTTAGAAATAATGTGTTTAAAATCATATTTGTAGTATATGATTTTCTTTAGTACACTATGGTATTGGAGCTTGTTTCATTGTATTTCTTCCCTCTAATACTTAGATGCTTAAGTGCTTAAATAGAACTATTTGTCAACCAGGTGAAAATGCCAAGTGGTGATGATTGGTTTTCTTTCTGCAATTGAGGCCATGTCAATACTACTTGATACATTAAATATGTTTTCTAGTTTGTAAGTGCATTTTCAAACTATTGACTTCCTCAATAGATTTCTGAGTCTAATTTTGCTGTATATGCAGGTGGTAAGGTTGAAAGCAATATTGCAGAAAGAGAGAGATTTAAGGTCACACTTGGAGTCTGGTTTGATGAACCTACAGCCCGACAATTTAACCACCTTAGCTTGTTTAGATCGCAAGGTTATGTAGCAGAGCATTTATTTTTTCATATTTATTCCTATACTACATTTTTTCCCATAAAATTTATGTTTATACAGAATTCATGGATTGCCTTTTTATAGATTATTGCCGATCTTGAAGAAATTGCTCTTTCAGTAAGTGATATCAATAATTTGAAGCACAATATCACTGATCTCACTGAACAGCTACACCATGGATGTACTACCTTCTGTCAATCCTGCGGTCAACCTATTTATACAAGGTCTCAATCAGATTCATATGACACTTTTTTTATATGCACTATTTTCTTATTTCTTTTCTTTGCTTCTGCAACATGCATTTGTTCTTTGGTAAATTCAAATGTAAGGATCCCATGCTTTGCTTGATCCCTCTTTGGACTATTGACCACAAGATATATGTAAAAAAACCCAGAAAACTGCTAAAAATCTCAAAAATCCCGCTTACCTCGTACAAATCGGCGCCGAAACAATCATCTTCCGCCATTTCTGCTCCAATCCCGCCTCGGTTCTTTTCCCTTCGCGTCTTTCAATGCCGAGCCAAGTGAAGCCTTCGCTCCTCCTCTGGCTTCCTCCGATTCCTCCCCCTGCTCTTGTCTCAAGAGTCGACCAAGCTGACCGACCTCCCTTCCTTCCCTTCCTGTTGTTCATCCACTTCTAGACCCGACCGAAATTTCAAGTTATCCGACCTACCTACCTGATCGAAACCGAACTCTAGGCCGTTTGATCCTTGTCTTTTGGCGACAGAACCAAAGCAGGACCAAACCTTCCGCTTGCGATCTTCCGTCTGACCTCAATAGAGCCGACGCCTGAGCTTTTGTTTCTTGCTGACCTTCAAAGCTGCAAGCTGCAGTCGCCTCTTACCCTAGACCTTTGTCGAGCTCTTCCCATCGCCTTCCTCTGCTTCAACCCATTAAAATCAGCGACCGACCCGCCTCCCCCCTATCATCTCTTCTTTGCAAACCAACCCGATCCCAAGCAAGCTCCCTCTAACATAACCCTAGCTCGATCTTCTACTGAAGCCACTCGACCGAATCCTCTTACCGAGCCTGTCCCGATTCCTCCAAGCCTAATCGAACCGTCTGACCTAGCCCTCACCCTATCTCTCTCTATAGGTAGTCCCCCTCTCCCTCTCTCTACTTATTAATAACTAATTAATATTAGTTATAATTACTTGTAGTTAATTATAATTAATATTAATTATAATCATTAATGTTAAAGATAATTAATTATAGCTAACTATAATTAATTATTATTTAACTATAATTAATTGGAATTAGTTATAGATATTTATAATTAATTCTAATTAATTATATGCAATATATTATTATTAATTATAATCAGCTATAGTTAATTATAGTTAATAATTATTAAATATGATTAATTTAATTAATTATAATTGATTATTATCTCGATCTATGCATGCTAATTCTACCGCCGGTCCACTTGCAAAGGTATAAATTTTCTAACTTAAAAATCTCACTCTTGAAGCTTGCAACGAGCCGGTAAACCTCCCTACGCGCTCACGTAGCACGGGGGGAGGGAAGCCGATGCGACTCTTTTGATGAGGTGGGTGATCCCTGAAGCACTCATGTAGCGTGAGGGGAAAAAAACTAAGTACTCATACGTGGAAAAACCACTATTTTTTTTTAACAAGTGTCAAAGACTCTTAAGCGCTCATGTAGCATTGCTGGGATTGAAGAAAACACAGTCGCGGTGTCACCCGACATCTACCTAAAACGCTCATGTAGCGTGGAGGGGAAGGCTGCCTCTGGATTTTTTCCCTAAATGGGGGAGACGTTGGGAGATTGCCGAAATTTCATCTGAAGCACACATGACTTGGACAAAAATAAAGGACCTAAGTGAACAATGAAATGAACTTGTAATTCAAACTTAAAAGAACACAAGGGACTTAACATGAATAAAATTGAATGAGCAAAAGAACTTGAATCAAACTCAACCAAATAGAATTTAATTTGAAGTTGGACTTGAGAAGAACCTGATTTGAACTTGACCTGAACTGAACACGAACCAGTGGACTTGAACATGAACTGGACTTTGAATTTGGACTCGAGCTGAACAAGACTACAGGGAACAAGACTTGTGACTACAAAGAAAATTTGATCAAGGAATTAACAAAGTGCAAATCATGGATTAATTGATTCAAATGCATATATTAATTGGTCCTAATCCTCTAAATGAAAGCCAACATATGAGCAAGGGATTGATTTAAATCCTAGCACTAAGCTCTCAATGAAGGATAAGGAAGTATCATTTCAATTTTGAAAGCGAATACTAAATGAACTTATGGAGAATGTTGAAATGAATTTCAACATACAACAGGGGACATATGGAGAAAGGCATTCAAACATAATCAACATGTAAGAAAGAGTCAAATGAAAATGCAATCAAAAAGCAAAAGATCACTTGTAATATGCAAGGATGAATTGACAATCATGGGTTCTCAATCAAGATCAAATGGAGAATTCATATAGAGGGGCGTGACACAAGTCACTAAACAGTGGATTAAACCTTCAAATGATAGATGCACAATCATAGATGAATGATCCTTTTCACGCAAATGAAAATTATCACATAAGCAAGGAGTGGTGAAATTGATATGGCTTGAGTCATTCAATCAAATTGGTGTGCTTGCAATGACTAAATGTGGAATGTGGAAATATGCCTATAAACAGTAGTGTAAGGTTTCCCACAAATAATTCAAAGCCTTCTTGCCAAGTAAGGTATAAATGTCAAAAAACATAATGATTGTTGGGAGCATTATGAAGTCACCTTCAAGGACGAGAATCCCACGATGCACATACTGTTAACCTCTGTACAAAGAAACAAAAATAGAAAAAAATCCATACGCACCTCAGACTGAAATCCCGCGAATCCTGCCGAACTCCTCCAGAAATTTCGCTCAAATCCCGCAAGATATCCCGCTATCCAGCGCCGTTCCTGGATTTCTGCTTAAATCCTGCGATAGAGCCTCGAGTGCTGCTCTCCGACGCCTATAAAACCAAGCCCAACTCTCGTCGTTGGGGATTCATTCCATTCGCTCGACTTCTCCTCCCATACGACCCTTCCTCCTGATCAATCTCCCCCCGATCCAAAACCATCAGACCCCCACTGCTTCTACCCGAGTTCTCGTCGCCTGAAGCTAACCCGACACCAGAACTCCTCCTTCGACGGCGTTCCTTCCTTGTCCGATCGGAAGCTACGACACTTTGATCGGAAGCGACGTTGGAGTTCGCTCACTGTGAAGTTGTTTCTCCGGCTCCTTCGTGCCGTCTGACCCCACTACGTCGACTTTCCCTTCCAGTGGATCGGAAGCAAGGACATTTTGATCGGACAAGAGGATAAGAGCTCGCTGCTTCCCCGCATCCTTCGCAGCTGTTCGACTTTGCTCACCCCGACGCCGCCCCTTCCTTGCCCGATCGGCAGTCACGACATTTTGATCGGGACGCAAGAATAGGAGCTCGGTAGTTGTGAAGGTAACACCTCCCTTTCGCGCGCTCTTTTGGCCAAATCGCGTAAGAATGTCGAACCAGAGAGAGGGAGGGTGGTTAAAACATTTTAATTAACTTTAATTAATAATAATAATTATTTAATTATAATTTTTAATTAGTTATTTAATTATTATTAATTAATAATTAATAGTTAATTATTAGAATTAATTATTTAATTAAATATAATTAATTTCGATTAATTATAGTTAATTATTAAATAATTATAATTATAATTAATTTATTAATTGTAATTAATTAATAATTAGTGATTAATTAATAATTTTAATTACTTAGTTATTATTATAATTAATGTTAATTATAAAAAAATATATATGACAGTATAAAAAAATTAGATATGCTCTTTCCTCGATCCGTGTACCAACCCCGACGACCCCGCGCAGGTATAACTTTTCTAAACTCTAAAACTCCGAGATCCCGCTTTCGATGCTTGCAACGCGACCAAACGACCACCTATACACGCTTTTCTCTAGCGTGGTGGGAGGAAGTTCGTCGCGGTGTTTTCAACGAATTGGGAGATCACATAAAATCCTGTTCTCGATGTGTGTGCCAAATCGGTAAACCGCCTATACACGCTTTTCTCTAGCGTGGTGGGATGGGGACCCGGTGCGGTGCGTACAGCAAGACCGGGATATTCATAAGTACTCGTTCGCGGGGAAATAACTGCTTTTCATCCATAAGTACCCGCTCGCGGGGAAACAACTGTTTCTCTTTTGCAACAGGTACCGAAGACCCATACACGCCTTTCTCTGGCGTGGTGGGGACAAAAACTTTACACGGCCGCGGTGTCCTCGAAAGAGGGCACCTACCGTACACGCTTTTCTCTAGCGTGGCGGGAGGCCCAGTTTTCTGTAGTTTTCCCCTAAATGGGGGAGACGTCGGGATGCTGCCGAAATTTCGGGTGAAAATATACTGTACTCGGACCTGTTTGAACTCAAAAGAATGTGAACGGTGGACTTATGAGACCGGACTTGAACCAAATGGACTTAAGTGAACAATAAAATGAAATAATTTTGAAATTAAACCCAAATGCAAATCGATTTGAACTCAAGCAAGAACTTGAGTTGGACTTCAAAAAGACTTTGAACAAAAGGTGAACATGTAATTGAATTCAAAAGACCGCAGGGGACATAGCGCATGAACTTGAATTTGCAAGACGAACAAGCAGTTGAACATATACTTGAACTTGAATACTTGGATTGCATGGGACCCGAACATAGAACTCGAACTCAAGTGAAATCTAACATGAATTGAACAAGATTTCATAATATTATTAAACTTGGACTATACAACATTAAGTGGGGATTGGTAAATTAGATGAATTCAAGTCTAAGTGAAACTCGAACTTGACGTGAACAATAAAGAACCTAAGCTTAACCGGGTCACAAGAGACTTGGATCTCTAAAGGCTTCTGAAGACCCGAATTTCTACTCAAACTCAATCTACAAATCGAATATGTACATTGGTTTGAACTTAAACTGAATTCGAATCTGGGTTTAGATATTGGATCTAAACAAAGCATATAATGACATGGACTACTGAGTGATAAGCTAAATATTCAAGATTTAGCTACTAGAAAACATGTATGGGTAGGCATAACGAAGTCCCACGACAGTCCCTACGAAGTCAAATGAATTATACTGGCGAGCAACAATAACAAGTTGCGGAGTTCATATACGATTGCGACGTATGCTAATATGGTCTCCAACACAAATATTGCATGTTGATTGAGAAGACGACATTGGAGATCAATAGTCAAAGAGATGCCTCTACAAGCTAATATAATCAAATCCCACCTGAGATTGGTGAAAGGTGGATTTGGTACCGGTAACAATGGTTCTCCTATGATCACTTCTAATAAATTGTAGTGAATACAACGGTCCCTACAAATAAATGCAGTCAACTTGTGGATAACAACAGTGGATGTATCATAGAAGCAACAAACCACTGTGGACACAAGTACGGATATCACCTACGACAGTGATGATCAAGACCTACAAGCACATCAGGTACAAAGGTAATCTGAAGTACAAAAAAGGATACCCCTTGGCATAAGGGAGAAAATATTTGAACAAGTTAGAACCAAACTTCTTGGTGTTCCAAAGTCTCTCCTCAGCTATATACTTGAGAAGAAAATAGTTCTGACGCACACAAATATCAGAAATATCAAGTCTATTACACTAGCGATCTAAAAAAGAGTTTTCTTCAAAAGGAACAGACTTCAAAGTCTATAAGAATTTCCCCGGTGAATGAGAAAAGGGGAGCCAATATAAAGACACCACGCCACCGGATCCGCAACACTCGTACTAGCGGACATAAGGCGTGTATAAGCTCTGAAATCAAATGTTGTGTATTCAAATGTCAATTATCTGAACAACTATAAATATTTCAAAACACCCCCCCCATGTGCACCATAGTTTGTATACACATAGGTACACTAAAAGGGGTAAAAGAAATTATAAAACCCGCATGGGCCCCGACGAGCGTGTTATCGGTACACACGTGACGCTTAGGGATGCTGCGCGGTTTGACAAGTGAATTCAAGTTCGAAGCCGATCCTTCTATACGGGTCAATAGAAGTCGACAGGGTTCGAGCCATTAAGCAAATATAAAGTTGTGGTGACCAGTATATTTGCTTTAAAACATTCATATTAGGCCTTCAAGACCTACAATAATGTGAATTCACTAATAAAGGCACGAAGCCTACGAAACCCAATCCTCTGTCGATAGCCCGACAGAGTTGACAAGGTTCAATCCATAGAAAGAAATGACCCCCAAACACCCCGATGATGGCCGTGTTGATTGCTTATCTCAACCGGAGGGGTTTACAAATATTTTTGATTGTCATCCAAGCTCCATCCAAATATCCACAAAAATCTAAAACTCCACCAAAACCCAAAAAACTCCACAAAAATCTCAAAAACCCAAAATAAAAAAAAAATCAAAATTCCAAAAATATTTAAAATTGAAATAAGTCCATTAATCACTTAAAGCAAAATCCATCCACCCTCCGCAACAGTTTGTCGAGGTGGACAAATTAAAATCAATTTCAGCTCACAAAGAGCGAAATGCCTAGTCGAAAATATCACTAGGATCCATTCTCAAACAATCTCTTGCCAGTAAGGACGTGGTACGTGTCCTCTAACCGGCAGTTTCGCCGCCAAATGGCACTGCAGGTAAACGGTTATGACCCGGGGCCCTCTGAACCGAGTGGTTTCGCCACCAAATGGCACCACAGATAGCGGTTATGGCCAGAGCCAATACGCTCCTTAATGACGTTAAATCCTTGAGATATGAATCAATAGGGTATGATTGATAGGGCACAAAGCCCTCTGTCAGCTAAGGTGGATTCAAATTTGTCCCCTTAGACAAACATTCAACCCCGGTCTACAAGGTCCCCTTGGACGAAGCAACCCATGGCTGCTGACAAGGATCCTTCTGTCAGGTTGGGTCGACTACCTCCTCTGACTAAGTAGACTAGGGACCACGATGGCCCGGGACGACGGAACCATGGGATCTTGATCGGGTCTATCATCCATTCCCCCAACATCCGCTTTAAGTACAAGATGGTGAAATTTCTATTTTAAATATTAAATCTTTCCAAATATCCAAACTTCTCAAAATCTAATTTCCATATCCATGCTGCTACTATATGCCAGATATACGTATTTCTATACGTATCTGATTGACGACTAGCCTTAATCGAAAGTTCTCTCTCGTGATCGGGAGGGGTAATTAACTATAGGGGCTTGCGCCTATAGGAAACCAGAACTCATATCATAAAGTCCTCACAAAATGAGGGCGAAATCTCTGGGTAGTGTCTTATCTACAAACCCATCTGCCTTCCAAAATTTACCCCGGAACTTAGTTCGTTAAAACTCCCTCGCCGAATAAGAAAAGCGAGCGGAGGACGGGGCCGAATTTTCGGAGCCCACACATACTAAGCCACATATGAATGGCATCGCAATAGTCGTGCAGTGAATGCTCCAATGTCCCTGCAAATGGCGTCGATCAATTAGAAAATGAAGGCTACAATCCCTTACAACTACTAAAAGGTAAACATGCAAGGAATATAATAACCCACTAGCCAATGTATATGAAGAGGTTAGTGGCGGACATAACAATACCCTCCTGCGAATGAAGAAGGTTGATGCACACAGCAATGTGCTTACAAGTGGCTACAAAAAACTTATGAATAATCATAAGAAGCAATGAAAACTTGAAAAGCATACAAGTGAATATAATGACCCAGTGACCAGTTTGCATGAGAAGGTCAGTAATGAATACAAGCACCTACAAGCTATGTAGCAAGAGCTGGTGAATATTGCAATGCTCTTGTAGTTAACTATCATTCAACATCAAGCAAATACATCAGACCTCTACAAGAAAGGGTAGAAGATCTGCAATACATACGAGTTTCTTACTAATGTAAATGTATGTACAACATGCCATTTATGGGTAGATGCAAAAAGACTTCAGTAAATGCAGTAGCCTATAGTCAAATTCAATATGTGAATGAATACATCTACCTGCAGTAGTGGTGGACGCATTGAGGTTCTTTTGTGCATTATAATCTACATGCAGAAAGCAACAAGTAGTGCACGTCAATCTATCTGTACAAAGCAGCAAACAGCCCAATCCACAAGCTGCTATGCCGCGCCACCGGATCCACAACATCCCCACAAGCGGACAAAAGGCGTGTACGAGTTCCCAAATAGAACGCTGTATTCAAATGACAGTTGCCCATACAACTGACCAACATTAAATATTTTTAAAATGCCCCCGCACATGCACCATAATTTATATACACATATGTACAAAAAAGGGGTAGGTGCAATCATAAAACCTGCATAGGCCCCGACGAACGTGTTATGGGTACACACGTGGTTAGGGATGCTGTGTGGGTTAATAAATGAGTGTAGTTCGAGCCCTATCCTTCTATATGAATGGATCGAAGTTGACACGATTTGAACAACTAAACAAATATGTGGTCACAGCATCGACTGAGATATTTGTTTTAATATGTTCATATAAGGCATTCAAGGCTTATGAACATGGAAATTCATTAATAAAACATAAAATCTACGAAACCTGATTCTCTGTCGACAACTCGACAGAGTCAATAAGGTTTAATCCACAAATTGAAATGCCCCAAATACCCTAATGATGGCCGTGTTGAATATCTATCTCAGCTGGAGGGATTCACAAACACTTTCAAATGCCTCATAAATTCCCATATGCCCATTAAAACCCAAAATTCCAAAATTCAAAATATTTAAAATTGAAATCTCCCATCAAACACTTAAAGCAAGATCCATCCACCATCCACAACAGTTTGCCGCGGTAGACAAATTAAAATTTACTTCAACTCACATAGAGCTAATGCCTAGTCGAAAATATCATTAGGATCCATTCTCAAATAATCTTTTGTCAGTAAGGATGTGGTATGTGTCCTCTGACTGGCGGTTTCATCGCTAAATGGCACCGCATGATAAACGGTTATGACTCGGGGCCCTCTGAATCGAGTGATTTTGCTGCAAATTGGCACCACTAAATTACGGTTATGGCCAGGGCCAGTACGTTACTTAGTATTATCAAATCTTTGAGATATGAATCAATAGGATATAATCGATAGGGCACAGAGCTCTCTGTTAGCTAATGTGGATTTAAATTTGTCCTCTTAGACAAACATTCACCTCATATCTACAAGGTCCTTTTGGACGAAGTAACCTATAACTGCCTACAAGGATCCTTCTGTCAGGTTGGGTCGACTATCTCCTTTGACTAAGTAGACTAGGGACCACGATGGCCCGGAACGATGGAGCCATGGGCTCATCATCCATTCCCCTACCATCCACTTTAAGTGCAAGATGGTGAAATTTCCAATTTTAAATATCAAACCTTTTCAAATTCCTAAGCCCAATGCTGCTATAATATACCAGATACTGTGTATCTAAGGGTATGATGTATTCATTGACTACTAGCCTTAATCGAAAGTTCTCTCTCATGACTGAGAGGGGTAATTAATTATAGGGGCTTGCGCCTATAGGAAACCAGAACTCATATCATAAAATTTTTGCAAAATGAGGGCGAAATCTCTGGGTAGTGTCTTATCTACAAACCCATCTGCCTTCCCAAAATTTATCTCAGAACCTAATTCGTTAAAACTCCCCCCAAAAAAGAAGCGGGCGGAGGCCGGGGCCGAATTTTCGGAGCCTACATGAACATAGATCCCTTTGGATAAAATGCATTGAACCAAATGTGAGATTATGGTTAGGTCCCCCAAACTCCATTTTATTTTTTTTATTCTTTTTCAAGCTCTCATCTTTGTGCTGCTACTTAAGAATTTTGCTCCTCAAACTAAAATTAGGTAGTTACAATTATTTGATCAACTTTCTGATCATTTAATTTTTGATTAAGCATGATTATAAGGATCTTCAATAGACATGGGTTCTGAGGTACAATCTCATATGTTCTTACAATAAGTTACATTATTTGTATTAAACTTTATTTGCATGCATATCTTTGCATTTGAAATGAGGCATCTCATTGATATTTAAATATTTCTCAAAACATTGAGGTTATTCGTACCATTTATATTATACCTTAGTATTTTCTTTTGATGCCTCACCAAACCATCAAAAAAATTCAAAAGATTTTGTTCATAGACAAGAATTATTAAGCATTTATTTTTAAAATCTAATATATAAGAAATATAATGAGTAAAAGTCTAAAATAGTCCACCGACTATTAGTAAATGTCTAATTTAGTCTCAGCCTTTTATGACTATCCAATTTAGTTACCTAATTAGCATAAAATGTTTTAATTTGGTCTTAAGGCCAATAAGTAATAATTAAATTTACCCCAACAGTTAAATATGAGAATATTTTGAGTATTATGGTGTATGTGAGATGATATTATTTTTTCATATTTTTTGTTATTTATTATTTTTAAATAAATATAAAAATCATAACGAAAGTTAACCAAATAAATAAATAGAGTGAATAATTAATAAGCATGATTAACTTTTATTATGAATTTTGTATTTATTTTAATATGATAAATGACAAAATATATAAAAAAAATAATATATCCTAATACACAAAATGCATCACATTTAACTGTTGAGGTTAACTTCAAGTCTTTAACTGTTACTTTTGGTCTTTAAATAGTCAATAGACTAAATTAGGGCATTATGGAAGTTTGAAATTAAATTAGTCATTTATTAATAGTCAGGGGACTATTTTGGACTTTTTCTCGAAATATAATATTTTAGGGTCAGTTACAAAATGACTTTGAATTGAATGTTCAGAAGATTGATCTTGATTACATTGTCGGGAATATCTATAAATAGAATTTCAAGAGGTTCCATGACGTTTTCCTATTTATTGACAATTTCCTTTTGGTATATGAAACATGAATTTCATGCGACTTTATTTAGATTTTTCATTGTTAAATCGCTTGAGGAACCAGAACATTGAAGTTTTTTCTATAACTAGCTTCAATGGTATAGTTGAGGGTGAATAGTTATGATTTGCATTTGGTAGGTTGAATACCTAAGTAAATAGGTTGTACAATGTTGTGTTCTAGTTTTGAACCAGAGCCTAACAACCCCTCTTATGTATATATTATATTTTTGAAAAGAGAGATAAAGTCTTGTTATTATCCGAGCAAAAAAAAAAATCTATTGTTTTTCTTTTTTAATATATATATATATATATATATATATATATATATATATATATATATATATATATATATATTTGCATTGAGCTCTCAAATTCAAATTCAAAATTGTTGATATTCTTTTCCATCAATGAATTGGGCGGTTATAAAATTTATTCATTTCTATAATTTATGATTTTGGATCAAGCTTATAATAATCTTTACTAATGGATCCTCAAGATGGTGTGTTACCAAATTTCATAATTTATTTGGACAAAATGAAATGAAATTTTATGTTTGTGCCTAACTTTTTTATTTCAAATAATGCCAATAACTTTGATTTTCAAAACAACAACCCAGATACTAGTTAACAAGGTTATAGCATGCTAAAAAAGTAGGATATGAAATTGTTAGAATCAACAATGTCGTCATTAAGCCTTATCCTAACTATTTTAGGCACGCTTTATCTATCCTCCTCTTTTTGGATTGCTACATATGAACTAATAATTATTTTTTGTCGCTTTATCTACGCAACCTTTTCTTTCCTAGTCTTCTCTTTCTCATAAATCTAATTGCTTTGTTGTATCTTATTGTTTTCTTTTTTATGTTCTCAAATTATTGAAATGTTTTTTTTATGTTATCTTCTTAAGTATTGCCCTTTCATTTAAATTTTATTTATGTCAAACTGAACTTGGTTGTTATTTATTTCTATATAAGGATATGAATGTCTAAATTGGATAAGAATTTGGACACGTATGCTCTTGTATGTATGTCCATCCATACAATATTACCGTACATGTATATATTGCGATGGATGCAAATGCACCTAATCATAATGGTAATCCGTAGTCCATTCACTCACAAATTAAAACCGTGCAGGCTCATGCATGCAGGCAGACATTGCACATATGTGCAAATTTTCCAGTAATCCAAATAGAAGACATGAAATAGTTTTATACCATAAGTTTAATTGTCTATATTTGAAATTTCTTATCTTTTCTAATATGCTTTTTTGATATGTTTTATGATGTCTGATACATGCCAGCAATAAGAATTTGAAAAGTTGCAATTGGACATATTTGATAGGACATCAGATGCATCTTGTATTGGGATGCGGAGAGGGAAGTGAGGAACTTGATTTAACCGACTGAAATTATGGAGTTAATTTTTTTGAATAGTTTGTTTTGCTATTTAACAGGAGCAGAAAAATATCTGCTTGTTTGTAATTGAAAACATTTTGGTTGTTATAATCTTGCTTTATGGGCACTTGGCAATTTTAGTGTTTTTTTTATGATTAATAACAAATTGTTTGTTTAATGCAGAGATGAAAGACAGGAAAATGCAGATGATATTTCTAATGAACATAAAAAAGATAACCCGTTGAAACATGACGTAAGTTCTTAACATTAATCTTTTCTCCAGTATGGCTTTCCATTTCTTTGTTACTTAAACATTCTTTCATGGTACTTTGCTTCTAATATTACTGGAATACTTTATGCAGCCCAGCTTTGTCAGAATTAGTTTCGATCTCAACTTAAAACTTTTCAGCCACGCTGACCTTCTACCTCCAATGTCCCCATTGAATCATGCTCTTTTTTGTGCTGGTCGTATTGTTGAATATATCAGGCATTTTTTGTATGCTATGGTGCATGATGAAAATTATTATATTTACCACTATAATCAATGGATTAAGAGGGGAGTCCCACCCTTTGCAAATCATAAATCATTTACGAATTTCATCCTGATTTAGAACATATAGTAGTGACAAAAGGTAACAACAACAATAACAACAAGTCTTTATCCAATTATGTGGGGTTGGCAGTAGCAGCTACAGGTAAGATAAATAAAATTGTTAGTTATAATAAAATTTATATTATCATATTTATTTATACATTAATTATAGAAACCCTTTGAATATAATATAAATATTATTATTATAATTCTAATTTATTGATTTACTAAAAAAGTAAAAAACATGATGAACTTGCGGAGCCCTTGGCTGTCATATAACTGCCACAAAGCTCTAAAGGATGATTAGTCATGCCAACTGCACTCTTTTACGGAGAAGTCATTCGGATGGATACCTCCACTAATTGTTAAATCAAAGTTTAGTCATAAATATCATTTGTGGCTAAAAATATTATTATACAAAAAGTCATTATATCACCATTATTTGCCATTTTGAAGAGTTAAAATGATTAAGCATATTATAAGAAATTATAATAATACCGTTAAATTAATTTATTTGATATCATGGAATATTATTTTATTGAGATTTCTAATACTTTACTAATTTTAGTACAAACTTTATAGTTTATATCGAGCAACTAATTCTCCTTAATTGATTAAATTGGTTAGAAAATCTAATGATGGTAAAGTTTTATCGTAGTTTCAATAAAATGTGATGTATTGTTTAATAAAAGGGAAGATTGTCATGCATAAGGGATTATTCATGGCATTTAGAGGATCAAAGAGTACAGTGGAACAACATAATGTTTACCATATGCTTATTGTTATTATTGCTTATATTTATATATTATTCCTGATTATTATTATTTCTATTTTATACATGCTGGAGGGCTGTAGTGTAAGTATTGACACATTAGTCCACAATGTAGGCCATTTTGAAGTTACGAACTGGGTTGATTGAGATCATGGCTTGCTTTGATTCCAATTTTGTGGGCCATTGAGGTCAACAAAATACTTATGAAATTAGAAAGCTAATTCCTTAGTATGTCTGCAGAGATGGACAACATAACAAGTGACATGCAAACTCTTGTAGAATTCCTAACAAAATAAGGCGCTTGATTTCAGAGATAGACATTACGACTTTTGAAATGAACTCTTACTCAAAATCCCAATACAACAACAACAACGACAACAACAACAACAACCCTTTATCTCACTATTTGGGGTCGGCTACATGAATCCTTTTTCTCCATTGTGTCATGTTAAGAGTCAAGTTCTCATCTAAATCTAATAAGGAAATGTCATTTATAATATTTTCTAACCAAATCTTTTTAGGTCTACCTCTACCTTTCTTAACACAAGTCAAAACTAATACATTTACTTTCCTAATTGGCCGTTTTATGTGACCAAACCATCTAAGGCGACTCTCTGTAATCTTATCTTCCGCTGAAGCTACTCCAACCTTTTAACGTATATGCTCATTTTGTATCTTGTCTCTAAGAGTAAAGCTACTCATCCACTTGTGCATCCTCACCTCTTCAACACTTAACTTAATATTATGCTTCTCTTTTTATGGCCAACGTTCTGCATCATAAAGCATTGCATGTCTCACTACCATCTTAAAGAAATTTCCTTTAAGTTTGAGAGGGATTTTCCCATCACACTTGAATTCTACTAATATTATCCCCATCTATTTCACCATCACTCTGAACAATAGACCCAAGATATCTAAAACGTATACTATTATTAATGACTTGATCGCCCAAAGTCACAATCCTCCCACCTGATCTATTATTTCTAAAATTACACTCCATATATTTAGATTTAGATCTACTCAAATGAAAGCCTTTATACTCTATAAGGTTGGCCTCCATAATTCAAGTTTACTTTCAACTCCCTCTCTAGTCTTATTAACAAGAAGAATGTCATCAACAAGAAGCATACACCAGGATACAACCTCTTGCAAATGTCTAGTGAGAACATTTATGACTAAAGCAAAAAAGATATGGGCTTAAGGCTGATCCCTGATGTAATCCAATTAAAATAGAAAAATACTTGGTCAAACCACCTTATGTTTGAACCCAAGTAACATCTCCCACATACATATCCTTAATGACTTGAACATAAGCATTATTAACCCCTTTCTTATATAGAACCCTCCATAACACTTCTCCTGGAATTTTATCATATGCTTTTTTCTAAATCAATAGAAATCATATGTAGATCCTTCTTATTCTCTTTATACTTCTCCATCAAACCTCTGAATAAATGTATAACTTCCATAGTAAACCTAGCTGGCATGAATCCAAATTGATTTTGAGAAACATTAGTGTTAAGCCGCAACCTATGCCCCATGACTCTCTCCCATAGTTTTAAACTATGACACATTAACTTAATTTATTTATGATTCACACAATTTTGTGCATTAAATGTATTCTTAAAATTAGGAATCAACACACTCATTCTCCACTCATATGACATATTTTTAGTCGTCAAAATAATATTAAGAAGTTTAGTAAGCTAAGAAATTCCTTAATCTCCTATGCATTTCCACACCTCTATTGGAATATCATCACTTTTTAACATTTCATTTTCTTTAAAGTCTCTCTAACTTCGGTTTTACTAATATGCCGACAAAAAAAAAATCTTTATTTTCATTTAGGGTGCTAATGTCACTAAAGTCAACCATATTTTCACATTTTTCATTAAAAAGTTTAGTAAAATATTTCATCCACTTTTGTTGAATATCATCTTCTAAGAAAAGTACGTTTTGATCTTCATCCTTAATACACTTCACTCATCACTTTGTTTAGCTAATTTATACATATATTTTTCGCCCTTCTTAGTATCTAATATATTATGTAAATCATTAACAGTTAAAATCTTTGTATTACATCTTGCTTTCTTAGACTCATAACGTGCCTCTTTATATTTTTCTCAATTATCAAAATTTTTATAGCTAAACCAATTTTTATTACAGATCTTTTTAATTTTTATCTTTTGCTGCACATTTTGATTTCACCACCAACCATTTTTACTATTAGTAGCTTTTCCCTTTGATCGTCCAAGCACATCTTTTGCAATATTTTTAATATCACTAGCTACTTTTTCTCACATAACATTTGCTTTATCATGCATAGACAAAGTCTTAAGATATAGAATCTTAATCTTAATCTTAAAAATAGTTTTGTTAATATTTTTTAAATGTCTCCTTCTAATCCGAGCACAATGATTTACTTTATTTTTTATATTTTGCCCATTCATCTTAAAGTTTAAAAGTAATAAACGATAATGGGTACATAAATTTTCACTTGGAATGATTTTAAAATCAACAATAAGACAACTAAATTCTTCCGTGGCGTGCTTGTACCTCGATGAAAGCTCTAATATAAAGAAGAGTTGTTAAAAGACATCTGCAATGGGTGAAGTAAAACCGTGAACTCCTATGTCTGAATAACTAAGAAGATATAGGCCTATGGACTTATTCATGGTATAAATCTTTCAATATGTTTCTTTGCCAATAGAGTTGGTAGAGTTCGGTGATTCGATTTTTGATATGAAGGGTTATGAAGGTTGGATAACTCCCTCAGGACGGACTTTTGGACCTTAAAGGAGACTTTTGGGGGTAGATCCTTAAGAATGCAAATCGTGACTTGATTTAATGATTGTTATAATATCCGTTTAGTGTCTTTTTTGGTGGTAACACAAATGAGCTAGTAACTGGTTCCCTCTAAATTATCCTAAAACACTTAATGCTGGGAATTTGAGCTTTAGATGTAGAATACATGAATGCCATGAAAGTGGATAGAAAAGAATTATTAGGAGAGTAATAAAACTTAAAAGAAAAATTCAACTGAAGGTTAGAACAAAAACACACAATAGATCAAATAGATAAGACACAAATTTACATGGTTCGATGTAATCCACATAAGCACGATCACACAAAGAAAAAATTCCACTAGCTTTAAAACAAGGATATATCAAGGAATTCTTTTCATACAAACTTGAAGATATAGATGGAGATCAGTTTCTTGATGCCAATGATTGAGAGAAAACATAATCACATATTGTGAAAAGGTTATTTAGACATGGAGAAGAATATATTTTTGTTTTTGCTATTGCTCTGTATCATTCTTTGCTGTGAGAGCTCTTCTCCTTAATATACATGACTGATTGCTTCTCTTTTTGATGGAACCTTGCATCTCCTTTTTCTTATAGTAGCAAAAGATATTCCTTATGTAATGAAAAAAAAAAAAAAAACTATGGAAATCATGATCTCGCACCACCTATGTCCTTCCAACTGGCTCCATTAGCCTTGCAAGCACCTTCTCCATTAGATGTAATGCTTGCCAGCCATGCGTTTTGCCACTTGGTAATTCTCCACCCTTCTCCTGCCTTCTATAAGCAATTGGCCAGCTACTATTTTCTTGTGTTGAATGATTTTTTAAATCATAAATTGATTGTAATTAATTAGGCTAATGAATTTATTATTTTGTCCCTCTTTATGGGTTATATTTCACCTCTAAAATTTGTATCAATTCTATCTGTTGGAATAAGAAAGTATGTGGTATTCTTCTGTATCAGAGACATACTTCGCTATCTTTTATCCTTCTATTCTTTATCTTTCACCAAGAACATATAAAGTGTTGATTTGGGATATAAGTGTTCAGCCAAGGAAAATGAGAAATTACTGTGAGGTGAGGGCTGGAGTGTAGAAAAAGGGAAGTAAAAAAGTGTTGATTGACCAACGTAGACTATAAATACACAGTTGGAGCGATTTCAATTATTTTGAAATTCAATCGTGATTGTGACGATATGCACACTATCTAGCGACACTCGTGATCGTGTCGAGACCCACACGATCGAGGGAAGACCAAGATCACCGCGAGATGCACACAATCAAGTGATGATTATAATCGTGGTGAGATGCACATGATTGCGGCAAGACGCACATGATCGAACTTTAACTATCATCTTGTTGAGACACACAATCAAGTGACGATCGCGATCATGATCTCCATGAGACGCATATGATCAAATGTGATTGCAATTGTGGTAAGATGAGCGATCATGTAATACAAAGGTGATGTGCGTGACAAGGATGCGATCCTAATCAGAAAACTTGAGTTCAAATCATCAGGTAAGTGGGTATCATGATAATCGAACTGGGAAAATTGAAGCCAACCAAGGTGTATGTGCAATGGTAAACCTCAAGCACGATGAAGGAGAGGTCAAGAAGTCGAATGGATCATCATTATTTGTTGTTTCCTGATTTGGGGTTGATTTTGTTAATTCATCTTTTTTTTATTATTACTCAGTGCTCCATTAGGAGTTAATTCTAATTTCTGCAAGTCATTAGGCATAATTTCTGCCCATGGTGCATTCATTCTACTCTTTCATCCTTTTTTTAATAAAAGAATTATCAACCCATTTTTAGAGTGAAACTTCATCTTTGCGATTTTCAAATGATCTTGCTGGCATTTGATATGAATCACTTATTCCATCAGAACTTCGTGATCATATAAAGTTGTTATTTTTTTGGTAATAATGATTTATTTTTGTAGAACTCAACTTAAATGAGACAACAATATAAAAATGAACGTCCGAGAATTTCCATCGTATAACAAGCATGATTCACAGAAGGTCATAACAGATAAAACTGATGTAAGCACACGTGTAGGAGTGTCGAATGTTGGCTTTTGTTATATATCAAGAAACTTTATAGGTTTTGAATGAAATATAAAACTAATGTCATCGCATACGTAGTGTACCCGATGTTGGCTTTGGTGATACCATCAAAAAGCTCTGTGTTGAGGTAGTAGGCTTATATGCCTTACAACTCTTCTTTACTTTTTTCGTACTTATATGTGCTTTATGTTTTCTTCTGAGTATAACTTTAAGGTCAATTATGATTACGAAAATTTAAAAAATGAGGCTAAACAACTTTTCTAAATTTATGCTTTAATACTCTGCTTCATTTTTTTTTTCAGACTAACTAGTATACTATTTGTGTTGTTTTTTGAATATAACTCTCAGACCAATTTTGATTTCTAGAATACGAAAGATGAGGCCAGAAGTTCAACTTCTTTGAAGGAAAGACAAACATACCAAAAGCTATTACCAAGAGTTTCAAATCAGAGTGTTGCAAGATATTCTGAAGCTTCATTATCTGAAGATCGAAATAGAGCATCAAAGAAGCTTGCAAGGTGGGAAGGTACAAAAAAGGATGCTTTAGAGTCTCCTACTAGGAGAATGTCTTCCCAGAAGCAAAAACCTAGTATTTCATCGGTAAACAGTGAGACATATGAAGAAACAAATAACACAGTATTTTCAGAAGAACAAATAACACTTCTTCGGAACAATGCAACAAGAAGACAGGCTCACAAGATTGAGGTAAGATAAATTGTGTGCTTTTAAAATATAATGTAATGCATCGTAAGCGTTCCTATAGTTGTACTCCTAAAGGCGGTTTAATTGTAAAATTATCCCCGAACTATTCATATAAGGCCAATTTAATCGCAGAGTATCATATTGCTTCAATTTAGTCCATTAATTATGCAAAATTGATTCAAAATGCTCCTTTGGAAACTAAATTGGGATTAATTTTATATAACTAAGGGATTAAATTGAAATCAATTTTGTATCACAATTTTTACTCGAGAGACAATTTTGGAGCAATGTTGTATAATGGAGCGATTGAATTGGAGAAATATAGTACCCTGGGAGTAAATTGGCCACATTTGAATAGTCAGGGAGATCATTTTGGGATTTAATCTCCCTAGGAGTAAGACAATTTATGGTTGTACTTCACTGTGATAATTTCTATGTATATTATCTTGTTTAATTTGAATATAGGGAGATTGATATACATACCTCTTAATTCTTATGTGTTTATATCTCTAACACCTAAATCTGTATATAACAAGTCTTTAAATCTTATAAAAAATATCAGTATTGTTGCGTACCGGAAAATTCACGGTCAAACAATTACGTAATGAAAAATTCGCGGTGGTAGAGAGAGATAAAGTTTAGCATCCTAGTTTTATACGAAGATTCAACACATAAAAAAGTAGGTTGTAACATTCATAAGAAACACCAAGATTTTTGCATGAAAAATTCTGAAAGGGGAAAACTATGGAGCCTGACCCATTTTGAATGAATCCACTAATATTGATGATTGATTACAAATGAGAGTTTTCCTTTTTTTTTTGTGGGGGGGGGGGGGGGGGGGGAGGCTTTTCATAGCAAATACATATTGTATAGAGCTCGTTACATGGAAGTTGTTCTTAAAAGAAAGTTGACATGTCTATTTGGTCATTAGGATTGTTGTTAGCAGGCGAAGGTGGTCGGAGGGACCGTAGTTGGCGGGCGATAGTGGTCGGCATGCAATGGAAGTCGGGGGGACCGTAGTTAGCGGGTGACGGTGGTCAAAGAGATTGTAGTCGGCGGGTGATAGTGGTTGGAAGGACCATAGTCGGTGGGCGATGGAGGTTGGGGGGACCATAGTAAGTGGATGACGGTGGTTAGAGGGACCGTAGTTGGCTGGCGACGGTGGTTCGAGGAATCATAGTCGGCCGACGACGATAGTCGGAGGGACCATAATCATACATATGGGCGATGGTGGTCTGAGGGGTCATAGTTGGGCGACGGTGGTTAGATGGACTGTGGTTAGGCTACAGTGGTTGAAAGGACTGTAGTGGCAATGGTGGTTGGAGGAACAACAGTCGGGCGACAGTGGTCAGAAGGATCGTAGTGGTAGTCGGCGAGCGACGGAGGTCCAAGGGACCGTAATCAGGCGTCGGTGGTCGGAAGGACCAAAGTCGGGCAACGATGGTTGAAATGACCGTAGTTGGCAATAGTGGTTGGAAAGATTATATTCGGGTGACGAAGGTCGGAAGAAGGCTCTACAATGGCTGCCAAATGGAGGTCATACAATGATGGTTGGGCAGAGGTTCAACAACGACGGCTTGGTGTCACAGATTTGTTGGTGATTGTGCTGTGGGGTGGAGCTACAAGATTCTTCAAGTCTTAGAGCTCTTCTCTTCTTCCTCATATCAAAGGCTCCCAGCCCTCTTTCATGTGGAAAGTGGTGGTCTATTTATAGATTTTTTTTTAGAGTGACATACCTTGTAAATATGAAAGATAAATTTCGGAGTGCTCCATCGGAAGATCCGACGATCCATATTGATCTCCTTGATTATAGAGTATTTGTCAAGAATTTATGTACCCAAATGATGTGAGAATTAGGTGGTCTTGGGCATGTTGGACTCGTCTCGTCTAGCCGCTCAATTCGACTATAAGCATGCTATATTTGGATGTCATGTGGTCATCCAATTTATGTTTTGAACCTTCCAAGAAGGCTTTGATCCTTTGATTTGGGATCAGATTGGATCAAATTTGATGTCGTCGAGTTCGTTTTCTTGAGATATTCAATTTGACTATATGCTTGCTGAAATCGGACTTTGAATGATCCCAAATTTAATTTTGGAAGTTTCTGATTTATATTTGCATCGAGATTCGCGCTTGATCTAGGCGATTTTTTGTTACGTATCAGGTATCATTAATTTATTTGAGTGCAATACACAATTTCATGCATATATTTTGAAATGATTTAGATACTAGGATATTATATTTGTAAATATAAAGATTTAAGCATTAAATATGTAAATAGATGATAATTTTATGATATATATCGATCGCCCTTGAATATATTCAGTTGATAAAGATTTCTATCTTTTTCAGGAGGGATTCTCATCAGCATCTACATTGACGAAGCTAACAAATCGACTCAACTTTCTCAAGGAAAGGCGCGTCCAACTCGCTAATGAGCTACAAAATTTGGATTCGGGTCGAGCCGCTGGCTCCGAAGCTCCTTTGAAAACGAATAACAACTGATTTGGAATTTGTTTGATTCACAAAAAAGCTGTGCTCTTACCAGATCAATGGTTTTGTAGGGAATTCAAATGCTTAGCATTTGATGATTTATTATAATGTTAAGCTTATAACAACAATTTGTTGCTCTCACCAGGTCTGTCAGGATATTTTAGTACCGATTATCCACGGGAGAACTGAAGACTCATTTGTGGAGTATGCTAGCACTTTGTTTCTTTTCCTTAAAGATTCCTTATATATTCTTGTAAAATTTTCTATTTGAAAACTAACCACTGTAAATATTTTCTTGTAAAGTTTTCAATATGGAAACTAACTGCATTTAAAAAAAAAAGTTGGTGTCTATTATGATGGGTGTCTTTGGTCAGCTTTGGTTGACACCCAAGCACTTGTCCTTCGTGATGAAGATTAATTATTCTGTGTGGACGCCAAAGGTCATCCGGAGAACAACTAGAATACGCCACATCACTCCTTCACTGTGTACCACGGCTCGGTACAGCTCGATATCGTGGCTCAGTACTGCTGATGTGGCAGCACCTGATTCGCCTTCGGATGTAGAATTATGTCCGGCCTCCGCACAGAATAATTTCTCTTGTGTAGTCTTCCTTAGCTAACTTCTTCATCCTTTAAGGAGCTTTTATCAAGCATTTTTCCTTCCACGGTGGATCATTTAATCATTGATTTCTTTTGACATCATTCCTTCTTATTTGGGATATGGGTTGCGTTGTCAACTTGTCTTATGAGTTCTTCATAAGAGCTACTTTTAGTTGCTTCCCAAGAATAAGTAATATGTATTTCAGTATTTGTATCTTGTCAAACTTACTTGACTACTTTCTTGTATTTAGGTGGCTAGAGCCAACGCCTATGTATAAGTATGTTGTCCTTTTTGTTGGGTTCCTAGGGATTAGGGTTGGCCCACTCGTCAAAGCAAGAAAAAGCTCCATAAAATCATGCTGCTTGAAATTTAAGAAATTGCCTTAAGCAAACATCACTTGTTCAATTGTATACCAAAATCAATTTGTTGCTTGAAATTTAAGCTTTGTTTGGGATGATTTTTTTACTATTTTTTGAAGTAGTTTTTTATACAAAAAAATTAATTGTGGTTCACGGGTTCGGGTTTGGATTTCCAACCCATTTTTCTACTCGGGTCGGGTTAGGGTTGACCCGTTTGAACCTGTGTCAGTTTCGGGTTTGATCCGAACTTGGCCCGTGACCCGAAATTGACACCCCTATATTACCCCTATCTTTAGAAGGCTAGCACATTTCCTTTTCATTCTAACTACCGATTATATATCCTTATCTTTGTCTTTGTACCCTTACGCTTGAGACCGATGTGGATCTACAATTATGCTAGTTATCTTGCTCATGGGCACTATCACTCTATAAACCTAAGCCAGTAGTTGCTACTTGCCATGCCCCCCACACCAACTTCACTAATTCTTTATATAACTGAGTTAGCCTTCCTCTATTGCACAAATCATCTATCATGACTCGACTCGAAGGCTCGAATTAACGAGACGGGAGGAATAGATGGCCTGACGGTTGATTAAATATTTGATTTCTAAAACTATCATCAATAAATTGAAAATTTCGCTAAAAGCCTCTAAATAAAAAAAAATTATAATAATTATCTTTCCCTCATAGCGTCGCGCCTATGATAAACATTACCTTCTCTTCTACTGACTTTATGCTTTTGAGTAATGCTTGTAATTGATTTTCAATAAAAATAGTGAGTCATAAAATAACTTAGAGAGTAATTCATGTTCTAAAATTACAATAACACAAAGCCTTTGAAATATTATGCATGCTCATTTTTAAACATAAAGTATTCTATTTAAATTCTTTTAAAACAAGATAATCAATATTATGAATATATCATATATTTATTGATATATTTATCTTTTATAGTAAATAATACAATCATCGTAGAAGTCACCGTTTAAAATAGTTTCAATGAATGTACTCCTTTTCTATTTCATTTTTCTTTTTCATAACATTTTTCATTTACGTGCATGAGTACATTGCGTCCCCAGTTAGTACCATGAAAGGATGTGCTACATCATTCAACATACATATGCAAGCATATATAAATCTAGACATTTCATTCATATAGTATTCATTTAGTTTTTATGATAACATTAAACACAACATATTAATTTCATCAGATTCAAAATGATTAATCATTGGGTATGAAAAAGACAAAACATGATATAGTTAACAATAAATATTTAATAAGCATTTATTAGCTTTCAAAGCATTTAATTGAAGAAAATATGAAGTCATTAAAGTAATAAAAACAACATGATTACTCACTTTAATTTGGATATCTAAATCATTTACTTTAATCACCACTCCAATTGTCATCAACGTAATACCTATATAAATGCATACTCTATATTTGATCTCTCATGTGAAATAATCGCTAATTCTAATATTAAAATTCTCTCCCTAAAATATTAAATACTATATTATTATTATTATTATTAATTTATACTACATAAATTATCCTTTCTCTCTCTATTTGTTCTCCTTGTTTTTTTATTTAAATATGGATAAAGTCAAAATTTCATTATTATCAATTTTTAAACTTTATATACTTTATAACTTCTAATTTTAAAAGAAAAATCATTACTTAATTATCATTTATTTTTAAAAAAAATGTACTCTCATTTTCTATATAATTTACCCTTAGCTCATAAATTCATCATTCTTTTAAATACAATTTTTTATAATAACATAAATTTAATGTATCCTATTTAATTTAAAATGTCATATATAAATTTAAATGTGCTCTCTTTATTTGTATATAAATATATCTATCCTCAAACACTAGAACTTTGTATAATGATGCTTATTCATAAGAATTAAGTTTTTATTCAAGAACCCATCCCCCAAAAATTGAGTTGATTTTTAATGAAAAAAAAAAATGCACGATCACTCTCTTCATCGATCTTCTAAAATATTATATAAGTCAATTATTATGATTGTTAATCCCTTATGTTTAATATTGTAAGTCCCATAATCTTCATCTTCCCCATAAGTGAAAAAATAATATTGCCTATCCCATTTGGCCTTAGAGTTTAGGATTATATAATAAGTATTAGACATATATACTCGTCTAGGGTGTTGTATGGTTTGAGTATTCTCCTTCTATTTGTAGAGGGATTATATATGTCACAACCCAATCTGATAAGACCTACATACTAGATATGTCCTATCATATTGGTTTGTAAAAAGTGAATCCCAAGATCTAAGTTTTGGAAACTATTCCGATTTATTTTTTTCAATTTTAATTTTAAATCAACCCACAAACCAAAGAGTTGTTAACAACCTCAAGGATGCTGAAAATAAACTCATCAACCAAATTCTCTTTTTATTTATCATCAAAATGTATATATAATAATTACACTACAGTATATGACTATATACTATAATGCAGAACAAAACAAATTTAATAATTAGCCATGATTGTATAAAATTAAAAGAAAGAAATATCTATACAGACTCATATCAGATCATGAAAACTACAACTCAATTGTCACTTTCTCTCTCAGACTCTAGAAATAGAAGTGAAACAACTGTGAGCTAACACAGCTCAGTAGGTTATATTTGCTGATAAAATTTTTAAATAAATCTATTATTAAGAAATTAATTCATAGCTAAAAGTAATATAATAAATTACTATGGTGACCAAAATAATAATTGTTGTTATTAGGAATTCAAATAGCAGTGTTGGTGAAATACATTAACATACACTTTATATCATATTGAATTTAGAGAACTTTATGCCTCTCAATAGATGGAATTTAGAGAATTATGAGAATAGCGTATGTATATATTCACCAGAAAATGTCATTGGCATCAGAATGTGCATTTAGCACCAGAACAATGCTTTCTCCATCCACACCATAACTCTTTAGAAGCTTAAAATTTAATCAGATAAACACATAATCCATTGAAGTGCAATAGCATGAATATAAATAAACTCATTTTAGAAATTATCAAAATGTCTTAATGGTAGGCAATAGAATACACTACTGTGCAAAAATTTATTATTTCAAAATGTAATCAAATTATCAGAAAATATTTAGAATACTATTTAACACTTGAATTGTATTATAATATTACTTTTTAGAGGTATGATTATTTTATAATCAATTAAAATAATGAAATTCTCAAATTCCCCATAGTAAAAGTTTTAGAAAAATACCTAAATGTTCAAAATCTGAGTTTCTATAACATATAAAAAGTTATACAGTCAAAGTTTTACAGATAATAAGTTATCTCCATTTTTTACTAATATATTTATAAATTAAATAAAAAAAATCTCAAAATTATCATATTTTTGAAAATTAAGAGGCAAAATGTCACCTATCTCGATCATAACAACTTTCAGAACTGAGTCGTTAGCTAAAAATAACTCGAAGTAGCACAAATTTGACTTTCTCTAAGTAAGATTCTCTCCCACTCTCTCTTTAGCCGGCAGCCACCTTCGAGGAAAAGGAATGGAAAATTTTAGTGGAAATTATTATTATTATTATTATTTAGTCTAGTTTCATGGAACACCGGGGCCTGCCATGAAGCTCCTTATTGGGAGCAATTATTAGGTACGGAGTGCGGACGGGGAGAACTTTCCGCACACTAGTATAAAATCGCGCTCGGTACCGTTCGGTATCACTGGGTACCGCTTGGTACCCTGTGTTTGTGCGGACGGTTCTCACCCCGTCCGCACTCCGCACCTAATAAAATTTTCCTTATTGGAGCCTACAGTGCAGCTCCACCCCCATCACTTTTTCAATGGTTTCCGGCGAATTTTCAAAGGAAAAAATATCCGCCAATAAATCGTGAGCAGGAAAACAATTATGGGTGAAAAAAAAAACCGCAAAATTTTTTTTTGGCAGATTTCCTATGGCAATTTCCACCGAAATTTTTGGCAGCGGAATTGCCGCCGAAAAATATAAAAAACAGTTCAGCAAAAATTTAATTTTTATTTTATTGAATTCTTCAATGACTTTCTATACTCTTTTCCTTCTGCACTCTGCCAACCACACACAACCAACCTGCTACTCAGCAAATCACAGATGGCCTGCAGCCGAACCCTCCACACAAGTCCGCTAGATCGCTTGTTGCTTGTCCGATGACCCGCACAAACCTGTCGATCACAAGACGTAGCTCTACGTTCGGCCGCTAGTAGAATCGCGTCCGCTAGATCGCTTGTTGCTTGTCCGATGACCCGCACAAACCTGTCGATCACAAGACGTAGCTCTACGTTCGGCCGCTAGTAGAATCGCGCCATGCGTTCTCACTATTTACCGCGCGCCCCGACAACCTGACTCGGAACGGACCCAGGATGGCTCGGTATTTCTCAATTTTGCTAGGTATTGCTCGGCAATAACCAATACCGAGTAATACCTCACAATACGCGAGCATAGCATTCCCGGGTTCCGGTCCGGGTCAAATCATCTGGCCGCACGGTAAAGAGTAAGAGCACGTGAGGACATGTTATTGACAGCCGAACATAGCTCTACGTCCGATCAGAGACCTAATAATTGTTCCGACCCGCGACATGCCCACCCTCGGACAAACATTGACTACCAACCTATTGACTCCTATTTTTTTTTTTTTTTTTCATTTTAAATTTATAATGCAAATTAATTTTTTATGTGCGGTGTGGGACTAAACTTCACTTTGATATTGCCCGAAAGAGAGAGCGAAGGAGACAGGCCGCGGGCAAACAATATACGGATTTTACTTAGATAATTAGTTAATTTAAATGAATTAATTAGTTAATATTAATAGTTTATTTAAACTAGTTAATTAGTTAATATTATTAATTTATTTAAGTTAGTTAATTAGTTAATATTATTAGTTTATTTAAATTAGTTAATTTTTTAATTATAAATATATAATTATTTCTCAAAAAATATTATAATCCATAGAAAATTTGTCGGAAATTTGTCGAAAGTCTTCAATCTAAAACTCAACGGAAGTCCATAAAAAATCTGCCGCAAATCCGAAGGAACTCTGTCAGAATTTTCAACGTAAAATTTTCACCGGTAATTTGCATTTTTCATGTAGTGCTTATTTTATTTATTTATTAAAGTATTGCATATGTAATAGACCATGCTTAATATTTCATAAATATTTAAAGTCATGTTAACGTACGTCTTAAAAGATTTACATACATAACACAAAATTCTTATATGTTTATATATATAACATCTACATCTTTATATTTATTTATATAACACTTTAATATCTAAATCACATAAAAGTATAATTAATATTATATTATCTCAAGTGAAATAAATCATTTTATACATATGTTTCGACATGATATATATATATATATATATCTAGATTTTAGATGTATAAATAAATTAATATTTTTGTGATGTATATATGTAAATCTCACAAGTATTTTTTTATGTCAAACCTCTCATAACAAAAGATGTGTGCATTTGAATATATGTGTGAGTCTTGAATATATTTTAAATGACTTTCAAGATCCTCCTTTATAAGGAATACAAGGAAAAGGATGTTGGGACACGGAGGGAAAACTATAAGGAGGCAAGCGAAACGGAGGAAGAGCGTACAAGCGGGAAATTGAAAACCTCAAAGCCAATGTTTTCTTCCTCCGCCTCCATCCCCTCGGCGACCGCCACCTCCCAAACGTCAATGTCGATATGCTGCTCCACGATCTCTCCGAATCCCATGACGAAGCCCATCCTGACCCATTGTACGATCATCATAAGCAAGCATTGTCTTCAAAGCCATGCTGGGGACCTAGATGGAAGACAGCAACATGATTAAAATTAACGACGTCTCTTGCAAAGTTCTTGACTCCTCCATCTAGTATTTGAACACTTCAGAAGTACTCCTTGATGAGCAAATGGCTTGTGAATTAGGGATTTGTTAAAAAAAAACTTCTAATTAAGATCATTATCAACTAAACTAGCGGACACTTATTAACTCTTCTTGATGAATCAAATATATTAATCTAAAGTGAGTACATTGCTTCATGCGTATTGTATTACGAATCTTAATGTGCTATTTTTTATTTTCTAAATGACCACTTTTAGCTAACTTTTTTTTCACTAATTAAACACATTAATTTCAAACAAACTTCATTACTTTGATTGTTACATGTTCAAACCAACATATATTTTCTATTTCTTGATTCTCATAAGATGGTATTCCTTTCTTCACTTTTTTATTCTTTCTTTTGAATTACATCCATAATTTTTTATTTTTTATTAGACTTTACCCCTTTATATTTAAAGTTAAAATATATATGATAAAACTATTTTTTAAGTACAATTAAATATGATGTTAAACATTTGGTCATATTTTTATTTCTCTTATTTTCACAAATATTGATCATGATTTATAATTTGGAGCTATATATTGATGAAGTAAATTAAATATGAATCATTTTTAATGTGAGAGATCTAATAGTTTATGCATAAAAAAACATGACATAAATTTTAATTATCAATCTAAGATTTAAATAAAATAATATTTATAAAATTTATAAATGATAGAATTTATAAATGACATATTATGATAGAATTTGTATGTAATTCCAACATCATTTATGTGCATTTCTTTTCTTGTTTTCCAACTGCACTAGAGATTGATACTACTACCATTGGTACTATTGCCCATGTGATTTTCATATTGAAATATTAAAAAAAAATGTAAAAAAAAAAAACTTTTTATTTATTATCAAAAATAATTTTTGTTTTTTTTTTTGCAGCTTTAAATACTAAGGATAAGCGTGTTCAAAATAGAGGTGTAGAATTAGAAGAATATTATAGAACAAATGGCAATATCTCTATGTTTATTCTAAAATGATTGAATAAGCATGTTGGAGAACATCATTAGATGTTGTCTAGAGAGGCGTAAATCATAATTATAAACTTTTCGTCCATACAAGTTGAAAGATATAGGAGCTAGTGATATTGATAAAGAAATACTTATGAGAAAGTTGATGGTAAAACATTTAGGCATTGTTGTGACTGATTTCTTACCGCTTCTCTTAAATCAGTTTTTTAGTACAAAAATTAAAATTTATGACTAAAAAACAGCTTTAAGAAGCGGTAAGAAAGCTGCATCAAACGAAACTTTAGGCTTCCTTTGGGATAACTTCCTTCATGTTTTTAAGATAGTTTTCTAGTTCAAAAAATTATAGCTCAAATAATTTTTTTACTTAAAAACTGTTTAAAAAAAAAAAAAAACATTAAGAAAGTTGTCCCAAATGAAACCTTAATATGACACAAATTCTGTGTTTTGATTATTTTGGAGCCATTTAGTAATCTGCAACTTATGATCTAACTTGATAAGTTTACCAAATTTGTTATGTTTTTTCTATGATTTGCAAGCCATATTTATAAATTTTTTTTTTCAAATTTCAGGAATCCAACCTGCTGTAATTAGAATGAACAATATAAGTAAGAAATATAGAGTGTATTATGCAATTTACTATTTAACTTGATAATTTATGTAAAATGGATGAAGCACTTGCTAGTTTGTTCTTTTATTTATATGATTTTTATGCATGCAAAACTTTTTATAGTTTCGCAGAGGTTTGGAGATCAAATATTCCTGTCACGGTCTGGATGAACAGTAATTCAAAAAAAAAAAAAAAAAAAAGATTCGGGATGTTAATTATTGATCCAACCCGAAATATTCGGTTTCGGGTTGGGTTCGGGTCCTAATTCCTGACCCATTTGAAAAATCGGGCCTTCTTTGAGTCAACAAGCTAATCGGAAAATGACCCAAATTAGACTTGCGTCCCGTAACCCATAGTCTCGCACTGCATCATGCTTTCCTGCCTCAGCCCGTGCTCGATCGCCCCTCATCCCACTCTCGTGTTGGCAGCCTCGCACCCGCTCTCGTGTAGTCGCGCTCGCCCCCTCGCCTGCTCGAGATTAGTATTTTGTGTTTCTTTTTACCAGTTCTTTTAAATATTATTACGTATGTGAATACTTTCTATTATTATTTCTATGAAGTCTACTTTTATTTATGTGAAATGATACTATAATTTGTTACTTTTTAACTGGTCTTTGCATTATTTGTCATTATCTAGCAAATCCTTATCAGTTACGTTGACGAATGAATGTTAATTTTTTTTTTCTTGATTCTATACTTCTTATTTTTGTTACCTCAAGCACTATAGGAAAAACGTCATTTTCTAGTGATCATTTTCGACAGAAAATGAAGGAAATCCGTCAGTAATTTACATTTTTGGGGAAAATTTTTCCGACGGTAATTCACGCATCGGAAAACAAACACCGTCAAAAAAATTCCGCTGGAAATATTTCCACAAATTAAATAAATGAATAATACTTATTTCTTCTAATTATCTTTTAAAATTTACACAATTTAAATAAATCACTGCAAACATTTTAAATATTTTTGAACTATATCAAAAGATTTTATTAAAATTTCAACTACATATTTTATTAAATTTAACCTCACAGATCAATTTTTCATCAAATACATAGATACATCAAACAGTACATAAATATTTTATTATCCATATTCTTAAGAAATTTAATTTAAATCATCCAAAGTTTCCATATTCCTCCTCAAACTTAAGAGAATATTCTATAAGATGGTGGTTAGACCTGCAATTAATGCTTTATGGTGCAGAATGTTGGCTATGTAAAGAGAAGCATACTATTAAGTGTTGCAGAGACGAGGATGATCAGGTGGATGAGTGGCTTTACTCTTAGAGTTATGATACAAAATAAACATATCCATGAAAAGGTTGGAGTAGCTCTAGTGGAAGATAAGATTAGAGAGACTCAACTTAGATGTTTGGTCACATAATACAAAGGCCTTTTAATGATCCGGCTAGAAAAGTAGATGTATTAGATTTGACTTAAGGTAGAGATAAACCTAAAAAGACTTGCTTAGAAATATTAGAAATGATCTTTCTTGATTAGATTTAAATGAGAATTTAACTCTTAACAGGATGCAATGGGAAAAGGATTCATGTAGCCGACCCTATATAGTGTGATAAAGGCATGATAATGTTGTTGTTGTTGTATCCAAATTTCAATTGACAAATAATAGCATAAAAATAAAATTTACTTAGAAAATCACAAGTAATATATGAAAATGTAAAACAATAATCTTAAATTTCATAGATTCACTGAACAATCTTACATACAATATTTCATATATTCACTAAACAATCGCAGATACAATTTCATGGATCTAACAATTTAACCCCCCCCCCCCCCCCCCCCCCCCCCCCCCCCACCCCAAAAAAAAAAAAAAACTTACAATAAGAAAGGATAGAGAAATAACAAATATGCAACATTCATGAGAGAAAGGTAGTTGGATGAAATAGACACATGTTGGCAAAATAAGGGCAAGAGAAGGAGAAGAAAAGTCAGAAGCTTTCAATATTATTTTTTTAGACTGCTTTTTACCAACACCATTTCATCCTACTTCTCTGAGACTTTTCTCACCGACCGAGGCGCGTTCTCCCGTGGCGATTTGAAGGCAATTTCTAGGGTTTGCTGTGCTTCGTCCTTCTGCGGCGCTTCGGCTGGTTTTCTCCGGTGATTTCGTTTCCTTTTCTTAGATCGTAGTGTTCTGATCCTTATCTAGTCTTTAGTTTGTTCATTCCTGGCTGTTTTTGTGTGGGATGATGACGATTCCGTCATCATCACACCCTAAACCTCCACTTATGGAAGGAAAAACTAGATCCTTTAAAGAAGCTCTTGCTGGGGGTTCTAACTCTGTTCCGAAACTGAGCTTTGTTCAAGCTTCGTATAAAGGTGTTCCGGCTTTGCTTTTTGAAGATACGGTTGTTGAGCAGCTTGCTGCACCTTTTGCTTTCACTTTAGTTGGGAAATTTATTTTAAGAAGGCCTAATTTAGATATGATTCGGAAGTTCTTCGTGAATCTCAAGCTTTCTGGTTCCTTTCATGTTGGCTTACTTGATCAAAGGCATGTTGCTATTCAGCTTACTAATGATTTAGATTATAGTAGGCTTTTTTCTCGTAGATCATATTACATTCAAGCTTGCCAGATGAGGTTGTTGAAATGGACGCCGGATTTCGATGTTCGGGAGGAATCACCGATAGCTCCGGTTTGGCTATCTTTTCCTAACTTGAGACTTCATTTCTTTAATCAGCAAATTCTTTTGGTTTAGCTTCAATCTTTGGCCGTCCGTTACAAACTGACCAAGCCACAGCGTCGGTCTCTAGGCCTTCGGTGGCTAGAGTCTTAGTTGAACTTGATGTTTCTAAAAAATATCCTTCGGAGATTTGGATCGGCTCGGAGGTTAAAGGCTATTTTCAAAAAGTTGAATTGGAAAATTTACCTATCTTTTGCTCTTTTTGCCAGATGCATGGTCATGCTGTGAATGAATGTTTTAAAAAATTTCCTAACTTACGTGTTGAAAAGAAGCATTTGCCTCAATCAGATGATTTGTGTTGCACGGAGAAGGATAAGGAAAAATTGTTGGAGAGTGATGAAACCAGATCTTCACCAGTAGGTAAATTCATCGGGAATATTGCGGATGTGCCTGCTGAGGTTTTGGTTCAAAAATGCCTTGAACAGGAAGCAATTGGCAATAATTGTGAGGCTATCCATAATCTAACGGTTATGGAAAATGCTAAAGAAAATGATGTTGCTAATGTGGTTGAAAATTTGGGTAATTCTCTTCAATGTAATAATGTTTTACCTATCACTAACGATAATGGTTTTTTGGATCCTATTGTTGAGCAGGAAAATATTTCTCTATATGTGCATTTAATTGGGGAAGAAGATGATAATATTAACTTATCTTTAGAGGAAGGAGAAATTAACCCTTCTCTTTTACCTCCTAAAGTTAACTCTGCTTCTTTAAAGGTTTCGGCTTTAAATATTAATGATAAATGGAGCGACGAGGATAAGTTCATGGAAGATGATGGTTCTTCATTATTCTCGGAGGGTAAGTCCCCTTCCCATTCGAACTTTCATAGTGATGCATTTTCTGATTATGAAGATTTGGATATGAATGCTAAATGTCATGCTAGAAAGGATAATGATAATAGTTTTATTAAAGTTCAGAGTAAAAAAGGTAGGAAGTCTAAACAGGTGATATTGCAACCTCCTAGGAACACTAGGTCAAATACTGCTCATTAACATCCTTTTTTATGTTTAATACAATTATTTGGAATGTTAGGGGCATTGGTTGTCCTTCGTCTCGTATTCGTGTTAAAAACTTATGCCGTGTTCATAATATTGCTTTGCTTATTATTCTTGAGCCCCTAATTGCATCTTCTAAATTAAGTAATACTTGCCGTCTTTTGGGATTTGACCATGCTATTTCTAATATTTCCAATAAAATATGGGTTTTTTGGAAACTTCCTATTACCATTGACGTTATTGGTGATCATCCCCAAGTTCTTCATTGTAAAGTTGAGGCTTTTAATGTTCAATGTTTTGCTTCATTCATTTATGCTGCTTCTTCTCTTTATAGTAGGAAAGCTTTATGGGAATCTCTTATTGATTTTCACAGCTTTTGTAACCTCCCCTGGCTTGTGGGAGGTGATTTTAATGCCATTACTTGTAATTCGGAAAGGAGGGGTGGTTCTTATCCATCTAATCGTTCTATGGATGATTTTAACAACATGATTTTATCCTGTAATTTAATTGACATTGGTTTTGTTGGTGATAAGTTTACTTGGAATAGGGGTCACTTATGGCAAAGACTTGACCGCGTTCTTTTCAATGATGCTTGGATCAATTATTTTAACTGTACTAATATTCAACATCTTACTAGAACTTTATCGGATCACTCTCCGTTACTTATTAATTTCAACCTTAAGCATTCTAATGCCCCTTCTCAATTTAGATTTCAGAATATGTGGTTGCTTAATATTCTCTTTTAGATGTTGTCCAAACCAACTGGAATGCCCCTATTCACCCTGATAATGATGTTAAAGGTATGGTTCGGCTTTGGTTTAAGCTCAAAAGATTAAAATATGTCCTTAACTGGTGGAATCGGCATGTTTTTAGAAACATCTTTTCCAATATTATTCATGCTGAACAACTTGTTAACTCCACAGAGATCTTATATAGCAATGATCCTTCTGTGACTAATTTAGCTCTCTTAAACAAGTACAAATCTGATTTGATTAACTTTCAAAATCAGGAAGAGATTTATTGGAAGCAAAAAGCGGCTGCTAAGAATTTGGTTGAGGGAGATAGGAATACTAAATTTTTTCATGCGCTTGTCAAGAGAAAACGTGCGAAAAACATTATTAGTAAAATCCAAAAGGAGGATGGTTCTTTTACTGACAATCTTGTGGATATTAATAATTTAGCGATTGGGCATTTTTATAACCTTTTTAACAAAAATTTCACTGCTGACCTTGATAGGGATTTCTCCTTCATCCCAAGTCTTGTGTCTATTGAGGATAACCTTTTCCTTAATAGTACCCCGACTTTGGAGGAAGTTAAGAAGACTATTATGGAGATGAATTGTGATTCTGTGGCTGGTCCTGATGGTTTTACCACCTTATTTTTTCAAAAAGCTTGGGATATTATCTCTTTTGATATCTATAATGCGGTTCTTGATTTTTTCGGGGGATCTCCGTTGCCTAAATTTTTTTCTTCTACTTCCTTAGTTCTTATCCCCAAGAATAATTCTATCAAAAACTGGAATGATTTTCGTCCTATTAGCTTATGTACCTGTTTTAATAAATTGATCTCTAAAATTATCAGTAACCGTCTTTCTGTGCTTCTTCCTAAAATTATTTCCCCTCATCAGATGGGTTTTGTGAAAGGGAGAGCCATTACTGATAACATTCTTTTGGCTCAAGAAATGGTTCACGATTTGGATGTTAAAGTTAGGGGGAGCAATATGATTATCAAGTTGGATATTGCTAAAGCTTATGATAACATTGATTGGAATTTTATTTATTTAGCCCTTGAACTGTTTGGTTTTAATTCTGTTTTTATTAATATCATTAAGAACTGCATTAACAATGTTTATTTTTCAGTCATTATTAATGGTTCTAAACATGGTTTCTTCAAGTCTTCTAATGGGCTGAGGCAAGGTGATCCTATTTCTCCCGCTCTTTTTATTATTGCTGCTGATATTTTATCTAGGGGGCTGGATAACTTGTTTCAAATTCACCCTGAACTTTATTTTAAAACATTAGGTGGTTTACCTATTTCCCATTTATGTTTTGCGGATGATTTTATCATTTTTACTAATGCTACCATTAACAGAATACATCATATTTTGCTTTTCTTGAATGATTTTGAAAAAAGTTGTGGTCTTGCCTTTAGTAAAAATAAAAGCTGCTTTATTGCTTCTAAGTGGATATCTAATCAGCGTACTTTAGCCATTAATAATGCTACTGGCTTTTTGCAGTCTTCTCTTCCTTTAAAATATCTTGGTGTTCCTCTTTTTAAAGGTAGAAAATCGTCTTTTTTATTTAATGATCTTATGACTTCGGTTCAAAACAAACTTCAATCTTGGAATTCTAATTTCCTCAGTTTTGGTGGTAGACTCATTCTTATCAAAAGTGTCTTATGTGCTTTACCTGTTTATAGTTTTCAAACTATTGGCCCTACCAAAACTGTTTGTAATAAGTTACATAGGCTTATTAATAATTTTTTATGGCATGGTAATTCTTCTTCCAAGATTAACTGGTCTAAATGGGATAACTGCTGTGGTGTTAGGGGTGAGGGTGGCCTTGGATGCAAGAGTCTTTGGGATCTTGCTAAGGCCTTTACTTGTAAACTTTGGTTTAAATTTCTTTCGAAAGATAATCTCTGGTCTCATTTTATGGTTGCTAAATACGGCAATGGAAAGCATCACTCTAATAGTTGTATCAAACATGGCATCTCTAGAGTTTGGAGGAGGATGTGTAAGGTTAAATGGGATTTGGACCCTCTCTTTTCCTGGGGGCTTGGGGTTGGTGATTTATTTTTTTGGCAAGATAAATGGCTTGGTAATGAATCGATTGATAATATTCTTAATACTTCCTCTATTTCCACGCTTAAAGTTAATTCTTTTTTCAATAACAATTGTTGGGATATTATTAAGATTTTGAGTGAGGTTCCGGATTGCATTGGGGAGCGGATTATTAAGGTGCCTATTAATAATCACTCCAAGGATATTCTGATATTTAATACTTCCAGAGATGGTAAATTCTCTCTTAAAGGTGCTTGGAATGCTTTTAGGATTAAAGGTGATTATCATAGTATTTTTAATAAAATTTGGCATAAGAATATCCCTATCACTATTTCGATTTTTGTTTGGAGAGCTTTACATAAATTTCTTCCTACGGATGATAACATGATTTATAAGGGGCTTAGTCTTGCTTCTAAATGTCAATGTTGTATGCACACTGAGAACATTCATCATATTCTTATTTCGGGTCCTGTTGCTGTGAGGACTTGGGTTTATTTTGATGATCTTTTCAAACTTAATTGCTTTAATTATCATCTTCCTCTTAAAGTTTTCATGAATTGTTGGTTGGTTAACATTAAAGGTCATATTCGTAATGTTATCCCTTGTCTGATCTTATGGTTCCTTTGGTTGGAGAGAAACAACTCCATCTTTAACGGTGTGAAAATGGATCACTTGAATGTCATTCAGAAAGTCAAGGATAAGGTGGCGGCTCTTTGGGCTGTTAAATTGATTTCTATTAAGGATTTTATAAACTATTCTTATGTTCTTGAGAATTTAGGTTTTTCCATTGATCCTTCGATTCCTCCTTTGCGTTCTTTTAAATGGATCAAACCTCCTCACAACTTTTACAAGTTAAATATTGATGTTAATTCTATGGGTATTGTTACTGGCTTTGGTGGGGTTATCAGAGACAGCAATGGCTGTTTAATTGCTGCCTGTGCGGGGTCTTTTAATAATGGTGATTATCAGCAAGCTATTTATAGGGCTATTCTTTATGGTTGTCATATGTGCAATAATATCAATATTGTTAACTTGTTAATTGAGGTCCCTGATTTTATTAATCTATCTATGTTTTCTGAGGAGGAGGAAGTTTGTTGCAATTCTAGCTGCTTCTACCTTATTCGTGAGATCAAAAATTGCCTATTGGGTTTAAATTATTCTTTTCTGCATATGGTGAATGGGAGTAATGCTTGTGATAATTGGTTGGCCCATTTAGGCTGTGAGCTTCCTGAGATTACTGATTTTGTTTGGGCTAATTGTCCTAAACAGCTTAAAGGTTATCTGATTCTTGAAGAGAGGGAGGTTCCCTATGTTCTTCATTGATTATTTCCGGTGTTGTGTTAGCCCCTATCTTGGTGATTTTGCTGGTTGTGTGGTTGTTGTTTCTCCTTTTTGGCATTTCTGGATTTCTGGAGGTATTGTGCTCTTTCTTTTGTGCTGTGTGGGTGATGAGGTGGCCTGGTTGGTGGTTTTGCTGCTGGCTGTGCAGCATGTGGCGTTGTTGACGGTTGTTCCTTCTTTTCATGTTTGTTGGTTTATCTGGGACTGCATTTTGGTCCTCCCTAGCTGCAGGTGTTGTTGGAGTGATTATTTTACTCCCTCTTTTGCCTAAAATTTGTTTTCTCTGGTTTCTGGTGGCTTTTGGTTTCGTGGTTGTTTTTTCTCCTTTCTGGCAATACTGTTTCTTCTTTTCTGGAGGTTCTGTGATCATTCTGTTGTGCTTCGAGGGTGGTGTGGTGGCCTGGTTGGTGGTTGTGCTGCTGGATGTGCTGCAGGTGGTGTTCTTGCCGGTTGGTCTTTCTTTTCTTGTTTGTTGGTTTATCTGGGGCTGCATTTGGTCCCTCCTTGCAGCAGGTGGTGTTGGTGTTTTTTTTCTTTTACTTCCTTTTTTGCCTACAATTTTCGGTTTGTGGGTTTCTTCTTTGGGTAACAGGTATCATTCTGATTATGTGGACTTTGTGTTCATTTCCCTGTGGATCCTTATTAACCTGGGAGCATTTTATTGGTCTGCTCTCTATATTTTGCTTCTTTTGTTTATTAATTTTCTGCTTTAGTATCCTTGCAGGCCTGTTTTTTCAGGTTTTTGGAGCTTCGCGCTCGTTTTGGGAAGGATACGTGTGTTGCTCGAAGGGCTTTGCTGATTGTGAATTTATCTCCCTATATTTTGTTTTCTTAGAATGTTATTAGAGTTTTATGTAATTTTGATTAGTAGGGAACTCCGGCTCTCAGGTTTATTTTTGATTTTGTTTGTAGCTCCTTGGAGCAGTAGCGAGCTAGAGTTCTCTTTTAGGACTTGTAATTTTTTTCCTATATTAACGCGTAAGCCCGTCGGTGGGTTTTAACCAAAAAAAAAAAAAAAAAAAAAAGAGAAGGAGAAGAAAGGATGTCTCTTAAAAAAGAATCATAACGGCTCGGGCGAAATTTGAAATGAGAGAATAGGGACCTCCAAGTTAAGAGACTATAACTTTGTTTGGGACAACTTTATTTATTATTTTGTAAAATTGTGGTAGAAAAAAATAACTCTTTAAAGCTATTGTAGAAAGCTACTTTCTAGTACAAAAATATTTTAAAAGAAACGAAAAAGCAGTGGTAAAATAGAAATCGTTGTTGCGATCTGAAAAACAAATAGTAATAAAATTGTCCCAAACGAAGTCTATATCTCACGATTCAAAAAAAATCTAAATTGAAAAAAGTATTGCTTGAATCTAATTAAAAATCTACTTGAAACTCCGAGATTTTACTCCCGAAATTTTGTTGGAAATTTCAATGAATTTTGTCAGAAAGTTTGTTGGAGATTTTCCTCTCGGACTTCCTTGTAGTGGTACATAGTTTGAGTCGAGCCAAAATTATCGATTTTGAGACATTTTTTGTGAGTTGATTAGATCCAAGTCCCTAAATTAAAAAATATTTTCATTTTAAACTTTAATACCAGATTATGTTTGTCTTGTTCGAAGAAGAATGGTCTTTTATTATTATTATTATTATTTTAATCGTTTGTGTATTATATCTATCACTTTATAAATCAACAAATAAATTTTTATACGTTTGTTTTACTAAGTTTTCATATGGTATTTTTTTTTTATTATATATGTTGCTTGAAATATGTTTATCATGCTCTCACATTGAATATTTAAATATGAACAGTTTAATAAATCAATTTATATACTTATAAATTCATAGATAAAGCTCATTAAAAAATGATTTTTGTTAATTATTAAGTTTTTAAAATGTGATGATTGTTGATCTTGCATGAAGACACAATAATTAAATAACAAAAAAAGTGTGCGCATTTTAACATATGTGTGAGCCTTGAATAACTTTGAAATGACATTCACAAAGTTCCTATGCATGTCATAGGAAAATAATTGGATACTATTATTTAGAAATTATTTATAAAGCAGCATTTTAAATTATGATATCCATCTTAAGCATTTATGTTGATAATAATATTTTAAGTAATTGCAAGATATTGGAGGTAACTAAATAAAGTCATGTTCGAGCACAAACGTTAAGGTAATTTAATTTTTTATCAATATATTCTACACACTATAAAGTTCTAACTTTTTTTTTATTTTGATTGTTGTATTTGCATCTTTTATTTTCATAGTAAATTTGTGAACTTAGTTCTTCGACTTGTAGCTATCATGTGTTGTATATAATTATTTTAATAGTGGTGTTATATTACCATGTTTATGTTTATCCAAATAAATGGTTTAATGTTTTGCAATCAAGTTCTTTTTTTTTTTATATAGGAGAAATTATACTCATATAACCACAATGTCATCATCATCACTACAAGCCTCAGTCCCAGCTATTTGGGGTCAAACAACCACAATTCGAAATTCATATAAAAGAGCGTAGCAAATGTTCACAGTTTCAATACTCAAAACCAACAATGTTTCCAACACATCAAGGGTTTTTTATAAATAACTAAAACAAAACAGAACTCTAAAACACATGTCATTCAAATAATAAAAGGGAAAACAGTGCGGTTACCCTGAACCCAAATCAGCGACACGACACCTGAGAGTATCCTTAAAACCCTAGCTTGGTGCGTCTCCAGTGCGTGAGCTTAGCATTGTACCTAATGGTGTTGTTGGTTCTCATGTGAATCCAATTGGGAATGGGCCTGTTCTGCCTCATCTTATTTGCCAGCTTCTTCTTGATCCGAAAAGTCTTGAACGAAGGCATCTTTGCTGCCGCTCCAGAGCAAGACGGTCGATGTTGAAGAAACCCTAGCGCAAGGGAACTTATTATGTTTTGCAATCAAGTTTGATCATTTTTTCATAACATTTTTCTTTAAAGGATGCAATGTAAATGAAGATTTTGAACTAATTAAGCCAGTAACAATTCTTCTCTTTTTTATTGTTATACTTCTTATAAATTAAGTACCAAAATACAAATTTAATATATATGTTATTTAATCATAGGACCTTGACAACAACTTCCAAGATCTTTATCAACTAAATGAACTGACATACATTAACTCTTCTTCATGAGTCAAAGATTTACATTAATCTAAGGTGAGTATATTACTTAATACATATTGTATTGCAAATTTTATTGTATTATTTTTATTTTTCTAACTTACTACTTTTAGTTACTTATTGCCTTTATTAATCAATACAGATTAATTTCAAAGAGACTTCTTTACTTTGATTTACCGGTCTTAAGAAAAGTTTGTTATCGTTGTTTGGTTGTATATTTCGTTCTTTTTGGTACAAATTGTTGACATTATTTCAATATTTGGGAATGCCGATAGGCTTTGAAGAAAAAAAAAAAAAAGTTTATCATCTTCTCACATCGAATTAAATATGAATTGTTTAATAAATCGGTTTACATACTTATAAAGTCATAGAGATAGCTCGTGAAAAAATGATTTTTGTTAATTATTAAGTTTTTAAAATGTGATGATTGTTGAACTTGTGTGAAGGCACAATAACTCTCTTTTTCTTCTAAGCTTCTATACATGCAATCACTCACGATGTCATGTCCTCTTTTCAATAACAACAAAGAAGGAAGTGCATATTTTAACATATGTGTGAGCCTTGAACAACTTTTAAATGACATTCACATAGTTCTTATCATGTCATAAGAAAATAATTGGATATTTGAGGTAACTAAATTAAGTCATGTTCGAATATAAGCTTCAAGGTAATTTAATTTGTTTTCAATATATTTTACACACTACATATAAGGTTCTAACTTTTAAATTTAATTGCTACATTTGCATCTTTTATGTTCATAATAAATTTATGAACTTAGTTCTTCAACTTGTAGCTAGCATGTGTTGTATTTAATTATTTTAATAGTGGTATTATGCTACCATGTTTATTTTTATCCAAATAAATGGATTGAAGCTTTGCAATCAAGTTCGATCATATTTTTCATAATATTTTTCTTCAAAGGCGGAAAAGATAAATAAAGTTTTTTGCACTAAGCCACTAATCATTCTTCTCTTATTGTTATTATTATTATTAATTTTCTTATAAATTGAGTACCAAATTAAAATTCTAATGTATGTGTGATTTAATCATAGGACTTTGATAGTAACTTCGAAGAAGATCTTTATCAACTAAATTAACTGACACACATGACCTCTTCTTCATTAATCAAATATTTAATTACATAAATACAAGGTGAGTATATTTATTTGTACATATTGAACTGAAAATTTTATTGTATTATTTTCTTAAGCTCCCAATCCAGTCCTCCAAGGTAACTATAGCTCGACGGTGTTGGCTCCTCTGATTGTGTAAATAATGGTAGTCAGTCAAACTCTGGTTGAGGCCATCAGAATATACAAACTCCCCTCTCTTAGGCTGGCCACCTGGCTAACGTCTGAACAAATCACAATCCTGGGGAATACTCTTCTCGTAGGGGATGCTTGAGATAGGCAAACCTGAAACAATATGAAAATCCCAAAGTGTGAGGGTCATCTCATTTGGCCCAATCCATCAGGTGTTGTCGTGTTGGTAATACTGTCCTAATGATCCACTAATCCCTAAAGCCAGGAGTAAGAAAGCTGACTATAATCGAATAGTGAAATGTAAATGGCTTTATAGACTCCTGTCTGTCTAAGAACCCTCTAGTGTGATCTAAGAATATGACGGGCCCAACACACATAGCCCCGCAACATCCGAAGAGGACTGCCAAGCACTGACTCGTAACGTTACTCCTCGACCTCGAGCCGTGAAAGGTTGTAGCTCAAAAGTCTGATAGTACCAATGAGCTCTGCAAGATCTGCAACACATCCTGGACACCATAAGTCAATCCAGTAATTGAAATTTTTATTGTATTTCTTTGTACATATTGAATTAAAAAATTTTATTGTATTATTTTTTTTCTTAAATTACTACTTTTAGCTACTTATTTCTTTTATTAGTCTACACGCATTAATTTCAAAGAGACTCCTTTACTTTAATTGTTGCATGTCCAAACAATTCATATATTTTTGATCAAATGAAATTAGTTCACATATCAAAACAAAGCTATAGTTAATTTACTAAATCAAAGAAGCATAAAATATTCCAAGCTACTGATTAAAATATCATATAGAACTCGCGTAGTAGTTCAGTAATGTTTAGTAAACTAATAACGAATATTGATAATGAAAAATGGCTACCAACCAGTTAAAGTGCAACTAAAGCAAATGAAAGGGAAGATTGAATAGTATCTCCAGCTCTTTCTTGCTTCAGCCAGTCTCCCTGAATTCAGCAAAGGGACCTGTCCCGACGTCCACACCGTCCGTCTCCGCCGTGCCCGTCGACTGGTCTTTCTCTGTCTCTTGCGATTTCTTCTTTTGAACCCGCCGAGCCACCAAGCCGCACGGACCTGGCCACATGAAACCCCATCCGGCTCACACGAACGGCAAATTATTACATCCGGTCACCGGACCGTCCGGACAACAATCCAGACGCGCCACATCACTCAGATACACGGAACCTTCGTCTATCCAAACTCCTCAAAAGGAACAACCGGAGCCCACCGAGCTTGACCGCCGACCACACCTTCTGTTCGTTTCGTTTCTTAACCTGATCGCTGCACTCGAGGTCTGCTTCAACCCGCGTCCTGCAATTCTTCTGTCCGCCTACATACACCCGAACGGGTTAAGGGCATCTCAAACCGAACTCCAAACGTTGAATAGAGCAGAATGGTAAAACTCCCGCTATTTGCTTGTGGGTGAACAGTGGAACGCCAATATTGACGTTGCATTATTCATCTCCGCTATTTTCTGTCTCTATCAAACTTGCCGAAGAAACGCAAGAAAAGAAGAAAGAACGTTAGCTTCGCAAAATTGGAATTCGGTTCGATGAATCACGGCTTCTTTTTTTTTTTTGTTTCACGCATTTTGAAGTGAAAAACGAAATTTTTGGCTGGAGATGGTCCAAGTCAATGGCCGACTTCTCTGCATCTGCCAAACAGAGAACGCTTTCCTCTCTATAGCCGAACAGAATATAGTTTCCTACTTCTTGATTTGAAACTGTAAGCAGAGAATAATATTAAAAGAAAATTATATATAAGTAGATGCTCTAAATCGTCTCAATAAAAAAAAAAAAAATCAGCAATTAATTGGCAACAATTGGCATCAGCAACTAATAATCAGTAATCGATAATCAGTAATCATCAATTGAAGCTTCAGAACATGATTTTCAGGATCCGACAATGTTTCGAAGTCCTCGGCTGTCGATTATCTTTCCAGTTGAGCTGACTAAAAGGGCATAGTGCCCTCCCATACCTCCCATCACGGTGAAGGGATACCAAAATTTCTCCAAAAAACCGTTGGACTTGTACATTTGAGAGCTTTAAATGAAAATTTAATTAACCTAAAATTAGGGGTGTCAATTTCGTGTCACGGGACGGGTTCAGGTCGAACTCGGAACTAACCCGGTTCAAACAGGTCGACCCTAACCCGACCCGTGTAGACAAACGGGTCGGAAATCCGAACCCGGACCCGACCTGGCGGGTTTGCCGGGTTAACCCGACCCGACCCGATTTTGTGTTCTGCTAGCGCCGGAACATCGGAACGGCGGCGGGCGAGGGGGCAGACGGGACACGCGAGGGCGGGGGCAGCATGGTGGGGCAGGGGGAAGGGACAGGGGCAGCGGGCACGAGGCAGCAGCGCGGAGGGCGGGCAGTGGGCGCGGGCGCACGGGGCAGCGGGCACGGGGCAGCAGCACAGGGCACGGGCAACGCGGGCAGGGGCAGCGAGGGGGAGCAGCAGGCAGCGTGGGCGGGGGCAGCGGGAATCCAAATTTTTTAAATTAAACGAGTTTTCGGGTTAACACGAACCTGACCCGTTTTTTCAAACGGTCGAATACGGGAACCCGAACTTGACCCGTTTTGAAACGGGTAGGGTCCAACCCAGATTTTTCGGGTCAGGTCCGGGTCAGATTTTCATGTCGTGTCAAATATTGACACCCCTACCTAAAATTATCTAATTAATTTGGAACCCATTTTAATTTCAAATTAACTTAAATTAAAATAGTTAATTGAAACAGAATTAAACTGGAAAGCAGAAATTCATTTTTTGTTTTAACTAAAAAAAAAAACATGATAATTAAATCAATTTTAACTAATTGATAAAATCCTTAATTAAATGAATTAATTGAATTCAATGTTAAGAACCAGAGGCTTAGTTGATTATCGCACTAAGCTATATAACTAATCAACTAGCTTAAACATATCAAATAATTTGCCTAATTAACTGAAATTAGGAATTAATAGCTTAATCAAGTAAATTAACCCAATAACTTTAAATCAATGTAAAATCCAATTAAAACCAGAAACTTTAAATCTAATTAAAAATGAAACTGTACTCCAACAAGTTCCCTAATTAATGAAATATTTAATTAAAATTTAAAACTATATACTAATCGATTATTGAACTGAATCAAAATCTAATTAAACACTTGATTTAAAACTTAATTAAAATTAACTTAAAGTTAAACTTTAATATAAAAGAAAAATTCTGTTAATTGAGTAAATAAATCCTTTAATAAAAAAATCAATTATATTTAATGATTAAATAATGTCAAAATATATTTAAAATTTAAACTAATAAAATTGAACAAATTAAAATTTTAATTCAACTTTAAATTAACTAATATAATTAATAATCAAATCAAAATTAATACAATTAATTTCAAAATACAATTAGTAAAGTTGAACAATTAATTTTAATTTGAAATTTAATTTCAATTAAAAATTCACTTAATTAACTAACATAATTAATTAATTAAATCAAAATAAAATAAAAATATGAAAATAAAAAATGCTTCCACTAATCTAGTTTATGTACAAACTCTCCAAAAGCTCTCCAAACAACAAAACTCTCATTCAAGCAAACTCAAATTAAACCCTCAGATTCTCAAGGAAAGCTCATGCATCTATATAAGTGATACGGCCTCACAAAATTAGCTTGATCAGGCACGAATCTCGAGGCAAAAGCTAGTTGAAAACTTTAAAAATTAATTTTGGGAGCTCCCGAACTCCGATTTCAGCGAGCTTACAGTCAAACTGAGCGACTTTAAAATACAAACCCAACGACACCAAATTCAACTCAATCCAAGTCCAAATGAGTCCGAATAAAGGACCCAAAGCGCTGTTGGAAGGTTCAAACTGCAATTTGAGTTACCAAACGGTCTCCGATTTTAACGAGCTTATAATCGAATCGAGCGGCTCGACAAGACAAATCCAACGAGCCCAAAATCTCCGAATTCCGACATCATTAAGGCTTTCAAATATCCAACGAACGATGCACAATCGAAGGGTTCAATATCGGCCGTCCATTCAAACCACTCCCTATTCGCCCATGATCTCACAATTATTTACGATCCACGCCACTCCAGAAAAACTATAAAGAGAGCCTTCATTCTTCACAAAGTGGGACTCAAGTGAAAAGAGAGAAGAAGAAGAGAAGAAGGAGGAGAAGGAAGAAGCTCCTCCTCGACCACCGCCAGAGCTCTTCCCGCCGCCTGAAGACGTTGGAACTCTGCCGGATTTTCGGGAAACGACGGGATTCTGCAAAACTTTGTAAATTTTCTTCAAGTTGAAATCTGATCATCGCGATTTGTGAGACGAATCAATTTATTGTAAATTACAAAAATACTAGTGGAATTTTACAACTAGGTGAGGCCCCGTGGTTTTTTTCCTTTTGGGTTTTCCACGTATAAATCCCGATGTTCTTTCATTTTCCTGTTTGTGTGTTAAATATACGTGCAATGCTCGGACGCGAATTTATAAACTTTACCGCCGCGTATTTTCTAGCACGCAACAATAAGAGCTCTCTAATTATATGCTGGCTATGAACACCTGCAAGCAAATAGTCAAAAGTCAGTACACCAATAAATGAAATTAAATTAATGCTAGAAAAAATAAATCTAACTACTGCAGATAGTGCAAGGTACTGGAAAGCTAGTAAAATAACAATGCTGAAAAAAAAATAAGCAGAGCCACAAACTATTGTAGTAAGAAAAGACTACGAGTACAAAAGAAGACGCTAACACTGGTGTCGAAGGAGTAAAGTGTCTAAAGATATGCCCATGCTAATCTAAATCTTATAGTTTACTTATAACAAGAGTAGTAAATCATATCGACAATTCTTTCACTAACCAAAGTGAACCAATAAATGCCTAAAATTCAACTGGTTACTTTCAATGAAAGTCATAAGTCCAGTCTTTAGGGGTAATAGATAGGAAGCAACCTAACTCTAGACCCTTTAACTGGGCATCTTGGCCTGTAGGACTAAGTTATAAGACCAACTATTTTGGCTACTTCAAAGTGAAGTAGTAAGACCCGCGTATTAGATAACTTCAAAATGTACGACCCTAAACCTAATACTCAAACCACTAGGGTAGCCTTATTTATAAGAACTGGATTGTAAGATCCGCCACCCCGTCACTTCTAAAAGAAGTCGTAAGTCTAATCCTTGAGAAAAATATTTAGGTAATAACATAATCCTAGACCCTTCACCCGGGCATCCTTGTCTATAAGGGCTAAGTTGTAAGACCAACCATATATACCACTTAGCTTATAGGGTTAGGTCGTAAGACCCATCATTAGGCAACTTATAAGAAAGCCATAAGACCTATCAAAATAAAAATCTTTGGGCCACCTCTAATAGAGGTCATAAGACCCATAAGGCTACTTTCAAATGAAAGTCATAAGCCCCTACCCAAATCTAATTATACGGGCCACTCTTAAATAGAGCCATATATAAGTCCCAACCCAAATTAAATTAAATTATAATCCACACATCTTCACTTCAGTTTACTCGGGATCCCTATGAGGAGGCAACACATGGCTGCTAATCAAATTCCCTGGACATTACAATCAATTATTGTTAGTGTTGATAGACTGAACCCACGGTATACTCGGGTCGACGGAACCATGGAATCTTGATCGGGTGTACCTCCATCCCGCAAAACTAAAACTAAATACTGTTACACATTTCCAAACTCCTTACACAAAGCTAAATGTATTTCATCATTTATCGAGAGTACTCTTCTAATGTGTTAGGAGGGGTAATTAACTATGAGGGCTTGCGCTCATAGAAAATAGAACCCAGATCTAAATAAACCCTGATATTATTCTAAAAAAAAAAAAATTGATTAAATATTACACTCAATCAACCTCCGGAAAAATAAAAAGGGAACTGTAAATTCATGAGAGCGAGGTTCATGTTTGTAATAGAAGATTTTTTCGGAGTGAACAATTTTTCATTTATCGGTTCTCATTAAATGCAGCTCCTTTTTTGCATTGTTAATATTCTAACTTTTGAATTGCATCCATCAACATATATTTTTATTTTAGTTCTTTTTCTTTTATTGACTAATACTAAATTTCATAAAAGATTATTGTTATTAAAAAAAAATTGTTGTTAGTTATGATCATGGGTGAAACTAAGAAGAGCTCATTGTTAGAAAAATAAATATTTTAATTGTTTTACCTATATTCAATAAGTGCAGTTGCCCAACTTCTAAGAAAAAAATTCCCTTTCTATCTCATATATAAGATTATGCATTTCACAATTATATTTTGTCCAACCTCAAAAGAGATACTAGTTTCGCCCCTGGCTATGATAACATGCAAAGATATTCTTATCGTAAGATGCTATATGGATTGTTCTTCATTCATTTATTATTTTAATCTATAACTTTATGAATAAACAAATTTTCTTTATAAGTATGTGATAATAAGATTTCATTTGGTATATTGTGTTGGTATCTTGCTTTTATTATGTTGTTTTAAATATGTTTATCATCCTCTCATATTGAATTAAATATGAATTGTTTAATAAATTGATTTATATACTCATAAAATAAAAAAGAAAGCTCATGAAAAAATGGTTTTGCTAATTATTAAGTTTTTAAAATGTGATGATTTTTTATCATGTATGAAGGCCAAGTAACTCACCTTTTTCTTCTAAGCTTCTGTACATACAATCACTCACTAAGTTATGTCCTCTTTTTAAATAACAAAAAAGGTGTGTATATTTTAACATATGTGTGACCATTGAATAACTTTTAAATGTCATTCACACAGTTCTTATGCATGTCATAGGAAAATAATTGGATACTATTTTTGAAAATTATCTATAAAGCAGCATTTTAAATCATAATATCTACCTTAAGCATTTATGTTGATAATAATATTCTAAGTAATTGCAAGATATTGGAGGTAATTAAATAAAGTCATGTTCGAGCACAAGCATTAAGGTAATTTAATTTGTTATCAATATATTCTACGCACTATAAAGTTCTAACTTTTTTTTATTTTAATTGTTGCATTTGCATCTTTTATTTTCATAGTAAATTTATGAATTTAGTTCTTCAACTTGTAGCTAGCATGTGTTGTACATAATTATTTTAGTAGTGCTATTATATTAAATTTGATCATTTTTTTCATAACATTTTCTTTAAAGGAGGACAAGATAAATAATGTTTTTAAACTAATTAAGCCAGTAATCATTCTTCTCTTTTTATTCTTATATTTCTTAAAAATTGGGCACCAAAATATAAATTTAATATATGTGTTATTTAATCATTGGATATTGACAACAACTTCCAAGATCTTTATCAGCTAAATTAACCGACATACATTAACTCTTCTTCATTAGTTAAAATTTTACATTAATCTAAGGTGAGTGTATTACTTTATGCATATTGTATTGCAAATTTTTTGTATTATTTTTATTTTTATAACTTACCACTTTTAGTTACTTATTTCCTTTATTAGTCAATACACATTAATTTCAAAAAGACTTCTTTACTTTGATTGTTGCATATCCAGACAATACATATACACTACAAAAAAAATTAACTTTTAATGACACATATATTAAGACATTTTTTCTTAAATGCCTTTAAAAGTATTTATTAGGGCATATTCTAATTGGTGCATATTTATTTGGGCATGTATTAATTTGGCACAATGAGAGTTATTTGGCGGTAAAACAGAGAGATCATGCAAATAGTGCTGCTTCTTGTTCTTTTGTCTAGGTTAAATTTATTCGCCTCTTTTTATCCGTTGTGGGTTCTCTTCATCCGACGTGTGTTCTCTCCATCTGCCCTTCCTAGTTCTCGCTGATCGCTGCCTAGTTCTTGTTGATCGCTGCCAGTACATCGACAATCGCGACTGTTGTACGTAAATCTTCTCGTGGCTTTCAATCGCTAGCCTTAATCATTCTTTGAAATTTGAATGCCTAGTGTCTAGGGTTAAATAAAAATTTCTTCATTCTTCTTTTCATTTTCTAGTTTTTGAACAATCAATGTATAGAACATCGTTGTTGTCGTTGATCTTGAAGTTCTTTAGGACATTGTTCTGGTTTTAATCTGTTTGCATTTTCTTGTTTGATTTGTTTCTTCCTTTGTTTATATAGGAAAGATTCACTGCTACAAACTGAGTTTATTGTTTGTTTTAGTTGACTTGATTACATTGTGTTTTTTTTTCCTGATGTTTTGATATTAACATGTCTATGCATTGAAAATACATTCAGGACCAAATATGAATTTCTTAAGGAATTATGAACCAAAAATACCTTCATAACCAAAATTTGTTCCAGTGGCATTGCCCCTAGAAATCCCAGCAAGAGCGCTGCCCCTTGACCCCGCGACCTGACCGGACAGGTCAAACCCAGCTAGGGGGTGCTGCCCCCTTGGACCCCCGGCCATATAATAGTTTAGAAGACCAATTTTGAGAATTTGAACTCGACTAAAACTTGATATTTAAATAAAATGCCTTCATTTTGTGCTAATATATAAAGTAATTGGGAAGGATATCTCTCGTAAACTTGATATAGAAGAAGAACTAACACTGTTAGAACTCTTTTAGCTTTAAGAAATTGTTAGTGAACTACAAATGAGAACTATTCTCAACCAATTCATTTATCCTAAGATAGCAATTGAATAAGCTTTACTTTTGACAACATAAGGTAAGGAGACAATTCTCAAGTATTAGAATAAGATTGCAATAAAATATTTACATAGGTGTTGAGTTGCCTCACAAGGCTTGAAAGGTTGTTGTGTTTGAAGTAATTGGGAAGGACATCTCTCGCAAACTCTGGAGGTCTCCACACCACAAAGTTGTTAGCTTCTTCTTCCTAAGGCACCATGAGTTCGATGGATGGATCATTAAAAAAAAACAAATTTTAAAGACATATATATTAAGGCACTTTTATTTAACTGTCTTAACAAATATTTATTAAGGCATTTTTTCTTTTCGTGCTAATTAGGAGAGGTATTTGGAGCGAGCGCGAAATTAAGATGTAGGCATATTTTCTTTTCGCCCTAATTAACAGAGGGATTGCAAACAAAGTGAGGTCATGCGATAGTTATCAAACCCGCTTCTTCTTGTTTCATCTTGTTCATTCACCTCCTTCGTCATCTTGTTCATTCACCTCCTTCATCATCTCTTTCGTTTGCCTCCTTTGTCATCTTGTTTGTTTCTCTTGTTTATTTCTGCCGCTAAATTCACAATCGCAACTGTCGCATCAGGTAAAATGTTTTTAATCACTGGCCTTAATCGTTCGAATCTTGAATGCCGATGTCTAGGGTTCCATAAAATTTTATTCTTTCTTCTTTTGATTTGTAGGGTTCTTGAGGTTCTCGAAATTTTTGAAGGATCGACGAATGCCTACGTACATTGTTAAAAGGAAAATACTCTGCTGATCTTAAAGTTCATTCAGACATTGGTCTAATTTTAGCTCTCTTCATTTTTCTTGTTTGATTCATTGCATTACTTTTTTTTTTCTTATGATGTTTTGATATTAACAAGTGTATGCATTTAAAAAAACATTCACAACAAAATGTGAATTTAGTCCTTGCTTTGTCATGCTCAGTGTTAATATTGAACCAACAATACCCTTACAATCAAAATTTGTTATGTAACAACTAATGTTTGGCTCCCCCCGCCAGGGCTTTGCTCAGAATCTTCATCACGGATGAAGATTTATGCTCTAGATTCACACTTCTTATAAGTTATATATCTAAATAGACTTGTGAATTTCATATTTTCTTAAAAGATGTTATCATACATAAATATATTGTATGTTTATGCAGTCTAATTTTCTTAAGAAAGTTCTTTTTATGATTTTATTAGTCAAGAAATAAAAAAATCATTATATGTTGTATTGTTAGAAGTAGAGAAAATTTTGATAGATTTTTTTTTATATATATATATATAAAATTTTGATAGATACTTCATTAGCAATTATGTTTTATTATGTTCAATTGGTTTATCTACTTTGGTATGAATGGTTTGCTAAATTCTAAAAATAGTGATAAATTGAGATTTTATATAATGTTTAGGTTCGAAACTTACCCTCATGCTCAAATTTAGTTTCATATTATCTTTTGCTCAACTTTATGTTTTTATTTATAAATATGTCCTAGTATAAACTCTGATATAGAATCATATTGTAATTATAACTTTTTCGCATATAATATATCATTTAAAGGATATTTATGAACTTTTTTTTCAAGACTTAAAGATCTTTCATACTAGATACTTGTATTAATATGTGATTGATATGCCTTATATGAGATTCAACTTTTTTATTTCTTAGGAATGTTAAGCTCTAATGTAGTTCTAAAATTAGAATTATGACATTTCTTAAATTTTTAAGCTCTGTATAAACTCCTTATTTATTGTGTTTTGTGAATTTTATTTTAATTCATGCTTGATTTTTTTGCTTAAAATCATTTAAGAAATATATATTGATTTCATAATTACCAGTGGACTGCAAAACTAGGATACAATGGTCATTTCAGATGAGTTTTGCACTCTCATATTCATAGCAGGTTATTTCAGAAATTAATAACAGTGGGTACTTTTTATATTCAGGTGAAGATTGGAACCTCTATGAGTACTGTACGGGTAGTTGGTTCAGGATATGTTTTATGTACAGTTTAAAAGCATTTATTTTAATTACGATCTTAAATGACTTTATTCTTGTGCGTACTTTTCCATGATGCAGAAACTTGATTAATTTAACAATTGAGGAATATGTGCACAATACACCAGAGATACAAGATCCTGAGATAACTATTGGTTCAAAAATGGCTACTATATATCTTCTCAATGCCGATAATGGAGAGGAAGCGCCTAAAGACCAAACACTCTCTAATCGTCCTGGCATTTCTTCTCCTAAGTTTGGGAATAAACTAGTTTCATCTAAGCTGGAGATGGGCAAAAGAGCAAGCAATTACATTATCATGGTTATTATAGGAAAACCCAAGTGGAATATGATGGAATCTCGTATAAGTGCCACATATATTAACAATGAGATACCCAACAAGGCTGTTGATGACCTTCATTTGATATACCCATCTCAAAAGGATATTCCAGTGTACTTCCTGCGCATGGTGAATAATGCACTAATTGCAGGTTCTGGAGTTCCAATGCTACCTTCAGCATTCAATTTCCATAACAATTTTGCTACAGATGCACAAAATATTTACAAAAAACAATTTGGCGTTCCTCAAATTGTATATAAAACTGCAGGCAGTGACCAGAATCTACGAGGGCTGGAAAACCTTCATTGTTATGCTTCTGGTGATTCATTTAAAGATGCGAATGAATGTTCATATGGAAACTGTGTTACGTCTAAACCTTTTGAAAGTGAAGTATTTAATGAAGTTGCATTCTTGCAACGCCAACTGAATCATTTTGCAAATGGCCTATTTGGAAATGATTTGGGTACACCAGAGAATTCTTTCATGATTGCAAGCAAGGGTCGCATGGAGAATTCTGCCCATCAGAACACAAAAGAGAAGCAGGCCATGGTTAGAAATATGTAAGAGTAAGAATATAAAAATTATTTGTAAAAAAAAAAGGTTAATTATACAATTGGGTTGATTTTCATATTTATAAAACTAGCATACAAATAAAACTATTAGCTCTATGTACATATATAATTTTCAATAAATTAAGTTGCAGGTTTAGTACTCTTGAGTCTTATATTTTCCGGTCATTTGTATTTCTAGAGCAAGTTTATTTTAGTTGAGTATCTTATTGCGCTGTGATTAATCCCCAATGAAATCCCACCTACTTCTATTGTGTTACCGGGCTGTCGTGATTAAATTTAATCGTGAGACAAGATTAGGATTCAGTTTGGTCAGTTCTGAAAGTTTATAACCTACACCTTCTGATTATTTTCTCAGGAGTCTTAAATTTTAGAAGGTCAATCTTAATTGCTTGAAAGCGTAACAATATAATTGCAGAGTTTTTCTCTTAGATTTCTAAGTACATACACTTAACGAGTTTATATGTTATGTCATGCAGAATCAGGAACAAAATCAGTAAGGAAGATTAACTTCTCATGGAAAAATAAAAATGATGAAGAATCAATTTTTACTGGTACTATAGTTTGATATGATCAATCTTTTAAATTTTTTCCATGTATTATATATATAGGATTTTGTTCTTTTTAATTTGAGAATTTGTTCTGTTGTGGAGGTTGCAGAGTTGCAGTCATGAGTAAGCTCAGTAAAGTAGAGGACTTTAACTTCCTCAAGACAAAGGTATATCTTCTTCTAGGCTGAGTTTTCTAATTATAAACCCATTTTTTTACATTTTTTATTCACATATTACTTTTCTATGTTTGAAGAATTGAGTCTGGTTCAGCTTTATAACGTTTGTTGAAGCATTATTTTGACTTTATCTAATTATTTTTACTTCAGATTTTTGTACTTAAAGTGAACATCCACTGCGAAGGATGTAAGAAGAAAGTTAAGAAGCTGCTCCAAAAGATTGATGGTATTTTTTTTTATAATTGTTGAGTTAATTCTGATTTATTATTCACTATTTTTGCTTATTTTCTTTCTATTTTTGTCATTTATTTGTTAAAAAATTAAGAATTTTAAAAAAAAAAAAATTAAGGTGTTTACACTATAGCAATAGATGCTAAGCATAGGAAGGTACTTGTTACATGAAACATTGATCCTTCTACCCTTACTAAAAAATTCAGAAAGTCAGGAAAACATGTTGAGATCTGGGCTGCTAAAAAGAACAGTAATATTGAATCACATCATCATCTTCCTAAGCTACCTATTATCCAAAGGACAGAAAAACACCTTCAATACTTCAGAAACAAAATACCAGAAAATGGAACTTCTACAAAAAGAGTTGATGAATATGAAGCTTCTATTCACAAAAGATGAGAAATCCATTAATTTCTATGCTCCCAATCAAGGTACTGACATGATTTCTTATAGAGAAACCGATGGAAACTAATGTAAAATACATTTATCTGCTCACAACGAGTGTAGGGCTATTTTTTGTGTAATGAAACCAGAGATTTTTGTTATTAGTCATGTGATGACTGATGAGTACATGTGATGAAGGGATTCATTTTTGGATTTTTTGTGTAATATTTTGTGATGATATTTATTGTAATTGATTGATTATGTACATATATAAAGCTTGAAGTATCTTTTTTTTTTTTTTAAGGTGAAAAATTCATGTAAGTTTATATTTATGAAATTAATTTTTATTTGAAAAAAAAAACTTATGTAAGCTTTCATGTGTGAGATTTTTATAAATTTTATTGGAGATTAATTATTTGCAATTGAAATATTATGATTCAGCATAATTATTTGATAATTAAATGTAATTAATATTGGATAAATCATATATTGAGGCACATAATACTATCATTTTATTAAATATACTTAATTAAATTGAAGTATTAGAAAATCATATATCTTAGTGCAACTTAAATGTGTCTTATTATTAAACATATTCTATCAAATAAATGTGTTAGGATTTTTTTTTTTTTGGTTAAAATCCACAGAGGAGCCTACGCGTTGATATAAAAAAAATAGTTACAAGGTCCTTAGAAGGAACCTTCAGCTCACTAATGCTCAAAAGAGCTACAAGAGAAAATAAAATAAATCCTAAGAGCTGGTGGTTCCTTATACTAACCATTACAAAAAAAACCTAAGCACATTCTAGGGCTAGAAGCAGACAGCACCCAAAAAAGAAAGAGCAGATAAAAGACGTGTAGCACATTCTCCGTGCAAAAAGAATAAGCAAGCCTGAAATAATTCTGAAGTAAATAAGTCATGAAAACCTTACCGAAAATATCAAGCCAAAAACCAGTTGTGTACCCCTGCATAAAGGACACACTCCAAAAAAGAGAATTAATAACAAAGTAGAAATATAAGTAGTAGATATTCACCCAAAAATAAGAGTAAAAGGAAGAGTAATTCCTGCTAAAATTAAGGGTCACTAATTTACCACAAAGAGGTGTGAAATGAACAGGCCTCTGTGGAAGTAAAATACTCATAATGGTAATGGCCCAAGCATTAATATTCATATGCTGGAGAGTAGCAGTAGTCTTAAAAGAGAAATTCATATTGGCCTGAACAGAACAACATAAATTAAGAAGGTGACAAAGAAACAGACACACAAGTCTCATCAACCTGCCCGGCCTCCAGAACCTCTGCAGCAGTCTAGCCAAAGACCAAAGACCAGAAAGCCACAAAAACTTGAAGCCAACACCAGTCACATTCGAGGTAGGCACAAAAAGACACATCCAAATATGGCCAGAGCAATAGAACTCAAGAATGTGACAAAGAAACAGACAACCCAGTCTCACCAACCTGCTCAGACTCCAAAACCCCTGCAGCAACCTTGCCAAAAACCAAAAACCAGCAGGCCACAAAAACATGAAGCTAACCACAGTCCCACTCCACAACCAAAAATAACACCCATCATCCTCAAAACACCCAACAGAGTAAGACATAAGAACCACAGCAGAAACAACACAGAATACCAGAAATAACAAGCAGACAAAAAGACCGAATTCCAAAAATAACAAGCAGACAAGAAGACCGACCTGCAAGGAAACCACAGAAAAACCCAAGCAGAGGACTCAAGCATGGTGAGGGTAAGGAAGTGCACATTTGTCCAGGGTTATCAGCCCTCTAAGGAAAAGAGGAAGATTATGAACATTAAATTCATGATACATATCACTATAAGAACCATGTTTGGCTAACTAATCCGCACACGCATTGCCTTCACGAAAAATGTGAGAAATAGAAAAATTAAGATTTGACAGAGACATTCTAATTTTTTGTAATAGTGTAAAAATCATGAGGATTTCCAGCATTACCATCCTTAATAATATTAATTAAAAGTTTAGCATCCACCTCAATCATCACATATTAAAGGCCTAGCCTCAAACAAATATTTAAGCCATGAGAAAGGCTCTGAAGCTCAACAGTAATAACAAAGCACATATTCAAGGGGCAAGAAAAAACAGCTATAGGATTACCATTATAGTTCCTAATGATACCACCCATCCCAGCATTTCTAGACTCAACAGAACCATCTGAATTAAGCTTAACATAACGTAAAGAGGGTTTAAGCCATCTCACAACACGGTCAACCTTAACAAGGGAAACACTGTCATTATGAATGCCAAAGTAATTAGCCAGCTGACTACATTTTAAAAAAAAAAAATTCCGAAATAAGTTTAACATACAAAAACTGCAGGATTTTATTCCTAACATTGTCAATAATATGCTTAGCATCCATCTTGATTTCATTGTGCTTAGAGTCGTTCCTGGCCTTCCAAAGATACCAAATGATCAGAATAGAAGTAAATTAAGGATGCGGCCTTTAGGTTTCGTAAACCACAATTTAAGAATATCAGCAACATTGCAATTAGTATTCAATAATATAATGTCGGCAAGGTTAAAGTAATGAAGCCAAACCTTTTGAGCAATCTCCCCGTTGACAAATACATGCTTGATACTTTCAATATTAAAACAAAATTGGCATTTAGAGGGAAAATAAAAGCCTTTTTTTCACATGTTGTCGTCCACATGAAGGTAACCTTTAAGGCATCTCCAAGTTAAAATAGAGTAGGATAAAGGAATGGTGTTGTGCCAGAGAAAAGCAAAATTATGAGAAATAACATATTTAACTCTAATAGCCTCTCAAACATTTTTAAAGCTGAAATTTCCAGAAGATGAAAGATTAAAAAGGATCATGTCTTTATTCTGAAGTTGTAAAGGAATTTGCGCAATCTTGTCAACAATGTCAACAGGAACCACCTCCAAGAGTTTACTAATGTTCCAATTACCATCTTGAATAAAAGAATTAACTCTAATATTATCAATAGTGTGGGTATTAAGATAACAGTCAATAGAAAACATACCCAACCAATTGTCTTGTCAGAAAGACACATCCCCTTTCCCAAGACCCCATTGAATGTACTGTTCAGCCTCCCATTTGATATTGCAAAGCCGTTTCCAAACAATGGAGTTAGAAGATTTATAGTGACACACCAAAGGATTAAGCATTTTGCAATATTTAGCATTCATAAAATGAGCCCATAAATTATCATTGGATCGAAAGGTAAATCATAATTTATGAGAGAAAGCGTGAACATTGTCAAGAATATTCTTACAACCCAGATTCCCCTCCTTATAAACCCCACAAATTTTCCTCCAACTAATCCAATTGATGCAAGACTTGTTGTTTTTAGCACCCCAAAAAAACTGATTAATCATTCTTTCCATCCTAATACAAATAGTGGAGGAAGGTTGCAAAGTATGAAAAATAAAAATAGGAATAGAGCATAAAACACTTTTAATAAGCACCAACCTCCCCCCAAAAGAGAGAAAACTAGAAGACCATGTAGTAAGTTTAAGATATTTTCAAACAAGAACTTATTCTTCTTATCTTTAAAGAGAGAGGTACCAAGATACTTAATAGGAAGAGCAGTAGAGTTAAAACCACGCACTCTTTTAATCTTGTTAATTTCGTTACTATTCACAAAAGTACCAATAATGAAATTACTTTTGTCTCTGTTAACATTTAAACCACTAATCTTTTGGAAACGGTTAAGAAATTGAACCAGAACTTTAACCTTGTTAATCCTCTAGCCCTCTTGAAAGATATTCCATAGCAATAATGAATAGAGAGGGAGACAAGGGATCACCTTGCCTTAAGCAATGCTCAGATTTTAAAAAACCATGATTACACCCATTAATAATAATAGAGAAAAAATAATTTTCAATATTATTTTTAATAAGCATAATGAAAGACTGATTAAAGCCAAACAAAGATAACACCTTGTAAAGAAATTGCCAGTTCAGATTATCATAAGCCTTAGTAATATCCAGTTTGAAAATAATATTACTACAAGTACATTTGGTATTAATATCATGAACCATCTCTTGAGCTAAAAGGATATTATCAAAAATGCTCCTACCTTTCACAAAGCCAGTCTGGTTGGAAGATATGATTCTCGACAAAAAAGACATTAATCTAGAAGAAATGATTTTAGACACAAGTTTATTAAAGAAGGTGCAAAGACTGATGGGTCTAAAGTCATTCCAAAATTTAGCAACCTCTTTTTTGGGAATAAGCACAATATTAGTAGAAGAAAAGAATTTAAGATAAAGATTACCATTAAAAAAGTCCTTAACAGCATCCACCACATCAAGTTTAATGATATCCCAAGTTTTAACAAAAATTTTGGTAGTAAACCCATCCGGGCCAGCAACCGAATCCCCATTCATACCTTTAATGGTATCCCAAATTTCATTCTCAGAAGGGAACTGAGTAAGAAAATGATTATCATCCTCCTCAATCAAGGTAGGTATCATATTAGAATTTGTAATATGAATGGTTAAAGTAGTACTATTAAAAGCCTGTTTAAAATACTTAACACAAGAATTAACAATTAAATCATTCGTATCATAAACTTCACCATTAAGATCAACCAACCTGTGAATATAGCTTTTAATCCTATTTTTATTGGCCAAAGCATGAAAAAAGGAGGTATTCATGTCCCCTTCCAACATGATCTTAGAAGAAGCATTTGGTCTCCAAAAGGTTTCTTCCTGATTCTGCAAATGGAAAAGATGAACTTTAGCATTGTCAAGATTGAAAAGATTATCATCATTAGGATTTTCAATAAACAACTTGTCCAGCTCCAAAACCTTTTGTTCAGCTTCCTTAATATTAGCAAATATATTTTTGAAAACATGTTTATTCCACCATTTAAGAACTTGTTTCAACCTACTCAATTTAGCCCAGAGATGATGCATGCCTTTAATATTATTGTCAGGAGAAATAACAACATTCCAATTAGTATAAATAACACTTAAAAACTAGAATGAGTAATCCACATGTTTTGAAATCTAAAGGCCAAAGAACCACTAATTTTGTTATCCAATATGGTCATAAGTAAGGGAACATGATCGGATAAAGTTCTACTCAAGTGCTGGATTTGAGTCATAGGAAAGTCTTTGATCCAATCATTATTAAAAAGAATTCTATCAAGTCTTTTCCACATCAAAGCTCTACTCCAAGTAAAAGCACTACCGAAAAACCAATATCAAAAAGATTGCAATTGGAAATCATGTGATTAAAGTCATCCATGGCATTAAAGTTGGGAGGGTTGCCCCCTATCCTTTCATTGGCACTAGATATAATTTTAAAATCACCACCAACACACCACAGACCATTAGAATTAAAAGCAAAATAAAATAAAAAATCCCAAAGAGGGAGCCTTCCCATTCTAGTACAAGCATCATACACAAAAGAAGCATTAAGAATAAAATTCAAGTAGGCAATTTAAACATGAACAACCTGCTGATAATCAGAGATAACAGTGATGTTAAGATCACTCTTCCATAGAATCCAAATTTTATTCGAGCAATTAGCAAACATCATATTAAAGCACAAACAAGCAGCAGTAGAGGAAAGTTTACCAGCAGAAATAAAAGGCTCAAGTAAAACCAAAATGTGAATGTTATGCACACAACATAAATTTCTAACACGGGTCTTAAAGTCCGATCCCCCAATTCCCCTCACATTCCAGATAAGGGCTCTAATCATTGGAATGTTTTGTAGAAGCTTGAGATCTAGTAGAGCGGGGTGTATCGGGTAAAGGAGCTTTGCCATTTTTCTTTTTCTTTTTTTGCACCTTAAAAGCTTCTTCCACCTTAATAGTTAAAGAGTTAATACCAAGAGAAGCCGAAGAAGATTCATTATTGGAACACACTTCATTCTCCTTATAAACCTCATTCTCCTTATTAAAAATAAGAACCATAGAGTTAGGAGCAGGATTTTTAGTAGGGATAAATTCCCCTTCCTCACTATCATCAATATTATCGTTATCCAAATCATTATTAACCATATTATGAAGAGAAGTGGGATTTTTTTCATTTTGAAGCATAGAATCCACCGAAATAAAGATGTTAGGAATTTTATCACCCCCTTCAATAGTTTTATCATTTGAAATAACTTTCATATAAGTAGTAGTAGGAGTTTTTTCCACAACCATCACATTATCCAAATCAATAAAATTTTCATTGCCAACCATCTTAACAGGGGAAAGGTTCTCTTTCTGATTCAAATTTTTTGGGGCAGCCTCTTCCTTCGTGATTTCCTTTTCCATGGAGTTGTTGGAATGTTTTTTTAAGATCCAAATGTAATTTGAAACAATCAGAGGCCACATGGCCATGGGTTTTGCAGTGGTTATAGAAATCAGAAACTTTTTTAAATTCCACCTTTTGTAAATAGCCAAATGCTTTTAATCCCACCCAAACTTCTTTCGCATGCTTTTTTGTTATATCAACTTCTACTAAAACCCTAGCTACCAAATGTCGGGTTCTAGAAGCCGTAGCTTGATCAGTTTGTAAGGGTCGGCCAAAAATCGAACCCAATGCATGTAGAACTTTCGCATTGAAAAAGTGAAGTCTCAAATTAGGAAAAGATATCCAGATTGGAACAATTGGACTTTCTTCTTTAACATCAAAAATGGGCATCCACTTCAAAATACACATTTGACAGTTCAAAATAAAATAAGAACTACTGGCAAAAACACGACTATAATCCAGATCATTAGATAATTGAATCGTGACATGCTTGAAATCTAAAAGCCCAACCGAATAGAAACCAGACAACTTAAGGTTATCGAAAAAGGCACGGATCGAGTCAAGATTTGGCCGACAGAGGCCAAATTTGCCGACAAGAGTGAAACGAAAAGGCGATGCCAATTTAAAAACCTCATCATCAGAAAGCAAAACAGCTGGAATACCATTATAAGTAGATTGAGTTAGAGATGGGAGGGTATCACCTGCCAAAGCTCCCGCCAGAACATCTTTAAAAGAACAAGATTGAGGAGGAGAGGGAACCTTCAGATCCAAGCTAAAAAAGCCCTTATTTAAATATTTGCTATGGGCGGCCACATCCCCCTAAAGCGTCGACGAGGAACCCCCGCCAAAGCGAGGTAGCCCAAACAGGGCAAACCATACAAAAAGAACACCAGAGGCTGGAGAGTAGAAGAAATCCATGAGATCTCACCACATAAATGGAAGCGAGAGCGAGAGCAAGATGGCCAGAAGAAGGGAACCCTAGATCGCCCAAAGCGGCTCTAGGGTGAAAACTATTGATTGGCTAAGTTGATAAATGTGTTAGGAATGTTATCATATTATGACACTAATAGTTGTTGTATTTATTCACAAATTCCATCATATGAATGTGTTTTTAAAAGCTCATCTATTAGGACACCTTATAGGTGTCATTAAGGAGACTATAACATCAAAATTATATGTCATAAAAGTTTAGTTTTTAGGGGACATAAAAAGATGCCCTTAACCCTATGCCAACGGCCACCAAAGTGACACCATTGTTTGTTACCCCAATATATCATGTGCCATAATATATACATATTATGACACTTTAAGGTTCCCTAATAGTCATTACTTTTTGTAGTGATATTTTTCATTTATTGGTTCTCATTAGATGTTACACCTTTTTTCTCTTTGTTATTCTTACTTTTGAATTGGATCCATAAACTTATATTTTTATTTTAGTTCTTTTTCTTTTATTGTCTAATACGAAATTTCATAAAAGATTATTGGTTTTAATAAAAGTGTTATAAGCTATGATCAGGGGTGAAGCTTGGAAGAGCTCAAGGTGGACAATGAAATCTTTTTTTCTTAGAAAAATGAATATAATTATAAGTACTTTTCCTACATTCAATAAATGCATTTGCCCAATTTCTAAGAAAAAATTTTCTTTTCTATCTCGTATATAAGATTATGCCTTTCACAATTATATTTTGTCCATCCTCAAAAGAGATGCTAGTTCCTCCTCTGGCTATGATAACACACAAAGATATTATTATCATAAGATGATATAGGGATTGCTCTTCATTCATTTATTATTTTAATCTATCACTTTATAAATTAACAAAATTTCTTTATTAGTATGCAATACTAAGATTTCATTTGGTATATTGTGTTGGTATCATGCCTTTATTTTATTGTTTAAAATATGTTTAACATCTTCTCACATTGAATTAAATATGAATTGTTAAATAAATCGATTTACATGCTCATAAATTATAGAGAAAGCTTATAAAAATTTTATTTTAGTTATTTATTAAGTTTTTAAAATGTGATGATTGCTGATCTTGCATGAAGGCATAGTAACTCTCTTTTTCTTCTAAGCTTATGTACATACAATCACTCACTAAGTCATGTCCTCTTTTTAAATAACAAAAAAGGTGTGCATATTTTAACATATGTGTGAGCAATGAATAACTTTTAAATGACATTCACGCAGTTCTAATGCATTTCATGGGAAAATAATTGGATACTATTATTTGAAAATTATCTATAAAGCAACATTTTAAATCATAATATCCATCTTAAGCATTTATGTTGATAATAATATTCTAAGTAATTGTAAGATATTAGAGGTAACTAAATAAAGTCATATTATAGCATGAGCATTAAGGTAATTTAATTTGTTATCAATATATTCTACAAACTATAAAGTTCTAACTTTTTTATTTTAATTGCTAAATTTGCATCTTTTATTTTCATAGTAAATTTATGAACTTAGTTCTTCAACTTGTAGCTAGCATGTGTTATTTTTAATTATTTTAATAGTGGTATTATACTACCATGTTTATGTTTATCCAAATAAATGGATTGAAGTTTTGCAATCAAGTTTGATCATACTTTTCATAACATTCTCATTCAAATTAAGGCTAACAAGGTAAAAAAGTTTTTGCACTAAACCACTAATCATTCTTCTCTTATTGCTATTATTTTTCTTGTAAATTGAGTACCAAAATAAAATTTGATATATTTGTGATTTAATCATAGGACATTGACAATAACTTCCAAAATCTTTATCAACTAAATTAACAGATACGCACTAACTCTTCTTCATAAGTCAAAGATTTACATTAATCCAAGATGAGTATATTACTTAGTGGGACAAAGACATGATGTTGTTGTTATTTTTTTATTTTATTTTTTTTCTAAATTACTACTTTTTGCTACTTATTTACTTTATTAGTCAATACACGTTAATTTGAAAGAGGCTTCTCTACTTTGATTGTTGTGTGTCCAAACAATGCATATATTTTTCATTTCTCGATTCTCATTAGATGTACGTTACACCTTTTTTCACTTTGTTATTCTTACTTTTGATCAATTTATATTTTTGTTTTAGTACTTCTTTTCTTTTATTATCTAATACTAAATTTCATAAAAGAATATTAATCTTAATAAAAGTTTGTTATGAGCTATGATGAAAGTTTCTTATCATAAGATACTATAGGGACCACTCTTCATTTTTTTTACTTTCCAACTTAATCTTAACTATTATTATAAATTATGATTAAGAAAGATAAATCTATGTTATATGTATTTTGTAGGGCACAAGGAAGTTACAAAATTTTAAGAAGATCCACTGAAGTGGACAAATCCTTGATATAAGAGCCGACTGGAAATGCATGCTTGATATTTTTTGTAGAAAAAAAGTTGGTTAGTCGTGAAGCTTCCTGCGATGCTGACCTTGCTTTCAGAGTTCATGACCTTACCCTTTGACTCACTAGGGAAGAAAGCTTTGAAATTCATGGACTAGAAATTGTGAAACTTGCCGCGCTCCATGTTATTGGGGATTACAATTATAATAAAGCTGTTGAGGACACACTAATATTAGAAAACTTACTTGAAGAGGAGGGAGTAGAAGAGAGCAAAAGGAATAAATACTTGACATCATAAAAAGAATGTGTTTCAAAAATGAACACCTACAAAAAAAAATTACATAGATTTTTGATATGATTTTGGTGGTATTCAGGATGCTGATCGTTTGTATATTATCAACTCTATTGAAATTGCTCAATGTTTTACATGTGGTGGGAAGCATCAATCAGAGTTTGCATTATCTTGAGATATCTTCCTGAAAAAAAAAAATTCGAAGGAGAAAAAAATTGAGAAGCATAATACAATCTATCATTATCATGAGAAGCTTTTCAAACTAAAGGATATTAAGAAGATTGAGACATGAAGCGGGAGAGCTAAAAATAGGCATAAATTCATGGAGAATTAATTATGGAGCAGAAGAGCTTGAGCTTTCTTTGACATTTATGATAAAAGCAAGAAAAATTGTACATTTTTCTATCACAAAATTGGTTAACAAGATTGACTTTTCTTCTTATAATGTTGGAATACTAAGAAATTTCATGTTTATTTTCATTACCAATGGTTAATGAAAAGTTAATGAAAATGAGCTAGACCTACAATCTAAGTTTCCTCTACCATTTTAATATCTGCTTACTACTTTCTAATGAATCTAAGGCTTCCATTCAAAGAACTTGATGAATGCTCATATGTGATTGTCATGAGGATACTCTTCTATTTAAGAATTTATTGCTATACTATTAATTGTAAAATTTCTATATATGTTGTGACTTGTTAATGAATAAACAAATTGTTCTTGTTAAGGAATGATTCTTATACTATCACACAAATTCTTGTATGTATTTAAGAGCTATCAATCAATATATGTTATTTCCTCTAATATGTTAATGCATGTACGCTCTAAAGTACACTAAGACCTCTCTAGATTTTATAACAAGATTGACCAATTACTATGCTTTATGAAAGAGTAAATTTAATTTTTTCTTGAATAAACTAAAACATGTACTATGCTCTATTTCTTTGTTGCTCATTCTTCCATCTCTCTTTTCTTCTTTGTGCTGATTATTTAAGGTTTCATTTGTAATCCCTACATAAAGATTCTACCTCAATCTCTTATATGCAATGGAGTAGACCTTTTCACTCGTCAAACCATTACTATTTCAGTTGTTGAAACCACAACATCTAAATATTTAAATGCTTAATGAAAATTTCTCTTTCTTTCTCTTCCATACAAGTCATTAATACGACTATGTTTGGCTTCACTCTCTAGTTCCCTTTAACCCCGTCGGGCTTAGCTAGGTTGGTGGGTGAGCATGGTTGGGAAACCCCAACCCATATTCGAATCCCCTCTCATGCGGCACGACCCCCTTAAGTGGGGAGAAAATAACTGCGGGTCCTGCATCTGTGGGCCTAGTGGCTGGTAGGCTTGCCAAGGGATTAGTTACGCCTCCAAGCATCTCCTAAGAGGTGGTGGCAACATGTAGATACCCCCGTTTCAAAAAAAAATTCCCTGTTGGAAAGGTAGATGGTGTGGTTCTTGACACTTGTTCATTTTCTACTATATTTACTGAAAAGTGTGCAAGTACCATACTTATGATCAGTTTGAGCCTTGCAACTCCAGACACCTTGCTAAGCTTTTTATCATGCATTGTGGTTAATATTTTGAAGGAGAAACATAATAAATTAAATAGAGGTCTTAGTGCCTTCTAAAGAATTGCACTTGACCTCATCAACTTGTATTTTGTATATACTGCAATGCTTTTTCAATAAAAGTTTTTCAGTAAGTTTGGCACTGAAGTAAGCGAGATGATGTTTGTCAGGGCTCACGACAGTGCCATTGCGTTGCTTGGAAGCAACATAATGGAGTTCAAAAGGGCAGCCCAAAATCTAGCAAATGCAAATCATAACCAGGAAGAGTTCGGGGTGGGCAATTTTTCACCCTAAAATCTTTTATTTTTCTTTGAAAAATAATCTTTTTAACTATTGCCCACCATCAACAAATATAGTTAACCAAATTCTAGGAAAAAAATATTTTTTATAATATTGTTTATAAGGTTATGCATTTCATAATCATATTTTATTCACTCTCAAAATAGAGGCTGAGTCTATCCCTTACTAGAACTAACACATGAATAAGAAAGTGATCCCATCTCTATATATCAATTTATGCTGAACACCAATTCAAAAATTATCTTCTTTATAATTCATCAAATCAATATGATTATATATATATGGTTGTGGTTTTAATTGTCACAAAAAGATTTAATAAGGTTCAAAACCACCGTAGGACCTTCATAGTTGTCCTCCGCTACAAATATCTTCCGTGGCGGTTTTGAAGCCATTGGGTAAAGAGATCAAAGATCAAAACGTTAATTTTAGCAGCGATTTAAACCATCAGAATTCTAAAATATTTGTAACAACTAAAATCGCCATAAATTGTAATATAACAGTGGTTATTACAATAAGATACATCTGAATTTGATACGTAACACAATCCACTTTGTTTTTCATATAAAGAAGATCAATTAGATGAATTGGGAGAATTAAAGGAGATTTCTATTGGCCCTAAGTTGCATGCGCAGTGTAATGGAACCCAGCCAGAAGTATAATTATTTATGCATGCCCATTACCCATATAAGCATGTGATTGCTTCAAGTGCGTGCAAAGTTTTCATCATGCATGCGCACTTCTGTAAGTGCAATCAGTCATGGCTGCGCCAACTTTCGTGCACGAAATACATAACTCGACTCCAAAGAAAGCCCTGAATTATAGTAAAAATAGGTGTCATGCATAGCTTTATTTATTTAATTTCCTTTTAACAAAGTGAATGTGTGTCGCATATTATATATATAAAAAAATGCACAAGAGGAGTTATCTAAAACGTGATGGGGGATGAAGTAAATGCCGCGACGAAACAGATAAGAAGGTAAAAGTAACGGAAAGTAAAAGAACACCAGAATTTAACATGAAAAAAATCAAAATCGGGAAAAAATCACAATCCCGCCACACCTAGAAATCCACTATGAAAATAACATAAATAAGTACATATTTATCTTCTCTCTTGCTCTCTTGTTGCTTCTCTTCTCTCTTGCATCTTTCTCACACTCAAAACAAAAGAGAAATACTAGATAACACTAAGGCACCCCACCATTTAGAAAACAAGAAAGAAAAACTGTCCAGTCCACTTCAAAGCGTTGTGACGCTAGTTTGGAGGATCGCGGCGCTATAAGCCTCTGTTCTTGATGCAGCCCTCAAACCCATGCGTTGCGGCACAACACACAGTTTGAAGCTCTACAATGCATAAGCATCTGTTTTCAATCCGTCTGACGATGCTACACGCAAATCGGCAGCATTGCGGTGCTTTGTTCTCTATCGTTTCTTCCGACAAAGCTAGATTGTAACACCAGGGCGCTCGGGAACACAACGCTGGGGGGCGGGCTCATGTACATAACTCTGGGGGTGCTCGAAATGAAAAAAGAATGGAGAATAGCAATCAAACTCATGACCTCAAAATAAAAGTGGAGGTATGAATCACTAGGTCAAGACCTAATTCAAACTCATTTAACATTTAGCTTGATGGTTCCAATGGGGTAGCCATCCAAACATAAAAAATCAATCCTTTTCTGAAATGGCCATTGACCTTCAAGTCAAATAGAATCACACTACAGGAAAACAGTTCATTTCCGACAAAATTTTTGGCAGAATTAAATTCGTCAAAAATTCCGGCGGATTTCCGACGGAAAATTTTCAACCAATATCCGACATATTTTTTTATTGTTTTTCCGACGTATTTTTTTTCGAAGCAAGCTCCGGCGGAATTTCCAACGGATTTCCGACGTAAATTAAAAAATTAAGTTTTTTTAATAACTTTTTGCAAATTAAATTATTTAAATTAAATATTTTATATTTTAAAAAATAACTCAAATTATTGAATTTAATAACTTAAATTATAATAAAATAAATTAAATAACAAAAAGTTAAATGATTTAAATTAAAACTTAAATTATAATACAATTTTATAATTATTTATTTTATTAAATTAAGTTAAATAATTTACTAATTTATTATTAAATTAAATTAACTAATTTAATTATTTATTGTTAAATTAAATTATATTTCTTTTATCTTTAAAAAAATTTACTTTAAAATAATTATTATTTTTTATATGTAGTAGCTATAAGTTAAATAAAATAAAGTATCAACAATTTACTGTTTTTTATTGATGACAAGATGGTAGAGCCGGCTGAAGAACTCTATGCGCGTTGAGGAAGGGCCAGGGTTCGAACCCCTCCGAAAGCAGAGACCACGCGGGCAGGCCTGATGGGCAGGCTGACTTGTCCACCTGGTTCGGGCTCGGCTGGGCTCGCTGGCCGTGTGCGTGCTGGCTGGGTTGGGCTGCTTGGGATGAGCAAAAGTTTGAGCAGCGGGAGATCGGGTGCTTAAAATTTGCGATTTAATTTTTTTTTTCTTGAACTTCCGGCGTAAAAAATATCCGCCGGAAATATATTTCCTACGAAAAATCCGCCGGAAATGTTTCCGTCGAATTATTAAGCGCCGGAAGACCTTTTTTGACGCGCATCAAACCGGCGAAAATATTTCCGCCGGAAATGCTAATTTCCGACGGATTTTGGCCAATTTTCCAGCGAAAATGTCTGCCGGAAAATGACGTTTTTCCTGTAGTGTCAGCTGTCCTCATTTCCTTTCTTTCACCAAGCAAAATACTCCACCATGCAAGCTAGTGAGCTTCATTGCAACCTCCACGAACTAATATCAAGGTAAAAGACAAATTAACCACTGAATCCGGCCATCTCCAAGCCACTTTCTTATAATATCTCTTACAATCCATGCGCCTTATAAAACCCTAAAACCTTAAAAAGAATCACACCATGCTAGGGTTTATGCGCACCCACGTTGAGTTGGCCGGCCGCCGCCCACTATACAAGCAGATAAGCTTGAAGACATTCATACATCCATATTGGTCTTCTTTCAGTGTTTGTTCTTCTATAAAAGCTCTCCCTTCAGCCTTCAACTATCTATATAGAAAGAGAAAGAGAGAGAGAAAGAAAGAGAGAGAGAGAGAGAGAGAGAGAGAGAGAGAGAGAGAGAGAGACTTACAGAAAGAATATGAAGAGCTCCATTTGGTTTTTGGCTGTGACAGTTTTGTTTTGTTTATGTTTAAGGGGTAAAGGTCAATTGAGAGCTGATTACTATGCGAGCAGTTGCCCTAATTTGTCTAAAGTGGTGCGGAGAGAGGTCTTTAAAGCTCTGCAGAATGAGATGAGGATGGGAGCTTCCCTTCTTCGGTTGCACTTTCATGACTGCTTCGTGAATGTAAGTTTTCTATATATGTCTCTTAATAATATTGTTTGAAAAAAAAAATTGTTCTTAAAAAATTTTCTAAATTTTAATATTTATGCTTCATTTGGGATATTGACTTTCTTATACTAAAAAATTTCTTTAATAAGCTATAAAAAAGTTGTCCAAATCCTAAGAATTCATTTATATAAATTTAGGTTATTATATTATTAATTTTAAGAAAATTGAAACATAAAATAAAAATTTAGACATGAATAAATAGATTAAAAATGTCCATAAAAATTAAAAAGGAAAATAACTCATCCAAAAAAAAAAATTTAAGTGTTCTTTCACTATCTTAAACTTCCCACAATCTCTAAATGCATAAGCTTTTGGTAAACCCTAAATATTTCATAATGGAAGATGTTGATCTAGTAAATTTTTTATGATGATGAATTTTAAAATCATTAAATTTTCTTTAAGATTAGTGCAATATATATTTTGATTTATTCTCTATATATAATACACTCATCTCAAAACAAATCCAATACTAAAATTTGCTCTGAATAGAATTTTTTTTTTTCAATTCAGAATCAAAAGCTACTGTGTAATAACTACATCATGGACATCATCTTAGCATGTTAACATATAATTTTTTCTCTCTCACAGGGCTGCGATGGATCAAACCTCTTAGACGGCAGTGACAGCGAAAAATTCGCTCCTCCTAACCTAAATTCTGCAAGAGGATTTGAAGTCATAGACACCATTAAAGCTGCAGTTGAGAATGAATGCAATGGAATAGTCTCCTGTGCTGATATAGTTGCCATATCTGCGAGGGACTCAGTTCTTCTGGTATATAAATAAGTTCCAAAACTCAATACTCAGCTTGTGATTTAGGATTTGTTTGGGACGGCTATTCTCTTGCTTTCTAAAACAATTTTTTAGTACAAAAACTTTTTCAAATTCAAATTTTTTGTACTAGAAAGCCGTTTTAGAAAGCAATACGAAAGTTGTCCCAAACAAAATCTTAAGCTACTTAACTCTTAATTTGGTATCATTAATTATAACTCATCAGAGTGGAGGACGTCCATGGACGGTTCTTCTTGGAAGAAGGGATGGCTTGGTATCAAACCAGACTGGTGCAGCCAATGGGCTCCCTAGTCCTTTTGATAGTCTTGACGTAATCATATCTAAATTTGCTGCTGTTGGCCTCGACACCACCGATGTAGTCACTTTATCTGGTATTTTACAGTGTGACTCATGGTGATTTGTTAGGTGTGGATAGGGGTGTCAATATTTGACATGAACTGAAAATCTGACTCGAATCCGACCTGAAAATTTTGGTTTAGGGTCAACGCGAACCAGAAACAGGTTGGGTTCGGGTTCAACATTTCGACCTGTTTCAAAAATCGGTCGGGTTTGGGTTAACCCTTTGATCCGAAATTGACCCAATTTTGACCGGTTTTTGACTAGAAAAGAGGATATTGACCCTTTTTTTACCTGAAAATTAGCAATTTTTTGTTGGAAACATGTCATTTGGGTCGCGTCGGGTTGACCCGGACCCGAAGTGGGTCGTGTTCGGGTCCGGAAAACCAACCCGTTTTTAAAAACTGGTCGGGTTCGGGTTGACCCGAATATATAGTGCCAGATAAATTTCAAGCTCGACCCAAACCTAACCCGTGACCCAAAATTGACACTCCTAGGTGTGCATGGATACATATATAACTCATCAGAGTTGTGTATTTATTGTGTAATACTATACTTTTTTTCAATTACATAGCGATTATACATTATATATTTGTATGAATATCATCCACACGTAATAATTTCTCTGAAATATTTCGGATCAAATCCTTTTCTACTCTAATGTTTCATGTGTAAAACAACAAAAAATTTGAAGGTGCCCACACAATCGGCCGAGCTCGATGTGCACTTTTCAACAATCGTCTGTTCAACTTCTCTGGCACTGGCGCTGCCGACCCTACCCTTGACTCCTCCCTCGCCTCTCAGCTCCAAAGCTTATGCCCTCAGAATGGTGATGGTAATGTGACAACGCCACTTGATCAGAGCTCCATCGATTTCTTCGACAACCACTACTTCAACAACCTCATCAACAACAAGGGAGTACTATCTTCTGACCAAATCCTCTTCTCTGGCGACGCTGCGACGACAACTTCAACAATAACTATTGTTCAAAGTTATGGAAGCAACAGCGGCCTCTTCTTCTCTCAGTTTGGAAGCTCCATGGTTAAGATGGGGAATATTAGTCCACTCACTGGGAATGCTGGAGAAGTGAGGAAAAATTGTAGGGTGGTTAACTCAAGTTAATATTAATTATTAATTCATAAAGCAAATATATGGTTAGTAGTTTTTGTTTGTGTAACATTAGTTATGATGGATAAGGTGAGTATAAGTTTATTTATGTAGAATGAAAAAAAATGAAATAATAGTAGTAAAATTAGAAGGATGTGACTGTATTTTTAAATGAAGATATTCAAGAATATTTCTTGTAGCAACAACAAGAAGAAGCTTTTATCTCATTATGTGCGGTCTATTACATGAATCTTTTTTTCCATTATATTCTATTAAGAGTCAAATTCTCATCTAAATCTAATAAAGAAAGGACATTTCGAATATTATCTAACCAAGTCTTTATATGTCTACATCTATCTTTTTTAACATAAGTAAAATCTAATACATCTACTTTTCTAACCGGGTCATTCGAAGGCCACCATTTTATGTGACCAAATAATATAAGGCAACTCTCTCTAATCTTACCTTCCATTGTAGTTACTCCAACCTTTTCACGTATATGCTCATTTCGTATCCTATCTCTAAGAGTAAAGCCACTCATCCACCTGAGCATCCTCATCTCTGCAACATCTAACCTAATATTATGCTTCTCTTTTAACTGCCAATATTCTGCACCATAAAGTATTGCAGGTTGCCCTACCATCATATAGAATTTTTCCTTAAGTTTGAGAGGGACTCTATATATCACACAACAAGCCCGATGTATTCCTCCACGTCAACCATCCAATTTAAATTCTACTAATAATATCCACATCTATTGCACCATCACTATGAACAATAGACTCAATATATCTAAAACATGTACTTATTAATGACTTGATCACCCAGAGTCACAATCCCCCCACAAGATATATTATTAATAAAATTACGCTCCATATATTCAGTTTTAGATTACTCAAACGAAAGTCTTAAGACTCTAAGGTTGTCTTTCATAATTCAAGTTTACCTTCAACTTCCTCTCTAATATTATCAACAAGAAGAATATCATTAAAAAAAACATACACCTAGAATAACCTCTTATAAATGTCTAGCAAGAACATCCATGACTAAAGCAAAAAGATATGGGCTTAAGACTGATCCTTGATGTAATCCAACTGAAACAGAAAAATACTTGGTCAAATCACATTGTGTTTGAACACAGGTAACAGCTCCTACATATATATCCTTAATGACTTGAATATAAGCATTATTAATCTCTTTCTTATGTAAAACTCTCCATAATACTTATCTTGAAATTTTATTATATGATTTCTCTAAATCAATAAAAATCATACGTATATCCTCCTTATTCTCTCCATACTTCTCCATCAAATCTCTCAATAAATGTATAACTTCAATAAAAAAAATGTATAGCTTCCATAGTAGACCTAACTAGCATGAATCCAAACTAATGATTTCGAGAAATATTAGTGTCACGCTGCAACCTATGCCCCATAACTCTCTCCCATAGTTTTAAAGTATGGCACATTAACTTAATTCATCTATAATTCGCACAATCTTGTGCGTCACCTTTGTTTTTAAAAATATGAATCAACACACTCATTTTCCACTCATCTGGCGCCTTTTTAGCCTTCAAAATAATATTAAAAAGTTTAGTAATCCAAAAAAATTCCTTCATCTCCTAAGCATTTCACACCTCTATTGGAATATCAGTAGGTCTAATAGTTTTTTCACACTTCATTTTCTTTAAAGAATATTTAACTTCAATTTTACAAATACATCGATAAAAATAAAAAAAATTATTTTTATTTAGGGTGATAAAGTCACTAAAGTCAATCGCATTCTCACAATCTTCATTGAAAAGTTTAGTAAAATATATCATCCATATTTGTTAAATATCACCTTATAATAAAAGCATTTTTTAAATTTTCATCATTAATACACTTTACTTGAACTAAGCATTTACTACTCTGATCTCTTTATTTAATTAACTTATACATATATTTTTCGCCCTCCTTAGCATCTAATCTATTAAATCATTAAAATATAAAATTTTTGCATCGCATATTTGTTGACCCTTATATCTCAAACCACGTGAGAAAGGACACCAATTGGTGAATGAAGCATTACACACCTTGGCGCCATGCTTCACTTGAAGGTTCAAACAACCTCTGATTACCAAATAGATTGTGTCGTTGTGATCAGGATGTCAAATTCTACTAGGTCGAAGCCCCTCGCAATTGAATCGCACGAGATCGGTCAAAAGGGACGACCGACACCCGAAATTAAAGCGCGAGGCCGATCAAACGACATCCGATTGACAAACGGACAGCGTCATTGCGTTCGGAATGTCGTCGGCATTAAGAGTCTATATTTTATTTGATCAAATTGGATCGTTTGATGTGACATCGCAAATTTCAAATGATATCCAAATATGATGCAAAGGCACGCATTACGAGGGAAATTAGCCTCGTCGGTGACGAAATGACGTTCGATTGCAAAACGGATGGCGCTGTTGTGTCCGGAACATCGTCGGCATTAAGAGTCTATATTTTATTTGATCAAATTGGATCATTTGAGGTGGCGTCGCAAATTTCAAATGACAATTTAAATAAGTTGAGAAGGCATGCATTATGAGAAAAATAAGGCCTCGACGATGCTCAAATGAAGTCTAATTGTAAAATTGACCACGTCATTGCGATCGGGACATCAAAAATATCCTAAATACACTATCAATTTGTTCAATTATGATTATCGACAGAATCAACACGTAAAACGAGGCAATCGGTGCACAAATCAAGAGAGTAGCACGCAAATCAAGGCTGTTTTGACCTCATTAATGCTATTTTGTCATTCTTAATTAATGCTATTACTAATTTGACCAAATCATTATTAACACCACAGATAAACCTAACCTAAACAATGCAAAGCCAATTTTAATTTCAAATCATATTAAGATTTTTACCTCGTACTCGTCAAAAGCTGGGCAGAAATCTCTGATTGTATCCCTTAAAACCTGCTGCTACATTTTTCTCGTGGCTCCGTGATGTGATCTTACCGCAAACGAGCTTAGATTTTGTTCCTTAAAATAAGAAGGTAAACCAAGACTTGGGGGCTCTCTGTTTTGAAGCTTTCAAGGTGCCGCCCCACTGGTTTTCCTGCTCTCGTTCTCCTCTCTTACCCTTCGGCTCCAGCAGCAAAAGGAAAGTCCACCTTCTGAAACCCAAACTAAACTCCACGAGCCTCTTAGCAAGATCACGCTTCAGCCAAGGCCCTATCCTCACGTCTCTACAAACGCCTCACTGTCTTCCTCCCCCCAATCAGTAAAGCTCCGTCCCTCTCTTCCTCTTCACGTCCACAGCAACAGCTCTTCTTCCTGTCTGCTCACACACCTTCACGTCCAAACCTCTTCCCCTCCAGCTCCGACAACAGACAAAGAAAGCTACCTCTTCTTCTCATGCCAACTTCAATCCTCCAACATCTTCCTCCTCTGTTCATACACAGCTGAAACCTCTAGCTCGAGTTCACCTCCTTTAGCTTACGCTCAGCCAATCGAAGGCTCTTCACCCTTGAGCCTCTCGAACCAACTAGCCGGACCCCCAATCTGCAGGATCCAAGCCAAGCGACGTCCTTCCATGTTATTAAAGAGTTGAGTGGCTTTTCTAAGAACACCAAACTGATGCTTGGAGGAAAGTTGCTGCAGGGAAGTCAGGTGGCCACTTCGGAAAGTTCTCGTGGGGAATTGAGAATTTCACTCGGTTAAAGGACCTACTGAAGAAGAGGAAGATTGCCATGCAAAATCTCTTACAACCTCTCGTTTTGAAGATAAGGTTCCATGTCATCAAGGTATCCTTCAAGTCAGTAGATCCCTGCAGCCAACTCTCCATCCCATTCACTCCTTCCCTCTCTGTTTCACGCAAGAGCCTACAGGCCTCTAGAAAGGAAGATTTGCTTGGGAAGATGATTATTCTGCTTCAGAATATGGATAGAAGAAAAATAGCAAAGTAGCTGTGGAGGCAAAGCAGCCGTGAAAGCCAAGTATTGAAGTTCTTAAATTAGAAGCTGATCCAAATGAGATTACGTATGGAATTAAGGCAATGGCTCATGTAGTATCAAGATTGTGTGTCGTCTCAGAGATGTACAAAGAAACCATTAAGGAGATAAAAACTGGTTCACATTGGATATCTTGCTTATCATGTTTGGTTATCTGAAGAAAGAACATGAGTTAGAGATGAATTCGAAACTTATAGGAACCCCTTCTATACGACAGAAGAGATATGGAAGCAGATGATGTATACGGAGATATCAACGAGAAAGCTTCACAAAATCCTCCAACAGCAAACTTTTTATTTTCATTATTTCATTATAATGGTCTACTAACCTTTGCATTAGTTAGTGATATTTATGTTTGTAAAAAAAAAAAAAAGAGAAGTGATGAGAGGATTTTTCAAAAATAAAAATAAAAAAAAGAAGAGAGCTTTCAAAAAAAAAAAAGAAGGGAAATTTTCAATTTTAGAGAACTCTTTTCGACGCATGCGGTGCAATAAAACGACCACCTACACACGTTTTTCTTAGCGTGGTGGGAGGAAGTGCATTGCGACGCGTGCGACGAAGCGAGCAATCACCCAAAATCCCTCTTTGATGTTCGTATCGCCTTGGAAACCTCGCCTATACACGCTTTTCTTAGTGTGATGGGATAGGAGCCCGGTGCAATACGTACGACAAAACGGGGATACCCATAAGTACCCGCTTGCGGGGAAATATCTGTTTTTCTTACAAAATATTTTCAAAAAAAAATACTTTCTTGCAAAATTTTTTTAAAATATCCATACACGCTTTTCTTAGCGTGGAGGGGGATCGAAAAATACACAGCCGCGGTGTCCTCGAAAGAGGGCATCTACCATACACACTTTTCTTAGCGTGGTGGGAAAGGCCCAGTTTTCCATAGTTTTCCCCTAAACGGGGGAGACGCCGGAAGGCTGTCGAAATTTCGGGTGAACATAATGTTTTATTTGGACTTAAGTGAACTCAAACTCAATCATTATTTGAACAATTTGGACATCAAATTGCACTTGCAAGGACTTCAGGGGACTCAAATGAAAGGAAGAGGCTCATCTAAAGCCTGAATTGAACTTGAACTCAGACTGGGACTTGAATTCGGACTTAAACTTGTTGACAAAATACAAATGATTAATTTTAAACATAATTAAAGTAAAATTAAAATGAAGACTTAATTGGAGCTAAATTTGGACATTAATTGAGCTTGCATACCAAATTGGTGGACTTTTTGAACATAAGAGGACTTGCAAATTGATTACAAAAGAGCTCAAATTCAAATAAATGATCATAATTCGAACAATCATAAAGAATTTTTTTATTAGACTTGATTGAACCCCCACTCAAATTGGAATAAATAGATATAAGTGGTTGAGTTCATAATTGATGAATGACAATCATCAATAAGATATGAATGAATAAATATAAAAATTTGTAAGCCAAGGGATTTTTGCAAATGTCATTCACTTAATGATAATGATGATGCCATTTGATTTTCAAAATAACCTTCATGCAAATGGCAATGATTGGATTGTAGTATTCATCCTAATTCATAGAAAATATAGATGATAATTTTGATCATCTAACTAAATGTCAATGAATGAACAAGGGTCTACAAATGAGATCCAAGAGCCTACAACAAACAAGGATTCTGATGGATGCATGCAAAATATGTGTAGTGAAAGAGATAATTGGCTTATAAGCACGAATGATTTGCAAGCTTTAGAATCTCAAACGACAACAATTAAAGTGTATGGAGCATTGCAACTGAAATGAAGATCACCCATGTGTATTAAATGAGCAAAACACTTCATAAGGACATGTGGAAAAGCTATGATGAGTGCAATAGATCCTTTGAGATGAGGCATCATCTAATTGCAAGCAAAATGACAAGCAAGGATAGTGGACCACATAGAAGCGACGACAATCGGTTGTGACATTTATATCAATCATGTGGAAGAAATAGTCGTCCAATAGCGAAATACACTGAAGGAAACTATGAAGAATATGAAGATCACTAGTTAGCTCATAGTTAATGATGACTAATTCATGACTAAAGAAGGTCAGTATGCCAACAAGTTTAGTGATCCTCTCAAAGTCAATGATGATGGAGTCATGCAATAAAAGTGGTCTTTTCCCAATATGGATGCAACAACTTATCTACAAATTAAGGGGAAGGATACACAGCAAATATATATATATGTATAAGCCCTCACAAAAGATCTGTTATATGCATTATATGTTATTTGTGAACAAATACAAAAGGAACTATGATAAACACAAGTTCCTATAAATCATCGTAGGAGACCTGCCATATTCACCAAGTGTCATATATAAGCAAAATTCAAATGACTACAACAAATACAAGCATCCACGGGCTACTGTAGAAGATTCATAGTATACTCAATTTATTGTCTACAAGCAAGATACAAAGTGATTATGTCAAGTGCAAGTGCTTATGAGTTACAGTTGGAAATTCATTGTGCATACAACAAGCTATCTACGAGCATCTACAAGCACAAGGCAGGAGATTCGTTAGTGCACTACAATCCACCGGCAGAAAGTAACGAGTAGTGCACGACAGTCTACCTGTACGAAGCAGCGAACAACTATATTCAGAAGCTGCTACGCCACGCCACCGAATCTGCAACATTCGTACAAGCAGACAGAAGGCGTCCACAACTACAACGCCACGCCACCGGATCCGCAACACTCATACTAGCGGACAGAAGGCGTGTATAAGCTCTTAAATGAAAATTTGTGTGCATCCAAACGATAGTTATATGCACAACTACAATTATCTTAAAGTACCACTGCACGTGTTGACAAGGTTATAAGAAATGGCACCGCAGGATAAACGTTTATAACGACCCGGGGCCCTCTGAACCAAGTGGTTTTGCCGCCAAATGGTACCACGATATACTGGTTATGGCCAGAGCCGAGGCGTTCCTTATTGGCATCAAATCCTTGAGATATGAATCAATAAGATATGATCGATAGGGCACAAAGCCCTCTGTCAGCTAAGGTGGATTCAAATTTGTCCCCTTAGGCAAATATTCATCCAAGGTCTACAAGGTCCCCTTGGACGAAGCAACCCATGGCTGCCGATAAGGATCCTTCTGTCAGGTTGGGTCGACTACCTCCTCTGACTAAGTAGACCAGGGACCACGATGGCCCGGGACGACGAAACCATGGGATCTTGATCGGGACCATCATCCATTCCCCCACCATCTCCTTTAAGTGAAGATGGTGAAATTTTTATTTTAAATATCAAACCTTTCCAAATGCACAAATTCAAACCCAATTTTCAAATTCTAAATCTATGCTGCTACTATATGCCAGATAACATGTATTTCTATACATATCTGATTGACGAATAGCCTCAATCGAAAGTTCTCTCTCGTGATCAAGAGGGGTAATTAACTATAGGGGCTTGTGCCTATAGGAAACCAGAACTCAGATCATAAAGTTCTCACAAAATGAGGGCGAAATCTCTGGGTAGTGCCTTATCTACAAACCCATATGCCTTCCAAAATTTACCTCGGAACTTATTCAGTTAAAACTCTCTCGCTCAAATAAAAAGAACAGCGGGCGGAGGCCGGGGCCGAATTTTTGGAGCCCACAATATCGTTTTCTTAAACACCTTAAGAGCCTCTTTATATCTTTCTAAATTATCAAAAAATTTACAGCTATATCAATTTTTATAACAAATCTTCTTATTTTTTTACCTTTTCTTGCACATTTTGATTCAACAACCAACTATTTTTACTTTTAGTAGTTTTTTTCTTTGAAACTTCAAGCACATCCTTTGCAACATTTCTTAATATCAGTAGTAATTTTTTCTGATCACATGATAATAGCTTTTTCATATATAGATAAAATCTTAAGATTTAGAATCTTACTCTCAAAAATATTTTTATTAATACTTTTTAAATACCCTCATTTAATCCTAGAATAATTATTTACTTTATTTTTTATTTTTTGTCCCTTCATCTTAAAGTACAAAACTAATAAACAGTGTTGGGATACATAAACTTTCACTCGGAATAATTTTATAATCTTTATAATCTAAATGATCTATTTTTATAAGAAAATAATTAATATATATTATTATATCCATTCTTATAAGTGATGAGATGTTATCTTTTTTCTTAAATAAGTTATTAACAGATACAAAATCATAAGCAAAAAAAAAAATCTAATATTGTCTTTCCATCTTCATTAGTCGCTCCAAAGGCATAGTCACCGTGAATGCTTAATTTTAAAATCATTTTCCTCTCTATTAATATGTTAATTTAAATCTCCTCTAATAATAACTTTTTCTTTAAGAAGTTTCTTTTGTATTAATATTTCTAGGTCATTGTAAAATTTAACTTTTGAATACATATCCAAACTTACTTGAGGTGCATAAGCATTTATAATTGTTGCGTGCTATAATATACGCGGCAGTAGAGTTAGGAAATATTTGTCTTAGCGTTGCACGAGTATTCCTCACACAAACAGAAAAGAGAAAATGAACACCAAGGTTTTTACGTGGAAAACCCAAAAGAAGGGAAAAAACCACAGGGCCTCGCCTAGTTGCAAAGTTCCACTAGTATTTGTTTGAAGTACAAAGGTTGATCCGTCTTACAAATCAAGACGATTAATTTACAATCAAATTCTCACAAAGTTACAAAGTTTTGCAAATTCCAGGCGTTTCCCAAAAATCCGGCAGAGTCAGGCGGCAGGAAGAGCTCTGACGGTGGTCGAGGAGGTGAGGAATCTCCTTTTCCCCTTTTTCCTCTCCTTCTTCTCTCTCTTCACTTCCCTCCCCTTGGTGTAGAATGAGGGCTCTATTTATAGTTTTTCTGGAGTGGCATAGCCCGTAAATAGGCGTGAGATCAGGGGCGAATTGGGAGTGTTTTGAATGGACGGACGATATCAAATCCTTTGATCATGAACAGTTTGTTGGTCATTTGAAGGCCTTAATGATGTCGGAATTCGATGATCTTGGGCTTGTTGGATTCTTCTTGTCGAGCCGTTCGATTCTAGTATAAGCTCGTCTAAATCGAAGACCGTTTGGTAACTCAAATTGCGGTTTGAACCTTCCAACAGTGCTTTGAACCCTTGATTCGGACTCATTTGGGCTCGGATTGGGTTGATCTTGGTGTCGTTGGGTTCGTATTTCCGAGACGCTCAGTTTGACTATAAGTAAGTTGAAATCGGAGTTCAGGTGCTTCCAAAATTAATTTTTGAAGTTTCCAACTAGCTTTTGCCTCAAGATTCGTGCCCGATTAAGCTAATTTCACTATAACGTATCAATAATATTAATAATCTTAACAACAATCTTTAAAGCTATAATTCTATCTTCAATTCTATTATTTTTTACAATATTATCCTTCAAACTCTTATCTATAATAACACATACATCATTTCTAGTACGACTCCTATCAAAATATCATAATTTAAATCATAAACTATCAATCTCCTTAGCTTTCTCTCCAACCCATTTAGTTTCCCGAATATATAGAATATTTATCATCCTACAAATCATAATATCTCTTAATTAAGTTGCTTGTAAGAGAACACACAAGTTCCTGTCCTATTTTTATTTTCATTGACTAGCTTCTTAGCTCACATCTTTCCATGTTATGGGAGCCCATGCCTATTCAATACTGCACCCGGGTGCAGCGACCCTTGCACACTTGTTTTTGTATTCAAATCATACAAAATATAAGTACTAAAAAATGTGTTTTGCTTCAAATAAAATAATGCTAATGATATTTTTATGTAATTTAAAGATTTAAATATTATATTAATAAAATTTAAATTTTAGATATAAGATATTTAAGTACATTAAGAATTTCGTAGCATATATGTAAATCGTCCATTGAGGTTGAAATGTCCATCATTTATTTCTCCATTTTCTTTGGAAATAAAGTACCTTTGAAATGTCTCATACGCCATACTACATATATTACATTAAAATATTAAGGGAAATTTACATACATACCATTTTATAACATCCTATTTACATATCTAGTACCTAAAATTTTAATATTACATGCATAGCACTCTATATTATTTTAATATCAAATATACCACTTATATTTCTTTCCTACCACTCATATATTTCATTTCTACCACTCATATTTGATATGAAAATGAACTATGGGTTGTATGTATGTAATATTAAAATTTTAGGTGTTAAATATGTAAATAGAATAGTATTATGTGGTATATATGTAAATCTCCCAAATATTAAATAAGGAGACGTTAAACTATTAAAAAAATTAAAAAATTATCAATTATCATGCCAACACTCTCACACCACCATTTTAGCCCTAAGGAACCTAAGTACCTAACTATTAATTAATCACATAATTAAGCTTCTAAAAGTTTAATATTTACTAAAGCTTTGTTTAGGAATGAACCTTTCTTAGATCATTAGAGTTTTTTTTTTAAGAATTATTGCAATAAAATATTCTGTGATAATTTCATTAATTTAGAAGAAAGATGAATCTCTTACTCTTCAAATTCATTTTTTGATGAGAAACATAGATTTCTCACATATCACACTAATCTCAAAGAAATGTATGAGTTCTAGATCAATCCTAGACAAATTCTCTTTTTTTTTCTCCTTTCATTAAGATAATATATATATATATATATATATAATTATATATATAACAAAAACACAAAAGTTGCTTATTAAGTTACATAATTGATCATTTTTGGAGTATTAATGGTATTCTTGACATATCTAATACACAAAATCTACATACATTTTGAATACATATAAATTTTGAGAGATTTACATACATACCACCTTATATTATTCTATTTACATATTTAACACCTAAAATTTTAATATTACATGCACACCACCCATAGTTCATTTTCATATCAAATATGAGTAATAAAAATGAAATATATGAGTGGTATGAAAGAAATACAAGTGGTATATTTGATATTAAAATAATATAGGATAGTATGTATGTAATATTAAAGTTTTAGATGTTAGATATATAAATAGGATGTTATAAAGTGGTATGTGTGTAAATTTTCTTATTTTTTTTATAATAAATAAATAAAGGTAGTGAACAACAAAGCCAAAAGTGAACAGAATAAAACTTGAATTAATCCCAAAATGCTTGACATGGGATTGCCCTGGCTGTTACATCTACCAGGCAATAAAAACTAGTAAGAGTTGGTCCCAAATATAACTAAGAAGCGCTTGCAATCTCTGGTTCACAACCAACTGATAACAAAGTTTGCCAAAAACTACATAGAAAGGTCCCATATATATACATTCTCCAAGAGTTAACCACCAATGGAACAAGGAAGAACTAAGCCTCATGGAAACAATACTAAAGCCAAGGATGAATTGCCGGGAGAACGGCGCGAAGATGACCTCCCCATCTCTACCTCGCGACCGGCACCCGAAGCTTGGTGCCATTGTTGAACAAACCATCACAACCATAGGTGAAACCAAGGTGGGTTTGAGAATGGAGCTTGACCCCTTGCCCGCCACCGTTTGAAACGCTCGTTATTTCCGAACACGTCGGCGTGGCGGAAGAGATCGCCGCGCCATTATGGAGTCCTACTGTTCTGCCAGGTTGCGGAGGTTCAGAACCTGCGAAATCATGGAGTCCTGAAGCATCCTGAATCTTCTTGGTGTTTAGGAATCTTCCACCAGTTCCTCTAGCTCTCTTCATGGCATGAAGGTGTCGAGACTCATGAAGATATGGCTAGACCAATGAAATGTAGATGAAGTTTCATTCCATATTTCAGATAAGAACAGAGATCATTCATTAAAGAGTAGAAGCATACCTTGCGAGGGTTTTTTGAAGATTTATTATGAAACTCTAGCTTTGCCCGATGCTGCCTTCTTCGGAGGATTGCTTTGTATTGTTTAGCATTGACATATATGGGTTCTTCTCCTGCTGGCTGATGAGGTAAGGCCACACGAGAGCAAGGTGATAAGCCCATCATTTGAGGATGAATCTGGTAAAGTGAATTGCAAATACATAACACGAGAATTAGCAGGAATAGAATGTTTGATAAACAAAAAAGTATTACAAATAAAAGAATAAAATGTTTGATAAACAAAATGTTGGCATAGAAGAAAAAATGAAAAAAAAATTAAGGGGTATTTGCATGGATATTATAAAATTGTTAAGTAGTTGTAGATCTAGAATCTACATCTTTATAGTTACTTGCATAACACTCGAATGTTTAAATCTCATTAAAAAATAGGTAAGAAAATATATTTTCTCCGTTAGAAAAGTTAATATTAGTGATATTTTTTAATATAAATTAGATATTTGAATATTATATAAATAAATATAAATATTTCGGTGTTAGACATGCAGATTTTTCTAATATTTATGTAAATTTGCAAATGGTTTTTTAATATGGTGGAGCTATTCTTAATGGGGCACATAAATTGGTTTTTAGAGGGCACAAACTGAATGTTTGATGTGGGAAACATGAGCTCCCACATGCGTCATCTTGAATCAACCCTTGATTTATAAAGCTTGTAGAGGTTTGAGGATCTAAGAAAACTGAAATAGCGAAAATGTATGGGAAAAACTAGGTTGTATTTGTGAAGTGTAAAGTTTAAATATTATTATATAATCTAATAAAACAAAACTATGATTAAGGCATAAACCAACATATACAATTAATTTTTTCTTTTTTTATCAATAAAGGAATAAGAAATCCACCAATGTTTTAAAAATAGGATCTGACCGGCTAGTTCAACCGATTGAACAAGGAACCGGCCAGCCGGTAGGTTCGATCCTCTGTCTAAACTGGCTCTGCAGGAAACCAGAGCAGCCCGCTTTAAATTGGCGATCTAACCGCTAGACCGGTTCTTATTAAGTACTTTGTGAATCATCACAAACAGATTCAAAATATCAAAATAGCTCTCGTATCTACCATCAGTAATAGGCAGAGTATCATCATCCGAAGTAGTCTTCCAATAAGTTGAAAAGAAATATCAAGCAACGTAATGGATATCGACTCACAAGGTATAAATGAAAATGGAAAAGAGAGCAAAATCTGCATAATTAAATCACAATAGACTCGTGAAATAAGATCAAATTAGACACTTTGATCATCAGATTAATACTAAAGTTTCTTGGAATTTCCATTTTGTAAGCATTAGATAAAATGTGTTGCACAACTTTTAAAGGACATGCCTTCATGCATTCAATTTATTAAAGGTTTCAGATGAAAACAGTTCAAGATTTAGGCACATTATCACCACATTTTATTTTCATATACCTCTTGTTCACATAAACAAAAAGCCTTCTAATTTTCTTACTTAATCGCTTTTTTTTTTTTTTTGGAATATCCTCATGCAAATCATACATATATTGTGTGCATAATAGGCAAATAATAAAATGCTAAAGATTAATAAAAATAAGCCATAACTAAATCCTAAAATAAAGAAATGTTAATAAAATTGCACGCTGTCAGATCATACAATGATAATGTCTATATGGAGAAATAACATTTTACAACAACAATAAGCCTTTATCCCACCTCGTGGGAAGGTATCGGCTACATGAATCTTTTTTTCTCCATTGTTTTATTAATAGGCAAATTCTCATTTAAAACTAATAAAAAATTTTCATTTTTCAAATTTGCTAACCAAGTTTGTTTATGTCTAGCTCTATCTTTCTTAAAATAGGTCGGATTTAATGCATATACTCTCCCAACAAAATCATCAGAAGGGCAACATTTTATGTGACCAAACTATCTAAGGTTACTCTCAAAATAATCTTATTTGCTACTGTAGCTACTCCAATATTTTCACGTATATTTGTTTCAAATTCCATCTAAGTGTAAAGCCACTCATTCACACATCCTTATCTCTATAATAATTAACTTAATTTCATGCTTCTCTTTTAATGGCAAATATTCTATTACTGTTAAAATTGCAACTCCATTTATTCGATTTTAGATCTACTCAAATGAAAACATTTAAAATATATAGTTAACCTCCATAATTCAAGCTTTACATCAACTCTCTCTCTCTCTCTCTCTCTCTCTCTCTCTCTCTCTCTCTCTCTCTCTCTCTCTCTCTCATTTAATCAACAAGAAGAATATCATCTGCAAAAAGCAACACCAGGTACATGTTCTTGCAAATGTCTAGTAAAAGCATCCATGACAAAAGAAAAAAGATAAAGGTTTAAAGCTAATCTTTGATGTAATCCAACAGAAATAAGAAAATACTAGGTCAAACCACCTTGTGTTTGAAAATGAGTAACATCTCTTGCATACAAATCCTTAATAACTTGAATATAAACATTATTATTTCTTTTCTTCTTTAAAACTCTTCAAAGCACTTCTCTTAGAGCTTTATCATATGTTTTTTCTCTAAATCAATAGATATCATATGTAGATCCTCCTTACTATCTCTATATTTCTCCATCAAACCTCTCAATTACTCTTTTGTATAATTTTAAGATTTTACATATTAACTTAATTCTATTATAATTCGCACACACACACACACACATATATATATATATATATATATATATATATATATATATATATATATATATATATATATATATATATATATATATATATATATATCTTTCACCCCCTTAACTCTAATATATTATAAAAATCACTAAAAACTAATTCTTTACATCACAAATTACTCTCTTAGACTCTCTATTAGCCCATTTATATATTTCCTAATTTTTAAAGCTTTTCATCTAAACTAATTTTTATAACAAAGTTTCTTATTTTTTAAATTTTTTCTTGCACATTTTGATTACACCACCAACTATTTCTACTATCACAATATTTTTATTTTGATATTTCGAGCAAATATTTTGAAAAATTCTTACTCTCAACAGCTAAATTTTTTTCAAATAACAATAGTTTCCTCATAAACAACCCAAATCTTGAAATCTTGAATCTTACTCTCAAAAATATTATTATTAACGTTCTTTAAATACCCTCATCCAATTATAAGTTTTACTATATCCATTCTTATAAGTAATGAAATGCTCCTCTCTTTTCTTAAATAAATTATTAACAATTACAAAATCATAAGTTAGAATAAAATCTAATATGATCCTACTACTTTTATTAGTTTCTTTAGATCCATAGCCACCATAATTGCATTTAAAATCTTTTACCACTCTACCAACAAGTCCATTTAACTTCCCCAATAAAAACTATTTTTCAAGAGATATCATTTATATTAAATCTTTTAAGGGGTTAATTGGTTGGTTGAAAAAGGAAAGCAACATAAAATGAATGCAGTGTAAATGGAATGTAATGTAAAAGGAATATTTTAAATTTATTTGGATGTGTAAAATGAATGCGTGAGATTTTTTTTTATTCAGTTTTCAATAAAATGAATATAATGTAAAGTCCAAATAGAGTGATGGTCAACAACGGTGAGTGGACACAGCAGTTGTGGGTAACGGAGACAGTGGTAGTGGTCTATGGAAACTGTGCTGGCAGGCCGGAGGTGGGAGACGGGTAATGGCTAGTTGAGGAAGTGGTAGCTTGTGGCGGTAGTAATGGTCGGTGGTCGGTTGTGGCTAGGGGTGCAAACGAGTCGAGTCGAGATCGAGCTAGGGGGTGTTCGAGTCGAGCTTGACAACCAAAACCCGAGCTCGAGCTTGAACTCGAGTCAAGTTCAAAATCTGAGCTCGAGCTCGACTCGTCATCAAATCGAGCGGCTCGTCGAGCTCGCTATCGAGCCCGTCGTCGCGCCCGTGACGGGCGGCCCGTCGTCTCGAGACCTCAGTTCTGACTTCATCCGCGGTTCCGCCCACCGTCGTCGCACCCTCTGTCATCGTGCCCTCCGTCAAGCCTAGCGAACAAAATTAGTTGTCTAATGTTGTATATTGAATTCAGAATTACTATAGAACAAAAACTCCAATGCCATAGAGGCAATTTCTGGTGCCGATGTGCTCTCAAGCCTAGCGACGCAGCGCTACCAAGCACAACGCTAAAGCGCTCCAGTTCAAACAAAAATTCAAATTTTTATTTTAAAATACTTTTTCACATTTTGGATTGTTACACCGACAATGGGTGGCGGTGGCTGGTAATGGTTGGTGGTGACCGATGGTGGGCGATGGGCGGTGGGTAGTGATCAGCATCAAAGGCAACAATGGTGGTGGTGGTCAACAGCAATAGACGGCGGTCGACGGCGACGATGGTGGCGGTTAGAGGCAGCAGGTGGTGACAATCGTGGTAGGTGGTTGGCAATAGCGATGGTGGCCAACAATAGTCGTCGATGTTGATGCAGGCAGCCGGCGACAGTGACAGCTGGCGACAGGCGGTGACAAAAGAGATGAATTTATGGCGTCTTTGGAACTCGCCTAAATCTAAGAAATTCCAAATACACCAAAAATGAACTTGAGGGTGAATTTCAAATGCATCAAAATTTTACATTGCATTTATTTTACTTCAAACCAAATAGCAATATTCTCAAAACCCATGCATTTGAAATACTTTAAACTCTTTTTACTTCAAATCAAACAACCCCTACGTCCTTCCAAAATTTTAATTTTAAAAACATATAAAAATATATTTGAGAAACACAAGCCCTTATAATATTAATAATGTTAATTAGCATCAACAATAATATTTAAAATTATAATTTTTTTCTAATTCTACTAATTTCTACAACATCATTTTTCACACTCTTATCTATAATCACACATACACTAATTCTACTACGATTCAAATTGAAGCCATACTAGAAATGATATATATGATTCACTCAACACCCCATGCGGGAAAAAAAGCCTCACCCAAAATCATTGAACGATAGCAAGTGCACACTATCAAAACATGGATGTGACAAGCTTCACTCCACAGTAATCCCTCTATAATTTTATCATAAAATGCGCCCAAGAAAACATGGCAAAAATTTAATTATCGCAATGAAAAAAAGAACTCACAGCGGCATGAGAACCATAAGCAGCCATGATTCCTGCATAGTGTGCATCCGAATAGGCATAAGGAAGATAAGCCTGCTAGGAAAAAAACAGAATAATAATAATCAACAACAGGTACAGAGAGGCACTCAATCCATACATATACAAATTTGTACCCACGTGGGTGTTAAAAGCCTGAAAAATCAAAAGGATTATAATTTAAAAAAAAAACATACAAGAGACTGATTACAATCAAGTTTTTGTGGTGCATAGAAGAATTGTGTGCTCCCTGCTGATAAAACCTGTTTTGGATGACCCTGCTCAAGCTTCTCATGCATGCGTTCATCACCTAAAGCATACCAAAGAGTAAGAATTCTGAATGGTTATTTATACCAAAGTCATCGCATATAACTAAAAGAGTCCAATTTATAACACCAAAAATGCTATAAAATTATATATTTTAATGCCCTAAAAGACAAGGTTACATCTTATTAACAAGTCAATAAAAATAAAAAAATAAACTACGTCATATAGCTAACATAAAAAACATGCACACACCCATTTTAATCATTCTTAAATTTTCACTGTGCACAAAATTATGGTTTAGAATTTTCCAATTCCTGCTATACAGATAGAATGGAAATATCAATTGCACAGGAAAAGCTGTAACCATAGCCCTTAATCAATGAATTCATTTCAGATTTATGAATCCTGCCCAACAATCATACCCCTTTTTGCCTAATCTAGAGCACAAGAAACTTTTCCCATGAAATGATAAACATTTGTGTATACCAAAGCATCAAAACCAGCGCCAGTAGAATCCCCTTAAGACCATTCAAGTCCGCTTCTGCAGTCCTTATTGTACAAATCTTTATGCTCCACGATCAGAAACACTAAAACAAACAGAATGCTTTATAAAATTAATTAGAGCACTTCTGTTTCACTAAATTATATAAAACATTTTTAGTTAATAAAGAATTTTCAGGGTTCTTTAAAACAATAGTAGAACACATCTGATGGCCGCAAAAGAAGAAAGGGAGTATTAGAAGGAGGCCACATCAAAGACTGTAAAAGTGAACTACATTACTCTAAGAAAGCCAGAAACTCTTAAAATGAAATGTGATGCAGCATCAAGGAGAATAAGCATACCGCAGATATTTCAAGATGCTTATGAAAAAGCAGAAGTATGATGAAACAAATAAAAAAAACATCAAATGTGCATGACACCCCCAAAGCAGGAAATTGAACAAATAACTTAGCCAACTCAAGAAAGTTTTCATTATCTCCAGGACAAAGTGCTACATAATCAAAGACATGAGAATTCAAATTCTTCAAATCAATTCAAAGAAATTCAAGAACGTAATTAAATATGGGCGGCTGCTTCAAGAAGTTTGCAGCAGTCATGGAAAACAAATCATGCAACACTTAAACCATCAAAGAAATACAAACTATAGCTATAATTTGCTAAATCGAACAAACATGAGAAGAAAGAAAAATTTAGTTCATTTGATTAAGAAAATCAGAGAGAGTTATCTTAGAGAAATAGGCCATGCAGAAGGAAGAAGATACCTTTTTCATCTGCCTTATCATGAATTGCACCAGATTGTGCTGAGACACATCGTTCATTGAGGTTATCTTCTCTCTTTCCAGACACTTCATGATGAGAATGTCCAGTGGACTGTGTTGATGACGACTCTTGCTCTTGATTCTGATTTCCAACTTGTTTTATCTGATTTAATGCCAGAGAGTTTGCGTTGGCATATAAATTAGTCGTAGTAGGGTACAACACAATATGAGGTCCACCTGAATTCCACCATGGAAAGCTATTACTAAGATAGTTGCATGTTGATTGAACTAAATTTTGTTGTGAATCCTTATTGTTCATGTTTTGCATTTCAGTGCCTTTCCGATTCTCACAGGACATTTCCTACAGCAAGCAGACCTTTACAAAGCAAATAGGCGGCTATCTTCAACTGACTGCCATGTGGCCAAAAAAACCAAACGGAAACCATCAGAATATTTGAATTAATAAGACAATGATTTTTAATAATTAATAAAGTTTTAAACAATATTAAGAAAAAAGCAACAGTCAAGATTGAAAGTTCTCCATTTTCATAAATGTTAGCTAGTTAAGGCAATTTAAAGTGCCAGTAAGGGATGAAAAGTAACACCATGGCATAAAAATTTTCATGCATGACATCCTTTCATGGTGAGTAGCATCCGCTACTTTTTTGAAAAAAAAAAATTGTAGAATTTAAAATATTCGTTGCACTTAAAAATCGTTATCAGAATTTTTATTGTTGCATGCCAAAGACAATTTTTAAGTATAGGTAAATTTTGGATTGAAAGTTGGATTGAAAGGTCATCTCTGTTGACCAAAACACAAGTGACACATTTTATATCAAAATTTTTATTGTGGCATGCCAAAGACAATTTTTAAGTATAGGTAAATTTTGGATTGAAAGGTGGTCTTTGTTGACCTAAATATAAGTGCCACAAATTTGGCATCAGAGAAAGCAAGCGATTGGCCCAATCCACGATCTCAAAATGGCCCATAATTGCACACTGATGCATTGACACTCATGTCAAAGCCCTCCATCTAGAAATGGCCCAAAATTGTGTACTAATGCTTCGACGCCAGCATCAAAGTCCTCCATTTCTCTCTTGGTTTGGAGAGAGAATGAAAAAAGGTCGTGCATAGGAGAGAAAATTTACATCAAATTTGCATGCACATGCACAAACACGACTAACCATTCTAAAAATAAATCCATGTTTGGCATACATTTGTCCCTAAATATATGTTCAGTTATAAGTAAATGTTAACATATATATATATATAATCCCGTTAATATTTTTCAAAAATAAAAATTAAACACCAATTATGGGGGGCAACCCCCCGCCTTTCCCTCATGCCTATCTAACCTAATGGTAGGAGCCTTTCAATTCCCATTAGATCTTCATATTGAACTCATATGGGAGCAATTAGCATTGCTTATTTTTAAAATAATAATAAAATAATTATGATGACGATGATAATAATTTTGAAAGCGCTAACAATCCCCTCAAATAGAGATAAAATAAAATGAAAACACTCATTTCCCTCGCCCTTTTTCCTTCTATCTTGTGCCAACTTTCTCACCACTTTTTCTAGCCTACACAGCTCCCGAAACTCTAGCTCTCCCCCTTTCACTCCAACCTCTCTCTCTCCTCTCTCTAGCACACCTCTCCATTTTGCTCCCACCCTATCGCAAATACCTCACTACACCGAGTGAAGGTATGAAAGGTGTTATTTTATTGTCTTACTCGCAAGCTCCCCACGTGTAACTTTATTGATGTGATGGGGGTTTATTTTTTATTTTTGTAATATATTTGTCCAGCAAATCACTCTAAAATGCACATGCACATCAATTTTTGGCATGGTGGGTACAAATATACTTGTCTAGAAGTTTCATACTTGTATGCAATCCATGAACTCATTTCTTAATGTGTTGGGAAAACTCGACATGTTTCTTGCTACACCATTAATGGGTTGACATAAAAGCATTGCCGAAATTTATCCAAATTTTACTTGAAAAAGCAATAAAAATATTGCAACATAATTACACACAAAAAGTGCGGAAAAAAAAAAAGAGAAAAACACCTTAAAATGCACACAAGGAGTAGCATAACACTCGCATAACCTTTGGTAGCTTGCCAACAAGTACAAACATAAACGCCTAGTCACTCCTTGCACGCTACAAACTCCAAAACAAATATAATAATGATATGAACAATGCCCGTACTTATAGGCGTGAAGTTCTCCCCCATGAGATCAGCCCAAGTGTAGGCATGAATAAAATAGGCATGAAATAATATTATTTCAAACAGTTGCCAAAATGTCGTATCACGACGCATACAAACATAAATGAGGCAAACCTACAAAACATGCGCCTAAAGGCAAGTATGTGACCAAAATACAAAACAAAACATGCATGAATGTGAAGCCAATTGTGCATTCCAACAATGAAATTGCTAATGAAAGCACAAAAAATTAAACTATAATGGCATCAAAATAGGGGGCAAATGTCGAAGACAAATTTAATACCAATAAGCAACACCAAAAAAAGTTTGCATATCAATCAAAAAAAACATGAAAACCCACACTTCAGTTCCATCTTCTCATCATGCCGCACGACACATGATTGAATGAATTAAGATGCCGAAGAGTTCTCCTTAACTTCCTTTCAAACCTTTTTATCAGAATTTGTTAGTCCTCAAAATGACTTTAAACTAATTTTTTTAATGTAATTGTTGATCTCCGTATGTGTCTCCCGATCAATTCGAGTGAAAACAAGAACGGCGGCCAACTAACGCGGCATTATGCAAAACGAGTTTGAAACACCTCAATCAAAATCAAAACCACCCAAATGTCACACATATGCAACACCTCAATCACAGTAGAAACCACCCAAACGTCATACGTTAGCAAAATGGAATCCATCGGTTGTCATTAATATCTAATTTATCAAGAAAGAACCTCTAGCACAATTTGATCAATCATGGAAAAAAGACGAACTACCGACCCATCACTCAAAAGTAGTTTAAACATCGTTCACTCGGAAACGGACGACACCAACGACACCGAAACATCAAGATTATCCAAAAAGAACACCAATATTGCATGAGTAGCCAGACAAAAGTGAAACACAAATTTGCAAGCGTGTGAGGTGATGACATGAAATTCGAGGCATGTTAAATGATAAATTGTGCAGGAAAGAATCAGCACACAATTAACTCCTCTTTTCAATATGAAATTAATATAACTTTATTATTATTATTATTTAAAAAATACAAATCAAAATCCTTATCAAATCATCATATGCCCTATCAAGGGGAAATTATTAGGTTCGAACACCGGACACAGCTTACCGTTCGGTATTTCACAGTACCGAGCAGTACTAAGCTCGATACTGTGAAGTACTGAGTTTGGTACTTCACAGTATCGAGCAGTACTGAGCTCGGTATTGAGCAGTACCGAGTACCGCTTGATACTGATCAGTACCGAGTAGAGGGTGATGTGACGCATTTTTATTGGCTCGGGTCGACGTCCGGTGTCTAAACCCAATACTTTCCCTATCAAAGTCCCATAAATCGTGCATCTGAGGCATTGTCGGGTCACATCTCATGAAGCCGCATGAAGGGTCCTAAAGGATTATCATTGTAATATAAATAATATAAACATGATTGACTAAAATAATGTGTTACATCTAGAAGTAAAATATCACACCACATTTATCATTATATGTTCCAAATTAAATTGGCACTAAACATTTTTTGTGCAAAAAAAATATTATCTTTACCATGTTATTTTCTATAGTTTTAGTTGTACTTCAGGTTTTAGTTTGACGCAATTAAAACTAAATTTAGCCATAAAATATCCCACCATCTATCATGAGCTTACATAATTTTTCATCATGCTTAATGTTTGAAATATAATTCTTTTCCGGACATACTCAACTTTAGGTAAGGGTGCAAATGGGCATAGTCAGCTTGCAAGCCAACTCGAACTCAACTTATTAACCAGCTCATGATTTGGACTTATTGAGCTCATGATTGTCGAGCAATGATTTCAAGCAGGAGCATATACTCGAGCTCGTATATTATACAAGCTCAAGCTCAATTAGGCTCAACTCGTAAGCTTGTTGCGCCGCTCATTTAAATTAAAAAATATTTTAAAATAATATAATGAAATACATACAAAGCATTTTTAATTATTGCTCGAGCCAAGCTTGAGCTTTCCTAATGAGCTTGAGTAATCGAGCGGAGCTTAAGCCTAATAGTTTTCAAATGAGTTAAGTTCGATTGAGCTCAAGCTTGAATTCAAGCTCAATAAGTATTAAATGAGTTTAGCTTGATTGGGCTTATCCTTGATACGGTTCGACTCATTTACACCCCTAATTTTAGGTAAGGAAATAATACACTGCATCACAATTTAAGAATATTCTATTAAAAGCATCTTCAAAATCACTTATTTTGCATCAAATTTATGGACGTTATCTCCCTAATTACTTCCATCAACATATTCCACATTAAAATGCAAACTCCTAATTATACATGCGTTTGCATAGTGATAAGTCTAATGATACTTAAAACAAGCCTATGAAGAAATATTAGAACCAAATGCAATACGAAGAGATATTCTTTTATTGTTAGGAAATTTTAACATATCTTCAAAATCTAATAAAATTTGGATAGCATGCCTGAGTAAATATAATAACATGTCATTTCACTATTGATGTGGAGCCTTAAACTAAATCCATACTTAGCATAATTTTAGGATCTTCAATTATTCAAAAAAAAAACAATAGAAAGTCCTCAAACTTATTCATGTAGTCAATAACATTTTGTATTCCTTGTTTTAATGCATTAAAATGATCAGCTTGTCAATGATACAATGATACGATAATAATACTTTTCTTAAGCAATTTTTTCGTTTCAACCGAAGTGGTTGTCGGTTTTATAATACATTTTAGCTTGCCCAATTAATTTCAAATTAATAAATCATTTTGACATTTACCCAGCATTATTTTTCATTCAGGAAATTACAAATATTTATAACTCAAACATGAAGAATCTTAGGATCTATTAAATGTAAATGTTTTAAATGATAAATATTCTTATAAATATAGCTTTAACATTTGCCCAACAAATCACATATGCAACCCCATCCTTGCATAACAATGAGCCTGTCTATGAATAGAACCTGTAACATCCATATTTCAATGAAGGTAAATTACCAACTCCTCTAATCCCACACTTTCACACACAGGATGGCCTATAAAAGCACAAAGAAAAATTGTATTCAACAATAAAAGCCATTAAACATGGTATAAGTATTATAAACTGACCAAACAAACAATCCCAAAATTCTATTTTAAAAATTCTATCTGACAAAATGACTAATCCATTTTATGAGATCTAATCATCCATCATGAGTAAGATTTTTTATGTAACCCATGAACAATCAAACTATTTTACACATGCTTGAAATCATGCATACCACCACATTTAACTAGAGTACTCAAAAGGTTGAATGATCCTAATCTTGCATTCCCCAAAAACTATAATTAAAGGCCATTCTCAAGTCTCAACATATGAGGAGAGAAGTACATCCTAAAGTTGAACCGATTGGACCAAAAGGTCATGCCAATGGACAATATTTTCAATATTAAGGAACCGTGCAAGATCCTCATGGTTGCATTTGAGGTCTAAAACCAAATCCTAACTTGTGATTTTATCGTAGAATAGCAAAAAGGGCATGTCTTGATTACGAATAACCAAACAATATTACAAATGCCTGACATCAAACATGGTACCATATTTAAGTTATTCAAAGTGCGTGCTCAAGAGGATGAATAATCTATTAGACTCCACTAGCTTGGGAATTTTGAATTAAAGGTCATTCTCAAGTCTCAGCATAAGAGGAGAAAAGTGCATCCTATATTTGAACCGACTATATCAAAATTTCGAGCCAATGGGCACTATTTTATATTTAAGAACCATAAGACCCTCATGGTTGAATTTCATGTCCACTACTAAATCCTTCCTTATGTCTGTAAAAGCAGAAACGGCATGTCTTGATTATGAACAACCACACAATTTTACAAATGCCTCAAATCATGCCTGTCGCCACATTTTAAGATATTAAGAGTGCTCCAGAGTATGAATGACCTTAATCTTGCATTGAACTGACTTCGCTTAGAAGTTTGAAATTCTCAACATAAGAGGAGCACATCCTATAATTGAATCAACTGGACCAAAAGGCATGGCCAATGGAAACTATTCAATTTTGATGGAACCATGCAAGATCCTCATGGTTGAATTTGATCTCCAATATTGAATTCTTCTTTATAGATGTTTTTCTGGCAAGCAGAAAAGGAGTGCCTTGATTATATTTATTCTCCTTTCTCCAATACTATATCTAAGTAACTTGAACTAAGCAAAGAAAATACAGTTTTCAATGAAAAAAATGCCCCAAATATTGGTAGAAATCAATATTACACCAATTCATTTGATAGCATTATTAATATTGAAACCAGTGAGGCTTCAGAGAACATGTCGTTGGTATAATTCTGTAACTAAGAAGATCTCACATATTCTTTTAGTCGTAGAGGATAAAAAAGTATGTGCACAGTTTATAAAGTTTGACTATGCATCTTAAATGGGGTACATCTATTTTCCTTTTAAGTCATTTTTTTCTCCAAAGTTAGGCCTGGCACAAAACTAGGAAGTTCTCCTTTTTTTTTCAATGCTTTAATGGTTGTCAACTTAAGACAATAAAAAGAACGGGTTTTGGGGTTTTACCTGAACAATAAATTTACTTAGTTCTTCACCATGGAATTGGCAGTTCAATCCCTTCAAGGCGATCAATAGAAGCTTAATGTCATATGGTGCACTTAAGCACCTTATAAAAATTTGACACCACACCCAGATAAGGCCTCCAGATTCCTTAAAATTCCTTGATGATACCACAAGGACCATCATCAATTTTTTTTTGGGAATTCAAGGATTAGAAAACAAAACTTATGGGCTTCTTATGTTAGCAACTTGCATCTTTAATATAACAAGTAGTTTTGGATCATATTCAAAAACATAAGTCACAATGTTTAGTTATAAATTCCATTTCATAGGTCAATGACAACACAGCACCTACATAAAAACTGGTCGCTGATTCCGAAGTAGCCTCTCAAACTTAAGCACAACAGATCCATTGATATTGAAGAAAACAAGCGTCTCACAACACCATCACAAAATATACACAACAGAATATATCAACATCTAGTTCCTCACTTCCTCTACCCACACATCCAACAAGCACACACACCAAACTAAATTCCTCTAAACAAGGATAAAGCAAGAGAGAAAATCTCTACCCTCGACCTAAAGATTACTTCAGTTCAACGCCTCCAAAAATCACGGACACATACACTTGGTTAAAAGCCCAAACAGTAGCAAAAGATGCTATCACTCTCAGAACAAAAATACATTTCAGAATCAAGTAAACTCGTAAAATCTCCATCGAAAAAGCCAAAACCACAACCAAGACCCCAAACTCAAAGAAATCAACAGCGTAAGAAAGCAACAACCACAGAAAACAAAATCACAGCAACAAAACCCACTATCTCTCATCCTCTGCCGATCTACCAAAACCCCATTCCTTAAACTCTCCAGAAATCACAGGATCAAGCCGCGAGAAAGCCAGAACAACAAATCCCCAATTGCAGAAGAACATAGGATCTAATGAATGCGAAGAGCAAGACCTATTTGGTGAAGCATGTCCCCTAGCTCGAAACCCTTGGCTCCTCCTGCCTCATCCTCCCTCCCTCCTCCTTTCCTCTTCTTCTCTGTCAATAATGGATAAAAACAAAATAAAGTATCAAAAACTAAGTTTATTGCTCAACTTAACATAGTACGGAAGTTCTTTATTTTAACTCCTTTCGCTTGTTGACGTTAAAAACTATGCCTATTTTTTTAAAAGCGAATAAAATAAAAATAATTAAAACCCATCCTTTATACTTTTTTTTTTTTTTAATCTTTATATTTCTTTCATTCCGGCCAAGGTATCAAAATAGGTTAAGGGATCAACTAGTTAAATTTGGAGGGATTATTAAACTATCATGAAAAGCACGAAATAAAATATTAGAACTAAATGTGAAGAAATATATATATATATATATATATATATATATATATATATATATATATATATAAGAGCAAGTTAGGACAAAAGAATTTTTTAGGAGGGGCAAAAATAATTTGTTAGGAGGGGCAAAAATTTTTTTTCCTAATAATTTTTTTTTTACTCTACTAGAAAAAAAAAAATTTTTGAGGGGGGGCAATTGCCCCCCCAAAGGGCATCTCCAACCAAACGTCAAACGAGCGTTTGGCGTCATTCCTTCGCTCCAGCCGAACGCCAAAAAATCCTCCATTTGCTTGCGGGTGAACAGTGCAACACCAATATTGGCGTTGCACTGTTCACCCACGCCATTTTTCTCTGTCAACCGGAAAAATGCGGGAAAGGAGAAGGGTCGTTACCTTGGCGCATAAGCAAAAAAATGACGTTGGATTGGAGCAGCACCACGCCATTTTTGCTTTTTGCACTATTTTGGCGTGAAAAATAGAGTTCTCGGTTGGAGATGACCTAAGGAACACATGGTTCCGCCCTTGATTGACATATATATCGATGATCTTATTATAAGAGTATATATATTAGATCTGGCTTATACTAAGAAAGATGAAGATAGACTTAAAAATACTTTATTAGAATTTATTAAAAGTTATATTTTTTTTATTAGAATTAAGGGAGAATTTCACTCAATGGAGAAAAAAAAAATTTTGATTTTGCGAGATAGAGGGTAGTTATTATTGTTGTTGTTATTGCATCTAATTAATACAATATATATTTTATAATTAATACTAATATTATTAAAAAAAACATATTCTTGTATATAGAAGCTTTCACTATCTATCTCAATAGTATTGCATTAAATTATTATTAGTATTATAATATAGATAAATAACTATGTTCCTCATGTTTTATTATTTTTTAAGAATAAATTATGATAAATATTTCAATATAAATTATATTAAATGAATATAAAGTTATTGGATTTGTTATGAGATTATTTTGATTTTAATGATTTTAAAGCCCATTTTTATATAACTTATTGATACGGCATCATAAAATTAGCTTGATCCGGCACGAATCACGAGGCAAAAGCTAGTTAGAAACTTCAAAAATTAATTCCGGGAGCATCCGAACTCCGATTTCAGCGAGCTTATAGTCAAATTGAGCGTCTCGGAAATACGAACCTAACGACACCAAGATCAACCCAATCCGAGCCCAAATGAATCCGAATCAAGGACCCGAAGAACTGTTGGAAGGTTCAAACCGCAATTTGAGTTACCAAACAGTCTCTGATTTTAATGAGTTTATACTCGAATCGAGCGACTCGACGAGACGAATCCAACAAGCCAAGATCTCCAAATTCCGACATCATTAAGGCTTCCAAATGTCCAATGAACGGTGCATGATCGAAGGGTTCAATATCGGCCGTCCATTCAAATCACTCCCTATTCACCCATGATCTCACACCTATTTACAAGCTATTTTACTCCATAAAAACTATAAATATAGCCCTCATTTTACACAAAGGGGAGGGGAGTGAAGAGAGAGAAGAAGAAGAGAATAAGGAGGAGAAGGAAGAAGCTCCTCCTCGACCACTGCCGGAGCTCTTCCTGCCACCTGAAGACGTCGGAACTCTGCCGAATTTTCGGGAAACTCCAAAAATTTGCAGAACTTTGTAACTTTGTGAGAAGTTGATTGTAAATTGATCGTCTTGATTTGTAAGACGGATCAACCTTTATACTTCAAACAAATACTATTGAAACTTTGCAACTGGGCGAGGCCCCGTGATTTTTTCCCTCTTTCGGGTTTTTCATGTAAAAAACTTGGTGTTCACTTCTCTTTTCTGCTTGTGTGTTGAATACTCGTACAATGCTAAGACGAATATTTTCTAACTCTACCGTCGCGTATATTCTAGCACGCAACAGTTTGGCACCGTCTGTGGGAACATGGTTCCCTACTGGGGGGCAACTTTTGCTCCAATCTCAAAAGATCACTCTTATCAAAGTTCTGACATCAGTCATTGTTGCATCAGATACGGACTGGGGGCAACTTTGACCCCAATTCTGGTCAAAAAGATCCTCTGATGCTTTCTATATCAAGATGATATTTCAGGAAAATCCCAGCGATAGCAATGATACTTCCAATCAATTACAAGTTTTATACAGTCCCTTGCTGGATTTCTACTCCTTGGGTAAGGTCTTGATCTTGACCTCAAAAAGACAGTAACGGTCTAAAGATAGACTCTTTTTTATCTTTGATTCAGAATAACTGCGGCGTTCACCCCCTCCCAATCAAGGCAAAATCAATCCCAGGGGGATTCGGTTTGACCTCTTCCATACAGGTCGTCGAGCAAAGGCTTCGACATACAACCTCGGATAGGTCTTACATCCTTGGTGGATTCTCCCGGCCTCTTCCACACAGGTTAACGTCGTCGAGCAAAGGCTCTGACATACAACCACGGAAAGGTCTTACATCCTTGGTGGATTCTCTCGACCTCTTCCACACAAGTTAACATCGTCGAGCAAAGGCTTCGACATACAACCTCGGAAAGGTCTTACATCCTTGGTGGATTCTCCCGACTTATTCTACACAGGTTAACGTCGTCGAGCAAAGGCTCCGACATACAACCTCGGAAAGGTCTCACATCCTTGGTGGATTCTCTCGACATCTTTCACACAGGTTAACGTCGTCGAGCAAAGACTCCGACATACAACCTCAGAAAGGTCTCACATCCTTGGTGGATTCTATCGACCTCTTCCACATAGGTTAACGTCATCGAGCAAAGGCTCCGACATACAACCTCGGATAGGTCTTACATCCTTGGTGGATTCTCTCGACCTCTTCCACACAGGTTGACATCGTTGAGCAAAGGCTTCAACATACAACCTCGGATATGTCTCACATCCTTGGTGGATTCTCTCAAGCCCTTTTACAAAGGTCAACATCACTGAATAATGTTCTGAGTGAACAATGTTCTATCTATAAAGACTCCAAGAATGCAAGTGATTGATAAATCTATCACTTATACAAAGAATTCAGTTAGTCTAAAACTTCGGAACAAATATTTTCGGACTTCTGCTAGTCGTCGAACTTCTGCTCATCGACGAACTTTCATCGGTCTTCTACCCGACGCTAAACTTCTACCCGACGTCGGACTTCTCCCTGTCGTTGGACTTCTGCTCGTCAGCGGACTCCTACTCGTCGTCGGACTTCTACTCATCAGCAGACTCCTACTTGTCATCGGGCTTCTACTCGTCAATGAACTTTCTTCGGTCTTCTACCCGACGTCAGACTTCTCCTTGTCGTCGGACTTCCGCTCGTCAGTGGACTTCTACTCGTCGTCGGACTTCTGCTCGTTGACGAACTTTCATCGGTCTTCTATCCGTTGTTGAACTTCTACCTGACGTCGGACTTCTCCCTATCATCAGACATCCACTCGTCAGTGGACTTCTACTTGTCGTCGGACTTCTGCTAGTCGACGAATTTTCATCGGTCTTCTATTCGACGTTGTACTTCTACCCAACGTTGGACTTCTCCCCATCGTCGGACTTCTGCTCGTCGACAAACTTTCGTCGGTCCTCCACCGGACGTCGGAATTCTATCTGTCGTCGGACTTCAGTCCGTCAATGGACTTTCGACGGTCTTCTGCCCGACGTCGTATTTCTACCTGACGCCGGATTTCTGCAGTTCAACAGATCTCTCGAAGAACAGAGGGCGATAAAATCCCGTAACTCCTGCATGAGAGCAGGGGCGCTAAGTCGAGCAGGAAAAATTTCTCACTCGCAAATAGCGGAAGCGCTAAGTCAAGCGGGAAAAATTTCTCACTCGCAAATAGCGGAAGCCTCAACCATCAAAAAGCCGTGGGGGAAGGAAGAAAAATCTCGTAACTCTTGCATGAGAGGAGGGGCGCTAATTCGAGCAGGGGAAATTTCTCACTCGCAAATAGCGGAAGCCTCAACTGTTAGAGAGCTAGAGGGAGAAGAAAGAAGAAGGTGCAAGTTTTCAAAAGGACTAGGGGGCCTATTTATAGATTTTGGAGAAAGAAGGGGGAAGTTATTGCAATTTTCAAAATCCCCAATTTTTTCTAATTTTTTTTCGAGTTTTTCGGAATTTTTTGGAATTTTTAAAGATTGTTTTCAGAAATTTCTGGACCCAAAAATAGCAAAAAAATGTTATTTTCGCGTGTGTGGGGCCAACAAAGGCGGTGGGCCAAACCGACCTTTCTCTCTCCGGCCGGTTGGCAGGCCGGCCGGTTCAGCCGCCCGAACAATTCTGATCCCGAATTCCTTCCCAAAAAGTTCAAATCTAACGTTTTGGGGTTCCTGGACACGTTTTTCGACGTTCCAGACTCAATTTTGACACTTTCGGAGCTCAACAAGACCTCTACGATCAAATTTGTACAAACGTTCAACTCTTGGAACGCAATTTCTGTTGTTCGGCAAATGTAAAATTCCGGAATAGGTATTTTCGGACTCCTGGAGCTTCGACGTCCAAAAATAGGGGGGCAACTGATACAGCATCACAAAATTAGCTTGATCCGGCATGAATCACGAGACAAAAGCTAGTTGGAAACTTCAAAAATTAATTCCGGAAGCATCCAAACTCCGATTTCAGCGAGCTTATAGTCAAACTGAGCGTCTTGGAAATACAAACCTAACGACACCAAGATCAACCCAATCCGAGCCAAAATGAGTCTGAATCAAGGACCCGAAGCGCTATTGGAAGGTTCAAACCGCAATTTGAGTCACCAAACAGTCTCTGATTTTAACGAGCTTATACTCGAATCGAGCGGATCGACGAGATGAATCCATTGAGACTAAGATCGCCAAATTCCGACATCATTAAGGCCTCCAAACGTCCAACGAACGGTGCTCAATTGAAGGGTTCAATATCGGCCGTCCATTCAAACCACTCCCTATTCGCCCATGATCTCACACCTATTTACGAGTTATGCCACTCCAGAAAAACTATAAATAGAGCCCTCATTCTACACAAAGGGGAGGGGAGTGAAGAGAGAGAAGAAGAAGAAGAGAAGAATGAGGAGAAGGAAGAAGCTCCTCCTTGACCACCGCCGGAGCTCTTCCTGCCACTTGAAGACGCCGGATTTTCGGGAAACGCAGGGAATTTGCAGAACTTTGTAACTTTGTGAGAAGTTGATTGTAAATTGATCGTCTTGATTTATAAGACGGATCAACCTTTGTACTTCAAACAATACTATTGAAACTTTGCAACTAGGCGAGGTCCCGTGGTTTTTTCCCTCTTCCGGTTTTTCCACGTAAAAACCTTGGTGTTCACTTCTTTTTTCTGCTTGTGTGCTGAATACTCATACAATACTAAGACGAATATTTTCTAACTCTACCACCGCGTATATTCTAGCATGCAACACTTATATATAAACATTTTGATAATTTTAATTTATTTTTTCAAATGATATTTATTCCTTATAATTTCTAATTCGAATTTTATAATTAATATTATATTACAAAAAAAAATCAAAGTTTTTTCATATCTTGTTCTTTTTAAAAATACATTATTTTTAAGTATTATGATGTAAATTGTATTATAATAAATATATGAGTTATTGAAGTTGTTATGAAATTAATAGCGATTTAATGATTTTAAAGACTAAACTTTATATAAATTTTTTTGGAAAATTTTGATATAATTTATATTTAAATATTTTTATGAATCTTTCCGTTATTTTTATTTTTAAATTGTATTTATTCATTTAATTTCTAACTACCAAATAATAATTAATATTATAATCAAAATAAATCAAAATTTTCCCAAACCTTTTTATTTTTTAAAACTAAATTACATTAAAGTATTCTAATATTTATATAGGATGAACTTAAAAATTATTAAATTTTTTAAAACAATAATAGAAAATTTCGATTTTTAGGTCCATCCTGATTTAATTTATAACTAAATATTTTTGGTGAAATTGTTTTACTATTTTAATTTTGTTTAAAAGTCATTTATCTATTATAATATATAATTTATATTTTAATTCAAATAAATAAAAAATTGATATAAACTGTATTAAAATGAATTTAAAATTTATTGAATTTGTTATAAAATATTAAAAATATTAATTTTTAATTTTTTTTAAATGTTTTATATTCATCATAATTTTTAATTGTCAAATTGAATAATATTTTATAATTATGTTAATCTATTTTTCACACATATTTTGATATTTACAAATTAAAAACAATATTGCATATTTGTAATACTATGCATAAATTAAAATTTTGGAGACTTTATTTGTAAAATTTAATTTGATAATTATTTTATTTCTATTTATAACATAAAATTACATATTATTTAGATAATCTAATATTAAAATATTATCATTTAGTACACATCATTCTAAGAAATTAATAGTATAATAATAATTTACAAATAAAATTAAATAATTATTTATTAAATTATTTAAAATCGTACATAACGTTTAATTTTATGCATTTGAAGCTTGCCCGCAGACTTCTTCTTTTGGGCTTAATGAAAAAAATCATACAAATATTTTAAATCCAACAAAATTACTAACATTTATTAAGAAAATAGTCACAATCATCAAGATTTGTTTTTAATAAAAATTCATTAAAACACAAAAATTAATCGCTCCAAAATCCCGACCCGATTAATTTTCGAATCAAGTTCTGATTGACCTGAAAATTTAAAGTTGACTCAACTATCATTCAAGTTGGGATTAAATGAGTCAAATTTTGATTTAATTGGTTGTATTTAGGTTAAATGGGTTATGCTTATCTAAAAATTAATAAGAACTAATGATCTATATGATAAATGGGTCAAATGGGTTGGGTTCATATTAATCGAGTTGATTAAAAAATTTTAACTCGTTTAATTGATGGGTCGGAATCCGATTAAACATATTCGGATCAATCAATCTCAAGTTAGACCTAAATTCAATTCATAAATATGAAATTAACATGCCTTTCAATTGAAAGCACTTATTTTTGCACTCTCTACTTAGGGGTGCAAATAAGTCGGTCTGCCTCGAGCTCGACTCACTAGTCAAATCTAGAGCTCGAACTCGAGTCGAGCTAAGCTCGGGCCATTGAAACAAGCTCGTCGAGCAGCTCGTTCAAGCTCCATCGCATCCAAACTCGAGTTCCATCCAGACATCCGCATTCCTGCCCGACATTTGGCAGCTTCTCGAATTCCGACCGATATTTGGGGTTCCCGCAAGGAATCCGAGTTGGCTCGTGAGCAATCAAGCCGAGCTTTGGTCGGATCAAACTCAAGCTCAATTATACAACGAGCTCGAAACTTTACTTGAGCTGGACTCGTGAGCTCGATAAACTCGACTAGTGAGCTCGTTAATGAGTCAAGCCCAAACCGGCTCCGGAGTTAGCTTGGCTCAGTTGCACCCCATCTCTACCCAATCAATTTAATGTGGATGAATGGTGTAAGCTACACCTACACCAAACTAGAATTTTTTAAAATGTCAATTATGTAATTCATTTATTACACATTTGTCCTTTTCTCTACCTAAGTAACTTACCTGTTAAGCTTTCTGTTTGACCTATTATACTAAATGCAATGAACCACATGGAGTAGCTATAAAGCAACACATGAAGGCTAAGGTGTAATTAAGGGTTCAATTGGGCCTTTGTTTTCATATCTTAATCATAATTTTTATTTGTTATTTCATTACTCTCAAAATATTTTTTAACTTGAAATTTGCTTTTAACAATAAGTTTAAAAAAATTACTTTCTCAACAACAGCTTTGTAAAGCAGTAAGAAAGCTATCGCAAATGAAGCGTAAGAATGATGTAAATAAGTTGAGTCTTATTTTATTCTTTCTCGATTTAACCTCAAATTCAATAAATTGAATCAACGGGAATACAGCTCGAGCTCAATTTTATAAGTTAAAGTTGACTCATAAGCTAACTTATTTATTATGAAAAAAATAATCTTATTTCCAGTGAAATAAAAAATTAGAAGATAATGATAAGTAATCAAACGTATAAAAATATGAAAATATTAAAAAAAAAAAAAAAAATTAATAGTTTTATTTTTAAATTTATGAATTTTAATATCTTTTAAGGGTGTTTTGAAAGCTAATGAGTCAAGCTGCAACTAGCTCAAACTTTGCTTGTTAGCTCATCTGGCTTAGCTCACCAGCTATTTGTCGCGTAAATCTTGAACGTCATACTTTTTGGTGTAGCTTTAATTTCAAGATATTAGTGATAATTTAAGAACCCTAATCTAATATGGTTTTATTTGTAAAATTAAAAAAGTTTATAAAAAATAATAATAAATAAATAAATAAATAAAAGTTTATTATGAGTGCTAATTTGTTAAATTGAAGGAATCTTTGGCAATAATTGTAAGCCAAACTATTGGATACAGTATGGCTTGTCTGATTTGGGGGCAAAGTCTGCTAGCTTTAATATTTGGTCTATATATTTGGTGACTACTATGATTGTAGCGGTCTGAAATAAATAAATAAATATTATTATAAATTTAAAAAGTATATAATGTATATTATTCAAATTTTATATTTAGCCTTTATTTATTTATGTAGAATCATAATATTTACATAATATTTATTTTAGATAAATTAAAGTTAATAATATTTTTTAATATTATTTTTAATTATAATATTATAAAAATGGTATACAAAGTTAATATAAATATATAAGAATATATATATGAGTCGACCCATTAAGTACCTATCGAAATTTGATGGTTTATGATCAATTCAGATGTGATTTTTCGGGCATTTATTTGCATAATTTGCATGTAGCAATACAATCAAAATTTAAAAGGATGGTTGCATTCACTTAAATTATAAATTATTTGTTATCCATAATAAAATTGATGAGTTTTTTGGTTGGATAGATTGGATTCAAAAGTGTCCATGGTTGATTCTCGAACTTATTAAGAAGCAAGCTAAGAAAGGTAGGACTTGAGAACATGTTGTGAGTATAAAAAGGGGAAGAAAATTTTTAGATGGAAGTATTTTACTAGCTCAATGGTCTCTTTAGAAAGTGTTAGAAGATCCAAAATTTTTTCTCTTAATCCTTTAATTTATAGGGATTTGAAAGCTTATATATATATATAATCAACAGTAAATGGCACAATGTAAGAACTGCAGTATATACATGTCATGCTCTCGTAGGTGATGAGGACGGCAGTTGCTTGTTGATGCAGGTCCTTGAACTTTAGGGCAACTCTTCTTGTGTCGAGTAGGCACGAGCAAGTGGCTAAGGCAAGTTTCCCAATGGGGTTAAACTTGACAAGTCCTTTGGTGGTGCTACAACCTTCTGGATGGAGAATGAGTTTGCTAGAATAGTGAGGGTAGCAGATTTGATGCTCGTAGCTTCAGAATTAGTAAGACACTTTTCCTAACATAAAGAATATTTTAAATTTAAGATAAAAAACCCAAAAATGAATTAGAGAAGTTAAATGCCAAATGGAGGAAAATTTTTCTTTGGGAGCGTTGTGGCACTGTCTCTAGGAGCAAATAAATGTTTCCCTCTCTATGTTGGGGAAGAATTTGAGAGAGCTAGTGCTAAGAGTGATTGTCCTGGCGTTAAGCTCCCTAACTGGTGAGGTTTGAGAGAATCTAGAATATTTCAGTAATAACTCTTTGTTATGCCTACAAAAGTATAAATACTCACTCTGTTGACTTTTAATGTTTTAGGAAAAGGAAAGGGCCAAGCAGAGTGAGGTTACAAAGCAAATATCAATTAGAGTTATGAAGGTATTTTTGTAATCCATATTTTATTATGATGTTAGAATGTAATTGTAATAGATTATTTGTAAATCATTCATTTGGAAATAAAATTTTGAATGTTCCATTATTATTCAAAATATTTTGGATTACTTGAATGGCTCTGGTGTATCTTATTATAGTTGAGAAATTTAGGTTTATGAATTTAATTATTCCTTTAGATATTGGGGTGTCACAACAGACTCTATGGCCAATCAAATGTGTTAGGCAAGATTGAATCATTTCAGAAAGGCCCTTCCCTAGAGCTATGATGGTGGATTTTTGTAATAGCCTTATAATTATGAAAATAAGTTTAAAATAAAAATATGAATTTTTATTTGGACAAGAGCATTGTGGTGATGTGTTTGTGAGCACTACAATATTGTGCTTGAGAGCATAACAGTGCCAAAAATTGTTGTTGCTGCATTAAAGGCTCAATTATATAGTAATTTTGAATTCAGCATGCAGCATAGACGCACTGGGTTGGAGCATTATTGTAAGAATCCAAAAAAATGAAATGTGTAAAAAATAAAATTTCTATTTGAATTGTAGCACAACTGTGTTGTACCTTTTAGTGTCAAGGCGTTGGGTCTAGAGCACAATGATGCTAGAATTTATCGCTATGGTGACATAGTCTTTATTCTACAGTAATTCTGGATTTAACACGCAACATTGGATTTGAGCATTACGGTGCTAAGCCTACAACAACACAGTGATTCCATCCACCCATCGCCACTCCCCTCATCGATGACCAGCTTGCGTAAGAAGGAAAGGGAGAGGGAGAGGAAGGAAGAGAGAGGAAATAGAGAGAAGTGGATTCCAGGAATTTTCATCCATCAATTTTATTCATTGTTGGATGGCAAGGAGAACGGCTGGAAAAGGTTCTAACCCCATTGGGTGGTTTAGGCTCATGGAGGGGAATACTTACCCTTTAAGGCTAAACCATGCCCTAAGCTTGATTTAGGGAGCTTAAGTAGAGTTTAGGACCTGAATGGAATGTCTACAGCAGCTAGGATAGAAGGTGATGGGATAGAATTAAGGAGTTGACTATCTAGAATAGTTTAAGCTTGGATTGACTTCTTTGACCAGTTAAAGGTCAAAGTCCTAGTGAGGTGGCAAGGAAGGAGTGTGGAGCTGCTGGTGGAGTCATCCCAAGGGCTTTGGAGCATGGAGTTGGAGTTGAAAGGGAAGTTTGACCATTCTAAAGGAGGATTTAAATATTCAAGTGGACTATTTGACTAATCAAAGGGTCTTGTTGACTGGTGAGATGGATTGGAGGGGTTATATATGTCATAAAATCAAGTGAGAAAGATCAAAGGGGGTTATAGCCATGATAAGAATGAATGGGAGCGTGTAATATGGGGTTTGACCATGGATTTTGAGTTAACTTGGTCAAACTCAAAGGGTTTGAGTGGTGCTTGAATAAGGTTGATTTAAAACATAGAATGGAGTGAGATTGAGGGTTTGGAGGATTTGATTTAGCCAAAAAGATAGATTTGATTCAAATAGGCTAGGCTTGACCAAGCGTTGACTTAGTTGAACAAGTCAACTATTAACTAGGTCAACATGTCCAGTCAGGTCTAAACCACTAGAAAAGGTATTTAAAGGAGTTTGACTAATTTGGAATTGATTTGAGTTTGGATTGAGTGAGCACCAGGTTTATATTGGGTTTGGTCAACCTATGTTGACTTGGTCAATCAAGTTGACCTAAGGGCAGGGGTTGGGCTCAATAGGTTTGGATTGATTCAAGGAGTCCACTGGAGGTGGTTTCAAGGTATGGGGATGTCACCTCAACCAAAATGACTATTTTGACCCTTAAGGGAACTTTGGGTAAACCTAGGTTGACTTGGTCAACCATGTTAACCCATGATATGGGTTTGGGTCGAATGTGTTCCTAAGGGAATTTAAGATTCATTGGGATAGGTTTTGAGGGTTGAGGAGGGAATTCCATGTTAGATTTTGGGGAAAATACCAAAAACCCCTTAAAGTGTATTTTGGTCATTTTGACCCCTGGTTAACATTAGGTCAAATTGGAGGAAAAAAAGTATAAGTTTACAGTCAAGAGATCTTAACAAAGTCAATGGATATGGTTGGAAGGTTTGGAAGGGGTCCCAAGGTCAAATTCCACTAGCTGGCATGTCTAGTGGCACATGTTGTAAATATTAAAAGTTTTACAACCTTCAAAGATCAATCTGTCCTATAGGGTTAGAAACCTCTAAATAAGTTCAAGTTTGGCGGGTTAGCACTAGAGATATATCATATCAATAATCAATTGATAGAATCTAAATCAGATGTCAATTAACTGGGTTTCAAGGTCATAGAAAAATTACCTATAAGGGGTTTTAGGACCTGGGTCCTTAACCCAAAGGTTTGGTTTAGATGTTGGGTTTGGATTAGATTCAGAAGTTGAATGGATGGACTTAGACCATCCACATTAGTGGAAGCCAATTAAATAATTTAGATTGATTGGATATGATTTGGAAGTTGATTGAATGTTGATTGGTAGTTAAACTAGGGATTAAATTGGAGGGTGGAGTTGAGTTTGATAGAGATTATGACCTAAATGATTAGGAAGTAGACACTTTCCAATCATTAGGTCACTAGAAAGAAACCCGAGTGGGTCTTAGTGACCTCATACATAAATTAGGTCAACAAATGAACCCCCAATATATGTAGTAGAATGAAATTCTAGTGCATATATTGGCATTGACCAAATGTAAAGATAGAATTGAAGATTTTGATTCTAAGGAAATGGAGTGTCAAACCTTAGGGAATCAAAGTTGAGTGGATACTAGGATGGTGCTATAAAGGACATTAACCACTAGTAGTAGGTGATCATGTGGTGGGGTCAAAATATGCCCAATATAGAGGACTGGGTTGAATGACCCTGTGGTGGGGTCAAAATATGCCGTACACCTCCGGGTTGAATGATCATATGATTGGACTGAGATATGCCCATCATAAAGGATCGGGTTGAATGTTCTTCTGGTGGGGTCAAAACATGCACAACATAGAGGACCGAGTTGAATGACCTTGTGGTGGGGTAGAAATATGCCCAACCCAGATTGATATCCAAATGAAAAGAAATTTCTTGTAAGGGACTTTCTTTTCTCTTTAGATCCCTTATATTTAAAATGCCTTATTTTTTTAAGATTTTTACAACTCTATAATTTGAATAAAATTCCATCATAAATATAAAAGAAAATGTCTAAACTCTCCTGCAAGATTATATTAAGTAGTTATAATCAAATATCATAAGCAATTATATATGAAAATAAAAATACTCAAGCTAGCCACACTTGGTCATGCTCTAATTTGTTTGGGGGCTAAGTAGTCGAAGCACCTGTAATAATTATATAAAATTTATTATTTTTAGCTCCCTTTTTAGCACTATATGAATATGATCATCTGTTATTGTAAGTATCAAAATCACTCTTAACATAGTCTAGTGAAAAGCATTGTCAACATTTTTAGCAAGCCAGAGTTTGGGCTCGGGCTGAGGGGTGTTTAGGGAGCTTTCATGGATTATTTAGATGGATTAGGGAGGAAATTTTGGAGGGAAATGGGTTGTATGAGGAATGTTGACCATTTAAAGGGGTTTTGATTATTTTTTGACTAGTTTCACTAGTCAATAAGGTCAAAGCTACAGATGTGACACTTTGGGAGTGTAATGAGATGGTGGGATAATTTGCAAGGTGTGTAAAGCCATACTATGACGGCATGGGTGAGTGATGAGTGTATGTGTAATGAGGTTTGAACATGCACGGAGAGTTGATCAAGTCAAACTCATAACTCTTTGACTCATGGTGGATTGAGAGATGTTCACACCATACAATGAAGTAGTCTTGAATGATTGGTGAGGTTTATGTGGGTTGATTTGATTGTATGTGGTGATTTGACCCAAATATGTCAAGTTTGACCAAGTTTGGTCTCAATTGACCAAGTCAACTGATGATTAGGTCAAGGTGACTAATTAAGCTTAATTCACTTGGAGGATTGATCAAATGAGTTTAATGAAAATCAAAATTAATTTGGAGTTCAAATAGAGATGATTGAAGTGTATGATCAGTTGAGCTAGCTCAACAAGGTCAAATTGAGTCAATCATTGGTCCAGGAGCTAGTGTTTGTTGAGGTTATGTATGGGGTTCATAATGAAGAGGTTTGAGAATTATTGAGGTCAAATGGTTTGTGCGTTAAGCTAGGCAGTGCACTAGACCTATTGGTTATAATTCAGGGTTGATCTAGTCAACCAGGTCAAAATAAGAATTAAGGTTAGGTCCAAAGGTTCAAAATGATATTTTGGACCCAATAGAGGTAGTTCTATGCAATGATGAGATATCCCTACAAGAAATGCATGTTTGGGCCCTTAAGAGGTATTTTAGTTAACTATAGTTAACTTGGTCAACCAAGTCAAACCAAGACTTGGGTTTTGGCTCAATACACCAAAATGATATTTGGAATGTATTGAAAGAGGCTTAAAAGACTAGTTTGAATGAGCCAAGTTAAAGTTTAGAGACAACTTTAACTTTACTCCTTAGGAGAATTAGGGAAGTGGGCCCATGGTTAACTTTGGGTCAACAAGAGTCCACAAAATATTCAATTTTGAGTTTAACATGTCATAAAGATAATTATGGGTATGTTCAAAGGTTTTGAGAAAGGTCTAAAGGTCAAATTCCACAAGATGCAAAGTATAGTGGCATGTGTTATAAATATTTAAAGGTTTTATAGACTTTGAATTTCAATTAGGTTTGGGGGATAGAGATCTTGAATTGACCTCAAATTTAGAGAGGTGGCCTTAAGGACATGCCTAATCAATATGTAACTAACGGATCATAAATTGGAGGTCTTTTGATTTGGTTTTGAGGTGATTATAAAAATATCTCAAAAAGGATTATGGGACATAGGCTTTTGGCCTTGATTTTTTTGGTTTGAAGTTTTGGATTTGGTTTTGAATTTGATTGATAAATCTTATGCAAGAATGAGGTCAACAAATGGATCTCCAATATGTATAGTAGAACAAAGTTGTATTGCACACATATTTATTGACCGATTGGATGAATCTCAAAAGAGATCATATTAGGATTTTGAGTTTTTAGGGGAGGTAGTACCTAACCTTGGGTCTAAAGGATGTCATCAGGGGACTTATACCTAATAGATATATTTTAATTTGATTTACCTATAGGTCTAAGTAAAAGAAGCACATCACCTAACCAAAAGACATTATAGATGACTAAGTCATGATGGGGCCAACAAGCTTAATCCAACACCCACTCAGTTAACATCATAGGAGATAGTAAGCTCAAGGATTCATTCCTATTTCTAAAATATTGGATTTCTTTTGGTGTTCAATGATAACTTAGCTAGAAAGCATGGGGACTCACATCGAATTAGGGGAACTAGCCAAGGATATAGTCTACATAAATATATGGGATTTGGTAAAATCTATCTAACAAGGATTTGATTTTTGGTGTTTTTGGTTCAGATAAACGGATTGATGAGATTCAAAATTCAAGATTTTTCATTGATAACAAATTCAAATTAATTAAGCATAATATTTCTCGAGGAAACACCTGTTGACAAGAAGCATCCAATGATTTTCTTTACAATCAACTAATTAGTAGGAGCCCCCTCATAGACTATCTTAACAACAAAGGGCCCCTCCCACATTGGTTTAAACTTCCTACTGATTTTTTGATGGGCTAAGATAGGCCTCCAAAGAACCAAGACTAAGTCTCATACTTGGAAAGTTCTAGGCCGCACTAACTTATCATAAGCTTGAATCATTCACGTTTTATATAGTTTTAAATTTTGTTGAGCTTGGAGACGACATTCTTCAAGGCCTTTTCAAGCTATTGTAATCAGAGTGGTACATTCTGTTCAATTGAAATTTGATTTTGTATGGCGATCCTAAATGAAGGAATTTGTACTTCCAAGGGGATAACGACCTCTAACCCATACACAAGAGCGAATAGAGGGGATTGGGTTGGGATCAGAGACGAGCCCGTTAAATGGCCATTGCTGCATTGCCAACAGAAGCTACATAAATCCATAGATGCTAGATGATATTAACATCATATAAAGCTATGAGAAAATGCATCATTTATAATACTCAACTAAAAATAGTGACATGTTTCCAAAACTTCAAGTTTTTTTTTTTCATTCTTAAGCTTTCACTTAGTCAACTTTAACTTATATTTTATTAAATATTTTCCATTTTGATATCTATTATTAACAAACTAAGAAAAATTTTAAATGCTAAATGACATTTAAAGAAGAAAAAAAAATTTTTTTTTTTGGCCATTCAATAGATTGCCGTTTGTAAAGAATCAATAGTGCCGCCATAACCGGTTGAAGATGTTCCACCTCCCACGCGAGATGCGACGTTCCTCACCAGCTGTCTGACGGAATTCAGCAACGGAGCTGAGCCGCAGAAGCTCGGTGGACGAAGCAATGACTTCTTGGATGAAGGCGCTGGCGTACGGTGCTTGTGGGATCGCGGTGGCCGGAATGGTCACGTTGGTAGCTTTCCAGGAGCGACTTGTCTATGTGCCGGTGTTGCCCGGTCTCTCCCGCGCCTATACCATCACGCCTTCTCGTTTCCACCTCGACTATGAGGACGTTTGGCTTCGTTCTTCTGATGGAGTTCGACTTCACGCTTGGTTTCTGAAACACTCTCCTCCTGTTTTAGGTACTAGGGTTTCGATTTATCTTTTAATTCATATTATTTTCATTCATTTATGTATGTTGCTCTGTTGTCCCCTAGGAAAGTTTAATTTCTTTGAAGGAGTGTTTTGAAGATCGAATTTTGGTGCTAGCTGAGGGTTTTGTGACATCTTGTGTGCTAGGTTGATTTTGGATGCTGTTTTTAGGGCTAGTTTTTTCTTTTCTTGGAGAGAAAATTTAGCTAAGAAAATGATGATTTCATTTATGAAAAGGAGCCTTTTGTTAAAGGAAATCATGACATTTCAGTTTTGGGAAGGTATATGAAATTTGAAATTAATATTGATTTATAACTGCATCGAGCCAAACGGTGGATCTAAAAATTTTAGCCATCTCTCAGAATACATTTTTTTTTTAAACTTGAGAGTAATTGGTCTAATATCATAGTAAATAGTTAAAAAAATATGTTGGCACAAAAATATTAAGTGATTGAAACCTCCTATAGGTAAGGTTGTTGATAAGCTCGTGTTAATGAGTTAAGATTGAACGAATATTTGAGTGTTGAAAATGAGTTTTGATCTTGGTGTGTCAGACCCTACTTTGATTTTCTTTGATCACTGCAAAAACTACAAATGGATCCTAGAGCTTTTTTACCTTGACAAAAAAAAAATCTTTTTCAGAATATTTGTTTCAATACTGCTCATTAACGAATCAGTAGATGCTATTTCTGATTTTCTGTTTTGCTGGTTAGGTGCAGAAGAAATATTCTGTTGGGTCAAGTGGGTATTATTCGTTTTTCAATTTTACAAAAGGTTGTACTGTAATACCAATTCACACAGTTTTCCGATAATTTTTTATTTGGCGGTTATCCTCAAACTTTCAATCCAGATGCGACCCTATCTGAAGTTTCTTTGATATTCACTATTTTCTATGTACAATCTTGGATGTATTGTTTGATCATATGGTGTACTTAAGCTATTTCTGGCTAAAGTGTATTCTGAACTAAGTGTTATGGATTTATTTTTCTGCTATCTAACTTAATCAGGTTTCTTATCCTATTTTTTATAATAATGTCTATTTTGACTAAAAGTTTTACATTTGTGGAATGCTTTTATGATTATCGTTTTGATAAAAATATTGTGGAATGGGTAACTAGCATATTCTTAAACAGCAATTTCATACCATTTCAAGTGTTAGGTATGTAAAAACCCCAATTGTTTTACTATTTGAATTTTGTTTAAAAGCCATTTATTTATTATAATATATAATTAATATTTAATTCAAATAAACTAAAAATTGATATAAATTGTATTAAAATGAATTTAAAAATTATTGAATTTGTTATAAAATATTAAAATTATTATAAATTTAATGATTTTTAAGTTTGTTCTGATATAATTTATACATGAATATTCTGATAAATTTTTAATTTTTTAAATGCTATATATTCATCATAATTTTTAATTGTCAAATTGAATAATATTTTATAATTATGTTAATCTATTTTTCACACATATTAGATATACAAATTAAGAACAATATTGCATATTTTTAATACGTTGCATAAATTAAAATATTGGAAACTTTATTTGTAAAATTTAATTTGATAATTATTTTATCTATTTATTACATAAAATTACATATTATTTAGATAATCTAATATTAAAATATTATCATTTAATACACATTTCATCTCTCATGTCTGCACTCCTACTTCTCTAATATATATAACCCTGTTTTATTCTTGACCTTGTTTAGGACAGTACACCTAACTTAGGTTTTGTTTGGGACGGCTTTCCTACTGCTTCTTAAAGCAACTTTTTAGTACAACAAATAAAATTTTTATACTAAAAATTTACTTTAAGAAGCAGTAAAAAAGCCGTCCCAAACGAAGTCTTAGTATTCATGGTTAACTATGTATGTGCACTTGGGTGAGAATGTTGAAAGCTTTGGTGCAAGGAAATTGTGAAGTTTGACAGGATTTACTTTGCAAGCTGGAGTAATAAAATATATGCTTAGCTATATTGGTATTGGTTGACAATTCATAGTGCTGATTTGTATGAAAAACAAACTCCTATTTGTAGTTTGCTAATTAACTCCTTAACATTGTTGATGTTCATTACAATACTTTCTTTGTACGTGCATGTAAAATTAATGGGTCAGTATGTTTTGTACATTTCTAAATCAGATATCCAATTCTAACCTCAGCTAATGTTAAGCCACCATGTATGTTTTAGCTATATATCCATCTATTTTCTTGGGATGCTTATTTTCTCTCTAGGGATAGATTGCTTTCTTTTAGGTCTTTAACTGTGATCCACCTGACCGTGGAACAGAAAATCTGTTTCTGAAATAGATTGAGTTGGCTAATTTTGTTAAGTTTTATAGGGGGCGTTTTTTTTTTTGTTTTAAAATCTTTGGAACGGATCCTTTTTTTCAGTAATTGGCTTTAGCTTTAAGTCTGTGTGATCCACCTGAGCTGTGGGACTGAAAAGCTGTCAGAAATAGATTAAATTGGCTAATTTCAATTAGTTTTTTACGGGACATTTTTTGGTTTAAAATCTTAGGAACCGACCATTGATTTCAGTTTTTGTTTTTAGTTTCAGTAGCTCAAACTAACTTGGCCAAATCCTTTTACCCTTTAACATATAGTTAAACTATGTTGCTTAGGGAGGTTGATCGGTCAAATAGATGGTGCAAACAATCTCATATCAAATTGTTTTTTTTTTTCAGCAACTAATATATTTGTGTTTGGCAACTGGTTTCTTAAAATGTGAGTGATCTCAGACCGCATCATCTCATTATAGATTAAGTTGGTTTAATAAAATGTTTGGCTCAGGCAAATTTTAATGTTTCTGCAAAAAACTAGAATTGATAAGTTTTTCAATCTGGGAAACAATAATAGTGTCTCAAGATGATCATATCTCTAATACCTTTGGTTTTCTTACCTGTAAAATTTATGGTTAGCGGTTCTTATTTTGTCTTTTCCAGCTTAAAGTCCTAAAATCAGTTATCCTATTGCCATATGCGAGCATATAAATCTTTGTAAAATAGTTTTCAAGAGGATTAAGATTCCTAAATCGGTTTAAAGCTTCTCTTTACCCTATTTCTATTTTACTTTTGGATTTGCAACTTCTTAAATATGAGCAATATATTTAGATTTGTTTGTGACTGCGCCAAGTCAATTGGGTATTGCTTTATTTAGCTCCAATGGCAGATAAGATTAGAGAGAGTCGCCTAGATGGTTTGGTTACATAAAGCAATAGCCTTTGATGGTCCAATTTGGAGAGTAAATGTATTAGATCCGGCCTATGTTAAAAAATGTAAAGGTAGATCTAAAAAGACTTGGTTAGAAGGTATTATAAATAACTTTTATTTATTAGATGTAAATGAGAATTTGACTCTTAATGGAAAACAATTAATAAAAAGTATTCATGTAGCCGACTCCACGTAGTATGATAAAGGCTTATTGTTATTGTTTTTTTTGGTAATTCTGAATTTACATACATGTATATGAAAAGGTGTGACCCAGTAACAGCTTTCCACTGGTGTCCTTTCTTACAAACCATAATTGCAATTTTTTGAGATTCACATAACCATAATAATCTTTGTAACTAATACTTTGTCATTGGAACTTTATGTTTTGAAGATCATTTATTTTAAGGAAACTGTATATCGCGTCTTTAAAAGCCTCTATCCTGGCCTTTTCAATGTCGTCCAATATCTATTGCATGGGGACATTAGCTTTTGCAATAACTCCTACATTTTTTTTATTCTCGGTGATGTAATTTTGAAGAAGACAAATCTATGCTTCTAATGCTCTGGGAGCATATTTATTTCTTCCATGCTTTCAGGATTTTTCTTATCTATTTTTATTGTTCTTGTTGTTATCAAGTTAGGAAGTAGTGTTATTTAATAATCACTTTACACTATATACATTTTTTTCTTTTATAAGCTGCTGCGTAATGAATTTTTATGGAGCATATTGGTTGTCTTGCACTTGTCCTCTGAGAGATTTGCACATTTTATGAGAAAGAATGTGACAATCTTGATGTTAGAACTGATTTTTGTTCATGATTAAGCATTTATTTTTCATATATAAACTTATTGACGTTATTATTGGATGTTTTGCAAGTTAGCAGCTTCTTATAATTATTCTTATCCACAGGTCCGACAATTCTCTTCTTCCAAGAAAATGCTGGCAGTATCCTGAAATTAGTTAAATTCAAACCATTTTTCAATTGAAAAAGTTTTGCTTTTTTTGTTGAGTTTTTAATGACATACTCTAGATATTGCCCATCGTCTTGAATTTGTCCGGATAATGATGCAAAAACTGCATTGCAATGTGTTTATGCTGTCATATCGAGGGTACATTTCTTTGATAAATGAGATTTGTGTTTTCCAAGTAGTTCTTTATCTCTACTTGTTTTAACCAATTTTATCATTGATATTAGACATTTGAAAATGCATATAAATTTTCATTGAAAATAGGTATGGAGCAAGTGATGGCTATCCATCTCAACATGGAATAACAAAGGATGCTCAGGTTTGCTTAGATGTTGCATTTCTGTTATCTATACAAATCTTTTAATATATACATTCTAGTTATTCTTTGTTTAGTTCCTGTTTCCATTGTGCCTAGGCAGCATTGGACCATTTATGTAACAGAAGCGATGTGGACTCATCTAGAATAGTTATTTTTGGAAGATCTTTAGGTGGTGCCGTTGGTTCAGTGCTTGCATGGAACAATCCTGATAAGGTATTTCAATTGAATTACATGTAATTGTTCATTAGAAGCTGAAATACTTGAGTAGCTCTTCGTGTAGAATTGGATCTGTTAGTAGCATTTGGTTGTTCTTATCCACAACGGGTCTCATGCCTACTTATCTATAATCAGCTTTGTGTTCTACTTTTAATTAATAAAATATTTGTGATAGGTTTCTATCCTTAAAAAACAAAGTTGATATAACTTCCTCTCAAAGGTTGAGCTAAATTTAAGCAGTGTTATTTTATGTGTTGACATCATTTCTTACAAGAATTTATGTATGTATGTGTTCCTTGATTTGTCATGGACCAGACTAAGGTTTCATTTGGGACTGCTTTCTTATTATTGCTTCTTAAATAAGCTTTTTATTATAAAAATTAAATTTTTTGTACTAGAAAGCTATTTTAAGAAGCAATAAAAAAGTCATCTCAAACGAAGCCTAATACCTTTGTCAACTGAATTAAGATGGATATACCTCACAGCGCCATGCTAATGGATGTAATGATTCATCATAAATGTCTAACCTATGCAACATTTACATCAATAGAGTGATACTGCATCAATCAATTGAATATGGGCTGTTTGAGAATTATCCAGTTGAAAACATTATATTTCATTTTAGAATAATTTTATATGCGGTATGCATATCAAAGTGGGATAAAGGCTTGATGTTGTTGTTGTTGTTGTATGCATATCAAAGTGGTCCCAAAAGTATGGTCAACATATTGCTAGGATCATCCTTTTCATTTCCTATGGATTCTCAAAGCAAATGATATTCATGCTGCATATTTTATGTTATGTATACTTTATCATTGATTTTGAAATTGATCTATGCAGCAAGGCTCTATTAAACACTTTTTTGTATTTATATTCTTTTGATAAGGTTGGTGCGTGTATTTTAATATTTATTTTTAATGTAGTTTATGCAATGAGTTTTTGCTTCAACGAACTTGCTTTATGCCATTGAGCGTCTTATTTTTAAATTTTAACACTAGTTGGAATGACTGGCTTTCAAATGCACAAGAAAGAGCAAGATCTTCACTATCTGTAGTTTATTTTTTACACTAGTTTGATCATCACAATCTTTTATTTGGTGTGTTTGATACATATGTGGATTTGAGAAAAGTACTAAAATAGTCCATTGGTTTTTTATGGAAGACCAAAATAGTCAACTATATTAAATGGCCATTTTGGTTCTTAACTCCTTAAAAGAGGAATCAAAACAGTCCCACAATGGGACTATTTTGATTCTTTTTAAAAACTTGAGGGGCCAAAATGGTCTTTTAATGGGGATCATTTTGATCTTTCATAAAGTGTCAACCTATGATGCACGGACACGGACACGGACACGGACACGGCAACACGGACACGACACGACACGGACACGGGACACGACTTTTTTTAAAAATATAGGACACGGGTACGGCGTGGACACGGCAATACATTTTTTATATAGTGTATATATATTAATTAATATCATATTAAAAATGACAAACAATAATAAATGAATGACATGATAACTTGTTTAGCTTATAATATAAAATATTTAGTATAAAATAACTAATACAACCACAAAAATATAAACAAATAATCACTTACTACAACATCAAGCATTCAAGGTTATACTACTAGGATTAGCTTTAGAGGTTTGTTTTTGGCCTTCAACATCATCATCATTGAATATCACTACTTTCAACTCTGGTTCAACAAGAGAAAAATTTGTAATTGTATAAAAAGAGAGGAGATGAAAATACCTTCACTGCCAAAGAGAAATGAAAATGAGAATATTTGATGAATGGGTATTAAATGCAGACGTTGATTTGGTGTTGTGGATAGGAAATAAGAAATTTAGTTTAAATCTCGTCAAACATAAGAAATTATATTTAAAATAATAATAATAAAATATTTAAGATACGCCTGTCTGTCTGACATGTCCAATTAGTTTTTAATATTTTTTAATCGGACACATTTTCGGCGTGTCCGACACGTGTCGGAGGAGTGTCGGATGAGTGTCGTGTCGGACACTGTGTCGGACACTGCACGCCTCTTTGAGGAGAAGTGTCGGTGCATCATAGGTGTCAACAAACCATTTTGTTGGTTTTCTCATGCGGATGCGGATTTGTCGGTGTACTGCCCTGTGCTTGATTTATTGGCGTATGTTGTACCAAAATTTCCAAGCATTTGACTTTTGTTTCAATACCTGATTGATATTAAAAGATTAATATATGGTAAAAAGCTTGCACCAAACGAGAAGGATTTTTTATTTTATTTGGTTTGATAAGGAACTTACTTATCATTGGCTTACTCTGGAAAAAAGTGATTATGGATTTCATATTACTTCTCAGTTGCTCTAACGAAAATAGTTTTCTTTGATTCAATTTCTTCAACTTTGAACCACATTGGATTAGGATGATTCTCCTGCTAAAAGATACATTTTTAGTCCAGGGCATGTATGATTCTGTTTACTGGTCTCAGCATTTATTTTCTCAATTTTCAGGTCTCTGCTCTTATTTTGGAAAACACCTTCACCTCAATATTGGACATGGCTGGAATTATGCTTCCATTTCTGAAATGGTTTATAGGTGGCAGGGGATCAAAAGGCCCAAAAGTTCTTAATTGTCTTGTACGATCACCATGGAGTACAATTGATGTCATTGGGAAGGTGAGTTATGGATCTTTGGCATTATCCTTGTGCCATTTCATTAATATGATTAAGGAAAATTCATATTTTCATTATTTCTTACCATCAATTAGTTATTACAGTATCTATCACAAGCTTAAGAGTTGACTTCCAAGCAATTTAAGAATGATTGATATTGAAATGATTCATTATAATTAGGCTTTGAATGCTTCATTTTTGCAATTTGTAAAACTTTGTTGCTGTTTGGCTCAGAAAAGTAAACGTGTTTTCTTCAGAAAGCTGTGCAGTAAATGATAGCTCAAGAAAGAGACCAACAAACTCTGTAGAGGAGCTCGAGAAAGTTTTTATTTTATTTTATTGTTTTTCTGTTGAGGCATATTGGATGTAGTTAACCACGTTTACCTAACATTGAATTAAAGTTTATTTAGACTTAGGGATTGTAACTTCCTATTAGCACAAGCACCCATAATTGATTACTACTGCCATCTGAGAGAGCACTCTCAATTTAGGAAATCGCTTGCCTAAATAATTCAGAGAAAACTTGCTAGGTTTGAAACTCTTGAGAATAGGTTATCGGAAGGACTAGTTTACCTTGTAAAAATCTCATATTTTGGTCACCCAAAATTTCTTAGCTTAACAATGTTTGGTTTTAGAAAGCCTTGATTCACATGGTTGTGATTTGAGATATCTTTGTTAGCAAAAATGAGTCACCTCATCTAATGAGCTTCCCAAAGATTAAAAGTCGAGAGGTGTTATTCATTTGGAGGGCAAGCCTTGGCTTTTTCAAGAGATTTTGACAACATGAAGCCTTAGCATTCCAAACAAAGAAATAACGAGAATATGAATTCTCCTCAAACTATCAGGACCTTGGTCCTTTTTGAGGCCTTGCCCAGACTAGAGCAAGTTTTAGAGCCTTAAATCATTACAAGTGTTTGTATGCCCAGATGACATTTTAGAGTCAGTCTTGACTGCCTCTAGGAATTCTAACAACATGGAGCCTTCACTCTAAGGGGTTGTTTGGTAGCACCCGGGATTTGATTTAAGTGGGATTTCATAAATCCGCTAAATCCGAATTTTGGAAATCCTGAAAACTGTTTCGTAACATTCATGATAAATCTTATTAAATCCAGTGTGATTGTTTTAGAACGGTTTTAATGAGCGGACTCTTCCTCTCGAGCCAAAGAATTTCGTAAAGCCGACAAAAATCTGGATTTCGGAAATCTGGGATTTAGCATGAAAAGGCTTTCATTTTCCGTCTGAGGCGGCTTTCATTTTCCGTGAGATTTGGTTTTACATTTTAGGGTTTGGCTGGATTTCGCTCAAATTCGCCTCAAATCCGGGCTAAATTCTGCTACCAAACAGCCCCTAAGTTGTCCGGTAAATCAGGATCTTAATCTAATTGTTTGTGTTTAAGGCTTTAGTTTAAATATGGTCTGTAACAGATCACTGAAGCAGAATTTTTGGAGTAAAGCCCCTAGAGTAGAAGATTTCAACATCATGGAGCCTTGCTTACAGTCTGAAAGAATGATTTAATCCTGTTATTTTATGTTTTTAAGCTTTTAGTATAAAATTTGTAGCAACATTGTGAAGCTGACGCAACTCGCAAGATTATTAGAGTGAAGCCTAGGCTGCCTTTGAAGATTTCAGAAAGATAAGAGGGTTGGCTCTGGACGGACTGGATGGATATTTATTTATGTAATTTGTGTTGTATGCGTTAGCTACAGGTTTGCAAAAACATGTTGCACCATAAACAAGCTTGTGTTATGGCAGAAAATAGTCCAACCCACCCCCTTAGACTTTGGCTTCGTTTAGGACCGTTTTTTGACTGCTTCTTAAAGCAACTTTCAAGTATAATTTTTTTTATTTTTGTACTAAAAAATTGTTTTAGGAAGCAATAAGAAAGTCGTCCCAAACGAAGCCTTTAGCAGCATGGGGCCTTAGCTCGAGGATAGCGGAATATCTATTATTCTGTCATTTTGTGTGTATGACCTTAGCCCAAAAATTGTATCAAATTAAAGCCAAAGCATTCGAGTAAAAACTAGGTAAAAATATTAATAACATGAAAATATGGCTCCATACTATCGAAATATAATCTTAAACCGGTAATTTTGTTTAAGACCTTAACTGATGTTATGAAGTTTATGAAGCTAAAGTAGGATTGCTAGAAGGAAGTCTATTATTCTAGCTAGGGTTGTAAATGAACCGAGCATTCGACAAGTTGCTCGTGGCTCGGCTCGATAAGAGCTCGTTCATATTTGTTTGATAAGGTAAACAAACAAGCTTGAACACTTTTGATAAATATTCAATAGCTAAATAAACGAGCTTGAACAGCTTGGTGTTCGGTTTGTTTATGTTCACGAACATGATCATTTAAAGCTCGCAAACAAGCTCGTTAAGAATCTCAATTAGTGCTTGACTAAGAAGCTCGATTAGAGTGGAAAATAAATATTATTAAATTAATTTTACTAATTTAAATATTTAATAATTTATTTTTAAATTCCCGCTCCATTTTCTACTTTTTCTCTCCCACTCCAACCTTAGCTCCCGCTATGCGCTCCTGGTTGTTGCTCATCCATCAAGGGAAAAAAGCGGTTGGTTTAGTCCCACACCATGAAAAGCAACATGATTTTGCTCTATATAATAAAATATAGTGGGAGTGCGTTTGAAAGCTGGTGACAGGGTGGGTCGGGTCATTAAGAAATATTCTGCCCCTTACAGACGGGCCATGCAATTTAGGCAGTCAGCCGGCAGATTGCTCGATTTAAAAAAAAATGTGAGCAGCTTGGCTCGGCTCGTTAAACAAATTGTTCCATAAGAGGCCTGGCAAGCCTAAAATGAACCAAGCTCGAGCCTGAAACCACAAGTTGAGCTTGAAAAGGTACCAAACAAGTTCAAATTTTATGAAGCCGAGCTCAAACACGAACTTGGCAAATGAGCTAGAGCTTGAACATGCCGAAGCTCGGCTCGGCTTAGTTCGTTTACTACCCTAATTCTAACTTCGAAAATTTTTGTAGCGTTATGCCTTTTGCTCCAAGCTGGTGGAACCTTGATACTGTTAATTTATCTGAGGCCTTTATCTGCGATTTGTAATTGAAGCAAGATAATTGATCTGCGATTAGGCCAGATCTAGGAATTTCAACATGGATCCTTGTTTTCAAATTTTTGTTTAAAGTTATAGTTCTGAAGCTTTATGTTGTAGGCATTAACCAATGATTTTCAGAGCTAAGCCTAACTGGTTTCAAGAATTTCAGCAACATGGCGTCTTAGCCAGGCTAGCTAATCATATGCGATGCTTTAATTAGGTTTCATGGCCAAGTCTAGAGTAGTTCTGGAAATTTCGATTTAATAATGACTTCTGGCTGAATATATGAGGCTCTAGCAAGGAACAATTGACTAACCTAGTTCTGAATTTTTGTGTTCCATGATGATGCCTTAACACCATGAAATTATTCTGTGCGGATACGGACAGAGGCGAATCAGAACGCGCCACATCACCCATTTGCTATGTACTGGGTGATGTAGCGTGTTCTAATTCGCCTTTGGACGGTCCGGTATCCGCACATAATAATTTCTCCTTGACACTAGGCTGGCAGAGTATTTGAGTCAGGCTTTATTTGGAGTAGTTTTTTTTCTTATTATTATTGTTGCGTCCTGGAGTATTCGCAACAGTAGAGAAATATAATATTTAACGTCTTAACTTGTACGAAAATCCGGCACGCAATTAGATAAGAGAGAGGGTGTTGCATTTATAGGAGACACCAAGATTTTTACGTGGAAAACTCCTTAAAATGGGGAAAAATCACGGGGCCTAGCCCAGTTTGAATGAATCCACTAGTATTTGCAGTTGATTACAAATGAGGCCCTTATTTGGGAGAAGGCCTTGACTTGTTGTACATTATATGGAGTATATTATGAGAATACAAAGAATCACTGCTAATGTGTTCGTTTGGTCGGAATGACCGTAGTCGATGGGCGACGTAAGTCGGATGGACCATAGTTGGCGGGCGACGGAGATCAATAAGATCGTAGTTGGCAGGCAACGTAAGTTGACAGGATCGTAGTCGACGGGCGACGGAGGTCAGAAGGACTGTAGTCGGTGGGCGACATAAGTCAAAAGGACCGTAGTCGGCGGGCAACGAAGGTTGGAAGGACTGTAGTCGGCGGGTGACGGATGTCATAAAGACCGTTGTCTGGCGACGGAGGTCGGAAGGACTGTGTACCGTAGAAGTCCAGCAATTGACAGAAATCCAGCATCGGATAGATGTCTGGTGAAAACCAGATAACGGGCATCTGTCCGGCGTCGGGTAGAAATTTGGCGACGAGTGGAGGTTAGGTGTCGGGTAGAAGTCCGACGTCAGTCGGCGGCCGGGGGGAACTCCGACGTTAGGTGGTATTCGGGCGGAACTCCAGAGTCACTTGGAGATTAGATAGAATTCCGGCGTCACATGGAGATCGGGCGGAGTTTTAGCGTCACTTGAATGTCTGGCAGGATTCTGGCATCACTTGGGTAGAATTCCAGCGTTGCTTGGGCAGAATTCCAGCGTCACTTAGGTCTCGGGCAGAAGTCCGGCGGTGGTCGAGGAGGAGTTTATTCCCTTCTATCCTTCTCTTCTTCTTCTTGCTTGGGTCCCCTCTCAAGAGAAATGAGGGGCTATTTATAATTTTTTTAGGATGGCATAACCCGTAAGTAGGAAGAAGATCAAGGGAAAATGTGGAGTAGTTCGGATGGATGGCCGATATTGAATCCTCTGATCATGGACCGTTCGTTAGACATTTGAAGGTTTTAATGATATCAGAATTCGGCGATCTTGGGCTCGTTGGATTCGTCTCAAACTATTTGGTAATCCAAATTATGGATTGAACCTTCCGAAAGTGCTTCGGGTCTTCGATTTGGACTCATTTGGGCTCGGATCGAGTTGAATTTGGTGTCGTTGGGTTCGTATTTCTGAGACGCTCAGTTCGACTATAAGTTTGCTGAAATCGGAGTTCAGATGGTCTCAGATTTAATTTTTGAATTTTCCAACTTGATTTTGATCCAGATAATTTTTTTATGATATATCAGTTATTTATTTTTAAAAGAGTTGTTAAGCAACAGTTTCAAAAGTATTTTTTGAAAAACAGCTTTTCAAAAGCAAAATTTTCTTTCTTCTGTCTTATGATGATTTTCTTGGAGTTGAATCTAATTAGACATTGTATGACACTCATCCCAAAGTAATTTAACGGCACTAAGGGACAATCTTCAGCAATTCTTTTTTCTGTTTTGGCATGTGTAGATCAAGCAACCCATTCTGTTTCTATCTGGATTGAAAGATGAATTGGTTCCTCCATCGCACATGAGGTTGCTCTATGATAAAGCAGCTGAACACAACAACCAGTGCTTATTTTTTGATTTTCCTGACGGAATGCATATGGATACATGGTTCTCTGCTGGAGATCGGTATTGGAGAACTATTCAGCTCTTCCTGCACCAATATGTACGGGACAGCACACTGAAGTTCAAAGATGACCCTATGGAAAAAGGTAGTGATCTTATATAATATATAGCAAAAATACTATCTTAAAACGATTGCCTTTACATGCAAATATTGAGAGTTTTGAAATAGTAGGAAGCAATTGGTTCAAAATTCCTTCTTTTATCTTTCATTTTTCTTTAATCTAAAGAAAATGGTATTGACATTGTTACGCACCATTGCTTAGCTTGGTTGGTGGGCGAATACTGTTGGGAACCTCCCAACCCGTGCTCGATTGCCCTCGAGTAGCAGCGCCTCTTAAGTGAGGCCTAATCAAGTGCGGGCCAGGAGGTTTCTGGGGAGGATGCCTCTTCTCGGTTAGCCGAGGATTAGTCATTCCGCCATGCACCTTTTCGGGGTGTCGGCGAGTGGATACCCTGTTCCTTAAAAAAAAATTGACATTGTTCAAGTATTACAAGATCTCGTGTTCTCCTGCAACTTTGCAGGAGCCCCAAAATGGACCCAAATGAAATATGAACAATCTTTTGGTTTATTATAAATCTAGAATCATTTATTTGAGCTATTTGAACCTTCTCTAGATCAAATTCTAGACATTCAAACACAAACTGAAAGTTCATCACAAATTTCTCAAGCTTCTTCTTCATGTTGATCTCTAATTCTCTCCAAATTCTGCAGCAAAATGATCTCAGCATTCCATGATGCAGAATCTACCGGCCACAAAGCAGGCCAAAGAGGTGCTTTTGAAGCTGCTGCTGAAGCATGTCAATTAACAGGTTCAACCTGCTCTTCGGGTCAACCCGATGGATCAAAAATGTGATTTTTAACCTGTTATAATATTAAATGAGGCAATGTATGAAGATTTTATTATTATTATTTTGTTGATTTCTAATATGGTATAAAGTCTTTATCTATGAGAAAGTTCCTCAGTGTATAGAGTATTATCTTTTCTATCATGCTGGTGAATTTGAAGTTACTGAAAGTGTTGAATGGTTTGATTGTATTGAACTGTTATTTTTGTTTGATTTTTATTTTTTATTTTTTTTTGGTGCAATCAGTTATTTCTTCATGCTACATCAAACTTTATGGTTTAAGAAAAAAGTTTGTGTAGGGATAACGTGTGCTGATAATTAAAATGTATATTGTTTATAATTTTCACTTGAATCCTCATACAAAATCAAGCATTGAATACATTTTTTCTCTGCTGTAATGAATACTAGGGGTGTCAATTTCGGGTCACGGGTCAGGTTCGGATCGAATTCGGAACTGACCCGGGTTCAATTGGGTCGACCCTAATCCGACTCGGGTAGGCAAATTGGTTGAAAACATGGGCCCGTACCTGACCCGTCAGGTTGTCGGGTTGACCCGACCCGACACGGACATGCAGGTGGGCGGACGCGCGGTGTGCAGGCGGATGGACGCGGGGCTTGCGGCGAACTCGCGCGGTGGGTCCGCGGATGCGGGCGAGCACGCGGGCAGGACGGGTGCACGGTAGACGCGGGCCAGCTGCATGCGTGAGGCGAGCGTGAGGGCAGGTGCGCGAGGGCAGGCAAGGCGGACGCATCGGGGTCGCAAGCAGCACAGGCGTGCTGGGTTGCAGGTAGGTGGGGCAGCCTCGAGCAACTCATTTTAAGCGGGTTTTCGAGTTGACCCACCAATCTGTCGGGTCAACCCGAACCCGATCCATTTTTCAAATTGGTCGAATTCGAGAACCCGAACCCGACCCGTTTTGAAATCAGGTTGGGTCCAACCCGAAATTTCCGAGTCAGGTTTTCGTGTCATGTCAAACATTGACACCCCTAATGAATACTCTAAAATATAGGGACTATTTGATTGGAAATAAAATGAATGTAAAGGGAATGTATGGATTTTGAAAAGTTTGATATTTGGTTGGTTGAAACAAAATTGCTAAGTAGATTATAGTAAATATAGTATAATACAATTTAGCTCATTTTTTAGGTAAATGATTCTCGCATCATTTTGAGTGAAAATGATTTACATAGCAAGCAAGATTTTTTGAGACATTATAACAAAGTCAAGCAAAAAGGATATCTTTAAAAAATATTAATGATAATAATTAAATTTTATAAGAAATAAAGAATTTCATACATTTCAAAAGAAGTAAAAAAATTTAGTACAACCTTTATACTTCCATTGATAATTGCAGAATAAGAGTTCTAACTTATTTTTCAGTCGGATGGATTCTTTATTTTCCTATAAAATTTAATTATTTCTGAATGAAATAAAAAATGCAAACATAAAAAAAAATGGATTTAAACAAATACTTAACAATTTTTTTATTAAAATTTAGATTTTCATTCATTAACTCTAAAAATCGCATAACATAAGTATTCAATGACTATTTTCTATATGGTGTCAATAAATAACCTGACATATCGATCTATTTTAGAGCTGTTAAAAAAATCCGAGCACAAATTGTTTAAGTTATAATTTTTTTTTTTATCAAAATCATTATCATGTCAAGTTTGAGTCAACCTTTTTAACTCGTTCATTAGATAGGTCATTCAGATTGATCAAATTCAAATCGGATCTAATTCAGATCGAACCCCAACCCAACCTACTAACCCATTTAGATACCACTAACTCCTTAACTCCAAAAAATTTTCAAATGAACTAAGTAACATTAAATTTTGTATACTCCAAATCTCTCAAGTTTAAGAAACTATTTGGTTGGTAGCAAAATAAATGCAATATAATCTCAAGTTTAAAAGCAAAATGAAAGAAACGGCCACAAAGGAGAAGCACTTAAAAATGAAAGAAAGGAGAAGCACTTAAGGCATGGAGAAGTTGAAAAGCAGAAGGCCTATCAATTAAATTAGAAATTAATATAATAAGAATATTATTAATTAAATTATTTACTTAATTTATGACATACTTTAAGATTGTTTTTTTAATAAAATGTCTTAACTATTAATTAATTAATTAACCTTGTAATTAATAATCCAATAATTATATAAAATAACAATTAAATAATTAATATTAAAATTAACAATTAATAAGAAGTATATAAAATAATAATTAATTAGAATCAATAGAAGACTTTAGAAATTTAATAATATTCTTTGAAATTAACAAAGTATTTAAATAATTGATTAAATCATTTAATCATTAAACTAATTTCAAATTAAATTTTTTATAATTATAATTAATTATAATTTAATGATCATTATTAAAATTAAAATTAATTGATAATAATTATTTTAAATACATATTTAAATTGAAATATAAATTAAATTTAAATTTTAATAAACTAACCACCCTAAATTCTAAAATTTGTTGTAAAACAATTTTTTAGAATTTATCAACCTTTAACATATTTTCTACCAAACAATTTTTAAAATTTAATATACTCAAAATTGACTAAATCTGTATTTAAAGAATTTCCTAAATCACACTAAAATTAAGTACTAATTACTGTTGACAGACAGCCCCTTAAAAAATAGGCCAAAAACAAAAGTCCTAAGTTTTAACCTAGAAAGATCAATAAGGGGCTGTTTGGTATTGGATTGGATTAAGTCATAGTTTTTATTTTTTTTACCCCACTACGCTTCGTCCTCCGCAAGGGTATCGCCTTATCCGCTTCGAGATGGGTTCCCCTCTTAGGGGTGTAAGTGAGCCGAACTGGCTCGCACGAGCCAGCTCAAGCTCGACTCTTTTATGGGATCGCGAGCCGACTTGAGCTCTTGCTTGCTATGTAAATCATTTTCACTCAAAATTCAACCGAAAAATGATTCTCGCGTTTGCTCGTTTATCAAAATGATGCGCAAACTCAAGCGCAAACGCAAGCGCAAACGCGAGCCGACTTGATTAAATATTAATATTTTAAAAATAATTATATTTTATTTATTAAATTTAAATATTAAAAAAATTTAATAAAAACTACTTAAGTTTTATTTGAATGTTAAACATTTCATTTTTTTTTTCTAAAATTTGACTAAGTTTTAAAAATCTCGTCTAATTTTTAAAAATCTCACATAAATTTAAAAATTCACGCCCATGTCTTGCAAGCCGACTCGAGCTCGTTTACAATGAAACGAACTCGAGTTCGAGCTCACCTGTCAAGCTTGTAATTAGGATTTACAATGAGACGAGCCGACTTGAGCTCGCTTTCCAACTAACGAGCAGAGCTCGATAAGGGCCTAGACTTGACTCATTTGCACCCCTATCCCCTCTCCAACCGAAGCCGACTCACTCTCCCCAACTTGCTCTTATGACCCTTCCTTGTGGACAATAGTTCAAGCTAAGAAGGAATGTAAGAAGTTGGTTTATAGCCAAAGAAAGGAGGATTCAACCTCAACCATCGGACATATAAAGGAAGCATTGAAGGTTCCTCCCCAGCGCTTCGTCCTCGCCTGCTCCGCTAGGGCTTTACCCTAGCCACTTCGAGGTGCGCATTTTTGGGAAGTTTATTCCTTTCCTTTAGGTTTTCTTGTCATTCAAATATTCAATGGATGTGGTTCTTCTATGCATGAGTTTCCTCCACCGACTTTGTTGGATGACAGCTAATCAAATTCGTTTGAGCTATCCTAGCTTCCTTTGTGGTAAAAATGATTCTAAGTCATTTATTGATGCTTTGGCCGGTGGTTCTCCAGTGTCTTTCCCGCCTCTTAAAACTTCAACCTATCGAAGTTTGCCATCATTGTGGATTTCGAAGGAGGAAATTTTCGCTCTTCCTGCTCCCTTTAAGTTTTCTTTGGTCGAAAAAATTTTGATTAAGCAATCTTTTTTGGATTCAATCAGAAAGTTCTTCTTTAATCTTAAGCTTGCTGGTGAAATTTATGTTACTATTTTGGATGTGAAGCATGTGCTGATAAAACTTTCAAATGATTTGAATTATTGTATAATTTTTACGCATCATTCTTATTTTGTATATAATTGTTTTATGAAATTGATTAAGTGATGTCTTTACTTAGATTTATCAATTCAGTCTATTATTATACCTATTTGATTCAATCTATTATTATACCTATTTGAGTATCCTTTTCTAATTTGTGACCCCACCAATTCTCACTTTGGATATTAAATGATTTGGGTTCAATTTTTGGTCGAACTCTGCGCATTGACAATGCAACTGTTGTGGCCTCTCACCCCTCAGTTGCACAGGTTTTGGTTGAACTGGATGTCTCAAAATGCTATTCCAATTATGTTTGGATCAGTCCGAATAACTTGGGGTATGTTCATTTATGTGATCTTTATAAAACTTTCAGTTATGATAAAAAGAAATGTTGTATTTTCAATCCTCAAATTTGCATGTCAAAACTTGTATCTATTGAACCTCATTAAGTTAGCTCTGATGGGAATATTGTTGATGGTTTGAAAACCATGGATAATTTAGCTACCCCTAATGTGATTTGTGCTACTTTGTTAGATAATGGTCATGGTATTTTTGAAAATGGTGATGTTGTTGATCACAATGAGAAGGAAGTTGATCCATTGAATAGTGCTTTTCCTGATATTATTTTGCCTCTGCTTGAGTCGATTGCTCCCTTGGGGAGGGCGATTGAGAATGATTCGATGATCTCTATTACTTATGCCTCTTTAAAAAAATTGTGGAGTTATTCTGTGTTGTGATGATGGTAATGTGGTAGACATTGTCTTGGTGGCTTCCCCTCAGGACGAGATTGAGATTATTAGTCCTGACATTATTGATCTTGTTGCTGATAATGAGCTGAAGAATGTGAATGATAAAAAACTTTGTGATGTTAATATGAGAGTGATGAACATTGATTCTGATGAGTTCGATCCTTCTATTGTTTCTCCTATGATGTCTCTTGATCTAATTGTGCCGGTCTCCTCTATGTGACTGAGCATGAATGAACACATTATTGATGTTCCAGTTGCTTCTCTCTGATAATGCCTTGTATGCTCATTTAAGTGTGAGATTGGGGAACAATATTTTGGAGCAAATTAATTGAATTGAAGGCTCTCTATCCTTTCCTTCTGAGAATGGTGAAAATAAAGTGTTTGATAAGGATGACTTAACTGATCTGAATGAAAGTTCTGATCATACTTTCGTTCAGATGAATAAACGTAGAAAGAAGAAATTCAAAAAATATATGTTTTTGGAGATTGGCTTTGGTGGCTCATGCTTTGGAGATGTGAGGTTACTGTTGTTGCACCAAATTTTTGATCTTTGGACTACAACTTTCGCTGGCGTTATATCTTTGGATATAGACATTTGACTGTTGGGCATTTTGTGATTGCTTCTAACTCCTTTTTTATTTGTTTGTGCTTAGACTGACCTTTTTATACTATCTGTCTATCTTGTTTTTTATTTTCAGGTGGATTCCAAAGCTCTTAAGTTTATTTCTTTCAAATGCTGTATTTTAACAATCTTTGGAGTCATTCTGAACTTTTTTTTTTACTTCATTAACATGTAAGTCTCTTCTGTGAATTTTTATCCTAACAAAAAGCATTGTATTGAATTTAACTTTAGTGAAATTTAATAAATCCTATAAATTTGAATTTAATAAATCCTGAAAATATTAAAATATAAAAATTATTTAGTATGATAAATATTAAATTTTGATAAATCCTAAAAACTTATTTGATAACATAATTCAAAATTTAAGACAATTGTTTCATTTAGAAATTAAAATTAATTTATTTTGAATGTAATATTCATGACTTTTTTATAATTAGATTATAAATAATTTAATAATTAAAACCTAAACGGGTGCTAATTAGAATGAAGCAAATGGAGAAGGAGTGGTGGTTTTGAACGATTAGGCTTTATAACTTCTTCCTTTGAAGATGTTCCTTCAGATAGGATCTAAAATCACGCCAAATCCTGTTAAATCCACCGAAAGACGGGATATAGATTTAGGCAGATTTATTCAGGCAGGCTTCGGATTTACGCGACCTCAAGAAAACCATCTTGGCTGGATTTACCTTAAATCCTGCTTAAAATCTACAGGCAAATCCGATACCAAACAGCCACTAAACATTAAATCTCAACCCTAGCATCCAACTTATCTGACTCCAAAATCTTCTTTATTCAAGTACTTTTAAACAATGAACAGAAATTTTAATAAAACATCAAAAATATGAAGAAAATGATTGTTGAGATTCTCATAAATAAGCGAAACCCAACTGCCCATTCTCACCATAATCAATTTTGCAGGAAACACTTTCGGTTAAGATTGCATTATATATGCAAGAGCCGATACACACTATCCTGCACTCATCAATACATTTTAGTAGAAACTGAATCAAATCAAGTAAAATAAAATTCATCAACTCAGTGAAAGAAAAATTAAAAAAAAAAATCAATTTCTTGAAAACATTCTTGCAAGATCACTGAAATTAGAGCTCCGGATCTACGAAAAGAATATGGGGAGAAAGATTGTTGAGTAATCGAATAAAGCAAAAAAACCCAAAAGTCCATTCTCCCTTAACAGTCAATTTAGCAGGGAACGCTCGGTCACAAATGCACGCGATAAAGCAAAGCACCGATACATAACTCCTGCAAATATATCGTAGCAAGATCCAATGGATCGCGAAACGAAACCAGAAAATCTTTCGAAATCAGAGCACCATATATTCTAAAAAGAAGTAAATGAAGCGAACTAATGCTTCCATGGATTCAGGCGATTATACGGAGCCGATAAAATACGACAAATGCTTTTGATGAAATGCCATAACTAGAAAATGATTTAAAGATGCAAGCTATACGAAGATTCAGTGGATTCGACGAGTAAATTAACATAAAGAGGAGAAACTGGAACAGAAAAACACTGCCGCAACTAAGAGGAGAAGAGAAATAGCCCCTTGATTCTGCCGCCCACTAAGGCTCTAAGAAAGCCTAGATCAGTACAGCCGATGATGTTGAACGGAAGGAAAAATATGTATATATAGCGAGTGGCAAGGTAGCCCAAACCGGTTTAAGCCGTTCTCAATTTGAACCGTTCGGTGGTTCGGGTCTGATCGACCCGTCCATGGCATATGAAAATTTGGATTCAACTCATCTATGTATTTACCATAAATTTATAACTCGCCCAAAATTTCTCAAATATCGAGCTTTATAGTATCTAATATACACATTCTTTATGTAATTGTATTATGCAACTAATACTATAATTACTTGTATATCCAATGGCGAGGGAGCCCAAGCTTATTTAAGTTGTTCTCAAAGCATTTGTTTCACTACGTGGGGTCAGCTATATAAATCATTTTTCTTCATTGTGTTATTGTTAAGAGTCAAATTCTCATTTAAGTCTTAAAAAAATTGTCATTTTTAATCTTTTCCTAACCAAATATTTTTAGGTCTACATCCACCTTTCTTAACATAGCCAAATCTAATACATCTACTTTCCTAAATGATTCATCAGAAAGCCTCCATTTTATGTGACCAAATCATCTAAGGTGACTCCTTGTAATCTTATCTTCCACTGGAGCTACTCTAAACTGTGAAAAATTATTTAATAACTCACAAAATCCCATGAACATAATTCAAATAATTTATTATATGGATAATTATATTGATTCAGTTAACCTTAATATATGTTTACTCTCTAGAGTCATTCATTCTGAGTATTGCACTTATACTAGTCACTCTTTTTTTACCCGCACAGCAAGGCTGCGAAGCCCTTACAAATATTTTCCATCTTCTCTTTTATGGCGGAGTAGCTGAATCCCTTTCACATTCCCGACGCGGCGGATTAGCTGAATCCCTTTCACTTTTCTGATATAGTGGAGTAGTTGAATCCCTTTCATCTCCTTGATACAACAGAGTGGTCGACTCCTTCCGACAAAGAAACACTTCCCAGAGTTTCCCTCAATCAAAGACATTGACCTTGGAGGAAGAATGTGCAATATCATATAGCAACCATATGTAGAAAACCCCTGTCACACACACTCTTATCTTAGAAGAATCTTCTCCCTCAAGACCTCACCTCTTTCTCTTTCCAAAGTAATTCTCCCTCTTTAAACCCTTCTCACAGAAGTTCTTCGTTAGAAAAAATGACAAAAGAATCCATAAGATAAATTAGGGATGAATTTTAAATAATGGCTCAAATTAATCCTACAATTTAAGTTAGTCATTTCTATTCAGATAATACAATAATGAATCGTACATTACAATTACTTCAACAAATTCCTTTGTTTAGCATGACGGATGAGTCACAATACAAAATGTTCAAATACATCATTCTAATTGTATAGTATAATACTTAAATCATATGGTACAATTAGTTTATTATTCTTAAGATTGTATAGGATGATTTTAAGGACGATCAAACATCATCTTTGCCAATTGTCTAATATGATTGGCATCATACTATACGATTAATTCAATAGATCAAGTTTTGTTCATGATGATCCTTGAGATGATCGAATTTCATCTCTTCCAATCATTTAGTATGATCAACATCGTATTGTACAATCTACCATATTGATTAAACATTGATGTATTTATGCAATTCAATTTAATTATTATAGAATTTCTATTATATTTGAATATTTTTAATATTTATTATTTATTATATCATTAAATCTATACTACTATTAAAGTGCTGCTTGTGATTCTCCCCATACATCATCTTGGCTGTTAAAAAAATTTAATATTTATATCCATCGTTCATTTTCTTAATCATTTATCCTCATCTGCTTGCGAATCAAAATCCTGCTTTTCTTCTTTCAACGCATCCCTCCTCCTTTCTCTTCGCTTCCTTGCACTCTTCATTTGTATCAAAGCATTCTTACATGAAATGCCGCTTTCATTGTTGTATATACTTTCATATGCTCGCCACACTAAAACTGTCCGCTCCTCTTCCTCTGATTGGCATGCACACTCCCCCATCTCCATTCATGAAAATGCCCCGACCCCAGTCTGTCGCCCCTGATTGAAAATCCCAAGAGTCCGTCTCTCTTGTTCGCACGCCTAGGAAGACCGGCCGAAAACTCAAGTGAATCCAAGATGCCTGTCTCTCTTCTTCTCTCGACGCCAGAGCATTCTTCCCCTTCCGCCAATCCTGCCTTTGCCCTAATCGACATTTTTGTTGTTGTAAGTTTTTCTTCTACCTTCTTTTCTCTTATTCCCTTCAATTAATCCCCTTCTTCTTGATTTTGTGAACAAAAAAAGGAGGAAATTCTCTCCCTCAATGTTAAAATCTATGTGCATTTAATCATATAAATATAGATTTAAATTTGTATCTTTATCATGCATGTTGATAGAGAGGATAATGAGATTTGTTAAAAGAATGGTTATGAGATTTTCATACTTAGATCGCATTTGGCTTCTTCATTTTCTTCCCCTGATTTTTTTGCTCATCGAAGCTGCTCGCCCAGACCATCTGTCTCCCGGACTTCCCTGTCGCTTTACATTATAATTTTGTTTTCCTTTTTTAGCACTTAATGCCTACTTTAACGTTTTCTAGGGTTCACAGCTTTGTAATTTCTTTGTCTCCTTTCCCATTGTTGCATTTTCTTTTTTTACATACCTATGTTTTTTTCTTCGTTGCTGTCTTTTTCTCTCTGGAGAAATATCTACACTAGGTGGAGGCTATACGGGTTTGATCTGGCACTGACTGTCGTTCACAAGAGGTAGAGTGCTTACTTGATTTGCCGACCTAGCTCGGTAAGGAGGGGGCTCGGCTTTTGGAGAAGTTCGACAGTAAGCTGGATAATATAATTGTAGAAACTTGTTGCATGTCTCAGTCGAGTAGAAGACAAGGCGAATAGCTTGTATACTCTCAGGGAGGTTCGGTTGAAGATGCTTGTAGGGTTCAAGCTAAAATTACATGTAAAAGAAAATGAAGACCAATAAGAAAACTCCACAGAGTTGATCCTAAATACCTTAGGCCAATACCATGACAGGGGAGGGAATTTACGATTTTATAGAAAGATAGAGGTAAATCACAGCCATAGCAAATTAATCTATAGGTAATTTTATCTTTAACCATCATGATCATGATTGCATCTACGAAACTGTTGAAAAAATTTCCCTTGGAAATTTCACTTAAATTCTAAGATATCTCCTGACTCATTGTTGTAGTACTTAAATTGCTTCCTAGAACTGTCATCATCCTAAAACTTTAAATGAATATCCATCGTTAATTGAAACTTCAACCAAATGTCATAATTCGTGTTTATCTTCTAATTTGTATCAACACATATTTGCATGAAATGTCATCGTTCTTACCTTTTATATAAAAGTTCATTTGCTCGCGATGAGATCTCGCGCTATTCTATTCTTCCCAATTTAAAATTTATATGTATTTCTCGCCAATTTTAGAAAATATTATTATTTTTGCACTTCAATTAATGTAATATATTATTATCAATTTACGACTACTAACTCTATTACTTATTTAGATAAATCTTCTTTTCACTCAACACCTTGCCTCTTTGATCGTTAAAAATTTAAATAACAAATAATATACATGTTAAAATGTAGCAATGATTAAAGATAAAACGATGAAAAAAAATTCCTCCAACTTACCATTAGCACTACACATCGGTCACTACACATCAACTGGCCTAGCTTGGTTCAGGAAAATGCAAATGCCCACCACAAAAAATCTATACTACTTTTAAAGTGTCGCTTGTGATTCTCCTCATACATCATCCTGTCCGTTAAAAAAATTAATCTTTATATCCATCGTTCATTTGCTTGACGTTTTATCTTCATATGCTTGCGAATCAAAAACCCGTTGTTCTTCTTTCAACTCATCCCTTCTCATTTTTCTTTGCATCTCTACACTCTTCATTCGTTTCAAACCATTCCTACACGAAATGACGCTTTCATTGTTGTATAAACTCTAATATTCTCGCCACACTGCAAACATCACAAAAAATATCCGCTTCTCTCCCTCTGATTCACATGAACACTCCCCCATCGCCATTCGAGAAAATGCCTCGATCCCATCTTGTCGTTATTAAATCAAGTTTTATTATTTTTTATTTTTAATTTAATGTATTTGGATTAGATCAGCCGACTAAAAGATAAGGCGAATGGCTTGTATGCTCTCATGGAAGTCCGATTGAAGTCTAAAATTACATGTAAAACTAAATGAAGACCAATAATAAAACTCCACAGAGTTGATCCTAGATACCTCAAGCCAATACCATGACAGGGGAGGGAATTTGCGACTTTATAGAAAGATGGAGTTAAATCACAGTCATAGCAAATTAAAACTATAAGGTAGGTGCATTATAAATCCTTTGATATATTCTCACATCAGATCTAATGCATATTTATAAGTTTTTCAACATATCTCTATTATTCAAAGATCTGAAGAATTATGCGTATGGATTTATATAAAATATATCCATCAATTTATTTACTACAATTTATTTACTAATTCCTCTGAAAGATTTAAATCTTCAATAACATTCATTCGATTGTTTGTTTCAACATCAGTGTCATAAATATATAATTGGAAGTAACATGGACCATTTGAATCTTTTGTAATAAGAGATATACTATGATAAGTTTGACAATAAGCTCAAAATGTGTAAATTCATTGTCTTGCATTTGTCAAATTTGTATCTATATGGGCTTCGAAAGATGTAAATGCAAATATACTATTATATGCTCTGATCTTCATTCTAAATTCCTTTGAATCAGGTGAACATAAATTGAATAATTCATATAGTTGATCATGAACAACTATTGGAGCAAGCTCGACTTCTCCATTGTAACAGCAAAATATCGGTGATTCAAATTGGAATAATCTTGCATTAATTACAATAACAACATGAACATTATTATCAAAGAATGCAATACATTGCAATCACAATTAGAATTCTTTGATTCATATAGTTTTTGTTTTCTTATTATATGCTTTAGTGGGAATCAATCTTGTTGCTTGTCTGCATAATTCACATCCAGTTTTCCTTGAGGTATGTTTCTCATTTATTTACTCCTGATACTAATATTATATCTTATTTAAGACATGGCTCACTAAGAAATTAATATTTTGTCTTCTTTTTACTTATAATACCAAATCATATGTCATTGTATTTTTCAATATAATTATTAGCAAATTCTTTCAATTGTTTAGATCTTGTTAACATCTGGTACAAGTCTATTAATTTAAGTGCATTACAAGGAAGAATATTGAATTTTTTTTATTTGGGTTCTTTGTCAATATCTCACAAATCATATGATAAATTCAATAATGTTTAATCCGTTCAACAACCACCAGTAAACCAACATAATACTTAAAACAAGCCTAATCATCCCATTTAACATTTCTATGTTTATAGATAAAAAATAAATTTTTTGCACCTAATTATAACGATCATTATTATCCTTTGTATCTTTGCCTCTTTTCATAGTGTCATAATTATCACCATCAATAGCATCAATGAGTCTAATAATTGTAAATTCCCTTTTATAATGAAAAAGAAAACAAAAAAATTAGTCCATTAAACAAAATAATATTTTCAAACTAAATATAATAGATGATTCCTAAAACATAATATAAAAGTTTTTATATTTCGTACCTTCAATGATAGGCTAAAATAGGTCTTTGTCAAAAGCAATTTTTGAGATATGTCAATTGGTGGTTTGCATTTAAGTTCTTGTTTTAATTATACTCAATTTATTATTTTATCAAGTTGTATTAATACTTTGAATTATTCACTTGGTAGAAAAGATGTAATGGAACATGCCTCATGTTACACATTAAATCATAAAAAATTAACTGAAATTAAAGAAATTAAATTTATTAGGATATGCCTCTTAATTATTTATTATGATCATTAGGGCTCTCTACATCAAAAAATGCATGAGAGTTGAGAAGGTGCAAACATTCTGATGCATCTTTAACGTCAAAAAAGCTAATAAAGCTATAGAAAACTTCATTAATGCCACAACAATTGGCTCTTTTGTATTATCTATTCAACAATATAATAAGATATTGTTATTTACTATAAGAAAGCTAGATCGACTCTCCCTCAAACCACAATATTCATATTGTTATTTTTAAAAATCACATTGTAGATAAGATTTAATTTATGGTCAACCAAATCAGTAAGCAAATAAATTAAAAATCATCATAGTTCAATTCATTTTCTACTCCCACTTTCTTTTATGTTCCTCTTTCAATTCCTTCAAACAAAACATAACTGAATTGGAAATGATAAATAAGTTCAATTTAATTTAGTTATAATCTTATATATTTATTTGGCTTATAGTAATAAGTTAAATTTTGTTTATTATTTTATAACAAATACAACTTCCATGATGGAGCTAATACAACAAAATAATATTGAAAAGCTCACCTGCAACACTATAAATCTCACAAAGAATTATACTATTAATACAATCCTTCATCCTCTGCAAGTCACAGTTGATTAATTATCACAATGGATTTCCACATAACATGTTTTTTATAAGAAGATGCATCATTATAACTAAGATGCACATGCATTATAATACACGATAAAATCTAAGCAGATCTTTAGATCAACAAACAGAAAAAATTTTCATAAAAAGAAAAATGCTAAAAGGTTCTTAAAGGCATCAAGAAAATATGAACATCACTTAAAAAAAAATTTATCACTAACGACAGTTATGTAAAACTTGTGCTGTTAGAGGAATTGAGAATAATCTTGTTGTTTCTCATATTGATGATATAATATATCATAATAATTTAAATGAAATTAAGGAAATTAAATAAATTAATGGAACTAAAAAAATATACATTAATTGAATTACCTTCAACTTTAACTCCTTGGTAATTGTCAGCCAATATAAAGAGTGCTATAGACATCGTAGGTAAGAGTACACATTTTTTGCTTCATTATATTAGAGTAGGTTAATGTATGTCTATCTTATTAGAGTTAGACTACAATCCATGTACTTATCAATTTATAAAAAAAATGAAATTAAATAACCCATATATTATTATGATATTCTCTCTTTATATTGCATTATGTCTCTTATCATATAAAATCAAAAATTTTAATTTAATTCATGATGAAATAAAATTGTTTTATTTCTTACTAATGCATTAATTGTTTTTACTTTTATTTCGATAATTTTACTTATTAAATTTTTTTTAAAATAATTGGTATCAGTTTGCATGAAAAGTATTATTATTATTTAGACAAATAAACATTTTTTAAAATAGATTTCATATATTAATGTGTACGTTCATTAAATTTTTATTAATCTCTATGGTTTTTCAATTTTAAGTACATAATGGTTATGCAGTAAATATATATTGATCTTTAATGCATTATTCTAATTCTATTATGTTGTATTTTTTCAATTATCAATATAACTTTTTTTTATTCATTATTTTGAGAGCTTATCCATAATTATATTGAGGTAATAAAATTATTTAATTCATCTCTACAAATTTATTAAACTTTAGTTGTTATTATAACTTGTACTCATGTAGATATGAAATGTTATGAATCATGCCCTCATGTTAAAGTATCATAATTGATTTTTTTATTTAATTCATGATGATAATAATTTGTTTTATTTCTTTTTAATACATTAATTGTTTATGCAGATTGTGTACTTCTCTTTGTGAACAAGATGAAAAATTGTTAATGTTTGTGAGTTTGTCTTATATTCAGATAATTTTAATTATTTAAAAATTTTATTTATGTGGAATAATTTTACATGCAAATTAGTGATAGATTTATTATCATTTAATAATTGCTTAGAGCTTACACAATTTTTTTAATTGCAATATATATATATATATTTTTTCTATTCCATTTACAATTTTAATAATTACTCAATTTATTTTTATTTTCATTAAATTTTAATTTTTTTTGTTTTCTCTTTGTTTAATGCTTGTTAGTATCATTCATTTAATTTGTTTTTAATTTTTTTATCGTTTAATTTATCAATATTGATGTAAATTTTTATAGATATATTTGACATGCAGGGTCAAAGAAAAAAAGAATATCAAAGGCAACGATATGCTAAAATGTCTGTTAAAGAAAAAAAAAACGTGATATTAATATTGCTAGAAAAAGCAAAAAGTAATTTTCTAATTTAGAAATTGCTTGTTTGTCGTTGACATCAAATTGTTTAGGTTTCTTTTTACTAACCTAATTTTTTTATGTTTTTTTTAATTTATAATTCTTGATAATTAATATATTATCTTCTAATAAATAGATATAAAAGCATCTAATATCAACGATGTTAATATTAATTACGAATCAAATTTTTCAGAATTACACTTTCTTAAACAAAAACATTCATGTTATTATTGTAATGCAAGATTATTCCAATTTGAACCACAAACATTTTGATGTTACAATGGAGAAGTTGTGCTTGCTCCGACAATTATTCTTGATCAATTGTTTGAATTATTCAATTCATGTTCACATGATTCAAAATAATTTAGAAGTAAGATCATAACATATAATAGCATATTTGCATTCACATATTTTGAAGCCCATATAGATACAAATTTGACAAATACAAGATAAGGAATTTACATATTTAGAGCTCAAGATAAAATTTATCATAGTCTATCTCCTATTACAAAAGGTTCAAATAGTTCATGCTACTTCCAATTATATATTTATGACACTAATGTTGAAACAAACAATCAAATGAATATTATTAATGATTTAAATCTTTCAGAGGAATTGATAAATAAATTGATGAATATACTTTCTATAAATCTATACGCACAATTCTTTAGATCTTTAAATAATAGAGATATGTTATAAAACTTATAAATATATATTAAATCTGATGTGAAAATAGATCAAAGTGTTTATAATGCACCTACAATGTCATAAGTAGTAGTAATATGGATTGAAGGATAAAGTACATATTGCATTGAATGTGATATCATATTAACTTCACATTTTGGGACATATCGTAAAATCAAGCATTACTTTAGATGCTATGACCTTTTGCAATATTCAATTCTATTCCCAAATGGAGAAGTTGGATAGCATCAAAAAATAAATCAAAATTTTAGATTTAGAAGTAATGAAGAAATAACGAAGTCGTTAATAAGATCATCTCCAATAAAAGAAGAATTATTTAGCCAACAAGAAAACAGTATGTCACTAAATTTTTTATATTGATATATAATAATTAAAACAATTTTAATTATCATAATTAATTTATTTATAATATTTCAGGTATCAAGAAAAAATCAAAAGAAAGAATTTCATGCCGAGAATATTATAGTTACAAGTTTCAAATTCGAGATCATGATAAATCAGTTATTTTGTATCATGGTAGATTGCTACATCAATATATTGTTGACATGTATGTGAAGATTGAAACAAGTCGCTTAGACTTTTACAAACAAAATCAACATACAATACGATCTGATTGGTATAAATGGATTATTGATAGTGTAGCCGTTGGAGAAACACAAAGTAATAATACTGGTAAAAGAATTATACTTCCACCTTCATTCATCGGCGGACCTCGTGATATGCGACGAAGATATTTAGATGTAATGGTTTTTTATCAATGATTTGGAAAACCAGACTTGTTCATAATAATGACATGTAATTTTGATTGGTAAGAAATTCACAATGTAAAAATCCCGTTAATCGTATCCCTTCAAGACCTCCATCATCCTCGAGACCCCCACGATCGGAATCTATTTTAAAGGAAAAAGTCTCTAATTCTACAGCAGAAAATATAATCTGCGGAACAATCCCACTTCACACCAATAGCATTGGTCAGCCTCTTCATTACCAAGCACACTCTCCCAAATCCACGATCAATAATGATAAAGACCAGATTTCTTCTAGGTCTGTTGAGAATCACCCTTATGCTAAGTCATCTCCTTCTGAACCTCATAAGGAAGATCCCTTGATTGAAGCCTCAGTAGCTAATATTCCTAATTTGAATATTCCTACTGAAGAAGTTTCTGAATCTTCATCATCTCAATTAAATAATTCATCAAAACCGATTTCGAGCATTACATCATGTTTTGATTAAAAAAATATATTTATCTTTAAGTATATATAGTTTTGAAAAATATTTAATTATCTTTGAGAAATATTTAATTTTGGAATTTTGAAATTGAACACTCTATTATGAACAATATATCGCCTCGAAAGACGAACATATCGTTCCCTAATGGGTTCGAATTTCAAAGTTTTAAATTTCCCCAAAGATAATTAATTAAGGGTTTTGAAAAAGTTAATTTTGAAAATCAATTCTGGGTTACTAAATCTCCTACGAGCGCAAGCCCTCGTAGTTAATTACATCGTAGGAAATCGAAATTTCCTACGAAAACTCTCGATTAAAATAGCGATATAAATTTTATTTAAGAATTTTCAAAGTTAGACATCAAAGGAAGAAAAGGGTAGGAAATTCAAATGGTATTGGTTCAATGTTGAGCACTTATTTCTGGAGTCAAAGGAAGAAGTGTAGGAGGTGTTTTGAGATTCTGAATTACTTCATAAACACCTCAACCTATCCTAAGTGTTGGGCTTAAATTGGATTGAATGAGATATTTAATTTTAAATGGTCAATTTTATTAGAAAATCGAGATTCAATTCCCGGAGGGTGAGGTCTTATAGCCCGAGCTTGCCTCAGAACCTAAGTCTAAATTGGACACTTAAAAGTGCCCCGAACCTAGCTAATGCAATGCGAGTCTGGTCTTACCCCGGCCTGGATTGGGGAGCCAGCTAAACCACCTAAACGATTTTAAAATATGAGTCCGGTCTTTTTATGTAGAGTGATCGGGACGTTATTTAAGAAAGGTATTTGAGAACGGGACCGACATCTAGAGCAGATCCTAAATGGTCCCTTAGACTTATGTTGGGTTTGATGTCTAAGCTAATGTAATTAAAGATTTAAAAATTTTTAATTAGTTGCTAATATGATGCATGCTGATCGACTCAATTAAAAGTTTGAATTTGAATGAATGCTATGAAATGAGGACTCCCGGCGGTCCCGGGATTATTTCTTAAAACGTTAGAGTTTCTATGTGAGCTTAAAGTTTTTAATTTGATTTAAGTAGAAAAATTTTATTAAGTCCTTAAGAGCCTACAATCGGATTCCAGGTCAAATCAAAATCGACATGCAGGTAAAAAGACTAGAAAAATAGGTAGTTCTACTGCACAAACAATTAAATAAATCAATCAAATTAAATATATCAAATTGAATGTCCGTAGGCAAGTGCCCCTTATTATTACATCACAGAATTTTGCAGAAAATTAAAGTGGCCGGGCACCACTGACTACAACCCGGATTTCTAGTCCTAAGACTCAAGTGACTTTGAGAATGGGTCTTCTCGTTATCCACTCCTTCATCCTTCTGCTGCTTCTTGGATCGTCGGGTCCGGATATCCAAATGAAAAGAAACTCCCCCTTGAACGGGGTGTTATCTTTCCTCTTTGGATATTTCAAAATTATCCTAATTTGGATCTCCAAATGGAGAGGGACTCTCCCCTGAGGGATGTCCCTTCCTCTTTGAATTCCAAATTGGATGTTACCCCATCTCAAATCACTTGAAATTACAGCACAAATCAAATCAAATTTACATTAATCAAAATTGAAAAATCTAGACTCGATCCTGCAGGGTTATCCTAATAATCAACATTTATATATACAGTCCCAAGCAGTTAATATTTGATCTCAAGCAGTTGATATATGAATCTCAAGCAATTAATATATTTGAAATTTAAAATGCTCAACAAATTGCAGTAAATAAATAAACAATCAATCAATTCTAAACTAGCAAACAGCATGCAGTGAAAAACTCGAAAACCCGGCACACAACAGAAAAGTAAACACCGGCCTAGCCTAAAACTAGAGTTGGTTGTCCTAGCAAACCATCTATAGTGTGTGAGGTAGGTCGTGTGGTTTGGATATATCCTAAATAGGATCATTAGATTGAAGTTGCTTAAGGTTCTGGTTGGTTGAAAGGCTTAAGGGATTTAAATTTGAGTTTAAGTATTAATGGCTTGAAGTTAATTTTAAAATTGATTCTTAATTATTTGTTGAATACCACCTTTGTTTCACACCGAGGCCGTGAAGTTTATTTCACCTTCCTTGGGGCTAAGTTAATAGCCTCGTAGGCCTGGGTTACCCAGTGGTACCCGATATAATTAAGTGATTTGATTTGATTAAAATTTGAAAGTTAATGAATTTTAATTAAAAGTGTTTGGTTGCTGATTTTTAAAGTTTGATTCATTTGAGTTTGCCATTAATCGATTCGTGGCGTTGTGCCACCAGGCTCGAGGAACCAGCCTCCTTAGGACACTTAGCCCCGCAGCCCGGAGTAGTCCAGCCGATAAACCAAATTAATGTAATTGAATTAGAGATTTTAAAAGGTTAAATAATTAATGATTAATCTATTTTAAGGTTTAACACCCCTTATAATCCATTCGTGGCGTTGTGCCACCAGGCTCGAGGAACCAGCCTCCTTAGGACACTTAGCCCCGCAGCCCGGAGTAGTCCAGCCAATAAACTTCATCTTTAGGATGGTTGTTGTGTTTTAAAAGGTTTGTTGAATGTTTTAAACATTAAGTTAACATTTTCTGGAATTTTAGAATAATTTGGAATTTTATGAATTTTGAATATTTTATGATTTAATTAAGGGGTTGAAAATTAACTTTTTGATTAATCCAAAATTATGGAATGTTTGTATTTTATTAAAATATTAGACCTTTCTACGATCAGTTAGAAGGTAAGTACGTTGAAATCGGATTTTTCTACATTTTATTACAAAGGTTTGAAGTTTTGAACTAGATTTGAACTAGATTTGACCGGTTTGTTGACTTTTTAAAATATTGCAAATTTCTGGAATTTAATATTTTTAATAAATACTAGAGCTTATTAGGAATTGAATGCAAGTGAGTTTGGGTGATTTCGATTTTTCTGGAATTAGTTATGAATATTTGAAGTTTAATGTATTTAATGAATTTGAAATTGCTTAATTAGAGGGCCATTTTGTGATTTTTGTCCAAATGAATCCCAAACTCCTTGAAATCAACTCCAAAGGTCAGAAATTACCTAAGGAGAGATTCCCAAGTGTTTGGGAAATTTTTGGAATTTTTAATAATAATTAATTAATTATATTAATTAAAGATTGAATTTCACTTAAAATTAAATTAAAGTTTAATTTGCTGTCAATTCAAAGGGATTTTAATTTTCATTGATTAAGCACTTGATTCTGGTCAGTTAGAGGGGTTTTATGTATTTTTTTGAATTTAAAAGTGATTTATTACATTTTCTAGAAGGGTTAATGGCTTAATTAGGGTTTAATCTTAATTAAGTAAGTTAAGGGGTTTAATGAACTCAAAATTCAGTAGAGATTTTCCTATGAACTAAGGGTGTCACTAAGTTAAAGTGTGTAAAGTTTTGAGTTGAAAGGAAGTGTATCCTAATTTCTAAACTTAATTTAAGTTTTCTAATAAAATGTCCTTAATTTTTGTCCTTAATGACACTAGGTTTAATGGGTTCAAATCAATTGTTTTAACTAACCCTACACACACACATAGATATACATACATGTAAGCATAATCAATTCCTAAATCTAGGAGAGCCTAGACTAGGTGCAAGTGTGTGCACAACCTAAGTATGCAAATATTGATAATAATTAAAGTAACAAAATTTTGATTAGTGAATGATTAGAATGTAATCACTCACTAATCATTCCCCAAATATTTCTATTCAATCAAGCCTAATCTAAATTTAAAATTTCAAAGGAATCTCTCAAATGCTCTCAAAATTTAACATATATATAATTTTAAAATTAATTTTAAAGTCTATAAAATAAATATGTTTTAGAAAATCTAGAAAATGTAAAGTAATCGAAAATAGTTTTGAATAAGTATCAAAAATATTTTTAAAATAATTTTAAAATATATTTAAAAGTATTTTGATAATTTCAGATAATTTAAAATAGAGATCCTTCAAATTTTTGAAAATTATTTGAATTTGACATTAATTAAATATTCAAATATTAATTAATTGAAAATATTTAACACATATAATATACATTAAATTAATTTTAAATTAGGTTAAATGTTTTAAATATATTCTCTGAATATTTAAGAAAATAACTTAAAATAAGTTTTAAATATTATAAAATATTTCAATAAATTTTTGATTAATAATAAATATTTAATAATTCAAATAATTTAAAATATATATAATATTTTAAATCAATTTTAATTTTAAATTAAAGATCTTAATTTTCTGAGAAGTTTGATAGGTTATATTAAATTTTTGGAGTTATAAATATTTTTTAATATTTTTTTGAAGTTTTCTGCAATTAAATGGTTTTAAATTTAATTTAAAACCATTTAATCGAATCCGGCCGCTGTCATTGGGACAAGTGGCGCGTTTTGGTTCGGCCAGCCAAAACGCGGAGCCACGTGGCGGGCGCTGGATCAAACACGTGGCGGCGGCGCTGGGTCCACGCGGTATTCACTTAACCCAGTCAGCGCTCCGTCACAACCGTCCGATATCCGCTGTTCGAAATGGAGCGCTCGGATGGCGTCGGACAGCGATCCGAGCGGCAGTAGGCACCGCGCGGTTGGACATACCGCGGGAGGGACAAGATCACTGCCGTTGATCGGGAAAGCAACGGCCGAGATCTTCTATAGTTTAACTGGGCTGTAAACCGAGTCCTTGAGCCTGTTTTCGAGCTCGTTCTCTAAATCGGTTCAATCAATTGGCTTGAAATTTGAAACTTAAGTTGATATTATGAACAGAAAATATGGGGATGTGTTTTTAAAACTTGAAATGCGCTTTTAAGAACGCTATTTAATCTAGTGTTCTAACATCTAGGGTTTCAGTTTATACCTCTTATAATCAATGGATTTGGATGAACTCAAGCTCTCTGAACTTGTAGTCTGTCCAAGTGTAGTCCACTAGAAGAACCTTTGAGGTGAAAACGCCTGGATATCTCGAACCAAGCCTTGGACGGATCTTAGCCTAGGCTCGCCGGAATTTGCTCGCCGGCGGGATTTGAGGGGTGGGTTTCTGTTGGAGAAAGGTGGAGAGAGATCTGGAATGCTCAAACGAAAAGAGTTTGAGTTCTGGAAGGGCTTGAGTGGAGAGAGAGAGCTAGATCAAGAATGACGGCTCTATTAGGGTTTTACACCCTATTGAACCTTCCTTTGATCAAATGGTCGGCTAGGATTGCTTCATCAGCTCCCCAGATGATGCCATTTGTCCCCTAGGACAGTTGAAAAGCTGAGGGAAAGGACATCCTAGTTGGAAAAGCTCTTTGGTCCCCACTTGATCATGGGAGCAATGGGGGCTGTTTGATCTTAATCCAAAGGCTGGAAGGGTCTTTAAGAAGGTTCTAGAGTGCACCTAAACAGCTGTAAAGTTTTGGATTAGGATAGATTAGGTTTAAGAGGGGTTTTGACCAAGTTTGACCCCTCTTAATCCTTGATTTGACGGTTTGACTGGTCCAATGCCACTTGGACTGGTGAGGTGGCAAGGAGTAGAGTGTATTGAATGCTGGTTGCTAGGTTTGGAGCTAGGGATTGAAGCTTGAAGTGTTTTGACCATGTTTGACCACACCTAAAGCCATTTAGACACCTTGTTGACTGTTTGACTGGTCAAACAGTCAACTCAGGCTTAGGTGGACATGGAGAGAACATTGTTTGCTGGTTGAAATAATTTGAAGAAGGCTTGCAAGTGAAGGGTTAGAGCTTAAGCATATGAAGGAAATTTTAAGGTAGTTTGACCAAATTTCAAGTGGTTGACTTGGTCAAACTTAATGTAATTTGACTTTAAGTAAGTTTGAATGGATTTGATTTAAGTTTTGAGATGGGTTTGAGAGCTTGAATGGGTTAGAAAGATCAAATGGGTTGAAGTGACCCATCTGAACTCCTAAGGGCTCATTAGGTCGATCCTGGTTGACTTGGTCAACCGGGTGGGTCCAGGGTCTAGAAATAGGTTCAATCAATTTGAAGTGATATTTGGAGACCATCGGAGGTGGTCCCAATGTCTGGGTAGGTCAATTCGGTCAAAATGCTCGTTTTGACCCTTAAGGGCATGTTTGGTCAACCTGGGTTGACTTGGTCAACCAGGTTGACCCAGGGTCTGGGTTTGGGTCGAGCAGGTTTCAAATGACATTCCAAGACTAATGGAGGTGGTTCCATGGTCTGGGGAGGTCATTCGGGTCAAAACACCCATTTGGACCCTTAAGGGGTCACTTGGGTCAACTAAGTTGACTTGGTCAACCAGGTTGACCCAGGGCTTGGAAATGGGTCCAACAGGTTTCAAATGACGTTTCAAGACCAATGGAAGTGGTTCCATGGCCTGGAGAGGTCATTTGGGTCAAAAGGCCTATTTGGACCCTCAAAGGGTCTCTTGGGTCAACTAGGTTGACTTGGTCAACCAGGTTGACCCAGAGCTTGGAAAGGGGTCCAACAAGTTTGGTTTGATATTTGGAACTTGCTGGAGGTGGTTGCGTTCAAATCGGAGTTCATTTGGTTTGAAAACACCATTTGAGCCCCCATAGGGGTATTTTGGTCATTTTGACCCCTGGTCGACTAGGGGTCAAAGTGAGTCAACCAAAATGCAGTTTACTGTTCAGTGAGTCATAATTAAAGGTCTGGAAGTAATTAGAGGCTTTGAAGAGAGCTCTAAGGTCAAAATCCACTGGATGGCAGATCCAGTGGCATAGGCCGTAAATATTTGAAGGTTTTACAGCCTATGGAGTTTAATTAAGTTTCTGGGGTTAGAGACCTCGGAATGGGCTCAAATTTGGAGGGTTGCCTCCAGAAACATGTCCCATCAGTATGCAACTGACAGACTCTGAATCGGAGGTCAATTGATTGATTTTGAAGTGTTTGAAAATTTGCTGAAAAAGGCTTTTAGGACTTGGCCTTTTAGCATTGGATTTGGGTCTGGATTTTTTGAATTTGATCTGGGTTTGATTGGAATTTGAATTGAATTAAGGTCTGGATTGATTTAAGATCTAAATTGATCCTAAGGTCTGGAATCTAGAAGAGTCCTAGGGTCTAGAGTAGATCCTAGGGTCTAAAGTCTAGAAGGCTCCTAGAGTTTGGATTGATCTGGAGATTGAATTGATTTATGGTCAGGTTTGATCTGGGGTTAGGATTGGCCCAAGTGACCTCATACAAAAATGAGGTCAACAAATGGACCCCCAATATGTGTAATAGAAGAAAGTTCTATTGCACATATTGGCGTTGACCGAAAAGGGTCAAGTCTGGAGTTTTGATCCTAAGGGAAGGAAAGTCTATCCCTAGAGTTGTGAATCTAAAGGAAAGGGAACCTAACCTTATATGATTGAGTTTGAAATTAATTCTAAAGGAAGGGAGGCCCTAACCCTAGAGGGTTGAATTTGAATTTTGATACTAGGGTAGTGCCACTAATGGCGTACTCTACCACTAGCAGATCTGATCCTAAAGGAAAAGGAGTACCTAAACCCTAAGGAAGAGAAGGCTAGAATGATCGTATAGAAAGGAAGAATTCCTAACTACAGAGGATCGAATTTGAATTTGATACTAGGGTAGTGCCACGAGGGGCGTACTCTGCCACTAGTAGATCTAATCCTAAGGAGAGAAAGCACGATGACTCACATCTATCCTTAAGGAAGAGAAAACTGGATGATCTTGTGGGAAAGAAGCATTGCTTCCCACAAAAGATCAGATCTGGAAATTGAATTTAGGACGGTGCCGCTGAGGGCATACTCCATCACTAAAAGACGATCTTATGGAGAGGAAACTTGCTCTACACAAAGAACCGTGTCTGGATGATCATATCTGGAGGAAACTTGCTCCACATAGAGGATCGAGTCTGGAATGATCGTATGTGGAGGAAACTTGCTCCACACAGAGGATCGAATCTGGAATTGATCGTATATGGAGGAAACTTGCTCCATATAGAGGATCAGGTCTGGATTGATCATATGTAGAGGAAACTTGCTCTACATAGAGGATCAAGTCTGGATTGATCATATGTAGAGGAAACTTGCTCTACATAGAGGATCAAGTCTGGATTGATCATATGTAGAGGAAACTTGCTCTACATAGAGGATCGATTTGAAATGATCGTATGTGAAGGAAACTTGCTTCACACAGAGGATCGGGTTTGAATTGATCGTATGTAGCGGAAACTTGCTCTACACAGAGGATCAGATTTGAAATGATCGTATGTGAAGGAAACTTGCTTCACACAGAGGATCGAGTCTGGATGATCGTATGTAGAGGAAACTTGCTCTACACAGCGGATCGGATTTGGAATGATCGTATGTGAAGGAAACTTGCTTCACACAGAGGATCGAGTCTGGATGATCGTATGTAGAGGAAACTTGCTCTACACAACGGATCAGATCTGGAATGATCGTATGTGAAGGAAACTTGCTCCACATAGAGGATCGGGTCTGGAATGATCGTATGTGAAGGAAACTTGCTTCACACAGAGGATCGAGTCTGGATGATCGTATGTGAAGGAAACTTGCTCCACATAGAGGATCGATTTGAAATTTGGAATTTGAGATTTAAATTGATTTGATTTTTGAATTTCGAATGTGTTTGAATTTGAAAGTCAATTTTTAATTTGATTTTGAAAAATGTTTGAATTTGAAATTTGATTTGATGAATTTAATTCTGAAGATTTTTTTTTTAATCTGGATTTTGATTTGATTTTTGAATTCAAAAGATGTTTGAATTTGATTTGGAATTTTGAGTTTGGAGAATTTGATTTGATTGAATTTTGATTTGTTTGAACTTGAAGAGTTTTTTTTGATTTGATTTTAAATTTTGACACTCATCTGGCATGGTACTTCCTGAAGAGCCTCCCCAACATTTAAAAATATCAGGTGGCATTCTCCAGGGTTGATCAATTAATGTTTGAAATTTTCTCAAAGATCGTCTCTACGACAGGAGGACACTCTTGTATTGGTTCAAACTCCTCCACTGATCTATCGATAGGCTAAGATATGCATCCAAAGAACCTAGACCAAGTCTCCTCCTTGGAAGGTTTTAAGTTGCTCTATCTTATCACAAACTTTAACCAATCAGGCGTCGAATGATTTTGAGTTTTATTGAGCCTTAAAGACGAAGCTCTGCAAGGCCTCGAGCTCCTTAAATTGGAGACGGACACTCTGCTCAGTCGTGGCTTAAACTTGAACGGCAATTCCCAGCATTACAAAATACTCCTCTAATGGGGTTCGATCTTGGACCCAGTATAGAGTGTAATTTCGTTGAAAAGGCTTCAAAGGAAAAGATGCATATATGCAAGGACTAACACATTTCTCAAGGACATGATTTGAATTCTTTTCAGGAGTAGAAGATTCGATATTTCTATTAAGAAATTTCCTCTAACTATTTGGACCCTGTCGGAACGACATGTGGGGACAAATTTAGAAGTGCAGTGAGAAGTAGTGTTGACTCCAACCAGTTTGGAAGGATTTCAATTTTGTTGACCTAGACCAAGTTTCGTAGAAACTGGACTGGGGTCTCCCTTAAATAAATTTTGAATTAAAATTAACTTCAAAAAGGTTTAAGTTGAAGAGAGAAATTTGATATTTTCAATTTTCTTGCACATGTCCCTCTATCTAATAGAAAATTCATGCATGTTGAAGAATCTAAATTCAGGATTTTCAAAGTCAAGTACTTAAAGGTAATCGAGTTATTTTGATATTCAAGGATTTAGAGGAAGGAAGCCATCTTACTCTTCTTCTTTTGTGACGTGCTTTGCACATCTCTTTTCTTCTTTTTCTTTTCTAGTGACGCAATTTGCGTATCTTTTAACTCTTAGTGCACTTCGTGCATTTCTTGATTCTTGGCGCATTTACGCATCTTTTAATTTTTAGAGCATTCGCTCATCTTTTGATTTCAATTGAATTCGAGAAGAGGCTCCACTTTCTTCAAATACCTTAAATTGATTGATCTTTTTTTTGAATGCTGGGATTATATCTCAAGTATTAGAGAAGAAAATTCGTTCTCTTATACAAGGAAGAATAATCCTCAAAGCACACTCAATCTTTTTGACAAGAATGTCGACTTGACTAGGGAAATTTTTGAATAGATTCAAAGCATGCCTGAATCTCCTATTAAGATAGAAGATTGCTAGAAGATTGATAAAATTTTCATTTCTAGAATCAACTTGAATTTGAGGCAAATTTTAATTCAAAGGTTAATTCAACCCACAGAAGCGGTGGGAGGGAGGTGTACTCAAACATTTGATGGAGTCAACTACAACTCTCTCCAAATTAAAACTTAAGGTAGAGGTCAATTTCGATTAAAGAAGAATCGACTATCTTGAAGATTCAAAATCAGTACACTTGAAAAATATGGAAGCTTTCCTTAAGAAGTTGCAAGTCTAGGTGGCAAGACCCTAGTCAACTTGGAATTGAATTCCTACAATCTCTTTGAATGGAGAGACTATTAAAGGGTCTGCACTATCCCTAGATAACGCGGCATCATTATAATCAAAAGATTTATCGCGATAGGACCCCGCTAAAAGTTAAATTTTGACGGTATCACTATCTGACACAATCTTAGATTATTTCTCCCTCTCATTACTACTAGACTAGTAGTTAAGAGAGTGGGACCCCGAGTGGTTTCTACTCCTCCTCCTCTATAGATGAAGTAGTGGGACACGTGTAGTAACGCGCCTTAACATCTTCTAGTAGAGTGGACGGATCATAACCCTCAGTTGGGGGCCTATGGCCTATTACTGGTGATCGCTCAATTCTTTCTTGCTCAAGTCTTTCTGTGTAGTAGTCAAGCAGGTGTATTGAAGATCGCACTCTCGTATCTACAACCTCCCTCCTTTGTGCAAGGAGAGGGTACGTAGAAGGAGCAACGAACTCTCGATTGGCCTCGAAGTCGGTCTTCTCTAAGGCTTCCAATTCAACAGTCTTTCTAGCCTTAAGATTCCTTTTTCTGGCTCTTCGAAGGTAATTCTTCATCTTGTTCCTACCGACGACGGGGGTGCTAGAATTTGATCCGATCTCAGATTGAGATGGTAACTCTTTTGTCATTGTTGACTTCTGGTTTTGATCCTCCTTAGTAGAGAGTTCAGTGGGTACAGGGGCGACAACGACCTCCATCTTAGAGATGGGGGAGTCAGCTCTTGACCCTAAAGTAATCTCAACTAAAGGAGACCTTCCTAGTATCGCGGAAGACAGATCAATCAGTGTTTCCCCATTAACTGAAATCTTGAGGTTCTGAAATTCCATCTCATACTGAATCAAATTGCCATTAAGAATTTCTTCTACAGGCACATCTCTATTCAGTGAGAAGACGAGTTTCCCAGCCATTTGAGTGCTTGATTTCCTGGAATTAAGAAAGTGATTTGAATTAGTAATTTGAATTTGAATTTTAAGTCTGATTGATTTTACTCAAAATTTTATAACTCAATCGTATTCAGTTTACACTGAATACGGTGGTTCATAAAATTGACGAGGAACTTGACTCTTTCGCTACATCGATTGACTTGGGGCAAAATGTCAAAGTTCAAATTTGAATTTGCAATCAAATTAAGATTGAATTTAAAGTTGAAATCAAACTTGATTTTAAGGTTGATATCGAATTTGGCTTAAAATTGAATTTGAAATTAAAGTCGAGTGGATCTTCTTCAAATTTTGTAACTCAACACACTGAGTTTCACTCAGTTACGTAGGTTCACAAAATTAATATGAAAAATCCAAAAGTCGGGCTTGACTCCTTCATTTCACCAATCGACTTGGGATGAAATGTCAAAGCCTAAATTTTGACTTTAAAATCAAGATTATAGTTGATTTCAAGGTTGAAGTTAAACGATTCTAGAAAGAATTTAAGAGTTTGAAAATCTGGCATCATCCCTCTTTATTTTGAAACTCAATATATTGAAATCGCGTTCAACATAAAGGTTAACAAAAATTTAGAGAGGGGGAGATTCTTAAAAGTCGACCCGACTCTTTCACCCCGAAGAACTATTCGGGAATGAAATGTCAAAACTTGACTTTGCCAGAAAGATTGATCTTTTGAATTGAATTTGAAGGTGTTTATATTCTTTCACAGATAATGAATTATAAGAGCTATAATTCTATATGTAGTGATAGAATATAGGGGTTAATTAGGATTTGAAAGAGATTGAATTTTGCTTAAATGATTGAAATTTTGATTTTGAAATTGAAGGGCCTTCTGTAAATTGTGAAACTTAGCACGCTAGTTATTTATTCGCATGCAAGTTTGCAACATTTACAAAAGGATTTAGGCTTGACTCTTTCGCTCTACCAATCAAGTTGGAGGCAAAATGTCAAAGCCCGACTTAAAGGGAGGTTTCCTACACTCACCTCTCTATTAACATGTCTTAATTGAGTTGGCCACACTCACCCAAGGAAGAAATGGGTAGAAGGACCAACGGAGAGAAAGGTAGTCAAAACTACCGATGCAATAAAATTTATACCGCTATTAAAGATGGAGAGTGAGATTTTCCCCAGCGGAGTCGCCATTTTTGTTTTGATTAAAAAAATATATTTATCTTTAAGTATATATAGTTTTGAAAAATATTTAATTATCTTTGAGAAATATTTAATTTTGGAATTTTGAAATTGAACACTCTATTATGAACAATATATCGCCTCGAAAGACGAACATATCGTTCCCTAATGGGTTCGAATTTCAAAGTTTTAAATTTCCCCAAAGATAATTAATTAAGGGTTTTGAAAAAGTTAATTTTGAAAATCAATTCTGGGTTACTAAATCTCCTACGAGCGCAAGCCCTCGTAGTTAATTACATCGTAGGAAATCGAAATTTCCTACGAAAACTCTCGATTAAAATAGCGGTATAAATTTTATTTAAGAATTTTCAAAGTTAGACATCAAAGGAAGAAAAGGGTAGGAAATTCAAATGGTATTGGTTCAATGTTGAGCACTTATTTCTGGAGTCAAAGGAAGAAGTGTAGGAGGTGTTTTGAGATTCTGAATTACTTCATAAACACCTCAACCTATCCTAAGTGTTGGGCTTAAATTGGATTGAATGAGATATTTAATTTTAAATGGTCAATTTTATTAGAAAATCGAGATTCAATTCCCGGAGGGTGAGGTCTTATAGCCCGAGCTTGCCTCAGAACCTAAGTCTAAATTGGACACTTAAAAGTGCCCCGAACCTAGCTAATGCAATGCGAGTCTGGTCTTACCCCGGCCTGGATTGGGGAGCCAGCTAAACCACCTAAACGATTTTAAAATATGAGTCCGGTCTTTTTATGTAGAGTGATCGGGACGTTATTTAAGAAAGGTATTTGAGAACGGGACCGACATCTAGAGCAGATCCTAAATGGTCCCTTAGACTTATGTTGGGTTTGATGTCTAAGCTAATGTAATTAAAGATTTAAAAATTTTTAATTAGTTGCTAATATGATGCATGCTGATCGACTCAATTAAAAGTTTGAATTTGAATGAATGCTATGAAATGAGGACTCCCGGCGATCCCGGGATTATTTCTTAAAACGTTAGAGTTTCTATGTGAGCTTAAAGTTTTTAATTTGATTTAAGTAGAAAAATTTTATTAAGTCCTTAAGAGCCTACAATCGGATTCCAGGTCAAATCAAAATCGACATGCAGGTAAAAAGACTAGAAAAATATGTAGTTCTACTGCACAAACAATTAAATAAATCAATCAAATTAAATATATCAAATTGAATGTCCGTAGGCAAGTGCCCCTTATTATTACATCACAGAATTTTGCAGAAAATTAAAGTGGCCGGGCACCACTGACTACAACCCGGATTTCTAGTCCTAAGACTCAAGTGACTTTGAGAATGGGTCTTCTCGTTATCCACTCCTTCATCCTTCTGCTGCTTCTTGGATCGTCGGGTCCGGATATCCAAATGAAAAGAAACTCCCCCTTGAACGGGGTGTTATCTTTCCTCTTTGGATATTTCAAAATTATCCTAATTTGGATCTCCAAATGGAGAGGGACTCTCCCCTGAGGGATGTCCCTTCCTCTTTGGATTCCAAATTGGATGTTACCCCATCTCAAATCACTTGAAATTACAACACAAATCAAATCAAATTTACATTAATCAAAATTGAAAAATCTAGACTCGATCCTGCAGGGTTATCCTAATAATCAACATTTATATATACAGTCCCAAGCAGTTAATATTTGATCTCAAGCAGTTGATATATGAATCTCAAGCAATTAATATATTTGAAATTTAAAATGCTCAACAAATTGCAGTAAATAAATAAACAATCAATCAATTCTAAACTAGCAAACAGCATGCAGTGAAAAACTCGAAAACCCGGCACACAACAGAAAAGTAAACACCGGCCTAGCCTAAAACTAGAGTTGGTTGTCCTAGCAAACCATCTATAGTGTGTGAGGTAGGTCGTGTGGTTTGGATATATCCTAAATAGGATCATTAGATTGAAGTTGCTTAAGGTTCTGGTTGGTTGAAAGGCTTAAGGGATTTAAATTTGAGTTTAAGTATTAATGGCTTGAAGTTAATTTTAAAATTGATTCTTAATTATTTGTTGAATACCACCTTTGTTTCACACCGAGGCCGTGAAGTTTATTTCACCTTCCTTGGGGCTAAGTTAATAGCCTCGTAGGCCTGGGTTACCCAGTGGTACCCGATATAATTAAGTGATTTGATTTGATTAAAATTTGAAAGTTAATGAATTTTAATTAAAAGTGTTTGGTTGCTGATTTTTAAAGTTTGATTCATTTGAGTTTGCCATTAATCGATTCGTGGCGTTGTGCCACCAGGCTCGAGGAACCAGCCTCCTTAGGACACTTAGCCCCGCAGCCCGGAGTAGTCCAGCCGATAAACCAAATTAATGTAATTGAATTAGAGATTTTAAAAGGTTAAATAATTAATGATTAATCTATTTTAAGGTTTAACACCCCTTATAATCCATTCGTGGCGTTGTGCCACCAGGCTCGAGGAACCAGCCTCCTTAGGACACTTAGCCCCGCAGCCCGGAGTAGTCCAGCCAATAAACTTCATCTTTAGGATGGTTGTTGTGTTTTAAAAGGTTTGTTGAATGTTTTAAACATTAAGTTAACATTTTCTGGAATTTTAGAATAATTTGGAATTTTATGAATTTTGAATATTTTATGATTTAATTAAGGGGTTGAAAATTAACTTTTTGATTAATCCAAAATTATGGAATGTTTGTATTTTATTAAAATACTAGACCTTTCTACGATCAGTTAGAAGGTAAGTACGTTGAAATCGGATTTTTCTACATTTTATTACAAAGGTTTGAACTAGATTTGAACTAGATTTGAACTAGATTTGACCGGTTTGTTGACTTTTTAAAATATTGCAAATTTCTGGAATTTAATATTTTTAATAAATACTAGAGCTTATTAGGAATTGAATGCAAGTGAGTTTGGGTGATTTCGATTTTTCTGGAATTAGTTATGAATATTTGAAGTTTAATGTATTTAATGAATTTGAAATTGCTTAATTAGAGGGCCATTTTGTGATTTTTGTCCAAATGAATCCCAAACTCCTTGAAATCAACTCCAAAGGTCAGAAATTACCTAAGGAGAGATTCCCAAGTGTTTGGGAAATTTTTGGAATTTTTAATAATAATTAATTAATTATATTAATTAAAGATTGAATTTCACTTAAAATTAAATTAAAGTTTAATTTGCTGTCAATTCAAAGGGATTTTAATTTTCATTGATTAAGCACTTGATTCTGGTCAGTTAGAGGGGTTTTATGTATTTTTTTGAATTTAAAAGTGATTTATTACATTTTCTAGAAGGGTTAATGGCTTAATTAGGGTTTAATCTTAATTAAGTAAGTTAAGGGGTTTAATGAACTCAAAATTCAGTAGAGATTTTCCTATGAACTAAGGGTGTCACTAAGTTAAAGTGTGTAAAGTTTTGAGTTGAAAGGAAGTGTATCCTAATTTCTAAACTTAATTTAAGTTTTCTAATAAAATGTCCTTAATTTTTGTCCTTAATGACACTAGGTTTAATGGGTTCAAATCAATTGTTTTAACTAACCCTACACACACACATAGATATACATACATGTAAGCATAATCAATTCCTAAATCTAGGAGAGCCTAGACTAGGTGCAAGTGTGTGCACAACCTAAGTATGCAAATATTGATAATAATTAAAGTAACAAAATTTTGATTAGTGAATGATTAGAATGTAATCACTCACTAATCATTCCCCAAATATTTCTATTCAATCAAGCCTAATCTAAATTTAAAATTTCAAAGGAATCTCTCAAATGCTCTCAAAATTTAACATATATATAATTTTAAAATTAATTTTAAAGTCTATAAAATAAATATGTTTTAGAAAATCTAGAAAATGTAAAGTAATCGAAAATAGTTTTGAATAAGTATCAAAAATATTTTTAAAATAATTTTAAAATATATTTAAAAGTATTTTGATAATTTCAGATAATTTAAAATAGAGATCCTTCAAATTTTTGAAAATTATTTGAATTTGACATTAATTAAATATTCAAATATTAATTAATTGAAAATATTTAACACATATAATATACATTAAATTAATTTTAAATTAGGTTAAATGTTTTAAATATATTCTCTGAATATTTAAGAAAATAACTTAAAATAAGTTTTAAATATTATAAAATATTTCAATAAATTTTTGATTAATAATAAATATTTAATAATTCAAATAATTTAAAATATATATAATATTTTAAATCAATTTTAATTTTAAATTAAAGATCTTAATTTTCTGAGAAGTTTGATAGGTTATATTAAATTTTTGGAGTTATAAATATTTTTTAATATTTTTTTGAAGTTTTCTGCAATTAAATGGTTTTAAATTTAATTTAAAACCATTTAATCGAATCCGGCCGCTGTCATTGGGACAAGTGGCGCGTTTTGGTTCGGCCAGCCAAAACGCGGAGCCACGTGGCGGGCGCTGGATCAAACACGTGGCGGCGGCGCTGGGTCCACGCGGTATTCACTTAACCCAGTCAGCGCTCCGTCACAACCGTCCGATATCCGCTGTTCGAAATGGAGCGCTCGGATGGCGTCGGACAGCGATCCGAGCGGCAGTAGGCACCGCGCGGTTGGACATACCGCGGGAGGGACAAGATCACTGCCGTTGATCGGGAAAGCAACGGCCGAGATCTTCTATAGTTTAACTGGGCTGTAAACCGAGTCCTTGAGCCTGTTTTCGAGCTCGTTCTCTAAATCGGTTCAATCAATTGGCTTGAAATTTGAAACTTAAGTTGATATTATGAACAGAAAATATGGGGATGTGTTTTTAAAACTTGAAATGCGCTTTTAAGAACGCTATTTAATCTAGTGTTCTAACATCTAGGGTTTCAGTTTATACCTCTTATAATCAATGGATTTGGATGAACTCAAGCTCTCTGAACTTGTAGTCTGTCCAAGTGTAGTCCACTAGAAGAACCTTTGAGGTGAAAACGCCTGGATATCTCGAACCAAGCCTTGGACGGATCTTAGCCTAGGCTCGCCGGAATTTGCTCGCCGGCGGGATTTGAGGGTGGGTTTCTGTTGGAGAAAGGTGGAGAGAGATCTGGAATGCTCAAACGAAAAGAGTTTGAGTTCTGGAAGGGCTTGAGTGGAGAGAGAGAGCTAGATCAAGAATGACGGCTCTATTAGGGTTTTACACCCTATTGAACCTTCCTTTGATCAAATGGTCGGCTAGGATTGCTTCATCAGCTCCCCAGATGATGCCATTTGTCCCCTAGGACAGTTGAAAAGCTGAGGGAAAGGACATCCTAGTTGGAAAAGCTCTTTGGTCCCCACTTGATCATGGGAGCAATGGGGGCTGTTTGATCTTAATCCAAAGGCTGGAAGGGTCTTTAAGAAGGTTCTAGAGTGCACCTAAACAGCTGTAAAGTTTTGGATTAGGATAGATTAGGTTTAAGAGGGGTTTTGACCAAGTTTGACCCCTCTTAATCCTTGATTTGACGGTTTGACTGGTCCAATGCCACTTGGACTGGTGAGGTGGCAAGGAGTAGAGTGTATTGAATGCTGGTTGCTAGGTTTGGAGCTAGGGATTGAAGCTTGAAGTGTTTTGACCATGTTTGACCACACCTAAAGCCATTTAGACACCTTGTTGACTGTTTGACTGGTCAAACAGTCAACTCAGGCTTAGGTGGACATGGAGAGAACATTGTTTGCTGGTTGAAATAATTTGAAGAAGGCTTGCAAGTGAAGGGTTAGAGCTTAAGCATATGAAGGAAATTTTAAGGTAGTTTGACCAAATTTCAAGTGGTTGACTTGGTCAAACTTAATGTAATTTGACTTTAAGTAAGTTTGAATGGATTTGATTTAAGTTTTGAGATGGGTTTGAGAGCTTGAATGGGTTAGAAAGATCAAATGGGTTGAAGTGACCCATCTGAACTCCTAAGGGCTCATTAGGTCGATCCTGGTTGACTTGGTCAACCGGGTGGGTCCAGGGTCTAGAAATAGGTTCAATCAATTTGAAGTGATATTTGGAGACCATCGGAGGTGGTCCCAATGTCTGGGTAGGTCAATTCGGTCAAAATGCTCGTTTTGACCCTTAAGGGCATGTTTGGTCAACCTGGGTTGACTTGGTCAACCAGGTTGACCCAGGGTCTGGGTTTGGGTCGAGCAGGTTTCAAATGACATTCCAAGACTAATGGAGGTGGTTCCATGGTCTGGGGAGGTCATTCGGGTCAAAACACCCATTTGGACCCTTAAGGGGTCACTTGGGTCAACTAAGTTGACTTGGTCAACCAGGTTGACCCAGGGCTTGGAAATGGGTCCAACAGGTTTCAAATGACGTTTCAAGACCAATGGAAGTGGTTCCATGGCCTGGAGAGGTCATTTGGGTCAAAAGGCCTATTTGGACCCTCAAAGGGTCTCTTGGGTCAACTAGGTTGACTTGGTCAACCAGGTTGACCCAGAGCTTGGAAAGGGGTCCAACAAGTTTGGTTTGATATTTGGAACTTGCTGGAGGTGGTTGCGTTCAAATCGGAGTTCATTTGGTTTGAAAACACCATTTGAGCCCCCATAGGGGTATTTTGGTCATTTTGACCCCTGGTCGACTAGGGGTCAAAGTGAGTCAACCAAAATGCAGTTTACTGTTCAGTGAGTCATAATTAAAGGTCTGGAAGTAATTAGAGGCTTTGAAGAGAGCTCTAAGGTCAAAATCCACTGGATGGCAGATCCAGTGGCATAGGCCGTAAATATTTGAAGGTTTTACAGCCTATGGAGTTTAATTAAGTTTCTGGGGTTAGAGACCTCGGAATGGGCTCAAATTTGGAGGGTTGCCTCCAGAAACATGTCCCATCAGTATGCAACTGACAGACTCTGAATCGGAGGTCAATTGATTGATTTTGAAGTGTTTGAAAATTTGCTGAAAAAGGCTTTTAGGACTTGGCCTTTTAGCATTGGATTTGGGTCTGGATTTTTTGAATTTGATCTGGGTTTGATTGGAATTTGAATTGAATTAAGGTCTGGATTGATTTAAGATCTAAATTGATCCTAAGGTCTGGAATCTAGAAGAGTCCTAGGGTCTAGAGTAGATCCTAGGGTCTAAAGTCTAGAAGGCTCCTAGAGTTTGGATTGATCTGGAGATTGAATTGATTTATGGTCAGGTTTGATCTGGGGTTAGGATTGGCCCAAGTGACCTCATACAAAAATGAGGTCAACACATCACCAAATAAATTTGAGATTCTTAACACTCAATATGAACTGGAGCAGCAAGATTGTTTGGCTGAATGTTCATACGAGGTAGAAATTACGCAGAAACAGTTGGGTAAAAGCAAAAAGCAAACTACCTCGGACAATTCCAAAAAAGCTGCAAAGGGAAAGCAGAGTAAAAAATCCCAATCTCAAACCAATAATTAAATGTCTCTACCTTCCATAGGTGTGTGGAATATTAGAGGTTTTAATCGGCTTGAAAAAGTCCTAAGCTGTAAAAAGCTTATCAATTATCACAAGCTTGATCTTTTTTGTCTGCTGGAGACTCGCATTCATGCCCCTTCTCTTCAGGACCCCTTTTTTGATTCTTCCCACCAATTGTTTTCAAATGAAGCCAGTGTTCATAATTTTAATCTTACTGCCTCGGGGAGAATTTGGATCAAATGGGATGCCAATAAGTTAAACTTTACCTCTACTCTCATTACCCCGCAATTGATTAATGGGACGGTGACTGTTGGTAATCTCATTCCTTTTCAGATTTCAATAGTTTATGCTTGCAATAATGCTTCTGACAGGAAAGATCTTTGGTCCTCTTTAAATATGGTTGCTCCTTCACCTGCTATGCCTTGGGCTATTTTGGGGGATTTTAACTGCTGTAGGTATGCTAATGAAAAATCTGGTGGCTCCCCTATTCATCATTCCAATCTGGTTGATATTAATAGTATGATTTTTGCTAATAGTCTGATTGACTTGCACTCTGTTGGTAACTTCTACACTTGGTTTAATCAACAAGTTGCTAACCCCATCTTCAGTAAACTTGATCGTGTTCTTGTTAATGAGGAATGGGTTGAGAATTTTCCTAGTGCTTACTGCTCTTTTCTGAACCCGTCCTGCTCGGATCACTCCCCCATTATTTTACAAGCTGGGAAATACACTAAGTCTCATCACCGGTTTCTCTTTAAGAACTACTGGACTAATCTTGATAGATACTGGGTTTCTATTTTAAATGCTTTCTCTTTGCCTTTAAATGGTAACCCTTTATCCCACCTCTGTAACGTCCTCAAAAATCTTAAAGGGAATATTAAAAATCAAGACTGGGATAATGTTAACTCCCTCAATCTTCAGCTTGATCATCTACATGCTAAACAGCAAAGCATTTTAGATCTTATTATGGATAATCCTTGGGATGGTGCTCTTAGCTTTTCCCTCAAGGATATCAACTTAAAAATCTCTGATGCCTCTAATAATCATGCTAGCTGGATAATCCAAAGAGCCAAGCTTAAATGGCTGCAACATGGTGAAGATGACCTCAAGTTTCTTTACGGGAAAATTAGAAGCCGTATGGGTAGCTCTAAATCTTTAGTGAACTTATTTTCCTCTAATCCGAATATTACCAAAGAGGAAGTGATCAAATCCATTACAAACCACTTTCAGGATTTGTTTAATCCTCCTCCTCCTCCTGGCAGAGATTTGGATTCCCTCCCCATTGGGGACCTGATTCCTGATTATTACTATAACCTGCTTGTTACTCCGATCTTGGATGATGAGATTAAAGCTGTTGTTTTCAAAGGCTCCTCTAATTCTTCACCCGGGCCTGATGGATTCAATTATCACTTTTACAAAACAGCTTGGCACATTATTGGTCCCCAAGTATGTAAAGCCATTAGATTCTTTTTTATTAAAGGTTACCTTCCCAGTGGTATTAAAGCTACAACTCTTGCTATAATTCCAAAACATCGAAATGCTGCCTCTATTGCTGATTACAGGCCTATCTCTCTTTGCAATACCCTTTATAAAATTATAACCAAGATAATTGCTGGTAGAATGAAACCTATAATGCCCCTTATTGTCAAAGAAACTCAAGCTGGGTTTGTGAAGGCAAGAATTTCGACTGATAGTATTCTTTTAGCTAATGATATTCTCTCTTTGGTAAATAAGGGTGGGGCTGGCAACATTTTTTGTGCTAAATTAGATATCAAAAAAGCATTCGACACTGTTTCTAGAGAATTTCTATTGACTCGTATGCATCAGAAAGGTTTTCCTAAGTCCTTTATTAGCTGGATTAAGGCGTGTATCACTAAAGTTAACTTCTCTGTTATCATTGATGGTGCACTGGAAGGGTACTTCTCCTCTTCAGCTGGTCTTAGGCAAGGGTGTCCCCTTAGCCCTTACCTTTTTTGTATCGTTATGGATACTTTGTCCAATCTTCTAGATGAAAGAGGTTTTAAAGGATTCAAATCTGATAACTATCACCTATCTCACCTTCTGTATGCGGATGATGTTTTAATTTTGGGTGATGCCACTATTGATAATTGTAACATCCTCTCTTCTGTACTTAAAGAGTTTGCAAATGCATCTGGACTTCATATTAACTATGATAAATGTTCTATCATGTTCTCTAAGAGTCAAAGAAACCAAGAAATGCTTTGTCAAGCTCTCTCTATTATGAATGTTAGCTCTAAGATAACTTATCTTGGCATTCCCATTTCTTTTACTAGATTAAAAGTAGAGGATTTTATGCCTCTGATGGATAAACTGAACAAAAAATTCACCGGGTGGAAGGCCAATTTATTATCTTTTGCTGGTAGATTACAGTACTTAAAATTCACCATTCAGAACACCATTGCCTATTGGATTAGAGGATCCATCATACCTAAGACTATTTTTAAGTTTTTTAGGAAAACTTGCTCCAAATTTCTGTTTTTTGGGGATATTACTAGCCTTAAAAAACTACATATGGTTTCATGGGATAATGTTTGCTTGCCTAAACAAAAAGGAGGATTGGGTATTCCTTCTATAGCTGCCATTCAACATGCTTTTAATTGTTCTGTTATCCAGCGTATGTATAACTGTCCGTCGCCTCTATCCACCTGGTTATCGGCTCATTACATCTCTCCTTGGAAGCCCACTACTCAGAAAGACAGTATTTTCTGGAAAAATGTCTGTAAGACTGCTGTCACTATAAAGAGAAATTTCAAATTTGTTATCACTCCTAATGCACCTATTTCTGTGTGTTGGGATCACTGGTGCGGTAATACTACCCTGGCTGATTATATGGGTGATATATCCCTGGATAGTTTCAGTTTTCCTTATCTTAAGAATTATATTGTCAATAACAGCTGGGTTTTTAACCCCAATATTCCTCAGATTTTGAAAAATGCTGTTAGCAAATTTAATATTCTTGAGAGTGAGGACTCTTGTTTGCTTTGGAAGGACTGTCCTCGTCCAAAATTTAGTGAATATATCAAGGATTTTTACTCTGTTTTTCCTGATAAAAATTGGCACAATTTTGTTTGGCACAAAAAGGGAATGCTTAAACATTCGGTTTATGTGTGGCTTGCTTTGGTTGGAGGTTTGAAAACCCAAGATGCCTTAAGGCTGAGGAACATTTATGTTCCAGTGAACTGCTCTCTGTGTTTCTCTGCTCCTGAAACTATTAATCATATCTTTTTTGATTGTCCTTACTCCTTTACTATTCTCAGCTCTATTATTCCTGGTAGTAAGAATTTCTTATTAAGGCCTACTATTTTACAATTGTTCCAATGGATGGAAGTCGAATTTTCTGGATCTCCAAACTCTTTGAATTTCTATCTACTGGTAGTCTGCTCTTTAATCTACCATATTTGGAGGGAGAGAAATAATCGGAGATTTGGCAGTGATGTTCGAAGTGCCTCTTCTCTAAAGTTTTTTGTGAAAAAAGTGGTGGTTAGCAGAGCTTGTAAATGGAGAATATTTGATAAGCTGTTGGAGAAATTCTAACCTCAAGGACCCCTTTTGAGCTAAAGTTTGCTGGTGGGCTGGTTCTCTAACCAGGACAATGATGAAGCTCCTATTTAAACATATATTTTCCCCTTGGATGGCCTTTGGGCAACCAGGGGAACCCTTTTTTCGGTCCTCTAATTATCCTCTGAGTCCTGGTTAAAAGTATATAGGAGCTGGATTAATAGTTTCAGTAATATCTGGAAGTTTTCTTCTGATCTTTGTCCGGCTTAGAGCGCTGGGGTCTTGTGTAGCTGATGTAGTTTCTTACTGGTTATTACAAAGTTTTGATTGTATATTAAAGCTGGATCAATATTATCAGGTGCTGTATGATTCTCTATTATTACTGTTACCTGCAGAAGCCTTGCTCTCTCTGTTTTCTCTTCTGTCTTTTCAGGTATTCTGCTTCAAGTGAATATCTGGATGGTTTTCCTCTGGTTTTTGTTCGGTTCGCTGCTCTGAAGTCTCGAGATGTTTATCCAGCTTTATACTGAGTTAATCATAAATTTGAATGTTTGTTGGAGCTGGTTTATTTTTATCAGTGCTTTCTGGATGGTTTCCAATACCATTTGGCCGGATGGGAGATCTGGTGTCCCGTGAAGCTGATGCAGTCTCATATTGGTTTAAATAAAATCTTTTGTGGTTTCTATTGGATTAGAAGTAGATTGTCTTCATTGTATTTCCTTTGTCATATGTTGGTTTTTCTTGTTCCTGCATAAGCTTTTGTTTTATGCTTATGTAAGGTTTTGTTTGTTTGTTGTTAAACTCTTGGTGTCTTGTAATCTCCTTTCTATCAATAAAAATGGGCCACGGCCCCAAAATTTCCCAAAAAAAAAATTTAAAAAAGAAATTCACAATGAGGTAAAGTCAGGTCAAATGGCATAAGATAAACCCGACCTAACAACACGTATTTTTAGAGCTAAATTATAAGATTTAAAAAATCAATTATTTAAGAAATTAATTTTTGGAACTGTAGTTGCCCGTGTATATGTTATTGAATTTAAAAAAAGAGGACTTCCACATGCTCATGTTCTAATTATCTTGGATACTGCATTTAAAATATCATCTTCAATATAATTTGATAGAATTATATCTGCATAATTACCAGATCCTTCAAAATATAAGAGTCTACATGAGTATGTTGTAAAACATATGATGCACGGTCCATGTGAAAATTTAAATAAAAAATGCTTGCAAGATAATTGGATTATGTAAGAATAAATATCTCAGATCTTTCTCAAACCAAATTATAATTGGAGATGACTCATATCCAATTTATCGAAGAAGATAAGATGGTCATCAAGTAAAAGTAAGAAATTGTTTTTCAGATAATCGTTGGGTTGTTCCTTACAATCCATATCTACTATCTAGATATAATTATCACATAAATGTTGAGATATGTTTCGGTATCAAAGTAGTGAAGTATATTTATAAGGGACATGATAAAATTTCAGTGGCATTTTCACATAAAATTTGAGAACAATATTTTGATGAAATTCAACAATATCAAGATGACATATGAGTATCAGCACCAGAAGCATTATAGAGAATATTTGAATTTGATTTAAATTAGATGTATCAATCAGTATGTAATTTATAACTGCATTTAGAAGACCATCAATCAGTTTATCATAAAGATAATCAGAATTTGCTTGATATATTACGAACCGACATTGGAAAAAAAACTATGTTAACTGAGTTTTTTTAATCTCAATAAAATTGATTCAGATGTAAAGAAGTATTTGTATAGAGAAATTCCTAAAAAATATGTGTGGGATAAAAAAAATAAAATATGGAAGAAGAGGAAAAAAACATGAGCAAATTGGTCGTGTAAATACAACAAATCCATCAGCTAGTGAAAGATATTACCTCAAAATTTTGTTAAATCATATATATGGACCAACTTCATTTTCGGGTTTATTACGAGTTCATGGAATCCAATGCTCTACTTTTAAAGAAGCTGCATAAATATATGGTTTACTGGAAACAGATGTTTATATATCACTTAAATGATGCATCAAATCATTAAATGTCAAATGCACTCAGACAATTATTTGCTATTTTTCTTGTCTACTATGGGCCAACTAATGTTCTTCAATTATGGAATGAGTACTACATGGATCTATCATGATTATCAAACCATTAAGAATATTTCTTATGATGTTTGCGTGTAAAAAATATTATTGAATATTAACTTATTTCTTGAGATAATGGGAAAGTCCATTGATGATTTTGACTTGCATGAATTGCCACATGTCCAAGAAATCTTTCATGATTTAAATGATGAGCTCAATAACAGAGAAATATCTGAAGAGCAAAATTTCATTACTCTAGTTGAAGATATAAATGTAATACATACACTCAATTCAAATCAGAAGAATGCATTTGAAGAAATTATCAATCGTGTTAATCAGAAAAGTAATGTCATATTCTTCATATATGGTCCTTAAGGTACAGATAAAATATATATGTATCGTGCTATTCTTTCAACTTTAATAAATGATGGTCATATAGCAATCGTAACAGCTACATCAGGAGTAGCAGCTTCAATAATGCCCGGAGGTCGAACAACACATTCAATGTTTAAAATACATATAAATTCAACTAAAACAACATTATGTGCAATTACCAAACAAAGTGGACTTGCTCAGTTACTTAAACAATTAAGTATTATAATCTGTGATGAAGCTCCAATGGTTAAACAAATAACAATTAAAACTTTAGATAGAATTATAATATATATTATGAATAGTTCTATTTCTTTTGGTGGTAAAGTTATTATATTTAGAGATGACTTCCGACTGTTGACCTTGACTCTGTCAAACCTTAGGTCCAAGAGGTTATTTTTATTATTATTATAATAATTATTTTAAATTATTTTATTGCTATATTATTAATATTATTATTATTTTTAAATCATTTTTTTAAAAAAAATTAGTTTTGTTATTGTAATTATTATTACTATTATTATAACTATTATTATTATTATTATTTTAAAAATCATTTGTTTATTATTATTATTATTATTATTATTTTAAATTATTATTTTATTTTTGAGATATTTTAACTTACTTTAAAAATCAGAGAGTATTTTAATTATTTAAATCTAATTAATTATTATTTTCCTATTTAAATTATTTTCTTTCATTAATTAAATGCTTAAACAATTTGATTAAAAATTACTTAATTTTAAAATTCAACTATTTTTTCTAATATATAAAATTATTTTTATTATTATAAATTATAGAAGTATTAACTCTTAATTTATTTTAATTTAATGATTATTTTTAAAAATATTTATTACTTTAAATTATTTTAAAATTACTATTAATTACATTAAACTTTGAAAATTCATATCTTTTTTCTTTTTAAATCATATTTTTGAGTATAATACCTTGAATTTTTAGAAAAATGTATATTTTAATTTAAAATTATTTTCAAAAATTATTTTTACTATTCTGATATATTTCTATATTATATGATTATTGGATTATTTAAATATTATTTAAATGATTATTCTAATAATTATTTTAAAATAAAAAAAAATATTTTCAAACCGTTTTAAAACCTCACTAGGGTGGCCAGTAAATCTCCCCTATATGTATTTATTATAAATTGATTTATTTTTAATATGTATATATTAAAATTATTTTTAAACTATCTATAATTAAATCCCTAATTTTAGGAGATTCACTTTAATGAAGTTTTAAATATGAAGAGCAATCATGGATGAGTGGATTAGTGAATGATTGAGTCTCAATCATTCACTAATCACTTCGATAAGCATGTTTTACTCTTTTTTTATTGTATTTTGTAAGTGTAGAATGCACGAGCATGTAGTTTAGGCTCTCCTAGATCTAAGAATATGATGTGTTTATTGTTTTTATGTACTCCCTACATTGTTACCTCAATGGTTAGATCAAAACTCAGTATAAACCTACTCAACGTAGTGGTACCCTAAAGACAATAATCAAGGACCAGTCTAACAAATTTAAAAAAAATAATTTAGGAGTCAGGATAGAGCACTAATTGACATAAAATTTTTAAAATTCAAATTTATTAACATCCTAAAAATTCTAGAATTTTTTATGAATTTTTAGGGCTCTTTAGATCCCTTAATTATCTAACCCTAATTTATTGAGTAATTATGGTCTGATAACTTTTAAAAATTATAATAAATCCATTTTAACTCAAAAAATTATCTACCATATCTCAAACTCTTTAGAATTTAGTCCTTAACTTGAGATAATTAGGACCCCTTAATTGGCCCTTAATCTGACCCTTAATTTAACTCTAATTGAAAATTATTATTTTACTCCTATTAGATAATTAAAAATTGTTAAAAATTTTAAATTTTCTTCAAACACTTGGAAACACCTTCATAGGTCATTTCTGACCTTTGGGGGTGGTTCCAATCAGTTTGAAGCTAATTTGTATCAAAAACATAAAATCATCCCTAATTAGGCAGTTTTAATAATTCATTGATTGCCCAAAACTTTGAAAATTCATATATTTGCATAAAAAACTCTAAATTCAGCAAACTCAAAGCATAATAACTCACCTGAAGGTCTAGTATTGATCTAAAATGTTAAGAACCCCTAACCTAGTCTATTTCCTATAGTGACCTTTTGGACTCCCTCAGCCTGGCACATAGGAGGACATATGACTTTCCAAAATTGGCTAATACAATTTAAACTTTAAATATCACCACCCTAAGCATTAAAATAAATTAATAAACTAAATTAACTAAAATATCCTAATTCACTAATATTTGAACCTTAAATAAATTTTTCTTTACATATTTTTAATAAATTTGAACTCTATGCAACTTTAACAAACTACCTAGCTTAGGATCTATCCTAGCCACACATGCCTTTACACACACATAGAATTATTTGTTATGGCACCACTTCTAGACCTAGGCTAGGCCAGCATTTACTTTTCTACTGTATGCCAAGTTTTTTGAGATTTTATTGCATGTTGTGATTGAAATTGATTGCTGTATTTGCTTACTTTTATTGTACTCTGTGAATTGTGTGATGGGCGATAGATTAACCATAGGTTAGTGCCGACATTTTTATACTAATGATGTTTCCTACAGGTGGTCATTGTCATGTAGCGCTAAATAAAATGGGGGCAAATATTATGATTTAAATACTAATAATATTTTGTGCATGTGCTTTAGAATTTGTTTAGCCCCCCCTAAATAAATAAGGGCTAAAATCATAATTATAAATGTCATAGGTGGACTGCTTAGCCCTCATAAATAATTAAGAGCATGGTTAAGTGTGGTTGTGATGAGCATTTTTACTTTTTATATAAACTACATGTGATATATCAACTGATTGTAATTTTTATTAGGATAACTTTATATTAAAGTCTAAAATTTATTGCATTATATTAATATAATAATTTGTAATAATTATGAGAGTAATGAAAATGTATTTTGAGTTGGAATATTCTTATCCAACTTGAATTCCAAAAGAAGAAGGCATATTCAAAGGGGAGAGACTTCTTCCATTTGGAAGATCGAGTTTGGATGACTTTTAGATATCCAAAGAGAAAAGGTAATACCATCCTAAAGGAGGGAATTGTCTCTTCATTTGGATATTCAAGACGTGACGAATCTAAAGAGTCTAAGGAGGAGAGATCCAAGGAGTCTAAGGAGGAGAGATCCGAGGAGTCCAAAGAGGAGAAATCCACGGAGGAGAAATTCAAGAAAACTAAAGATCTGAAGACCCAATATCCCACTCAAAGTCATTTGCGTCATTTCTAGGCTTAGAAATCTAGGTTGTTGGCATTGGTGCCCGGCCACTTTATTTTTTGCTCACCCTGTGTTGTAATTAAGGACAGTTGGCCTATGAACATTTATTTAATTAGTTTGATTATTTTGATATATTTGATTTATGTTGATTGCCTCTAGGGTCGCATATTTTTCTTAGTTTATTGACGATTTGTATGCCTTTTTTATTTTAACCTGGATATCGTTAGGCTTTTTAAAAACTAAATTTTTTTCTACTCATAACTAAAACTTAATATTTAAGGTTTAAATAATTTAGAAACCTAACAAGTTAGGGAACTGTCAGAATCGTCTAGGGTCACATGCATAATGCTGCATTTCTTTCTCTCCTTCTAATAAGACACCTCCCCACATGCGGGTAAAGTTTGGATAAACTAGCCTATGAGAATGAAGTGCCAGACCTGGGGAGGCCCAGCCATTTCAAAAAAAAAAAATATTTTCTATAAGCCAGTTTTTAAAATCTCAAGCATATTTGATTTAGACATTTCAACCAGCATGTATTGCATTAGCAACTAACTAAATTAAATTTTAATTGCATTAGTTAGGAGCATTTATCCAACATAAGTATATAACCAATTAAAAAACTCTCTAGATGTCAGCCTTAACTTTAAAAAACTAAATCACCCATCCATCTTTCATAAATGATTGTACAACATAATTTTAAATCGATTAGGTGGTTAGCTGACTCCCCAATCCAGACTGGGATAAGTCCAAGTTTTGCACTACATTAGTTAAGACATAGGTATTAGTGTGTGTAGAACACTAAATCTAATTTAGATTTAGGATTTAAGGCTACTACATTCGGTCTCGTAGTATGCCTAAATAGTGGGTTAGTTCCATATTCTTTAGGGATTATAAATCATACTTATCTGTATCACATGGATGACGCCACTTCTATCTTTCTCTCACGTATTTGTCGAGTGCTTGATTTCTTTTCTCCAGTTTCTTCTTACTACCGTAGTCCCTCCAAATGTTAGTATGAGCCGTGTATGTTGAATAAGCCATTTAAAATCTTTCTTTTCTTTTGAGTATGATTTCTTAGTCTTTACCCTTGTACCAATCTCACATGAAGGGATGATTTATGATCCTTAATTAATCGAGAGTATTCTCAAGCTTCGGCCCAAGATGTAATTAATCACGGGGGCTTGTGCCTGTGGGAAATTGAATTCCACATCTACTAAACCCCATTCAAGCTGATGTAATGGGTGGGGGAAACCTATTGTTCAGATCAAGTCATGTATATTACTATCCATCGAGGTGTGCTGGCAAGAGCCACTATCCTCAATAGTTAGTCGTATGCATGATCTAATCTGCCCTTCCATTGGCCCGTTTGCGAGGGGCGCAGAGGCCTGTGATCGTCTCTATCCTTCGAGGTAGGTGCGGTCGTATACCCCTCTGCAATCTTGTAGCTGTAGCGGTGTCCTTTCAGAGGTCCATATCGACAAGTATTACCAATTATAAGACGAGCATCAAGATTAAAAATTATTAGCTACAGTATGGTTAATTCATACTTATGTCAAGATATGGAAGTTTTCAAGTTAAAAGAAAATATACGGGCAAGAATAGATCATTTGTTCAGTGATTTTATTCTTAGAATTAGAAATGGAGATGAAGAGGAAAGCGAAGATGGATTAGTGTATATTCCAAATGAAATTGTGATAAAATATTCAAATAATAAAGCTTTAGAAGATTTATTAATATGTATTATTTTTCCTTCTTTACATGAAAATTTTTCATCATCAGAGTACATTATGGAAAGGTCAATTCTTGCCACTAAAAATGAGTATGTTGATAAGTTAAATCAAAAGCTTATTAATATTTTTCAAGGGGATGAGTTTACTTATTTCATATTTGATAGTGTCACTGATAATTGTTATAATTTTTATTAAATTGAATTTTGAAATTCATTGCCATCAAATGGACTTCCTTCTCATCGTCTTGTTCTCAACATAAATTTTCCAGTAATGCTACTAAGAAACTTAGATCCTTCAAATGGTTTATGCAATTGAACACGAATGATTTGCAAATCATTTAAAAATAATGTGATTATTGCAGAAATTTTAATAGGATAATTCTTAGGAAAACAGTTATGATACATCGGATTCCATTATGTACAAATGATGATGAAGCTCTTTCATTTAAATTTCAGAGAAAATAATTTCCAGTACGTTTGTACTTTGCAATGACTATCAATAAAGCACAATGTCAAATGATTCATCATGTTGAGATTTACCTTCCACATAATATTTTCTCACATGGGCAATTATATGTCGCATTATCAAGAGGTATATAAATGAGCAGAATAAAGCTACTTATTATATTATATAAATATACTTCTTCATAATATTCTTACACAAAAAATATTATTTATAAAGAGATTTTCACATCTTTCAAATAATCAACAAGTATGTAAATAAATTTAATTAAGTATTTTTTTATTATTACTTTCATATTATAATATATTTATCTAAAAATTTGTTTATAAATTTTAATGAATAAATTTGTAATTCTATTAATATCAGGTTAAACTTAATGGATTCATCAAGTCTTATCAAAACTTTATATCTACATCAACATTATTGGAGAATTACTGCTGTAATAACTCAAATTGACGCTGTCAGAGTTTTCAAATCTGGATAAGAAAATATTCAGAAACTTACTTTAATGGATAAAGAGGTAATTAAATTTTATAAAATTTTATTTAAATGAATTTTACTTTATTTTGAAAAAATACTAAATTTCTATGTATTTTTATTATCTTCTAATAAATTTTGTTATTTTTTATTTTTCAGGGTTCAAAAACATATGTCATCATGTTCAATGAAATAATTGACAAATTTAATAACATGCTACAGATTGGAAAGATTTATATTTTTTCAAATAGGTAAATCAAAGCGACAAATAAAGATTTCTATAATTTTAATGACAATTTTGAGATTATTTTAAACAGCATCTCAGAAATACAAGTTGCAATTATCGATGATATAGAACTAGTAAGAAATAATTTATCGATAATTGAAGATATCAAGCCAAATCCATATTCTCTTTCAGATAATTAAATTTATATTTATTATTTTTAACATAATTTTTTTAAAGAATTAGCTATATTTTTTATTACATATATTATTTTATTAGTTTTGAATGTTTCTGAAGTGCGGATGATCTACAGACATACTGATAAAAAAAAATCACAAACGAGATTAACAAGATTTTGACTTAAGGTATGTAATGCATTTTATTTTACATTTATTTTAAAATTTTTTATTGTATTTAATTTTTTTATTTTTTTTTTAATAGGTCAGAAGTTTGTACTTTTATTTTATGAAAAGCATTGACAATAATTGAAGAGAAATAATTGGAAGAATCAAAAAATGAAAAAAAAATCATTTTAGCAAAAGGCATCATTGGCAAATATTTTAATGGTACATCTAATTTTAATTATATTTTATGATATATCAGGTTTTATACTCTCAACAACGCAATCAACAACTTTAGAAATCAATCAAAATCTGCCATCATCAAAAGAACTCTTGGATTTGTATAAACTTCTTAATGCTTTACTTAAAAATGTTATTTCAACTGTCATTATTTTTACTTGTTAAATTTCAATTTATAGATCCAATAAAAATATTCATCAACATGTATCATCTTCTTTTGATACATATTTGATGACAGATCTACAAAATATCAACACATCTGAACAATCAGTGGGAGAGATAATAAATATGATCAATTATTATTCTTATTTCTTTCTAATAAATTATTTTTATACATTTCAGGTAAAGTACTACTCTTCAAGAGTAGTAATAAAATGACTTAATCAATAAGGAAATCTATGGTACAATTCATGTAAATCTAAAGTTTTTATTATTGAGGTAAACTTTTTATATAATATTATCCTATTTGAAATAAAAAATCTTAACTTTATAATATATTTCAAAAATATTATTTATACATGTATCTTATCAAATTGCATGTTGAGGATATTAGTTCAACTGCAATATTTATAGTTTTTGATAATGAAGTTGAACAAATTATTGGCATGCCTGTTACAAATTTAAAGAAAATAAAGGAATTTTTTTTTTATTATATTATAATTATATTATAACTTGTATATGCATACTCTTATATATTTTTTCCTTTTTAATATAGGCAACAAATATAGAAGATTATAATAACATTATCACAAATATTTGTGATAATGAGCTGATATTCTCAATAAAGGTTCAAGATAAACAATATGGCAGTCGAACATTCCGTTCAATTACAGTTCAATCTATAAAAGAAGAATCTGATGAAGTTATTGAGATCAAACCTAAAAGAATCAAATTAGAAGAGCTTTAAACTTTCATAATTATTCATATTTGAATACATATTTTACTCTTGATACTCTAGATATTTATTTTTTATTTCTTCGTCTCTCTCTCTCTCTCTCTCTCTCTATCTATCTTTTTTTTTTGCATAAGTTTGCTTGTTCTCATAACATCTTCATTTTTTTATCTATAAAGAATCTCACGTAAATTTTGTGGCTTGATTAAAAATATTTATTAATGATGTTCATATATCTTACTCTTCAACTACATCGATGATCTGATGGAAATTCATCACAGGAAGAACAGCGAATGCAGCCAATCTTCACTTTGTTGCCTCCAATGATGCAGGAACAGATAATGTCACACACTCTATTGGAACTTGGCAAATCAGTTATGGGCTTTGTTCCCTTTATTTTTTATAATTAGATTCCATGTTTAAGATATATTACTTTTTAATAGGTAATTTTGTATTAAATTCTATCCAACATATATATGTTTCATTTGATCCAATAACAATGTACACTGTCTGCTTAATATTTCACCTTGTGTAACATGAAGGTGCTTTCTGCTTCAAGTACTTTTTTTCCTTAAAGTCAAGAAATGTACCTTTCAGATTGTTAACTTTTAAAGAAGATGATGCAATAAAATGTTGACTAATTTCTATTCTAATTAGGTGCTTCAATACACCCCATATGTGTAGTTTTTTTTTTTTTTTTGTATTTCGAATTTTAATTGCTCGCCAGTTACAACAAACATCCCAATGTTTTAGTTTAATCAATATTTTTCGATTACTTATTTGCTCCTTGCATTTTTCAACTTCTTCCTAAATTGTTTTCACTCGCAAAAGCCAGTTCTCATCCACACTTAACCCCGACTAACTAATTCTTCCAATGATTCTTCAGGTATTGTGATGATACCGGAGCAACTTGGATGGCCCGCTCATCACGGTAAACAATTAGCTCAATTTACTGTATATTTCGTAAGTAATATTGGAAAACAACAATCATGCAACTTTGCAGCATTTGTACCACTAGAAGAAAAAACTCATTCGCAAGTAACTGGTGATAATTCTGTTTGCCTTTCTATAGCTCAAATTTCTCCTATAAGATTTTTAGGAGATAGCAATCTATTGTGAATAATGTATTTCGTCAATATACATTAAAAACAAAATGCATAATGGATAAAGTACTTATCTGCTTTCTCAAATTCAGAGGCTCGAGCTAACTTATTGTATGATGCAGTAAGTTCAATAATGTTTTATTGTTTTCTGTTCTCACTTGATATTTCTATTTTGTAACTTCTAGCATGATCTCACAGTTTCAATCAGAAATGCATATTAGTTGTTTTATATTCAACTGTTGTGTTCCTTTTAAGAATTATCTTTGGTTACTTTAAAATTAAACTTTCTAACAAATGTATAACAATTCCATTGATCGATTTATTGTAGATTAAAGGGAACTACAACTGCTTAAGCAAAGCACCAGCAAATCTCACAACTCTATTCAAACATGTTGTTGCTTTGGTGGATTACAACCAGATATTCCAACAGATTCGGCATAGCCAATATGAGTGAACAAGAGAGATTGAATTCAAATTAACAAAATAAAAATTGGAGCAAGTAACAAGAAATTACATAGAAATGTTGTTGAAGGCCTATGCAAACTTCCAGATATATCCATATTTTAATCATTGCCACGAAATTAGAAAATTAACTTCTAATTCCTGATATTCTTTGCCTACTTTTATCTTCCACATATTCAAAAATAAGGTATTTACACAAACAAATTAAAGGCGCAGTTGGCTGAATGTCTTATTTCCAGGTTTAAGTGTCACATTTTCAGTTAAAATGCCTTATTTGTTGGTGAAATACCTTACTTTAGGTTGCATGAGAAGAAAAGTTTGATGCAAGTACAAATAATCAAGTATTAGTATTAGCACTTTCCATTTTAAAGTAACCCAAATATTCCACATTTCGCTATCATAGTGAATGAAGAAAAAGTTTGCTTGCCTTATGCCACAGAAACTTATAAAGAAGAATTTTCTTTATAATTTTCTGAAACCAATCATAAATTGAATCATTTATTTATGCCATGATACCTATGAAATGATTAATATTTTCATTTGGTAGGGCATGTGGACCTTTTCTAGAGAAAATTAGAAATTGAAGGTGTCACCATTTGTATATTTAACTAGCTTTTACATGTAAGAAATCCAAAATGAGACTGACTTCGCTTGTGAACAATAAGTCTCTGATGCAGGAGGTGAAACTTTGGATGAAACAAATAGTAATCATAGCTCAATGTTTCAAATCCTGATGACATGGATGACCTTTATGCTCTCCTCTGTTTGAGTTTTCCGAATAGATTTTTTGTTATCGGAAGATTTGACAAAATAAGATTTGAAGCTGTGCTAATGGTTTTAAACTCAAAATTTAGCTTTTTGTGATCAGACAGTTGATGAGGTGATTGATCAAACTTCTGCACCAGAGCCTGCGGAGTACACTCTTTTGACATTGCTAGATAATTTCAATGTGAGCGATGATGCAAACTTTGACTTCTTGATAAATCATAGTCTGTGGAGATATGACAAAAGAGTTCAAAACTCTTATGTCCTAGGTATGATTCTACTCTTTTTTTTAGGGTTTAGGGATTGATATGAGAACTGTCATATAGCTCTCAAATTTTAGTAGCTTAAATAGAAATGCATTTACTACAATTTCTCACATTGATAAGAGGAGAATTTTTGTCTAGGAACTGATGGAAATTAGGCTTAGCCAAGTACTTGGTTATAAATAACAAGGCTTAGGTTTTATTTGGGACGGCTTTCTTACAACTTCTTAAAGCAACTTTTTAGGATAGATATTAAAAATTTTGTAAAAAAAAAAAGCTTTAAGAAGCAATAAGAAAGCCGTCCCAAACGAAGTCTTACTTTGGTTTTAAGGAATTGAAAGAGAGGAAATAAAATTGAAAAAGCTTAAGGAATTCAATTGAAATTCATTTTAACACATTTGTTTAGGAAGCTATAAGCAAAATGTTTAATAGCTTATAACATTAATGATATGGTTGCTGTTATTTTATCATTGTATTATCACTTCAAAGACTGGTATGATTGAGCAATCTCTCAGGCCCAGTTGGTATTTTAGCAGATCTTATTGAAATGTTCTTTCCCACCGAAAATTACCCTCTGACTTACTTCAGAAACATTGCTAAGGTTTGTTTCCTCCCCCATTCCTTCCTCTGATTCAAATAATTCCAACTGCTAAGGTTTGTTAACTAAATCCCATGCTTGTTTCTGCATGCTCAGTATGAAGGGGTGATATCAATAGGACCTGAGAGCATCTCCAACGGAAAATCTCATTTTTCACTCCAAAATGCAGTGAAACTGCAAAATGCCGTGATTCATCTCCAATCAGACTCAATTTTTCACCCTTTTGCAGGTAACGGTCGCCTCTTCTTTCCCGCGGCGAGTTCGGTAGAGAGGTAAAAATGGCGGAGATGAACAGTGCAACGCCAATATTGGCGTCCCACTGTTCACCCGCGGCCAAATAGCAGAAATTTTGAGGTTCGGTTGGAGCTGGTCAAGAACGCCATTCAATCCTATGGAGTTCGGTTGGAGATGCCATGAGAGCTGCAACAGAAGCACCTCTGTGCCCTTGGATCCTGTCATAGTTCAGTGCTGATGAAGACACCATCATAGCTTAATGGGAACTTTTTATCTTTTATTTTTTTCAATCCAGATCAATGTTATTCAGAATCCTTCTTCATTTCTATTTGATTGTATAACTCAACTCTATTGAAATGAGTAAAGGGATATATTTGTGGCAAAATTGACAAAGTTAAACAAGCCATAAGTGAAGACCACTTATATATTTACAAAGTGCATCTTGCATATTTAAATAGCTTTAATAACTCAAAAAACTTATAAAGAAGATATAATAGCATAGTCAATATTTATTTGCATTATCATTGGATAATAAAAATATTGACAAACAAATATATTAATAATCTAAATTTGTTCAAAATAAAATATTAGAGATGATTTGAGTGAATTATTATTAGTTTTAATAAAATGATTATGAAGGCATTTATTATTAATAATAATTTTTTTAAAATTAATTGAAATGTTATTATAACTTGAACATAATAAAAAACAAATATATGATCTTGAACAAAATTAGAACTAGATATATATGTTCAATCCCTACATCAACTCGACAATAAATAAATTTGAACAAGAATGATATTTAGGCTTCGTTTGAGAAGAAATTATTTTGTGAGGAAGCTGGACACAGCTTTACATCCGGATGCCACGGTACCGTGCTGTGATACAATAAAAGGTGACGTGATGCAATTTTTATTGGTCTCCGAATGACATTCGGTGTCCGCACAAAATAACTTTTCTCGTTTGAAACAAATTTCTTACATGCAACAAAGATACATGTGCACCTTAGTATTATGCTTTATTTGTGTTTTTGGGTGAAAAGGAAGAATTTAGATTGTTGAATTTCTCTTTGCTGATCACCCTAGGTTACCCGCACCTGTATGATTCCATTATAATAGCATCCTTAGTAACATTAGTCTACATTATTCTTTTAATTTTTCGACGACTTTTCTTCGGCGAATTTCTGTCAACATTTCTGACATATTTCAGATATTTTGGGGGGATTTTTAATAATTTAACTTAAATAAAATAAAATGTAACTATTAAATTAACTTTAAAAAATTTATGAAAAATTATATTAACTAATTAAAATTACCTATTTCTCTAAATTAACTAAAATGATAGAATATTTACTATTATTACTTAAATTTAGTTTTTTTTACTTGAAAATAAGAGAGGTTCTATAAAATTAGATTATAGGTTAAATATTTGTCATAAAAAGTGACACATGTTCAGTGTAGGGTATATGTATCCTATATATTATTGTTCAGTATGGTTTGACTTAATTCAATTTATTAAGAATTTACATTTAGATTAAATTAAATTAAATTTTTTTTATGGAACATTATAAATAAAACAAATTTATCTAAACAAATTTTTTTATATAATATTAAATCACTATAATATTAAACCCACTGACTTAAAGACCCTACACTAAAAAATTCTATTTTAACTTCCTCTTAGCCAACATATGCTTTTTTTTTTTTTTTTTAGTTAAAACCCACAAAGGGGCCTACGTGTTCATATCCAAAAACCGGTTACAGAGTCCTTAGAAGGAACCTCCAGCTCTCTACCGCTCGAAAGAGCTACAATCAAAAAGTGAAAAATAAAACCTACGAGCCAGTGGTTCCTTTTCCTAAGATTACAAAAAGAACATAAAAAAGTAATCGGGCTGTGAGCAAACAGCACCCAAAAAAGGAAGAGTCTAATGTCCTCGTTTAGCTTCCGCTTCCTGCAAAATAGAAAACCAAAAAAGAGCAGGAAAAAAAAGAAGCCTACCAAAAAAACCTTGCAGCCAAGTAAGCACATAAGGATGAAAGCGTTCCTGCAAGACAATCTCCAAAAAGCAGAATCAAAATCATAGAAGATGAAGCTGAAACAAAAACTGACACTAACTGCTCTCTTATAAGAATGTAAAAACCTGATGTCCATATTTCTCCTGAGCAACAAACAGAAGATGTACTGATGGTTCACCTTTCTCCAATCAACCAAATTATAGCAATAGAAGAGAAAATTCAAAACAGTAAAACATCTCTCGTTATACCTTAAACCCCCACAGATTCTCATCAGCTCATAATAAACAATCCACCACCCAAAAAACAAGACAACCAAATTCTGTAACCACCAGCAAACTTGGAGTCTCCGAAAAAAAATTCCAGAAACTAAAGGAAAATAAATCCATATCCCAAAATAAAATGACAGCTTCCAGCTCCCAGGATTAACCAACCCTGAAACAAGAGGACCACAACAGCCACTACCAGGCATCGTAGAGCAGATAAAACCAAAGACAGGGTCAGTAGAAAGCAGCATACTCAGTAAAACAGAAGAACAGGTAAGAAACACACACAAAACCTCATCCAGAACGCACATAAGGAAAACCAATTTTATCCATAGTCACCAAACCTTTTAAAAGGTGAGGCAAAGAATCAACATCAAATTCTCTATCTTCATCCAATCTGCTCCCAAATTTAGCCAAAAAATCAGCACAAGCATTACCTTCTCTAAACAAATGCTTCATAGAAAAATTCATAGTGGCAAGAGCCAAACGAATTTTCCTGAGAATGTAAAATAACTGAGGATGAAAAACCTCATCATTATTAACAAGATGAATAATACTTAAGGCATCCACCTCAATCTCAATATTAACAAAACCTCTATTAATACAAATAAAAAGACCTTTGTATAAGCCCATCAGCTCAGCTAGAATGATCTTACACGGAGATAAAGGGCCCGCATAAGCCACTAAAACCTTGCCCGTAAAATCCCTGACAATACCCCCAAAACCAGCATAGTTGTTATCAACAGAACCATCAGAATTGAGTTTCAAGAAAGGAGAAATCGGTTTTAACCATCTAACCACTTTACAACTGATAACAAAATCCTCATTATTAATAGGAATACCCAGCTCATAACACAAACAAAAATAATTACCAAAATTTTTTCTAGCAATGAGCTTAGCAGCAACTAATTGGAGCAACTTATGATTAATGTTGGAGATAATCACCTTGTCCTCCATCTTAATCCCACTATGCTTAGCTTCATTACGGGCTTTCCACAGGAACCATAAAATAAGAATAGACAAACAGTTAAGCACATGACCCTTATCCGAGGAAATCCACTCAGATAGGAAAGACTTCACAGATAAGTTAACAATAGAAAGATAAACAAGAAAAGGCTTGTTAACAATCATGGCAAAAAATCTCCAAACTTTTTGAGCAATATCACCATAAAGAAAAATATGATCAATGCTTTCAATCGCAGCACAACACTGGCATTTGGACGGCAAATAAAAACCTTTATTCCAAAGTCTAACATCTACATGAAGAAAACCATTAAAACACCTCCAAGCCAAAATTGAGTAAGCTAAAGGAATATTATTGTGCCAGATATTACCATAAATAGAAGAAACCTCATTTTTAATTCTAAACTGATCCCAAACCCTTTTAATATTGAAAAAACCATCAGTAGAGCCGTTAAATAGAATACGGTCATCCTCACAGATATTCAAAGGAATGTTCAAGACTTGGCTTAAAATGACATCAGGTAAAAAATTAGAGAGTTTATTAACATTCCAAATACCATTATCAATGAAATAACTAACTTTAGTAGAAAGCAGAGTGTGAGAAAAAAGTAAACTGTCAATCGAACCCACACCCAACCAATTGTCTTGCCAAAAGAAAATCTCCCCTTTACCCAAACCCCATTGGATAAAAGGCTCGACAACCCAGCTAATGTTACATAAACGTTTCCAAACAGAAGAATCAGTTTTCTTACTCGTACAGCCAATAGGATGCTTCCCTTTACAGTACTTAGCATGTAAAAAATTTGCCCATAAACTATTATTAGAACGAAAAGAAAACCAGAGTTTGTATGAAAAAACAGTGACCATATCCAAAATACCCTTACACCCCAGACCTCCTTCATCCAAAGGACCACAAATTTTAAACCAAGAAGCCCACAAAATACAAGATTTACTATCCTTGGCTCCCCAAAAAAACTTATTAATGAGCCTTTCTAATCTAAGGCAAATAGCAGGTGAAGGATTGAGCGTATGAAAAATATAAATAGGGATAGAATTTAAAACATGTTTAATTAAAAGCAGTCTACCACCAAAAGAGAGAAAATTCGTAGACCAACTAGAAATTTTATTATGAAACACATTGATCATATCCTCAAAAAGCAAACTTTTTTTCCTACCTTTAAAGATAGGAATACCTAAATATTTAATAGGCAAAGAAGATAAATTAAAACCACAAATCCTCTTAATGTTGTTAATTTTACTAATACTAGCAGACTTAGAGACAATAAACGTACTTTTATTCGGATTGATAGATAGACCACTCATGTTTTGAAAGTCGTTTAAATGCTTGGTAAGACATTTAATATTAGTTAAGGAACTATTAGCAAAAATGATAAAATCATCCGTAAAACTCAAATGGGTAATCGGGATACCACCCATCGTATGATAAAGCAACTTAGGATATCTTTTATAAAGACACTCCAAACCCCTGGAAAGATAATCAACAGCAATAATAAATAAGGCAGGGGATAGAGGGTCTCCTTGACGTAAACCTTGAGAGGATTTAAAAAAACCATTGCTCTTACCATTGATAATAATAGAAAAATAACAATGTTCAATACTATTTTTAATCAAAGAAATAAAACTCTGACTAAAACCAAATAAGGAAAGCACTTTATAAAGGTAATTCCAACACAAGTTATCATAAGCCTTAGTAATATCTAATTTGAAAATGATGTTACCACCTTTAATTTTAGCATTGATATCATGCGTCACTTCCTGAGCCAGCAAAATATTATCAAAAATGCTCCTACCTTTAACAAAACCAGTTTGATTCTGAGAAATAATTCTAGGAAGGATATTAATAAGTCTGGAGGCAATAATCTTAGAGTTAAGTTTATTAAAAAAAGAACACAGACTTATTGGTCTGAAATCGTTCCAGTTGTTAGTAGCCTCCTTCTTAGGAATTAAAACAATATTGGTAGAAGAAAAAAACTTAATATAAGGCTTACCCGAGAAAAAATCAGCCACAGCATCCAAAATATCACTTTTAATAACATTCCAAGTCTGAATAAAAAACTTAGTAGAGAATCCATCCAGACCAGCCACCGAATCCACATTCATAGCCTGCAAAACTTTCCAAACTTCTTCCTCAGAAGGGATAAGAGTGAGATTAAGATTATCAGTATCCGAAATACAACCAGGGATAATATAAGGGTTCATAATAGGGGAAGGAAAAAATCCACTATTAAAAATATTCTTAAAGTGCTCAATACCAGAATTTATAATAGCATCTTCCTCCTCCAAGATTCTCCCATCATCACTAGCAATTTTAAAAATGTGATTCCTAATTCTTTTCTTGTTAGCTAAAGCATGAAAAAACTTGGTGTTCCTATCACCCTCAACAATAAATTTTGTAGTGGCCTTTTGCTGCCAAAATGTCTCCTCTTGATCTTGTAACTTAAGCAAATGGATCTTAGCATTATTAAGCTCAGAAAGGAAATAGCTATTAGGATTTAGCATATAATCATTTTCAAGCCTCAACACTTCCTCTTCAGTAGCTTTAATATTAGAGAATAAATTTTTAAAAGTATGTTTATTCCACCATCTCAAAACTTGTTTCAGCCTATTAAGTTTATTCCAAAGCCTAGCCATACCCGAAATATTATTATCAGGAAAAACATGAGCTTGCAAATTTCTTTCAACAACATTAAGAAAATCATGATGAGATAACCACATGTTTTGAAATTTAAAAGCAGTAGGAATGTAATTGTTATTGGCCTTAATAGAAAGCATTAAAGGGGCATGATCAGAAGCAGTTATACTAAGATGCTCCACATGAGTCATATGATATTTAGATAACCAATCATTATTGAAAATAAATCTATCAAGTCTTTGCCACAAGTTGCCTCTATTCCAAGTATAAGCATTACCAAAGAAACCAATATCCTGAAGATCAAAAGTAGATATCATGGAGTTAAAATCCTCCATATCATTAATATTGGGGCTATTACCTCCCAATCTTTCACCGGTATTAGAAATAATATTGAAATCCCCTCCCACGCACCAAGGCCCAAAATTATTAGAAGCAAAAAATTTAAGCTGATCCCATAAAGCAAAACGGTCAGTTCTAGAACAAGCTGCGTAAACAAAAGAAGCATTACATTGAAAATCAAACATAGAAACAGATACATTCACAACTTGAATGCAATCATTCAGAATGTTCACAGTAATGACATTGTTCCAAAAAATCCAAATATTATTGGAACAGTTAGCAAATTTATTCAAAAAACCTAATTTAGAAGCTGTCATATCTAATTTACTCATATTAATCAAAGGTTCAATTAAAACTAAAAGATGAATATTATGAATCCTGCAAATATTTTTAACTCTAATAATAGACTCCTTCCCACCAATACCCCTAATATTCCAAACAAGCGACTTAACCATGAGAATCTTTAGAGGAATTTAGGGCTTTAGTAAAGATAGGCGTAGAGGAAATAGGATCCTTGGATTTTTTCCCTTTTTTCTTAGAGACTTTAGAAAAAAACTCCTCTTCACGGTTTTTACTAACGGAATCATCCACAGGATTCTTTAGAATTTTGGAACTATCAGACTCCATGGGCAAGGAAGAATCCCTTGCTAATTTTTGAACCATTTTCCCCTTCTTTTTTTCAGTGGGAATAAATTCCCCTTCTTCACAATGATCAATAGAATCAGAATCTAAAATAGTAACTAAAGTGTTTTTAGGGTCAGCTGTGGAAACATCAACATCATTATGTAACATAGCATCAACAGAAATAAACATGTCCGGAGACTTCTCCTTGTGATCCAGAGAATCCCCAGCCTCAACCACCTCTAAATCCTCTCTGTTTTCAGGAATAACCAGATTCGTGTCGTCAACCACTTGATTTTCCAACAGAACAATAGGTTCCGGAATAACCGAAACAGTCTCAGAAGAAGAATTAACAGGAGAATCAACATTCGCAACTAAAGGAATAGAGTTTTTTTTAAGTTCAGGATGCAATCTAAAACAAGCCGCATTAGCATGACCATGAATTCTGCAATGGGAACAAAAATCAGAAACCTTCTCAAATTCAACTTTTTGTAAGTAGCCAAAAGCCTTAGAACCAACCCAAACTTCTTTAGGATGTTTTTTCGAAATATCCACTTCCACTAGAATTCTAGCCACAGAGGGCCGGGTCCTAGAGGCAGTGGCCTGATCCGTTTGCAAGGGTCTTCCAAAAACAGAGCCAAGCGCATGCAAGACTTGCGGATTAAAAAAATGCAATCTTAAATTCGTAAATGAGATCCAGATCGGAACGATGGGGGATTCTTCATGCACATCAAAAAACGGTGTCCATTTCAAAACCCTCATTTGACAGTTGCTAATAAAATAAGATCGCCTAGCAAAAACTCTGCTATAATCAAGATCGTTCGAAAGTTGAATCGCGACATGCCTAGAATCCAAAAGTCCAACGGAATAAAAACCAGAGAGTTTAAGATTTGCAAAAAAACTGCGAATAGAATCAAGGTTCGGACGACGTAAAGCAAATTTCCCAACGAGGGTAAACTGAAAAGGCGAAGCCAGCTTAAGAACATCTTCATCAGAAATAAGAACAGCAGGAACACCATTCAAAGTCGATTGAGTAAATTTAGGAACGTTATCACCTTGCATCGAGTTACCCGCAAGAACATCTTTGAAAGAACGCGTCGTAGTATTGGCTGCATCCTCTCCTTCAAGTTCGAAAAAACCCCTGTTTTTCCCATATATCGGGTTGGAAGTTTTTCCCCAAGCAGTAGATGTAGACATCCCCGCCAGGAAAAAAAGCCCCACAAAGGGCTAGAGAGCCAGAAGACCACCAGAGCTCGAAGGATCGTAAGGAATCAAAGCTAAAAGGAAAGATAGCACGCAATAGGAAGAAGGCCAGAGAGAACCCTAGAATCGCCAAAGGGAGGAGGCGGCTAGGGCGACGGACGTGGGAATCTTGACGAGATATTAATCTACCCCTTGCTTAAGCCTTCAGTGTTAGCCAACATATGCTTTGTTTCAATTAATGGATGGCTAAAAAATAAGATATTCACTAAACATGAATACTATTAAAATCTAATTAATTTTTTATTTTCCCATCATACTTTATTTATTATCAGTTCAAACATTAATAATAAAATATTAATAATATATGTAAATTACTTATTTTTCAACTTTTCTAATATATTGTTTAATTTTATTTTAAATGTTAATATTATTTTAACTGTGAATTAATATTAAAATGTCAATATTAAATTAACAATAAATTTTAATATTTTCATACTTTATGTTAATATATATTTTATGTTAATATATATTTTTCTTGAATATTTTTAAGAAATATATAAACCATCACTAATATTTATAATAATTACAGTCAATTTTATTAATAACGCACATTAAAATAAATATTCTTTCTTTTTATGCCAAAAAATAATTTAAATTTATGAAAATAATTTTTTTCTTCATCATACATAATCCTAATAGTACAAAGCAAATCAATAAATAAATTTGAACAACCTATTTTTAACTCTTTGTATACTCACATCCCAATCCCAAACGACACAAAACTTTCCATTTCAATCTTATCTAATAAGGCCAACTGCTATATTTGGATAAACTCTTCCACTATTTACCTTCTCCCACAATCCACTGCCTCTCATTTTGCTTTCGTTTGCATGCCCTATAAATCTTTGCCTCTCCAACTCTCACGCCACCCAAAGCCACCCGACCTCCTCCGACCCCTACAAGAAGCCTGATCTCTTCCCTTCAACCCACCTCCACCTCTCATCCAATCGATCGTTTCCATTCGAACGGTGATCACTACCACCGGCCGTCTCTCACGCACAGGTACGGCCTTCTTTAATACCACATTTTTCCTTCTTACCTCCATCACTTACTCTCCTTTCGGCCCTCCAAGTATCGTGCCACATTTTATATTCTTCCTTCTTCTTCTTTCTCTAATCTTTCTTTTCCTCCTTTTTTCCCTACCTCATCTTCCTCTCAACTTCTTCTTTTTATTCTTCTTACTCTTTATTTTCATGTGCTTCCATTTCCGTGCTTACAAATTCTTTTTGATTAAATTTAAATTTTTTTTAATTTTTATTCCTCTTATTTTGCAATAATTAAGAGCATCACAATGCAAAAATCTCACAACATAATTATTTTATCAAAAGTTTTTTTTTAAATAAATGATATGCTTTAAAAATACATTTTTTAACTACTTCTGAGGAAAATTAAAGATTGGCATAAGCACAATCATAATTATTCTGAGTTTTATTAATTCAATGTCCAATAAGTTCAAAAGTCATCTATACTTTTATATACCATACTTTTTTTAAATATAATATTATGATAATACGATATAACAATATGATTTATTTTTACCGTTAATACTATTATTATTAAATTACAATAATATTTGGATAATGTTTTACTATGTCACTATAGGAAAAATGGCTATTATCGGCAGTTCATGGACCGCCGGTTAAACCGCCGTCTGTTAACGACGGTCTGCCGGTGTTTTTGATTCGTTAAACCGCCAGTATTAACGGCGGTCAAACAACCGTCGGCAAACCGCCGGATTCTAATATTCACTGGCGGTTTAGCGGCGGTCTGGACCGCCGTTGATAAGTGATTTTGTAACGGCGGTCTGGACCGCCGGTTAGTGCCCTAAAACGACCAGGCCCGCAACTCACATTTCATTCTTTTTCGTTCTTTCTCTCTCGTTTCCCTCGCCTCCACTCGCCTCTGCTCGTCCGACCGCGACCGACGAACGTTCTCCGACCGCCGCCGACGAGACTTCTCCGACCGCCGACCCAGATCCGACCGGCACTCCGACGTCCGACTTCGCTGACCCAGTCCAACCCCAAACCACCGGCCGACTTCAAGTTTTCAACAATAGATTTCTATTTTAAGGTATATTTTATGTTTTTCTTTGATTCCTTTTTCTCACTAGACATAAGCAAGTGTTAGAGTTATTTTGGATGATTTAGATAGTAAATGTTGTAATAATTTTGGTAGATCTAATTTTTTTTTTAGGGTAGAACAAAATTCTTGTTTGATACTAACTTTAAAATGAATTCATTGATCAAAGATGTAACACAAATCATTTTCCAATATATTCTAGACTTTGAAAGCAAACATGCTTTGTGGGAGAGGAATTCAATCATTATTTGAATTATAATGAAAATTTTCTTATTCAACAAATTATGAGCAAAATAATATATTTGCATGATCAAGAATTGATTGAACGGTCCCACCACTAGGTCAAGTTGATCAACTCATTTAGATGCTATTAAAAAAACTGTTGCTAGCAAAGTCTCTGATCTAGAACTATCATCTTTTATATCTTTATTCCACAATTTCAAAAGAGTTAATAGATCAAAATTCTAATGTATTGATTGGAATAATTGAGAGAATTTCTGTGGATCAAACTTTGGGGTCTCATTAAATAACAAACTTTGTTAACCATTTTTTTTATAAAAATATCCATCACTCTAAGAGAATGTCTTGATCTTGGCAAATTTTAATCAGTCTAATATGATTAGGTTAGGTTGTCATTGGAATCCTCATGTGAGAGGAAAATTATTACGTTCGGTGTCCGGATTCGTTCGGACACCAATCCAGATGCGCCACGTCACCAAAATACACTGGGACCCAGTGTATTCGAGTGATGTGGCGCATCTGGATTGGGTGTCCGGACATCCTGTGATCGGACGTAATAATTCGCCCATGTGAGATGATTATTTAAATAGTGAATTCATGTTTTTAGAATACATTTGATCTCTAAGACAATGCATGTCCTGAGCGAATAAGAAAAAGGTGAGCAAAAAAAATTATTCACTTCTTTTGAGTATTTTGAGATCCACATAGATCACATTCTCATATGAAGAATTATGTTTGATTAGATTGTGACTTATATATAATTAATTTTAATTAATTTTATAAAAAAACATTAAAAAAAAAATAAAAAGATTAAGATTGTGACTTATATGATCCTAACTTCTTGTTATTTTTTTATATTAAGAATCATAAGCCCAAAATAAATGTGATAAAAAAAATATGCATTATGAAATTAGAACTTAGTGTAAATTTCAAGGAGCCACACTCCTTAAATGTCATTGTGTACTTCCCTCATACTTTTAAGTCAAATTATTACCTTTAACGTAGGATCTAGTGAGAGTTTGTTTAGGCTTTACTAAAGAGTTAGATATAATTTCAACTTGAATTGTCATTGGAATGTCATATATATATGACAAGCAATTATCTTTGTAGGGCCAAATATTGCAACTTAAGATTAGCTTCTTGTTTATAAATTTGTGGGGAATGCATGATTGATGAGTTGAGAGTAATAAATCTACCTAAGCGTATGAAATCTCTTTTTGATTATGAATTAAGGTATTCTCCAAACCTATAAATATTCAAGAGACATTTACATAGTTTATTAAAGACAAAAAGCTTCAAAAGCAAATTCCATTTAGTCAATAATTCACTCTTAATAATGTGACTAAAAGGACAATTTAATAATATTTTATTTAAATAAAAATCACTGTTAATTAAAATGTAAGTATTCATTTAAATATCATTAGAACCTAATTTTTATTAATGCTCTAATGATCCATAAGAGTAAAAAATATTATCTTGCTCTTATAGTCAAACCTAAAGAAGATGACATGAAAATATCTATTAATCACAAATTTCCTTCTGAAAATGTAGAAACTATTTTTCGCAAAGATGAGAGCCTCATACAAAAGTTGTAACTATTATTCTTTGGTGGTTCCATTTCAGTTTGCTCTTTTAGGGAAGTTTATAATTCGCAAACCTAAACTTGACTTGATTCATCAATTTTTTTTATTCTTAAACTTTCTTGAGTGGTTGAATGGTGGCCTTCAAAGAGGTTAGAGAACCACTTGTTGACCTCGTTTTTGGCCTGTCTACTCTCGAGCGCTTGCAATCAATTTAATCGAACCTTGTCGAGCCCAATTCGAGCTCGAATCGACCCGACTCGAGCCGGATTAGACTCGCATGCGTTCAATTAAATTCGATTAATTTATTTTCGTAGCGTCGTGCCTAATTTCATTTGAATTGATTGTTATTTTAAACCCAATTTCGTACGATTAAGTTCGCTGCGTCGGCTCGAGCCCGAATTGATTCGAATCGAGTTTAAATTCGAATCTAACCCGATTTTAACCAACTTGACACGATTCAGCCTAATTTAATTATACTAGAACCCATTTGACTTTCCAAACAATTTGAATTTATTTGTTAGATCGGGAAATTGTATCGAGCGGTGGCGTGGTCCTTTTTCCCTAATGCTCGCGATTTCCTTCAGAAGGGCAGCGATACGAAGCAGCTGCAGACTCCGTTTGCGTGTTTTGAGTCGCTGCGACGATGGATCGAAGAAGGCGGGCTTCCTCTTTCGGCAGAGGGGTTCAATTTACTCGGAACGAAGCTTCAGCTCAAGCATTCGCTCCCACCCCCACTCTCGCGCTCTTCTTCTCTCCCGCTTTTTGGGCTTTCGGTTCCAAAGTTCCCAGAAGACCTCGCTTCTCCCTCTCTCTGGATCCCGAACCCCCTCTTCTCCCTCTCTCGTGCTCTCTGTCCCGAACCGGTGCCCAGAAACAGCCAAGGCCGAAGCCTTGCTTTGTCCGACGGCAGCTCCAGCCAGGACCGAACCTAGCAACTGCCCGATCTCCCTCCGCTTGCTCCCGTCCGACCTCAAGAACCCAGTAGCCGCCCGATCTCCCTCTGACGAACCTTCCCCCTTTCCCTGCTTCGCACGACCAGACCGCGCCCGACGTCACCTGGACCGAACCCAGCCGCCTAGATCTCTGTCTTGGTCAACTGATCTCCTCCAAATAGCAGGTACGTGTTTCTCTTCTTCCACTCTATCTCTTCTTCCCTCCTCTTTTATTCCAGATTTCTTTCCTCTTTTATCTTCCCCCCTCTCTTACTTCTTCCTCTCCTTGTTCTTTTCCCTCATCTTCTTCTTTCTCTAAATATTATTATAGAAGTAAGAATGAGGAATGTTGAATGCTGGATGCATTCTTTTAGCAAAATTGTTTGTTGAAAAATGTCTTTTTTTTTTTTGTAAGCAAGCTCGTATAACTTGATTGTTCTTTAAATCTTCAGTAAATAGCCTCATGAGATGTTGATTATTTGTGCATCCATTGTTGTGACTCGGATAATAAGCTAAAAAAAAAAACTCATTTGAGAATGTGATGAAGGAAGGTAGATAATTGCTTTTACATTAAATAATGTTGCTGTAGCTTGTGCCTTGTTATTATAAATGAGTTTTTATTGTGAGGACATGAGATAGGTGATGTTAATCTTAGGGCCTTAGCCTTATATTCCTCTCTGTTTACATAGTGCAAACAAGGTGTTTGATGAAATGCTTCCAAGAGAAATAAATATGCATTTGCTTTATGGTAGGGTTATTCTGTAGAGTCTTTGATACATTGTCTAAAGTAAAGAAGAGGGGATCTAAAATGCATATATTTATTTTGTTGAAGTATTTGTGAAGCCTTCTTTTTTTATTTTTTTTTACATAAGTGTTTCCCAAACTCAATACTTGCCAGGAGAATATCATACACTTTGAAAGTATGACCATTGCGTATTCTTTTATCCTCTTTAGAGCTTGAGAAGGGTTATTTAAGATGATTGCTTCATGTGCAAGGGGTCCTTTCATATGTACATTTTGCTTCAACCATTATGCAAGTGATGTTGATGCTATGTCGGTGTAATGTGGGATTTCATGAGTTTGAAAGAGGCTAGATGCTTTCGCCCACTTTATTCTAGTTGTTTTGTTTGATGCACGCATCAAGTTGAATCATGCATATATGAGCGTATATTAATGGAGTTTTGTGCTATAAAATCTTTTGAGCTTTTTTTTTTTAGCGATAAATTGAGCATCTATTCTTTCTATTGTTTGCATATGGCTTAAGGTCGGTTGAATTGAAGCAAGTAAGTTTTGAAGCGTATTTTGATAGTAAGGAGTTTTGGTGGGTGATAAGGCATCCTTCGAATTTTGATATTCCTCCACTAGTTTGGAATTTATGAGGATGCGATGTCCTCGTTTGTTAAAGATATTGGCTACACATTAAACTTGTAAAATTTTCTTTTTTAGATGAATTATATTATGCTATGTGGTTGTTTTAAAAATAAAATAAAAGCCTTGTCATTCCTTAACTATATGCAGAATTTTATTGTTTTGATATTCCAAATCGCTTTGGGAGCAAGCCACATGCAGAATTCCACTTTTTTGGGTTCCAAGTTGGATTGGGAATAACTAGTATGCAGTTTTTTTTACTGTTTTTAATGTTCTGAGGTATTGTGAGGATGACTAAGTGCAGTTTTTTTACTGTTTTTGGATTCCGAATCGCTTTGAGAGTGAGCAAAATAGAGATTTTCACTGGTTTTAGTTGCCAAACTGATTCGGAAGCAAATTGAATGCAGATTTTCACCTATTTCAAGTTCCAAATTACTTTGAGAATGGGGAAAATGCAGATTTTGATGCGTTTTTATGTTCCAAACTTTTATGAGAATTGATTAGATGCTTTCTTTTATTTGCTTCGTATCCCAAATTGTTTTAAGAATGAGATGTGAGTATCCAAAGGTTGTTATGCGATACAATTTGGAAAAGAGCAATGGTGATTTGCTTTATCTAAAAAAAAAAAAAAAGCTTTAAAGGCGAGATTTTATAAGGTACTTCATATATAAGAGTTTAGGTGTTTCTTGTCAAATTATGAATGATGGCTTGTTACAAGTTTGAAGCTTTATTTGTAAATTGTAGCCTCTTGAAGTATCTTTCTACATTTAAATCGGTATTTGGTGTTAAGGATTTTGTAGAAAAGTTGTGTAGATTGTTTGAAGTTCTATTTTGTGAGAAGAAGAATTCCAAACGTTCCTTTGTGTTTGTTTGAGGAAATTATTTGGGACATTTTGTAAGTGTTGGAACAAAAGAAAATTCTTATGTCTTTGAAATAGAGTTTGTATGAAATTGTTTGGCCTGCTTATTTACTTTCCTTGGTCTCTTGAAGGGGGAAGAAAAATTGAAGTGAGGTTTTGCATTAAATAGAAATCATTGGAGGATTTATGTCTCATGTGCCAAATGTGAGTTTTGTATGAGGTTCATTTAAAGTTGCATTGAGATATTGAGTGGTATTGCCTCTTTTACACAAAATATCTTATGTAAGTTTTGTTGGAAGATCAAAATGGGTTGGGTTATTGTTGGAGAACAAAATATGGAAAGCTTCCATATGGTTCATGTGTTAAAAAAAAAATGGAGATTTATGAATCGATTTTTATTGAAAAGTGTTGTGATTTGCTTTGTACTAAAAATTGAGTTTCCTATAATTTGCTCCCATTGTTCCTTTGCGAGTATTTATGGTTATTGAAAAGTTTTTGTGAAGGTTTTGTGAGTCTTTTCTTTTGTATCGAGAAATTTTGTGACAAGTTTTTTTGCAAATTATTTTATGATTTTTTTTAGTGTGTTTTGTGAAGATTTCTTGACGATGGGCTTCATAATGCCCATTCATTGAGGAATTTTTACAAATTACCCCACTCCAAATAAAACGGAGAGGCACTTGATTGTCGGTTTTTTTTTTTTTGGTAGGGTTTTGTGTCAAAATAAAAATAGTGATTTTTTTTTTGTAGATGACTTTTATAGAGTTTTGTGTGACACTTAGTTTAGAAGTTCTTATAAGTCATGTTGGATTTTCTTAGACTTGTATAGTAGTGTCCCTTAGCGCCTTTTGAGAATGATTATGGTTTCTTCATTTGAGTTAGATTATTTTAATGTTTATTTCAAAAGTGAGTTGGTAGGATTTAAAACCTTAAGGAGCTTTATGTTAGAAGTCCTTAGTGTCCTCTTTGGAGCAAGACAGTCCTTACTCCTTTGGATTCTTTCTTGAATGTTAGTCTCTAAAAGTATAGAATTTTGGGATCAATGCAAAACAGATAGAGTCTAGCTCTAAGTTTAGCTTTAAAAGTCTATTTCCCTTAGTTGTTTTAAGCTTTGTTTGTAGTAGGTTGTGAGTAGAGGTCCCAAACGTATCAAGTGCTTTGTTTGGAGTGGGAACAACAAAGGGCATTGTTGATATAATAGGATGCACTTGACTTCTACGAAGTGTGTCCAATAACAACAATGCCTACACCCCTTTTTGTATCGGATTTTCGTTCTTTTTCTTTTCATTGCATTTAGCTGCATTTTATTTCGTCAGTTAGTTTTCTTCGCTACTTTTTCTACGTCCTGGTACTGCACACCTACAAGTTGAGGAGAACCCAAAAGACATATGGCCCGACAAATAACAAAAGGTACGTTCTAGTTTTTTTTATTGCATTTTTTTCATTTCCTTACACTATCATTTATTCATAGAACTGCTCTAATACCTGTCTTTCTTTTGTGTTGCGAGGTACCTTTTGGAAGGCAATGGACTAGGAGCACTTGGAACTAGAGCTAGGACAACCGGACCTAAGCATCAGTCGTCCCTACCCATCTGGTAGGGGCGCTACGGGCGGAACTACCGGGTCGTAGCCCCCGGTGCTGTAAGTCTACTAAAACTTAGAAAACCTTTAGGGGCTTAGATGTTTGCACGCCTCCCTCCCTTAGGGTCTTAGAAACTTCAATTATATTTAGGATTGCTTTTACCTTTTTTTTTTTTTTTATTTTAGATCCCTAAAACCCTATGACATCCGTACAGAAGTCTTAGGAGTTAGAGAACAACATTTTTTTGATCCTACAACTTTAGTGACATCTAAGGACAAAAATTAAGGATTGAGTCTTAGAAAACATAGACTTAGGATGCATGTTCCTTATAGGATAGAGACTTTAAAACAACAACTTAGTGACACGTTTTCCTAGATTTAGATTTTGTTTTCTTAATTCACTAATAATCAACTAACTAATTCTAATCTAATTCTTTAAAATTCATTAAAACACTTAATTCCTAATCAATTGATTATTAACATTTATAATTGTTAAACTCAAAATCTAAAACATAAACCTAAATCAATCCTAACTAACTTAATAATTGATTCATAACCAATCTAAAATTTAAAAGATGTAGATCATATTAGGAGATTAAATTATAAACTAAACTCATTAGGATAAAAGATTTCTTAAAGGTCCAAACTTAGAATAATCTTTTAAAAAGTAATCAACAAATCCCTTAATATATAACAACCCGCTCCAAAAGTGAAGTTTATTGGATGGACTACTCCGGGCTGCGGGGCTAAGTGTCCTAAGGAGGCTGGTTCCTCGAGCCTGGTGGCACAACGCCACGAATGAATCTAATGGAGTGTCAAAATCTAAAATTAATTTTTCTAATTGGCATAATTCAAACCTAATTAATAAATGATTTAATTAACCCTTTCCTTCTCTTTTAACAACAAACTAAAATAAATCAAACAAAATTAATTATCACTGGGTAACCCAGGCCTACGAGGCTATTAAGTTAGCCCCAAGGAGGGTGAAATAAACCTCACGGCCTCGGTGTGAAACAAAGGTGATAGTTAATCAAACATTAAAAATAAAACATCCTAAAAATCAATTCTAAAATACTAATATTTAAACTTTAATTAAAATCTCTTCTTTGCCCTTTCAACAAATAAAAATAATATACATACAACTCTAACTAAAACTATCCTATATAGGACTTACCAAAACCACACAGCCTTCACACACTTAGATGAGTTTGATAGGGCACGACTATTAGCTTCAGGTTAGGCTGTTGTTTTGCTTTACTTTTCTGTACTTTGTTGTGATGCTCTGCATGTGACCCGTGTGCTGGTTGTCTTCGCTACCTGTTGTAGCTTTTCTGTGATGTTGTTTCGTACTGTTTTGCTAGCTGCTCTTCCTTTCTGCACTGTGGTTGTGACGTTAGAATACTCATAGGTTAGGCACGCTCTTTTATACTAATGCTGTCTTCCTGCAGGTGGTCGTGCTCATATAATGCTGCTAAAAAGGGGGCTAAAAATTAATAATAATTATTCATAACTGCTTTAGGTACCTGCTTCAGCTGCTTAGCCCCCAATAATCAGAGCACGGCCAAGTGATTGATGTGCGCATTTTAATTTATATATATAACTGCTTGGGTGAAATTTTTATTATAACTGCTTAGGATAACCCCTGCAGGAGAGTCTAGATTTTTCTTTTCTTTCTGTTGAAATGTATTTGATAGTAAATTTTGTGAAGATCTAAAAATAAGGCATTTTTAAAGAGATAGGAGTCCAAAGGGAAAAGTAAATCCTTACAGAGGGTTTCCTTTTTTTCATTTGGATATCCTTTTGGAGCGTTCACTACGAGGAGTCCAAAGGGAAAAGTAAACCCTTACAGGGGGTTTCCTTTTTCATTTGGGCATCCTTTTGGAGGACGTACTACAAGGAGCCCGAAGAGCTGAAGATGATCCAAAGACAAATCAAGGAAGAGAAGAAGAAGACTGAAGAGATATAAAAATGCCTTATTTTAAGATTTGCGTCGTTTCCGGGTTGTTGTCAGTGGAGCCCGGCCACCTTTACTTACTGTACCCTGTGATGTAATATTGTATGGCACTTGCCATGGACACTCTTTTTCGTGGGATTTGTTTCTGTGTTGTGATTTACTTACCTTGTTTGCGCAGTAGAAATGGCATGCTTTTCATAGGTTTCTTTCTTGCATGTGCTTGTGTCTGACCGTTATGCTCTTTTAGGATAAAAATTCTTCTACTCGTAATTAACAATAAGATTTAAGATTAATTCACATAGAAACCATAACGACTCTAGGGAATAGCCGGAATCGTCCGGGGGCGCATGCATGCATTCTCTCACCTTTTAGACAAACTTCCCCGCCCGAGGGTAGAGTCCGGATAATCTGGCCTATGAGGATGAAGTGCCGGATCTGGGGAAGTTTAGTCATTCAAAAAATTATTTTCTATAAGCCTTTTTAAAATTTCATACCTCATTGATTTGAAGACTTTAACCAGCATAATTACATTAGTAACTAACTAAAATTAAGATTTAATTGCATTAGTTTTAGGAGCATTATACCACTCATAAGTGTGGGATCAATTAGGGATTTCTCTAGTTTGTCGATCCCAAATTCAGTGTCTAAATTACCCACCCTTCTTCATACAGACCGGACAACATGGATTTTATACGATTAGGTGGTTTTAGCTGGCTTCCTTTGTCAGACAAGGAATAAGCCCAGACTGCATTAGTTAGGTCGTAGATGCTAGTGTTGTGTGTACAACACTACATCTCTTATAGATTTAGGATCTGAAGGTGAGTGGTACGAGTGTACCCCTATACACCTTATTGGTGGGTAAGCTATCCATCCTTTCGGAAGCTATAAATCCTGCCCATCCGCGTCACACAGATGACGCCACCTCCCTCTTTCTCTCATGCTTGTTCGAATGCGTGATCTCTCTCTTTTTCTCCAGTTTTTCCACTTCTTCGAGCCGACCGGATGTTGAATGAACAATGTGTGATTGATTAAGCCAATTGGGACCTTCTTCCCTTTGATTAGGAAAACCTAGAAATCCCCTTACACTAAACCCATCGGAGAAGATAATCTAACATCCTTAATCGAGAGTTTTCCTAAGTCAAGGCTTAGGATGTAATTAACTACGGGGGCTTGCGCCCGTAGGAAATCGATCCCCACAATCAAATAAACCCTATTCGGGGCTGATGCATCGAATAGGGGAAATCTCGTAAATTTAGGGTTATAGATATTATTATCCATCGAGGTGTGTAGGTGAAAACCCGCTATCCTCCATGGCTAATCGTATCTATAACTCCATCTGCTCTTCCATCGGCCTGCTTGTGCTGAGTGTAAAGGCCTACGACCATTTTGTCCTACGGGATAGTGTGATCGTACCATTTGCATTCGAACCGCACGAGCGGAATCCTTTCGGAGACCCACAGATTTCTGGCGACCACGGTGGGACAGGTTTCTCTCTCCATCTTCGGATGTTAAATTATCTCCTCTTGTGTGCACTCCGGGTTTAGTGCTCTTTAGTTAGGTTCTTCCTCTTCTAGCCTTTATGGGCTATTCCGTCCCTTTCCTTCTGTCGTTCTTTTCAGTGGTTTTGTTTACGCTAATTGTTACAGTTTGTGTTAGCAGACAGTACAATGGCGTACTCCAGTCCTTCTGTTACTTTCTGCTTTGGCTCCGACTCACAGGTGACACTTCCTGAGTCCCTGTTGACGAGCCCACCGGCAGGGGGGATCACTTTCGGATCCTTCACTGATTCGGCGTACATCACTCTTGGCGGGCCGACCCCCTCCGAGGCTGCCGCATTCTCTCCCCCTCAAAGGAGAGGACGCGCAGCTATGAGACCTTTCGGACGACCCGTTGCTCGACAGCCAGCCCGAGCACCCGTTCGTCCAGTTGCTGTTCGTGCGCAGCCAGTGCGCCCGGTGGTTAGGCAGCCAGTGCCTAGGCCACTTCCTGTTCACCCTGTTCGTCCGGCGGTCAGGCGGCCAGCGCCTGTCGCTCCTGTTGTTCGTGTCGCCCCGGCCCCTCAGCGCCGGCAGCCAGTAGCAGTTCCTCTACCTGTCGTTCCTGTCGAGGATACTCGTGCTCGAGTCTCCCCTCCTCCTTCCTCTTCGAGGAAGAGGGTTGCTCAGGCCGAGCTTCCTCCACCTCCTACCCGTCGGGTTTCTGTTTTCACCCGGCTGTCTCACCCCGAGGCTGCCGAGGAGACCCCGACACCTCCTCAGTCAGTAGTTCCTGTTCCTTCAGTACCGTCTGTGGGTACTGATGTAGCGTCTTCTTCCACCTCCGGCCTTGGGAGAAGGGCTAGGAGGAATAGGAACAGGAGACTATGTTTAGCGGCGTCCGATGCAGCAGTTCAGCGGATGGCAGATTCTGTGGCTCACCAGGAGCCAGTTCAGCAGAGGATGGTTCCCTTACAGCGGGAGCCACGTAGACGAGTAGTTACCCCCGTTCCTGATGTCGTAGTTGCCCCTGAGATCGACGCAGTCCAGGGAGGACGCTTTTCCCCTCTAGTGCATAGTGGTGACGAGGAGGACGCTGCCCACATTGCAGCAGCCCCTCCTGTCCCCACTACTCTTCCTCGTGCTCGAGTCCCCAGGGATACTGTCACTCGGACCCTCACTCAGAGGATCCGAAGCATTATCCGTTCAGCGCGCGGTAGAGGGCGTGTTAGTGAGGAGAGGTTACTCCATCAGATCTCTCAGGTGCACACCCAGTTGCAGCGGCAGTCAGTTAGGCAGAGTTACCGGTGGCAGAGAGGACAGCCACCACGACAGCAGACTAGAGTTGATCCTACTGATAGACCTCAGGCAGGTGCCCCTACTGCTGGACGACGCCCTCGCCGTCATGGACGTCGCCCACAGTTAGAGCCTGTCCGACCCCAGCTTGGTTCAGTTGTCGTTGCCCCCTCCACTCAGTTAGATGTTCCTACCGGGTCCCGTCGTAGTAGATGGGTTTGGAGACGTCGGCAGGTGGATGAGCCTGTCGAGACTGAGCAGACAGTTGGTATGATTCGGCGAGTTGATACAGTCCCTTCAGTGTCAGTGCCAGTTCAGATGGATGTTGATGCAGTAGATGTTGATAGTAGTACTCGGGCTCGAGTGGAGCCAGTTGTTGCTCCTAGTCCCCTTAGAATTTCTTTTCCTATGGGTCCGTACATAGATGCCCTTTGTCAGACCCTCTCCGATGATGACTTGCTTACAGAGGAGTCAGACGAAGACATCCCCGTTCATCGTGTTTGTGTTGTCACGAGACGTGGCACGTCAGATGAGCAGCATGATCAGTACGATGATTTGGAGGAACAAGGGGAGGCCGATGTACCTTCCACCTCAGCACAGGGTGGACCTCCCCGATCAGTAGACACGGATGTCACGGTTTTACAGTTGCAGTCCCAGATGGCGGAGATGGCAAGAGCCATGGCGGCGATGACCGCCCAGTTGACGATGTTGGGGGCTACACCCCATGTCATGGATGTAGTTACTCCTACTGCATCCAGAGACGAGCCAGTAGCACCACAGTCGCCAGCCCCAGAGCCTGTTAGAGTTGATAGGGTTCAGAGGACAGTTCCGATGTCTCCCCCAGCAGTACCTTTGAGTGTGCCAGTCCAGAGTCAGTCAGTACAGTTGTCACAAGTTCAGATTCAGGACATGATTGCACAGAGAGTCGACCAGGCTATTGCTTCTAGAAAGTCTGGAGATTCTGTTAGTAGAGGTCGCCCCTACCCGGTAGAGTACGAGCGGGAGCCTTACCCCGCTGGTTTTGTTCCTCCCCGCTTTCGAGTTTTTGATGGGTTTGGAAACCCAAAACAACATGTGGCTCAGTATCGGGCCATATGTTGTAACATTTTGAGGAAATGACGCTTTGATGTTGAGACTATTTGTTAGTAGCTTAGGGGGAGTGGCATTTGAGTGGTATGCCGATCTCCCTAATGATTCAGTTCGCACTTTTACTGAGATGGAGCAGTTGTTTGTGCAGAGGTTCATTAGTACAGAGCATAGAGTGACTGTTGGTGAGTTGGTAGTGACCAGACAGCGCCCCCACGAGTCTCTACCTAACTATATAGTTAGGTGGAGGAACCTTAGTCTTCAGTGTGAACCTCAATTGCAAGAGCAGCATGCAGTTGAGATTCTGTTGAAGAACATAGATGGTCCTATCGCTCCGTACCTGAAGGGTTTCAGCATTCGAACCTTTCAGAAGTTGTTAACCAAAGTCACTAGCCTACAGGACAGCATACCCAGTGCAGTCCCTCCTAAGGCTGAGAGTCAACCCATCCGTAGACCTCAGCGTTTGGAGTTTTCTGGGGCACCACCTCCTAGGAAGGGGGAGGTGCATAGTACTTCTGATGCTCATGATAGGGGCAAGAGGCCCATGGTTAGTTCAGCACCACAGCGTCCACCACCACCTCGACCTCAGTTTCAGCCCCGACCTCAGTTACCACCACCAGTACAACCTCCTGTACAGTTTCAGCCACGACCCCAGAGTCAGCAGCCTAGGCCCTCTTATAGAACTCCAGAAAACCAACAATATTTACAAGAGAAGCTTAGCAAGGAGTATCCCTTTAAAAGGGAGAGTGTGAAGAAGATCTTCAAGTTTTTGATCAAGAAAAATATTTTGACATTTCCACCCAACAAAAGAGTAGAAGAAGAAGGGCAAACAGAGCATCCTTTGTATTGCCCATTTCATAAGCATATTGGTCATGTGATTGAAGATTGCTATGTGTTCAAGGATAAGGTGGAAAGCCTTATGGCTAGTGGTGAGATTCACTTGCAGGATAGTGATTTGGTACATCCTCGGGGCAAGGTTGCTCAGATAGTTCAGATGGTTACTAGCTCCAGTCAGTATGACGGTCAGTGTGGTGTTCAGAGCAGTGACAGTAGAGCACCTCTTAGTTCTGGGGAAGAGTGGCAGCTTGCACTCTCTCGCAAGACAAGGGGTATGATCAGACGGGCAGTTCAGAGTTCAGAGGCAGTTGAGAGGAGGCCCCCACAGGCCAAGTCGACAGTTGCCAGCCCAGTTCCTTTGCCAGTTTCTTTTTCTTCTTCTGTTGTAGTGCCTACTGAGCACATTTCTTCTACTTCTCCTTGTATTAGAAAGATGTATGAAAGAGAGAAATTTGTTGTAACTTCTGAGGGGAAGACAGGATCTCTTCCAGCACTTACGCTGAAGGATTTTGTTCTCCCTTCAACTGATGATGAATTAATGGAAGAAGATGATTCTGACTACTTTTGGTATCTTGCTCCTAGTTTTACTTTTTCTAGCACTCGTTCTTCTTCTGTTTTAGTTATTTCTGAAAATGATGATCCTTCTTTTGGAGAAGAGTTTGAGTGTGAGGAAGAGCCTGTGTTCGCTATTCCTGAAGGAGGTTGTTACATGGATTCATAAGATGAATCCGAGAACACTCCTCAATCGCCTTTTGTTGAACCAACATAAGCCATGTCACCTGAACCAAATGAGTCCTCTATTGAGTCCGACTCAATACGAGAGATACAGTTGCGTTCAGGTAAGGTCTTACCACCTAAAATGGTTAAAAATAATAAAGAAAAAGATAGAAACATCATTACCCAACAGGATGATCCTATCCCTCCTCCTCAAGCACCTGCTAAGGAGAAGGGAAAAGGTCCTCAGTTGAATGTTGATTATAATGTGTTGGCTCATTTGAGAAAGATCCCTTCTCTTCTTAGTGTGTACGATGCACTAATGATGTCTTCCGACTTGAGAGAGACTTTGGTGAAAGCTTTACTTGAACCAGAATCTTATCAAGCCTTTTTTGCCTCTGAGTCAGTTAAGGATGCATGCAATTTGAGAGAGATGCCATGCATTACCTTTTCAGACCAGGATCTTCTCCTAGGGACTTCTGATCACAACCGTCCCTTGTACGTCACCACTGAAGTAAATGGTTATGAGTTGAACAGGGTCCTCATTGACCAAGGAGCTTCAGTTAATATCCTTAATCATGCCACCCTACAGAGTCTCTCCCTTGGTCACCTGAAGCTCACTTCAGATAAGATTATGCTGAAGGGTTTTAATGATCAAGGTCAGCGAGCTCTAGGTTCCATCACTTTGCCGTTGCGTTTTGGAGATCTTTTGACTAAGGCAAAGTTTCATGTTATTGAGGCAGATACCTCATACAAGGCTCTCTTAGGAAGGCCTTGGATACATGAATACGGAATGGTGCCTTCTACACTACACCAGTGTATGAAGTATATGAGGAATGATGTAGAGTTTTCCATTCCTGGAGATACTCAACCCTTTGCCGTGCACGAGATCTCTGTCTACGATGATGCCGAGCATTACATGCCTCGGAAAGCTCGTAGACCTCCCACTGCCCAGTCACCAGTGATACCCGCTAGTGTGGTACAGGGTCCTATGCAGCCACTTGCACAGGGTCCTATACAACCACTAGTACAGGGTCCATCACAGGTTGAGATTGGAGCAGATGTTTCCACTACAGACCCGGAGGAATCTTTACGGTTTGTACTCAGGCACGATGTTCCCCCTAGTAGAGGTAGGGGATTGCGTGGTAGAGGTCGAGGTAGAGAGTCAGTTCGCCCTCCGAGGAACTTTGATGCTCGAATCCCTCCTCCCTCGCACTTGTACACTTCCCCTTTGACTGTTGAGTCCGACTCTGATGATGAGATGATTGATGTTCCTCGTCATTCAGTCCCTTTTCCTGCCTTTAGTGTTGATCACAACTCCTACCCCACATTCCATAGGAGTTTGATTCCTCAAGGTGGTTTAGTTGTTGATAGTGATTCAGACGACGACGGAGATGTCGGACGTCAGACTACTAGTCAACAATCCCTTTCTCGCCAGATGTACGGGATGAGAATTGAGGAATCTCCTCCTCAATCTTCCCCTACACCTTCCGTTAGTGTTCGTGGTGCACCACCCTTAGATAGGCGTTCTGTACAAGAGCTGCACACTCTCTATGTACCAGCACAGTCTTCGTGGCATGCATCTTTGTTCCATAGTGTAGGTGTCCCACAGAGCACTGATATACAGAATCCTGTGGAATCCACTGTGGATGATGAGATCATGCCAGTTCCCCGATACTTTTCCCCTGCTGTTGATAACTTTGTTGAGCGAGGCATTGTCCCTTCGACTTGGTCAGGTAGACAGGCCCAACAGCAGGCCCGTATTTGGCGAACTGATTTTCCTCGAACTGGGCAGGGTATAGGCTATTCTCAAGAAGATCAGTCCCCTTCCGCCAACATTCGGGTTGTCTCTCATTCTTATCCGGTTGTTTCTATCTCCGATGATGAAGACCCGGAGGAGAATGAGGACAGGGTCCTTGATGCTCCACGTGAATTTGAAGATGGCGCTAGCTCTGCCATGGATGAGTTGCGTGAAATCAATTTGGGCACTGAATCGGATCCTCGGCCTATCTTTCATAGTGCTTTGCTATCCGAATCAGATGCTCAAGAGTATGTTGCACTCATTTCTGAGTTTAGAGATTGCTTTGCCTGGAACTATACAGAGATGCCTGGTTTAGATCCAGAAGTAGCAGTCCATAAGTTAGCTATTAGTCCTGATGCAGTCCCTGTTAAGCAGTCACCTCGTCGGATGAGGTTAGAGATTGAACAACAGGTGATAGCCGAGACTAAGAAGCTTATAGAAGCTGGTTTTGTTCGTGAAGAGAAGTATCCCACTTGGCTTGCCAATGTTGTTCCAGTCCGGAAGAAGAATGGTCAGATCCGTGTCTGTATAGACTTCCGTGATTTGAATAAGGCATGTCCTAAGGATGATTTTCCTCTTCCTATCCCCGAGCTCATGGTTGATATTGCTGCGTCCCATAGCATTTTCTCCTTCATGGATGGTTCATCTGGTTACAATCAGATTAAGATGGCCCCTGAAGATGAGAAATTCACTGCCTTTCGCACCCCCATAGGTGTGTTTTGTTACAAGGTGATGCCCTTTGGCCTCAAGAATGCCGGGGCCACCTATCAGCATGCCATGACTATCATTTTTGATGAGCTGATTCATGAGCAGGTTGAATGCTATGTGGATGACTTAGTGGTCAAAAGCAAGGTCCGTAGTGATCACCTCCGAGACCTACGAATCATTTTTGAGCGCTTAAGAAAGCATGATTTGAAGATGAATCCCTTAAAGTGTGCATTTGGAGTTAGTGCAGGGAAGTTTCTTGGTTTTATTGTTCGCTATCGTGGCATTGAGATTGATCCATCCATGATCAAGGCCATAGTGGACTTGAAACCTCCTAGGAGTCTTACCCAGTTGAGGTCTTTTCAGGGTAAGCTCGCTTTCTTGCGGAGATTTATCTCTAATCTTGCCGGTAGATGTCATCCCTTTGCTGCTTTAGTAAAGAAGGATGCCCGTTTCCATTGGGATAAGAATTGTCAGGAGGCCTTTGAGAGCATAAAGCGCTACTTGACAAATCCCCCAGTGTTAGCTGCACCCATCCCTGGTAAACCGTTGATTCTTTACACTACTGCCTTGGATGAATCGCTTGGTGCACTTCTAGCTCAAGAGAATGAGGAAGGCAAAGAGAACGCCTTGTACTACCTTAGCAGACGATTAATTCCTGCAGAGCTAAAATACCCGGCAATGGAAAAGCAGTGTTTGACTTTGATCTTTGCTGTGCAGAAGCTTAGACACTACATGCTCTCACGCAAGATCAGTTTGATTTCTCGAGTTAATCCTTTGCAGTACCTGATGACTCGTCCGACTTTGTCAGGTCGTCTAGCACGTTGGTCCATGATTTTACTGCAGTTTGATATTACTTTTGTCCCTCAGCGGGCCGTCAAAGGACAGGCTCTAGCTGACTTTCTTGCTTCTCACCCGATCCCTGCAGATTCCCCACTTAATGACGATTTGCCCGACGAATTAGTCATGAGTGTGGAAGAGCAGGAGTCCCCTACTTGGGAGTTCTACTTTGATGGAGCTTCTTCCATCAAATCACTACGTCCTTACAAAACTCCTGTAGTTAGGGTAGGTTTGGGGCTTGTTTTTGTGTCTCCTGAAGGCTACACTCTTCGTTACTCCTACAGTCTTTCAGAGCCGCGTACTAATAATGAAGCTGAGTACGAAGCCCTGATTGTAGGACTTGAGTTGGCCGTTCAGATGAGTATTGTGCGGGTGAAAATCTTTGGAGATTCCCAACTAATCATTAATCAAGTGGCTGGAATTTTCAAAGTTCTCAAACCTGAGCTCTTGCCTTATCACGATAGGGCAATGGAGCTCTTGTGTTTGATCCCTGAAGTAACTTTAGTTAGAGTCCCTCGATCTGAGAATGGTAGAGTGGATGCACTAGCTAAACTTGCTAAGGAGTTGGCTGACCCGAATGGAAATCCGGTGTCGATTGTTGTTCAGTACCGACAAGCCTTGTGTCCCGCGGACTTGTATTCTCCCGATCAGACCCTCACAGTCTGCGCTGTTGAGGAAGAGTCAGATTGGAGAGTCCCTTTTGTGGAGTACTTGAAGCGTGGAAAGCTTCCGGATGACCGCTCTCTTGCCGCTCAGATTAGAAAGAGAGCTTTGTCCTTCTCCTATGTGAACGAAACTCTGTACCGACGCTCTTTTGACCAAATGTGGTTACGATGCCTCAATAATGAGGAGGCTCGTAAGGTCATGAGCGAAGTACATGAGGGGCTTTGTGGTGCTCATCAGTCCGGACCTAAGATGAAGGTCAGAATTAAACGTCTCGGTTACTACTGGCCGACGATGATCCGTGATTGTATGGAGCACGCTAGGAAGTGTCACTAATGCCAGATTCATAATACTGTTATCCACCAACCTCCTAATCCGCTGCACCCCACTGTGTCTTCTTGGCCTTTTGAAAGTTGGGGCACAGATATAGTGGGTCCTATTGACCCTCCTTCCTCTAAGGGTCATAGGTTTATTCTGGCTGCTACTGATTACTTCTCTAAGTGGGCGGAAGCTATCCCGCTTAAGGAAGTTAAATCAGAAGACGTGATGCGCTTCTTCCGCGATCATGTTGTCTACCGTTTTGGTGTTCCGCGCCGTATAATTTCGGATAACGGCCCGTCTTTTAGAAGCACCAAAATTGCTAGATTTGCCCGCCGCCATAACATAAATTGGCGATATTCCTCGATTTATTATCCTAGGGCTAATGGTTTGGCTGAAGCATTCAATAAGACCTTAGTCCAGTTGATAAGAAAGATACTTGTGGCAAATAAAAGGGAATGGCACGATAAATTGCCTGAAGCATTATGGGCCTATAGGACTACATATCGTACTCCTACTCAGTGTACACCATATGCTTTAGCTTTTGGGGTTGAAGCTGTCCTCCCACTAGAGGTTGAGCTCCCTTCGTTGCGTGTAGCAGTTAGCCACAATTTGTCTCGTGAGGATAATGCCCGACTACGGTTGGAAGAACTTGATGGTTTAGAAGAGCTCCGTTTGCAAGCTCATCAGAACCTTAAGTTATACCAGGCCCGGATGGCCCAGGCTCATGATCGCCTTGTCCGACCCCGTGCTTTTCAGGTCGGTGAGTTAGTCCTTGTCCTGCATAGGCCTATCATCTCGCGTCGTCGTCGAGGTGGTAAGTTCGAGCCCATTTGGGAAGACCCATTTGTTGTAGAGCAAGTATACGAAGGTGGATCTTACTTGCTAGTTGATGCGAATGGTGTTCATCACATGCCCGTCATCAATGGGCAGTACTTGAGAAAGTACTACGCTTGAGTTTGCACATCGCAAGGGGCATCCCCCGCCACTTGTAAATATCCCTCTTAAGGGTTGACTTTCCCCAGTTTCACTTGTCACCTTCAAGTGTGGTCTGGGATACCAAAACTACTAACTCGAATTTCTATGGAATATGATACTGGGTCCATCCTTGATCTATATTTATCAAATATAGTGATGTCGATCCATGATCACTTTGTGAATTTCTTCAATAAATTATTGTTGTAATTTTTCTCTCTCCCCAGTTTTATTCATGTGACGAATATGGCCTGGGTTATCAAAGCCAATAATTTCCCCCTCTCTTCAAACAAAAAAAAAATGAGGGAAGCTCTTAGTTGAGTAGAATCGGTTGCCCTTGTCACAGGTGGAACCCGGTTCTACACTCCAAGAGCCCAAAGCCCTTAAAATTCTTTTCTTTCGAGAGGGAAGCTCTCAGTTGAGTATAATCGGTTGCCCTTGTCACAGGTGGAACCCGGTTCTACGCTCCAAGAGCCCAAAGTCCCTCCTATCTCTTCTTAAAACATTTCGATGATCGTGTAGGAGATGACTATATGTTCATTTCTTCGATTATGATTGTTCACTTTTAAAGGGATGTTGTTCTCCCTTATTTGTGATGTGGTACATCTGGCGTTAGATGTTAACATCACTTCTTAGTGGATTTTGATCTTTTAGCAGAAAGTCGATCCGCTACTTCTTTCAAATGATATACTTTCTCATTGAGATCTTGCTTTTAGTTATAAGAACAGCCTCTCTTGAATACATCAATGTTGCTTGTGCGTTTCACAGGGTCCCATCAGTTAGCATGGGTATTACCACTGTGATTTCTTTAATAATCATGAATATTTTATGTGATGATTGTTGTTCTCAGTGGCAAGTGTGTTCCCTTGTCACTTCTATTACTGTTCCCTTAATGTGAGTTTTTTCCTTCTACTCGGTTGTTTGTATGTTCCTCTTCTTAGGGAGATATACATCAGTCGATTGCTTCATGATATGTGATTTTAATTTTACCTAAAGAAGTCCTTCTTATGTTTTGATTACTCATGGCCACGACGATTTGTCCTCTACCATGTGGTAATTGAAATATAAGTTTGAGATTTCTTAGGCGATGGATTACCTACTTCTCTTTCCCTCACAGCACCGCGCACATGTGCGTCGGGTGGTTGTAGAGGTGACTTTCACTCTTTGTCTCGCCGTTGCGAATATGGTCAGGCAGACATTGAGTCTTTCTCTATTCACTGTTTCGATCTGGTCAGGTGAATGTGAGATTTTGTCTTCTGCTCTGCTGTTTCGATCTGGTCAGGCAGACATTAGACTTTTTGGGAAGCTCTTTATTCGCTGTTGCGAATATGGTCAGGTGGATATTGAGCTGTTCTCATTCGCCGTTGCGAATATGGTCAGGCGAATGCTGAACTCCCTTTATCTTTCCCCCTTTGTCTCGCTGTTTCGATCTGGTCAGGCGAACATTGGGTTGTCCTCATTCACTGTTTCGATCTGGTCAGGTGAATGTTGAACTTTTTCTTTTGTCCCACCGTTGTGAATATGGTCAGGTGGACATTAGACTTTCGGGAGGGCTCATTATTCGTTGTTGCGAATATGGTCAGGTGGATTTTGAGCTATTCTCATTCGCTGTTTCGATCTGGTCAGGCGAATGTTGACTCCCCTTTCTGGTTGGGTGCCCGACAGAGTCCCTGGGAGGCATACTTCACCACCTCTTCATTCCCCCTGTTTTATTTTCCTGTTTGGGGGTTGTTGAGTTTTCTGCTGATTCTTTGTTTCGCTGTTTCGATCTGGTCAGGCGAACATTGAGTCTTTCCCCATTCACTGTTTCGATCTGGTCAGGTGAATGTGGGATTTTCCTTTTCCCTTCCGCTCTGCTGTTTCGATCTGGTCAGGCAGACGGTTGGTTCTCTTTCTCTACTCATGTTCACTGTTTCGATCTGGTCAGGTGAGCATTGAGTCTTTCCCCATTCACTGTTTCGATCTGGTCAGGTGAATGTGGGATTTTCCTTTTCCCTTCCGCTCTGCTGTTTCGATCTGGTCAGGCAGACGGTTGGTTCTCTTTCTCTACTCATGTTCACTGTTTCGATCTGGTCAGGTGAGCATTGAGTCTTTCCCCATTCACTGTTTCGATCTGGTCAGGTGAATGTGGGATTTTCCTTTTCCCTTCCGCTCTGCTGTTTCGATCTGGTCAGGCAGACGGTTGGTTCTCTTTTTCTACTCATGTTCACTGTTTCGATCTGGTCAGGTGAGCATTGAGTCTTTCCCCATTCACTGTTTCGATCCGGTCAGGTGAATGCGGAATTTTCCTTTTCTCCTTCTGCTCTGCTGTTTCGATCTGGTCAGGCAGACAATTGGTTTCCTTTTTCTACTCATGTTCACTGTTTCGATCTGGTCAGGTGAATGTGGGATTTTCCTTTTCCCTTCTTCTTCTGTTTCGTCGTTTTCTGGTCAGGCAGACAGATGATTTCTTTATATTTGATTACTCTCCCTTATTGCTTTTTCTTTGATTATTGTTCTCTATTATTTCCTTAGATTTCTAAGTTACTTCTGATTTCCCTTCTTGTCACGTCATCTTAGACTTATTTCCTAGATGATCGTTGAGTTTCCTTTGGACCATTTATGATCTTGTTTCGATTCTGCTCCTGTGAGCATTAAATTTCTTTCTCCTATTCTGCCATTGTTATTGGGCAGATAGTTGAGCTACTTTCTTTGATTCACTCTCATCGTCGATTTCGTTTCCTTGCTTGACCCTAGAGTTGCATCTTCCTAGAGTTAGGAAGGTCAACGCCAACATATACGGTTCGCTTATTGTTCGCCGCATATGTTGGGGGTCCGTTTGTTGACCTCGTTTTTGGCCTGTCTACTCTCGAGCGCTTGCAATCAATTTAATCGAACCCCGTCGAGCCCAATTCGAGCTCGAATCGACCCGACTCGAGCCGGATTAGACTCGCATGCGTTCAATTAAATTCGATTAATTTATTTTCGTAGCGTCGTGCCTAATTTCATTTGAATTGATTGTTATTTTAAACCCAATTTCGTACGATTAAGTTCGCTGCGTCGGCTCGAGCCCGAATTGATTCGAATCGAGTTTAAATTTGAATCTAACCCGATTTTAACCAACTTGACACGATTCAGCCTAATTTAATTATACTAGAACCCATTTGACTTTCCAAACAATTTGAATTTATTTGTTAGATCGGGAAATTGTATCGAGCGGTGGCGTGGTCCTTTTCCCCTAATGCTCGCGATTTCCTTCAGAAGGGCAGCGATACGAAGCAGCTGCAGACTCCGTTTGCGTGTTTTGAGTCGCTGCGACGATGGATCGAAGAAGGCGGGCTTCCTCTTTCGGCAGAGGGGTTCAATTTACTCGGAACGAAGCTTCGGCTCAAGCATTCGCTCCCACCCCCACTCTCGCGCTCTTCTTCTCTCCCGCTCTTTGGGCTTTCGGTTCCAAAGTTCCCAGAAGACCTCGCTTCTCCCTCTCTCTGGATCCCGAACCCCCTCTTCTCCCTCTCTCGTGCTCTCTGTCCCGAACCGGCGCCCAGAAACAGCCAAGGCCGAAGCCTTGCTTTGTCCGACGGCAGCTCCAGCCAGGACCGAACCTAGCAACTGCCCGATCTCCCTCCGCTTGCTCCCGTCCGACCTCAAGAACCTAGTAGCCGCCCGATCTCCCTCTGACGAACCTTCCCCCTTTCCATGCTTCGCAAGACCAGACCGTGCCCGACGTCACCTGGACCGAACCCAGCCGCCTAGATCTCTGTCTTGGTCAACTGATCTCCTCCAAATAGCAGGTACGTGTTTCTCTTCTTCCACTCTATCTCTTCTTCCCTCCTCTTTTATTCCAGATTTCTTTCCTCTTTTATCTTCCCCCCTCTCTTACTTCTTCCTCTCCTTGTTCTTTTCCCTCATCTTCTTCTTTCTCTAAATATTATTATAGAAGTAAGAATGAGGAATGTTGAATGCTGGATGCATTCTTTTAGCAAAATTGTTTGTTGAAAAATGTCTTTTTTTTTTTTGTAAGCAAGCTCGTATAACTTGATTGTTCTTTAAATCTTCAGTAAATAGCCTCATGAGATGTTGATTATTTGTGCATCCATTGTTGTGACTCGGATAATAAGCTAAAAAAAAAAACTCATTTGAGAATGTGATGAAGGAAGGTAGATAATTGCTTTTACATTAAATAATGTTGCTGTAGCTTGTGCCTTGTTATTATAAATGAGTTTTTATTGTGAGGACATGAGATAGGTGATGTTAATCTTAGGGCCTTAGCCTTATATTCCTCTCTGTTTACATAGTGCAAACAAGGTGTTTGATGAAATGCTTCCAAGAGAAATAAATATGCATTTGCTTTATGGTAGGGTTATTCTGTAGAGTCTTTGATACATTGTCTAAAGTAAAGAAGAGGGGATCTAAAATGCATATAGTTATTTTGTTGAAGTATTTGTGAAGCCTTCTTTTTTTATTTTTTTTACATAAGTGTTTCCCAAACTCAATACTTGCCAGGAGAATATCATACACTTTGAAAGTATGACCATTGCGTATTCTTTTATCCTCTTTAGAGCTTGAGAAGGGTTATTTAAGATGATTGCTTCATGTGCAAGGGGTCCTTTCATATGTACATTTTGCTTCAACCATTATGCAAGTGATGTTGATGCTATGTCGGTGTAATGTGGGATTTCATGAGTTTGAAAGAGGCTAGATGCTTTCGCCCACTTTATTCTAGTTGTTTTGTTTGATGCACGCATCAAGTTGAATCATGCATATATGAGCGTATATTAATGGAGTTTTGTGCTATAAAATCTTTTGAGCTTTTTTTTTTTAGCGATAAACTGAGCATCTATTCTTTCTATTGTTTGCATATGGCTTAAGGTCGGTTGAATTGAAGCAAGTAAGTTTTGAAGCGTATTTTGATAGTAAGGAGTTTTGGTGGGTGATAAGGCATCCTTCGAATTTTGATATTCCTCCACTAGTTTGGAATTTATGAGGATGCGATGTCCTCGTTTGTTAAAGATATTGGCTACACATTAAACTTGTAAAATTTTCTTTTTTAGATGAATTATATTATGCTATGTGGTTGTTTTAAAAATAAAATAAAAGCCTTGTCATTCCTTAACTATATGCAGAATTTTATTGTTTTGATATTCCAAATCGCTTTGGGAGCAAGCCACATGCAGAATTCCACTTTTTTGGGTTCCAAGTTGGATTGGGAATAACTAGTATGCAGTTTTTTTTACTGTTTTTAATGTTCTGAGGTATTGTGAGGATGACTAAGTGCAGTTTTTTTACTGTTTTTGGATTCCGAATCGCTTTGAGAGTGAGCAAAATAGAGATTTTCACTGGTTTTAGTTGCCAAACTGATTCGGAAGCAAATTGAATGCAGATTTTCACCTATTTCAAGTTCCAAATTACTTTGAGAATGGGGAAAATGCAGATTTTGATGCGTTTTTATGTTCCAAACTTTTATGAGAATTGATTAGATGCTTTCTTTTATTTGCTTCGTATCCCAAATTGTTTTAAGAATGAGATGTGAGTATCCAAAGGTTGTTATGCGATACAATTTGGAAAAGAGCAATGGTGATTTGCTTTATCTAAAAAAAAAAAAGCTTTAAAGGCGAGATTTTATAAGGTACTTCATATATAAGAGTTTAGGTGTTTCTTGTCAAATTATGAATGATGGCTTGTTACAAGTTTGAAGCTTTATTTGTAAATTGTAGCCTCTTGAAGTATCTTTCTACATTTAAATCGGTATTTGGTGTTAAGGATTTTGTAGAAAAGTTGTGTAGATTGTTTGAAGTTCTATTTTGTGAGAAGAAGAATTCCAAACGTTCATTTGTGTTTGTTTGAGGAAATTATTTGGGACATTTTGTAAGTGTTGGAACAAAAGAAAATTCTTATGTCTTTGAAATAGAGTTTGTATGAAATTGTTTGGCCTGCTTATTTACTTTCCTTGGTCTCTTGAAGGGGGAAGAAAAATTGAAGTGAGGTTTTGCATTAAATAGAAATCATTGGAGGATTTATGTCTCATGTGCCAAATGTGAGTTTTGTATGAGGTTCATTTAAAGTTGCATTGAGATATTGAGTGGTATTGCCTCTTTTACACAAAATATCTTATGTAAGTTTTGTTGGAAGATCAAAATGGGTTGGGTTATTGTTGGAGAACAAAATATGGAAAGCTTCCATATGGTTCATGTGTTAAAAAAAAAATGAAGATTTATGAATCGATTTTTATTGAAAAGTGTTGTGATTTGCTTTGTACTAAAAATTGAGTTTCCTATAATTTGCTCCCATTGTTCCTTTGCGAGTATTTATGGTTATTGAAAAGTTTTTGTGAAGGTTTTGTGAGTCTTTTCTTTTGTATCGAGAAATTTTGTGACAAGTTTTTTTGCAAATTATTTTATGATTTTTTTTAGTGTGTTTTGTGAAGATTTCTTGACGATGGGCTTCATAATGCCCATTCATTGAGGAATTTTTACAAATTACCCCACTCCAAATAAAACGGAGAGGCACTTGATTGTCGGTTTTTTTTTTTGGTAGGGTTTTGTGTCAAAATAAAAATAGTGATTTTTTTTTTGTAGATGACTTTTATAGAGTTTTGTGTGACACTTAGTTTAGAAGTTCTTATAAGTCATGTTGGATTTTCTTAGACTTGTATAGTAGTGTCCCTTAGCGCCTTTTGAGAATGATTATGGTTTCTTCATTTGAGTTAGATTATTTTAATGTTTATTTCAAAAGTGAGTTGGTAGGATTTAAAACCTTAAGGAGCTTTATGTTAGAAGTCCTTAGTGTCCTCTTTGGAGCAAGACAGTCCTTACTCCTTTGGATTCTTTCTTGAATGTTAGTCTCTAAAAGTATAGAATTTTGGGATCAATGCAAAACAGATAGAGTCTAGCTCTAAGTTTAGCTTTAAAAGTCTATTTCCCTTAGTTGTTTTAAGCTTTGTTTGTAGTAGGTTGTGAGTAGAGGTCCCAAACGTATCAAGTGCTTTGTTTGGAGTGGGAACAACAAAGGGCATTGTTGATATAATAGGATGCACTTGACTTCTACGAAGTGTGTCCAATAACAACAATGCCTACACCCCTTTTTGTATCGGATTTTCGTTCTTTTTCTTTTCATTGCATTTAGCTGCATTTTATTTCGTCCGTTAGTTTTCTTCGCTACTTTTTCTACGTCCTGGTACTGCACACCTACAAGTTGAGGAGAACCCAAAAGACATATGGCCCGACAAATAACAAAAGGTACGTTCTAGTTTTTTTTATTGCATTTTTTTCATTTCCTTACACTATCATTTATTCATAGAACTGTTCTAATACCTGTCTTTCTTTTGTGTTGCGAGGTACCTTTTGGAAGGCAATGGACTAGGAGCACTTGGAACTGGAGCTAGGACAACCGGACCTAAGCATCAGTCGTCCCTACCCATCTGGTAGGGGCGCTACGGGCGGAACTACCGGGTCGTAGCCCCCGGTGCTGTAAGTCTACTAAAACTTAGAAAACCTTTAGGGGCTTAGATGTTTGCACGCCTCCCTCCCTTAGGGCCTTAGAAACTTCAATTATATTTAGGATTGCTTTTACCTTTTTTTTTTATTTTTATTTTAGATCCCTAAAACCCTATGACATCCGTACAGAAGTCTTAGGAGTTAGAGAACAACATTTTTTTGATCCTACAACTTTAGTGACATCTAAGGACAAAAATTAAGGATTGAGTCTTAGAAAACATAGACTTAGGATGCATGTTCCTTATAGGATAGAGACTTTAAAACAACAACTTAGTGACACGTTTTCCTAGATTTAGATTTTGTTTTCTTAATTCACTAATAATCAACTAACTAATTCTAATCTAATTCTTTAAAATTCATTAAAACACTTAATTCCTAATCAATTGATTATTAACATTTATAATTGTTAAACTCAAAATCTAAAACATAAACCTAAATCAATCCTAACTAACTTAATAATTGATTCATAACCAATCTAAAATTTAAAAGATGTAGATCATATTAAGAGATTAAATTATAAACTAAACTCATTAGGATAAAAGATTTCTTAAAGGTCCAAACTTAGAATAATCTTTTAAAAAGTAATCAACAAATCCCTTAATATATAACAACCCGCTCCAAAAGTGAAGTTTATTGGATGGACTACTCCGGGCTGCGGGGCTAAGTGTCCTAAGGAGGCTGGTTCCTCGAGCCTGGTGGCACAACGCCACGAATGAATCTAATGGAGTGTCAAAATCTAAAATTAATTTTTCTAATTGGCATAATTCAAACCTAATTAATAAATGATTTAATTAACCCTTTCCTTCTCTTTTAACAACAAACTAAAATAAATCAAACAAAATTAATTATCACTGGGTAACCCAGGCCTACGAGGCTATTAAGTTAGCCCCAAGGAGGGTGAAATAAACCTCACGGCCTCGGTGTGAAACAAAGGTGATAGTTAATCAAACATTAAAAATAAAACATCCTAAAAATCAATTCTAAAATACTAATATTTAAACTTTAATTAAAATCTCTTCTTTGCCCTTTCAACAAATAAAAATAATATACATACAACTCTAACTAAAACTATCCTATATAGGACTTACCAAAACCACACAGCCTTCACACACTTAGATGAGTTTGATAGGGCACGACTATTAGCTTCAGGTTAGGCTGTTGTTTTGCTTTACTTTTCTGTACTTTGTTGTGATGCTCTGCATGTGACCCGTGTGCTGGTTGTCTTCGCTACCTGTTGTAGCTTTTCTGTGATGTTGTTTCGTACTGTTTTGCTAGCTGCTCTTCCTTTCTGCACTGTGGTTGTGACGTTAGAATACTCATAGGTTAGGCACGCTCTTTTATACTAATGCTGTCTTCCTGCAGGTGGTCGTGCTCATATAATGCTGCTAAAAAGGGGGCTAAAAATTAATAATAATTATTCATAACTGCTTTAGGTACCTGCTTCAGCTGCTTAGCCCCCAATAATCAGAGCACGGCCAAGTGATTGATGTGCGCATTTTAATTTACATATATAACTGCTTGGGTGAAATTTTTATTATAACTGCTTAGGATAACCCCTGCAGGAGAGTCTAGATTTTTCTTTTCTTTCTGTTGAAATGTATTTGATAGTAAATTTTGTGAAGATCTAAAAATAAGGCATTTTTAAAGAGATAGGAGTCCAAAGGGAAAAGTAAATCCTTACAGAGGGTTTCCTTTTTTTCATTTGGATATCCTTTTGGAGCGTTCACTACGAGGAGTCCAAAGGGAAAAGTAAACCCTTACAGGGGGTTTCCTTTTTCATTTGGGCATCCTTTTGGAGGACGTACTACAAGGAGCCCGAAGAGCTGAAGATGATCCAAAGACGAATCAAGGAAGAGAAGAAGAAGACGGAAGAGATATAAAAATGCCTTATTTTAAGATTTGCGTCGTTTCCGGGTTGTTGTCAGTGGAGCCCAGCCACCTTTACTTACTGTACCCTGTGATGTAATATTGTATGGCACTTGCCATGGACACTCTTTTTCGTGGGATTTGTTTCTGTGTTGTGATTTACTTACCTTGTTTGCGCAATAGAAATGGCATGCTTTTCATAGGTTTCTTTCTTGCATGTGCTTGTGTCTGACCGTTATGCTCTTTTAGGATAAAAATTCTTCTACTCGTAATTAACAATAAGATTTAAGATTAATTCACATAGAAACCATAACGACTCTAGGGAATAGCCGGAATCGTCCGGGGGCGCATGCATGCATTCTCTCACCTTTTAGACAAACTTCCCCGCCCGAGGGTAGAGTCCGGATAATCTGGCCTATGAGGATGAAGTGCCGGATCTGGGGAAGTTTAGTCATTCAAAAATTATTTTCTATAAGCCTTTTTAAAATTTCATACCTCATTGATTTGAAGACTTTAACCAGCATAATTACATTAGTAACTAACTAAAATTAAGATTTAATTGCATTAGTTTTAGGAGCATTATACCACTCATAAGTGTGGGATCAATTAGGGATTTCTCTAGTTTGTCGATCCCAAATTCAGTGTCTAAATTACCCACCCTTCTTCATACAGACCGGACAACATGGATTTTATACGATTAGGTGGTTTTAGCTGGCTTCCTTTGTCAGACAAGGAATAAGCCCAGACTGCATTAGTTAGGTCGTAGATGCTAGTGTTGTGTGTACAACACTACATCTCTTATAGATTTAGGATCTGAAGGTGAGTGGTACGAGTGTACCCCTATACACCTTATTGGTGGGTAAGCTATCCATCCTTTCGGAAGCTATAAATCCTGCCCATCCGCGTCACACAGATGACGCCACCTCCCTCTTTCTCTCATGCTTGTTCGAATGCGTCTCTCTTTTTCTCCAGTTTTTCCACTTCTTCGAGCCGACCGGATGTTGAATGAACAATGTGTGATTGATTAAGCCAATTGGGACCTTCTTCCCTTTGATTAGGAAAACCTAGAAATCCCCTTACACTAAACCCATCGGAGAAGATAATCTAACATCCTTAATCGAGAGTTTTCCTAAGTCAAGGCTTAGGATGTAATTAACTACGGGGGCTTGCGCCCGTAGGAAATCGATCCCCACAATCAAATAAACCCTATTCGGGGCTGATGCATCGAATAGGGGAAATCTCGTAAATTTAGGGTTATAGATATTATTATCCATCGAGGTGTGTAGGTGAAAACCCGCTATCCTCCATGGCTAATCGTATCTATAACTCCATCTGCTCTTCCATCGGCCTGCTTGTGCTGAGTGTAAAGGCCTACGACCATTTTGTCCTACGGGATAGTGTGATCGTACCATTTGCATTCGAACCGCACGAGCGGAATCCTTTCAGAGACCCACACCACTGGGGAAGGCTTTTGCTATTGAGGGCAGTTCATACACCTCTGCATTTCATGATCTAAGTGGAGCTGAAGAATCTGTAAGCGAGAGGGTATATGGCATGGGTTCACAGGCTTTTGCTATTGAGGACAGTTCATACACCTCTGCATTTTATGATCCAAGTGGAGCTGAAGAATCTGTAAGCGAGAGGGTTGCAGCGCTTACTATAGAGATTGAAGAGATGAAAATGGTTCAATCTAGAGAGATTGAAGAAATGAGAAATGTTCAGAATGAAATGCAAGCAGAGTTGCAATTCTACAGAGCTGGAAAACAGAGAAAGAAGGACCAACAGGAGAAGCCATCTGCAGACAGCGAGGATACATATGATGATTAGATCTATTTTATGTTTGATGATTGTATTAATTAGAAATTGTGAACTTCAGAACTTGTGATTGTAACATTATCATGAACTTACTTGTGAACTGTGATTGTAATGTTATGATGAGCTTGTGATTGTATTTATAATTTATGTTTGTGATGAATATAGCGGCGTGTTGCCCAACATATGATTGTGATGAATATAGCGGTGTGTTTCCCAATATATATTACTCTTTCTGCAGGTTTAGACTTTAGGGTGAACCTCCCTCAAATAGAGGGGATGCTGTCAATTTTTTTTTGCAGGTGCTACAGGTTTTCGGTGGCTAACCGGCGGTTCAGCCGCCGGAAACTACGAAACCACACGGCCAATAATCAGCCGCCGGTAATGGCATTTCACCGTTGGTTTATTACCGGCGGTTACCGACGGCCACCAGCGGTTCTACGGTGGACATCCGGCGGTTCTGAGCGTCGGTAATACCGACGGTTAGACCGCCGGCTATCGCCTGTAAAGTAACCGGCGGTCTACCGGCGAAGGACGACGGTTTTAAAAACAAACGATGGCCAACTAAATCGCCGGAGGACCGTCGGTAAAAAGACCGCCGGTAGACCGTCGGTCAAATAACCGGCGGCGTCACAGCCAGAAAACCGCCGGTCCAAAATCCGGTTGAAACCGGCGGTCGAAGCCGCCGGAAAACCGCCGGCAACATAAACCGCCGGTAAGGAACCGCCGGTAATAGTTTCCTACGCAATTTTTTCCGGTGGCGCAAAAACCGCCGTAAAGCCGCCGATAGACAAAAAAATCGCCGGTTAAAAAAGGATAACCGCCGGAAAAAACCACCGGAGTTCGGTGTTTTTCCTGTAGTGTGTGTTGTTACATAATAATATTACTCATCTTTAATAGTATAAAAATATGTCAATCTTTCGATAAGATTACAATTAAGAAATATTAAACTATATAAATTTCATACACATTATATATATATATATATATATATATATATATATATATATATATATATATATATATATATATATATATATATATATATATATATATATATAATTTTATTGGTGAAATATTGCATTTCTTTTAATTATATAGATTAATATGACTATAAAATTTGTGAGTTAAAATTCATAGAATTAACCTAATAAAATGTATGTTTTTTTTTAAATTTTAATCATCTAAACTAAGTAATTTTTTGCACCATGTAGGTGCTTCTTTATGCTTATCTGCATAACTTCTTACGTATTCTTGCATAGGCATAGTACAAAAATCATAATTTTTAGTGATTAATATTATATTTTATTTATATTATAGCATAAATAATATACTATATATTCACAGTCTTATAGAAATTTGAACAATTCTTCATACTTTAGCACTCTTAATTAATGAAATTTATTTTGAATGTTTTTAATGCTTTTATTACAGTTGATTGAACTAGCTTTTATTCTATGATCTATGTTAATTGTGTCATATGTTTTCATTTATTGATATTTATGGAATGTCTAAATTTTTATTATTTTTTTTAAATTTATCTTTGTCTTAGATGGGCTTATCTGAAATATACAATCATATTTTTTGGGTTGATTTATCTAAAAATCAAAAGATTGTAAAGAAGAGGAAGATGAATACACAAGAATTTCTTGAGGAGGATAAGTTCGATTCAAATCCGAAGAATAACAAACTCTCCATAGAGGAGAGAAAACAAGTCTTTAAAAGATTCTATATGAAGAAAGATTATGTTTTCCCTGAGAGGATAAACAGAAGAATTGTGAATATTTTGGATGGACTAGAACTGCACATTGATGTTTTTAAATTTTTATTCAATGCAAATGTTGTATTTTTTCTTTTATCTTCACTTAACAATTGTTATATTTTGTGTATCGTTGGTATTTTTATGATTGTTCTGACACTTAATCTATTTTAATTTTATAGAATATTTAAAGTTTACATTACCTTAATTCTTCTATATTTCCTTCAAAGATTTCAAAATGTCCCATGATTTTGCTTCAAACTTGATTAACCTCATTAATTCCTTTAAGTATTGAAAAAAAACACATATTTGTTCGGGATTTTTTCAATCTTTTAAAACTTAGATTTTTTTTTTTTATCTCCAAGATAAAATTCTCTAGATTCTTTAGCAAATATAAATGAAATAAATTTAAATTGTATTATAAATCTAAATTGGATGTTATTATTTATATAATACCTTATTTCAATTAATTTTAATTCATGTATAATAGAATTATAAATCATCTATATTCATATAAATATAAAATTTCATATTGATATAGAATTTTATATCTTTAATATATCATAATGAATTATTTTTTATATGTTGGTTATTTTTAAATTTTTATTTGGTGCACGTGCACTCTTTACTAGTTTCATCCTAATTCACCCAATGATTCGAACATTAAACCACTCGTTGACCGGTCCGATTATGCCTTCAGTTTTTTTTTACTTTTTTCATCAATCGAAGATTCCATGAATAAAACCCAAATTAAAAAAAAAAAAAAAAAAAAATATATATATATATATATATATATATATATATATATATATATATATATATTATGAATAAAACCCAAATATATTACCAGTATTAAATTTGTTTTTGCGCGTTCTCCATTATCCCGCCTTATCTAAACCACTTTGCCTTACAGAGATCAGTCAGCTATGGCTTCTTCTTTCCTCTTTCGACCTCTCTCGGCAATTGAAACCATGAAAGGCGGCGATCATTCAATAGGCAGCTTGCATCTCTCATCGCCGTCTTCTCCATCACGTATCCCCATTCTTCACTCTAGCTGTTTCTCCCTTTCCTCCTTCGGCCTTTCTTCTCTCCGTCCCTTCCTAATCTGCCACTCCTCCAAGAAGAAAGAATCCGGCTTCACAGATAGCATTCTTGACTACATCGAAGGTAAGATTGTGATGCAAATCTATTCGTGTTCATATTTGCTTAATCGGGATTGAATAATTAAAACCCTAGCACCGGTCCAGACACCCCCAACCGCAGTGGAGTAGATTTCGCATGCATGCCAAACGGAAAAATTGGGTTTTACTGGACGTCCAATATTTGCATTGTTGTAAATGCCTTTCCCAATCTTGTTTACTGGAGATATCTGTGGCTATGCTTTTTTTTACTAATTAGAATAATCTTTAATATTCTTCTTTTCATGCTGATCTGAATCATCTTTAATACGCCCATAGGCCTTTTCTTCATTGATACAATTGTTAACATTGTAGACGCTATCTACTTCATTTTCTTTTAATTAAAGTTAGTAGAGTTCACATTATAACATAAACTAACTGCTCTACTTCATCATCGGCCTCGTCATTAATATCATCATCACCATTAGCCTTATACAAACTCTTTAATGTCAAATCCTCATTTTAACTTTATTTTTGTTGTTTGCTGCTTGTGATATTAATTTCTCTAAAACAAATCATGTAGTCTACTTATCCAAGGAAGTTATGTTTTTTGCTCTTTCCATGCGCATTCCTACAGATAGTTATATATATAATGGAGTACACTTTAATTTTCATGTGTGTTTACTGTTTAGCATATTTTTCTTCAAAGAGCGTGTAGAGTTCTTGCTGATAGATGGATAACTCTATTATTACTATTATCTAGTTAGCCGGGGCCCTTACTATTTGATTGCCTTTAATATGATGCATTTTGTTTACAAGTTGGGTATAAGTGAAACTTCATTAATAAAAAACTACTTTTAGGTGGACCCAAGTTGAGGAAGTGGTATGGGGCATCAGATATCCTCCCAAAAGAGGTTGGACCTGAAGATGAGGATAGCGAGTCTCCTGGTAAGAGAAAATTGAAATTCTTCTATTAGAAAGAAATTCAAATATTTGATTTTTGTACTTATTTAATTGTTAGAAATGAGAGAAGTTCGAGATGCAGTGTTGGTGACAAATGGTGAAAGTGAAATTGGTCAGGTGCTGATTATTATACCTGTCTAAGTTTTCTCAATGAATCTAGAGGGCATGGGTATGAATTGCGGAAACCTCTTTAGAATGCAAGGAGTAAGGTTGCACATATCAACCTTTACCTAGATCCTGCATTAATGTGAAGTCTTATGCATGGCCCTTATTTTTAATCTTTTTCTATCAAAGTCTGTATTGGTTAAAGTTCTAATTTGCTTTATTACATCATGATATTTATCTACATGCACTCATGGATTAATGCTATATTGCTATGTAATCTTTTTTTTTCAAATGCAACCAAATAATACACAAAGTGAAATTTTCAAAAAGTTAGTACAATTTTGGTAATAGAATTTCAAAAAAAAAAAAAAAAAAAAAAAAAAAAAAAGAATTTTGATACTGATCACTATTTTTTTACCCACAGATAAAATCATTACCATATGAGAACTAGTTTAAAAAGCAATCTGAACTAACATAGGATGTTTTCTTTGATCTCAAAGTTTTTGAAAAGTTAAAAATAAAGTTATCCTGATGATACCTTACCATGTAACATTATGGCATTTTTCTTGTTAGCACAACCATAAAAAGATGTGATTGCTAGCTTCGTAGATGGTAATCCTATCACTGATTGTTAAGCGGGCTCGAGTAAAAGCATTGTTTAAGGATAAAAAGGCTTCCGTTGATGCTTTTGGAACATATGTTGAGGTGACCATCTGCTCTTAGTACCTTCTTTAATGTTCATTTTGTTACAATCAATGGTTCCAGAATTTGATTCTTTTTCTGATGAAGAATCTAAATTTCCTCCTTGACCGCTAAATTTCCTTGCTGCTGTTAACACGAAGGCACTTGTTGGAGACTTGAGTAATATGTCCTTCCTTTCAAAGGCCTTGAGGGGTGTTCGTGCAATAATCTGTCCGGCAAATGTAAGAAAACTTGGGTGGTAATTTTTTCATTTTCCGTGTAATCGTTCATCTTACAATTCTTTCTTTTTGCTGTTTATTATTTTTTGCACCGTTGTATTCTCTCAACATAATGCTCTGCAACTTTACTGTCAAATATGAGTACTTTAAGATGCTGTTAGTTTTCTGGATTGTTTGTCATTGTTAATGCTTAGTCTTGCAGATGTTGAGATTTAAAAGGTAAACGCCTTATGTATTGTATAATTAATCTGCTATATTTTGATATTATAATGCCAATGCATTCTTGTGTTTAATTAAAGTTTACAAGTCGATATAAATTTATGTGTAGCTTATAGCTAAGCAAACCCCACTCGAACGACAGACTTGTTGTCCGATTAATATGATTTGAAGACTGCTATATGAAATATAAGAGATTTAGGGGCTGTTTGGTTGCCTGAAAAACAAATGCAGTATAAAGTAAATGCAATGTAAAGTAAATGTAATGCATTCTAAATACTTTGAGCTTGTTTGGTTGTATGCAAAATAAACGCATGAGAATTGTTTCCTATGTTTGATTAGGTATATCCAGAGTAAAGTAAAAGTATTTTTTTGTAACAATTTATTTTAACATTAAAATAAGTATATCTATATAAACAATGTATTTATAATAATTAGTAAGATTTGATGTTATAAAATTTTTTAATATAATTTAATTTATGTAAACCTAAATCGAATTAAGGTAAACAAACAAACAAATTCTCACCCCTTCCCATCTAATCACATGCACCCGAAAACACCTCTTAAGATTCGCAACCAGGAAAAGCTATCGCTCCAGGCCGAAAGTAGTCAGACGTTCAAGCATGAGTGTTAGTGGTCAGCAGCTCGATCAGTTAAAAATAAGCTCAAGATTCGCATGTTTACCAACTTCAGCTTGTAAGCCAGGAATATGACTGCTTGGTGTGTATGGTGGATTGCTAACCAATCCACTTAGTTTTCCATGAAGATACAGCAGAGGTTCAAACCAATGCCCCTGTCTTATATCTACTTTTTCCTAGATGCATAATACAAAATTCAAAATACTTAATCCATATGTTTGTCAAATTTAAGATCCAGCCATGAACAAAATAAAACCTGAGCGGACGGAAGCGGACAGTGACAGTCACATTCTCTTTCGCCAACTTTGTATCCAGCGCGGGGCTCTCCAAGTAGGAATGCGGCTTGCTCTTGACTGAAGATGACGCTGGTGAGCTCTGCCCATCCACCGATGCAACCTCTGGCACTAGCCTCGACGAGGATGTGGTCGATGATGACGGTGAGTTCCCCCCTTTCAACGTCGTCACTAATCTCTTCTGCCTTGGGACCGCCCTGTAAGCCATCGCCAAGCGCCGATCACTACTCCGCCGCGCTAAACAACAATGGCCTTCTCGGTCTCGGCTACCGAGGCGAACCGCTCCATAAGCGAGTGAAGAACAATTTCCGCGCCATTGAAACTAGAATACTAGTAGATCAGAACAGCATTCTTTGGAAATCGCGTACAGGTGGAGTTGTTTGGGCAAGGAGGACAATCACTCAATGACTTCCTAGGGTTTGTGATGCCCTCCGCTATCCTTGCTTGCCTTGGACGCGATGGTCACTTTAGATGGATCGAAAAGGTTCCTTTCGGACGGCGTCGGCATGTGAAATAAAGCGATAGCGGCGGACTCTGGTGGACGAGTCTGCCGAATTGGATGTCATCGAAGTATCGAAGTCGAACAAGAACGAAGGAGCCGAAGAAGCCTCTCGTGCAATGAAGCTGAATAGCACGTCGACGATGCCAAGATTTCTTCCGATGAATTCATAACCCGCTCATATTGAGCGGGTTTCTAATTCACTCAAAACAGACTCCCTAATACACGCCTAATGCTTTGGATGATTTCCTTTTGCTTCGCTCAAAAGTAACCAAACAACTAAATTTATTAAATACATGTAATTGTTTTACTTTACACTCCTAATTCAGACAACCAAACAGCCCCTTAGTAATCTCTGATGTTGCGGATAACCTGAAAGTTGTAGTAAGTAGAAATGCAAAGTTAATAATTACGGAAGTATAAGGAGCATCATAAAGGTTCCCATCATTATAAAAAATCTTATGGTTGTGTTGACTGTATAAAAAAATTTAGAGCAAAAAAAAAAATTCAAAACAACCGACATACCTTCGAGCCGGCCCCACACTAGGCAGTTAGCGTCGAAATGAAGCCTCGCTTCGCATAAGAACCGCCATCGGACAATCTAAAACAATAAAAAAGGAATTGATACGAAGAAAAAAAAAAAAAACACGCTCGCTCATTCGGTTCCCTGGTCGCTGTTCGACTTCGTCGCTTCGCACAAGCGTCTAGGGTTCGCCGTTCATCTTCTCCTCCCGTCGTTGTTGTTCTGCTCCATTGCTTCACCGGAGGAAGAGAAGATTGCACGCGTCGCTCCTTCTGTTCCTTCTCCGATCGACCCCGCCGCTCAACTCCAGCAAACCAAAATCGAACGACCCGCCTGAGCCTCCTTCGCCGTCTCCTCCGCCGCCTGCAGCCTCCGAGCCGTGCGTGATCTCCGTGCGTGGCCGACTCTACCCGATCGGACTTCTCTGTTTCCCGACTCCTCTCTCCTTTTTATTATAGTATATAATATATAATATATAATATAATAATATAATATCATATATTATATTGTTATATCATTATATTATTATATTAAAAGTAATAAAATATTTTATATATTATAAAGAAGAAGAAAAAAAAAGGAGGGGAAGACAATATATATATATATATATATATATATATATATATATATATATATATATATATATATATATATATATATATATATATATATATATATATATATATATATATATATATATATATATATATATAACATTGATTTCAAACAGGTGTCGAAGACCCCGGTCGTCGTACCTTAGGTCCGACCGGGATGGTTTCAAATTGAAGACCTCGTGTCGTCGATCTTAGATCCGACCGAGATGGTTTTAAATTCAAGGCCTCGTGTCGTCGACCTTAGGTCCGGCCGGGAAGAAAATATCGGCAAATGCCGTCCCGATTTCTCCCTCGGTGGGGAGGGGACGCCGGAAGGCTGTCGAATTTTCGTTAAAAATTTTGGATTTAAGCGGATTAAAAAAAATATACTGAGCTTTAAAAAAAAAATTGAAATTATGGAGCATTTAATTCACCGGGTGAATTAATTGATAAACTATAATATTGAGTAGTTAATTAATTGACTCGATAAATAATTAAACATCCATTTGAAATAAATGCAACTCAATTAAATTTATATGAATTTATATGAGGTGTTTTGAGAACCTTCAGCCACAAATTCATTTAAAGAATCTGATCATATGGTATTACATAAGTGCAAGTTCTGCAATATGAATGAACAACGTCAATGTGATCTTCAAAAAAAAAAAAAGAATTGAAACATTACATGAAAGGGAAAATTCTTTCACATTTGGACAACTTCCCTTCCTCAAATCTCTGAAAATTTTTCTTGCATGTCGAAAGTAAAATGACTTGAAAAATATAATTCCTGATAATTATAAATACTTGCTTATTGCTTGAAGTTGAAAGAGTTGCTCTCTTTGTCTTCTAAAGAGTTTAAAATTTTCCACAATGATTAAGCTTGTTGGAAAAACAACTCACATTTTTATGAAAAATTTTCTCTGGAATTTCATCTTTGTAGACATGTTGCAAGAAAAATAATATTTTCATTAATCTAATATATGCACAAGCTCTCCAACAACAAATTCAAACAAACTTTACAAACAACGAACTCTCCAATAATAACTCTACTCAAACAACATAGCTTTCAAACTCAAGACTCTCCAACGTAACCAAAAGTTTTCAAACTCTCCAAACATAATAACTTTCAAACTTTCCAATTCAAAAGTACTTTGTTCTCCAAATTTTATATAAAGCTCCCTACAACAAATATAGTTGAAGCTCTCCAACAGAACAACAGAATCTCCGAGTTCTCCAAAGTCTCTCATGTACGAGCTCCTCCAACAAATAAATTAAATTCATTTAATTAGCATTACAATTAAATCAACATAACATTTAATGCTAAAGAAAAGAATGCTGCAGTAAACTATCAGTATAGTAATACAGAAAAAGTAATCTACCAAAATAGTAAGGAAAATTACTATATCAAAGGGACAATAGTGTCACAAAGACAACTGGTTAAACTAGTATGTACAACTACTAGTAAACAACCAACTAAAAATCACGGTGGACTAGTTTCAAACAATTACTGTCCATTCTTAAAAAAAAAAAAATCGAATTAAAAGTTTTTTGGGCAGCCTTGTTTATAAGGATTTGGTTGTAAGACCCGCTACCCGGCAACTTTCGTAGGAAAGCAGTAAGCCCGATCTTAGGGGAAAGTTTTAGGTAAAACTGACATAACTCCTAAATCCCAATTAAAATCCCCGGCCACTTCTAATAGAAGCCGTAAGTCCGACCTCTGAGGGAAACGTTTAGGAGATAATATAGCCCTAGACCCCTCAAATGGGCATCCTAGTTTAAAGGACTAGGTTGTAAGACCCACAACTCGGGCCACTTAGCTTAAAGTGCTAGGCTGTAATACCCATAATTAGGCAACTTCTAAGGAAGCACTAAGACCTAATCCAAATCCAATTCAAGCGAAATTCAAGCTTTTGGGCTTCTTAGTCTAAAACGATTAAGTTGTAAGACCCGCTTTTAAGGCTTCTTTCTAAGGGAAGCTATAAGTCCTACTCAAATAATTAAAACCTCCGGGCAGCCTCACTATAGAGTTAGGTTGTAAGACCCATCATTGGGAAACTAATAAATATATTAATAAGTCCCAATTCCAAATTGAAATCTCTGGGCTACTTTCTAAGAAAGCCATAAGTCCCAAACCAAACCTAAATCCCTGGGCAACTTCTAAGGAAGTCATAAGCCCCAAACTAAACAATCTATCCGGGCAACTCCTAATTGGAGCCGTAAGCCCCAAACTAAGCAAATTAACGGGCAACTTCTAAGGAAGTAGTAAGCCCTAACTCAAATTAAATTCAAACTAAAATCCACACCTAACCACTTCAGTCTATTCGGGATCCCTGAGAGGAGGCAACCCATGGCTGCTAATCAGATTCCCTGGATACTGCAGTCAATGATTGTTAGTGTTGGTAGACTGAAATCTATGGTATACCCGGGACGACGGAACCATGGGATCTTGATCGGGTTTACCTCCATTTCCCCCACTATTGAGACTAAAAATATCTAAAAATTATTCATCCTTAATCGAGAGTTCTCTCTTACATAGTAAGAGGGGTAATTAACTATGAGTGCTTGCGCTCATAGGAAGTAAGAACCCCAGATCTATAAACCCTGACACTACCCTCAGGGGAAATCTGGTTAATTTCAATCTGACTTAAGGGAAATGGAATCCTACAGCTGCAAAGCGGGATTTGTGCACTCGTGCCATTTTTCTTGAGCCAACAGGTTGCTATTTCCTTCTGTGAACAAAAAAACAACCTACATGGGAGGAGATCATAAAGCACTTGCATTTCTAGGAAGCATGTGATGTTCATTATCCTTATGTGATGTAAACTATGAGCCAAGTTATAGGACATAGCTCTGTTGACACCACGCCATGACCATTGCAACTTGATTGGCTGCATTGGCACGAGTCTACATAGCATGAATATATTTTACGCTAACCTTTACTCATTTATTTTTTATTCATGTGTTTTCAGTTGGATAGGACTGTCACTTTTCGTATTGTTTATCCAAGGGGCTTTATCTACCACAAATAGGCTTATTTGGATACGGAATGGAACTGACAAATTGAGAAAAAGTTCCTTTTGGCTATTGCGCTACCTCTGGATCTTTGGTCTCCTTTTATTCCCCTTTTCCATCCTCATCACTCTTTTCTTTCACATTCCATCTCATTCTTTGTTTCTCTCACATCTCTCGTCTTTGTCTCTCTCATCCCGGTCATGCCACTTTCCCTTCTTTCCCCCTCCATACCCTTTATCTTCCTCATTCTCTCTACCTTTTACCCTCAAAATCTGCTCTCTCCCTATTGTCTCCTCTTCTGCTCTCTAATCAGAATGTTTCCTCCACTTATACTAATTGCAAAAGCATGCTTCCCTTACTAGCTGCTGTCTTCTGTAATTTATCAATACTACAAGTGTTTATTTGCTTCCTTGAAAATGGATTGCAGGGAATAGTACCACATTCAAGTAAATTGTGGTCAGATCGGTTCCAAGCTCTGTCACTCTAGACTACAAAGCGATTTGGGATGGCCTGTAAATTGTCCCAATGAGAAGTAAATGCATGCATTGTCCCAACTAAAAGTTTCTTTACTTGGATTCCCTCAATTTACACCAACATTCTAGCATATAAAGTTGATACATTACCAAAAATCATCTTGATCGAGAATGAATCTAGAGGCATATTTGAATTGAAAACTTTCATAATTAAATTAATGATCATTTGAACTTCGATTTAAGCAAACTTATAGTTGAACTGAATGCCTTGACGAGTTGAACCCAACAACACTAAAATCAGTCAAAATCCGAGACCAAATAGGCCCAAAACGAAGGGCTTTATGCATATTTTGAAGCTTTAGGATATTAATTGGATGACCAAATAATCTTCAAATTAGACATGCTTATACTCTAATCTAGCTGCTCTATGATACGAATCTGATGAGCCTAAGATCGCTTGATTCCAACACTATTTAGGCACATAAATGCTGAAGAAATGATTTATGATTGAGGGAATCAATACAGGCTGTTCGATGGAGTGTTTCGAATTTGCTCTAAAATTTATCCTTATTTATGGGGGCATGCCACTCACAAAAATTTATAAATTGACCCTCCACTCCCACATGAGGGTGAGCGTAGACCCTTGGCTATAGAGGGAAGAGAGCTCTTAGTCTTGGAGAATCCTAGAGCTCCACCCAAGCACCATCATCGACGAACGCTTGTCGCCTGGTTATTGCTGTTAGATCTCAGCCTGACCCAGATGTTAGACCTCCCCGCCCGTCAGTCGTTGTCGAATATCCTCTCAGCTACTCCGCTGGACTTTTGCCTAGCAACCTTCACCATTGAACTTTCATTGGTTGAAATCATCGAACCGTCGTCACCCTACTACGATCTCTTCAACCACCATCGCCCGACTACGGTCCCTTCGGACTCCGTCGCTCAACTACGGTCCCTCTAACTACCTTCGCTTGATTACAATCCCATCAACCTCTATTGCCTACCATTACGGTTCCTCAACTTTAGTCATGTGCCAACTACAACCCCTATGACCATCATTGTTCGACTACGATCCATTTGACCTCTATTACGTGAGTACGGTCCCTCTAACCTTCATCACCCTACTACGACTCCCTCGCCCTCCTTCGCTCGATTACGGTCTAAACGATTTCAATTGTCTGACTATGGTTCCATCGACCTCTGTCGCCTGACTACGCTCCCTATGACTAAACAAACATGCTAACAATCTCTTAAGAATAGCTCTCATGTCATTGGATTATTCCAGCACTAACAATGTAATGTGCTCAATACAATATATATTTGTTATATTGTACCATTGCATTTACCGAGGGAAGGACATCTTTTGTAGTTAATGGTAAACACTAGAATAATCATTTCAACTTGGCCAGGCTATGTAGTTTTGCCAATTTCTTAAGTTTTTCACATAAAACATTTGGGGTCTCTTATGATTCTTGCACTCCTCTCGTATCTGTGTGTGTGCTAGATCTTCGTGCAAAACTAGGATGTTAAACTATATCTATCTCTATTGCCGTGAATGTTCTGGCATGCAACAAAAGTTATCAAGGTGTCAATTCACATTAGTTCACATTTTAAAAAATTCATCAATTGAGTTCGTGTCTTTGATCATGCGCTTCAATGGTATCCCTCCATCAAAATTTTGTTAAAAATTCTCTAAATTTCAAAACTACCCTTCACTTATACGACAACCTGGAGTACTACTTTTTTTTTGAAACAAAAAAAAAAGTACTCCAGGTTGTCATATAAGTGAACTTTTTGGGACCGTGTGATAGAACTATAAAAGTGTACACTCGTCAAAAGCATATAAAGTGAACTTTAATAAGAGCATGTTTAAATTGCTTTTTATTTTATTTTTCTTCTCATTGCATTTTTGTTTTACTTTAATGCTAAAGCATGCCAATAATGTTGATCTTATTAAGAATGAGTTGTGTTCTCTAACATTTTGACTCTCTTTAGGTTTGGTTAACAAGTAACAACTTTTGGCATTCCCAATTCAATCAGTATCACGAACAGTCCTATCTCTAGCTTTCAGGTTTTTCTATTCTGTAGAATTTCAGATATACTATATCCTTTCTAGTGATTTCCTTGTCCTTTTATACGTCTTCTCCCATAGTCAACCGAGTCTTATAGAATTGATGATTGCTAAAATTATCAAAGTCTTTTTCTTGCGATTTCTGCTACAAGATTGGTATCTCATTCTTGAAGAAATCACTGATCGCTACACTCTCGAAGCCGTGAAGTGTCCGATTGTTGCAATATCTAGGAGTTGATTTTTTTTCTTTTTATGGATGTATTGTTTAGAAATTATGAAACCTAATACTGATTTATATTATTTCAATGCTGCAATAAGTAAAATTATAGTTTTTGATGGGATCTTAGACAATCTTAAGGAATTTCTTATTTTAGATCCTTCATGGGCTATATATAGTACTCCCTTGGTGATGAGGACATCGTCAGCATTTTCGACGTCGGAGATCGATGGCCACGAGCATGAGTTGTATTTTGTCATTTTATGTAGTAGTTTATTTTATTTTTATGTTTTTCCGCTTTTGCCCTTGTGGGTATTTAGTCGCTATTGTAGCCCAAGGGGCATTTTAGTCTTTTGTTTTCTTTGTCATTTGGTGGCCTATATATATAGCCCTTTTCTCATGTAATAGTAGTTTTAATGAATGAAAATTTGCCACTTATGTTCTCTTTGTGAGTTCACCCTCCTCGATCTTTTAGTGAGTTCGTAGGAGACACTAGATCTCTTTGTAAGTTCTAGGTTTTTCTTGTCTTTCATTTTTTCTTTGTTCTCTTGATCAATTCGTGTTGTGGAGATTTGGATTGAAGCCACTAGTGGGAGATTGGATTTTCATGCTTTGGATCCCGAGAATTTCCCCCACACTCTCTCCTCCCTTGCTCTTGCCGCCGCCCCCTACCTGGATTGCCCAGGCCGCCGGCCTGCAGCCCCAATCGCCGTCCAGCAGCCACCGGCCAGCCCTTCCCCAGCCCGCCGGCTCCCTTTCCCCCTTCCGGCCGCCACCTCCTCCCCACTCTTTTGAATTTCGAATTTGAAATTTGAATGTTTTATGAGCCATTACTTGTTTCCTAATTTATCTCCTTAATTTTAGGCAATCAATTTAATTGAGTTTCAATTTCAAATTTGAAATTCAAATTGCTCCAATTGATTGCCCTCAAATTAGGAAGTTATTTCCCCTTATAAAATCTGAAATTTTATTTCAGATTATTTGTAAAAATCTGTGATTAAGTTTGTGGTCCCCATTGCATTAAACCCCAACCCCTCTCTCCTAGTCATGTGGCCGACCCCTTAATGGCCTCTTCTCTCTCTCCTAATCACCTTAATAGCTTCACAAATGCAGCCCCAAATTCCCCTATCTTTACCGCTCCCCCTCCTTCCTTGATTTAATTTGAATTTCAAATTAAATCCCACCATGAAACCTCCCAAATTCTGAAATTAATTCATAATTCCTGCACTCTACCATTTGACCCCCACCATAACCGAATTCCCCTAGCTCAAACCTGTGACCACTCTCTCCCTAGCTCACGGCCCCCTCTCCCACCTCCCTCTTTTGTCTTCCCCACTAGATCCCACAATGCATGGCGGACCCCGAATTTGAATGGAACTTTGGATTCGTACATGACGAGCGAGATCAAGTTGACATCCTCCAATCACCGTTCTTTCATGTGGGTTTTGATTTCGACGACATGATTGAAGATTACATCGACCGTATCCATTACACCTTAGTGGATGTGATCGACGAGCAAAGATCAAAGGGACGTTGGATCATCATTGGACGACCGTCATCCTCCACCACTCCGGCCACCTATCCAAGAACGACGATCTTAGGCTCCTTCTTCCTCAGAGTGACCTTGGTTCTAATGTGGAGACTCTTCTTCCGCTAAAGCCTAGACTAGTTGAGTGTATGGACTCCAAAGGTGAAAATTCTCATTATTAAATCGTGGACTCTTGTTTATTGTCGTAGCGTACAATTATTCTTTGCGTTTTCTTGAATTGTTTGATTGATCGATTTCGCTCTTCTTTGTCTAAGCAAGTTAAAAACTGAGAACTCCAAGGATCAATATTTTGCTATAAGTGATAATTTTATTTTGGGATTATTTTGTTAAATCTGCTCTCCTTAATTTCCTTAAAGTAACTCCTGACGGGTTTGTATCACATCACATGGCTTGTAAAAATCAATGAAAATTTAATATTGAAATAAAATTTCAGCTTTTTTGTCAATTCTTGTATGTGTGTTTGTTGGATGTGTATTCTATAATTTCTTTACAATTCTTGATCTCTTGATGACTATTTATAGTGGCGAGTCTCCTTATAGTGATGCGGTGCTTGGATCTTCATTTTGGTTGATCCATCCATAATTTTGCTTTTATTTTGTTTGGTGTTATTGAATATTTGCGTAGAGTCATATGTGTTAATTTTTTGTAGTTTGAATTTTGATCATTAATATAATTTTACATTTGTTTATTATTTATTGTAAATTCCAAAGCGTGATGGTCTTCTCATTTGTTCCAATCCAACAGGTATTTGTAGTACCATCCAGTACTCAATTATACCCTAGAGCCAAGAAGAAGACAAGCGACTATAATCAAATAAATAAACATAAATAGCCTCGTAAACTCTTGACTGCTTGATTACTCTCTGATGTACTCTATGTATATAACGAGCCCACCAAGTATAGCCACTCAAAGACTGAAGTGGACTGTCAAATATAGGATCACAGTGCTGCTCCTCAATCTCGTGATGCAGTAAGCGATAACTTAGGAGTCTAATGGCACATCTACTATATGCAAAGTCTGTTGCTAGTTATAGAATATCCTGAATTCTGAGTATGATAACTCTGACCTTAGAAAATCCACTCCAAGGAGGGACCATCACTATGATGTAATTTGAGAGTGATAATCTAGTCTACAGAATCATGCCAAGGAGATCGAGCGAATAAGAAGTTCGTCATAATATCCAGTCAACTAGTTCTCTTGATGCCAAGACAATCGATCCTAAATAGAAGTTAACTAGAAAAGGTTATATCTGTATATTTCCCTCCAAATATACTCCTTTGAGGGTTCAGAACGACGTAGTGAACAAGGCTTGTTCCAGTTAAACATCGTAATGTGAAGAAAAATAGAGGGACGATGAAAATCACACAATCGGTGTCTGCAACGAATTTATTGCATGAAAATCACCCAAAAAATTCGTTGGGAGGCAATTTGTTTGACTAAATAAAAAAAAAAGAGAAAATTAAATAGGTGCACCACTTCAATAAATGATTGAATAGGTCAGATACAACACAACAATTTGCATAATATAAAAATAAAGGGAAATGAAAAAAAAAAAACTTACACTCTTGTTCTGCTTGTGATCTCGACGGCTTGTTCTCACTTTCTTCGTGCTTTCGATCCATCATCCACGTCCCTGCTTTTGCTTCCGCCCGCGTCTGTATATAACAGACTCGTAGCCGGCCCGTCCTCCGTCTATGCAGGCCGATTCTAAGCCAGCTTCTCTGCTTTTGCGCGATCTAACCCACACGCAGCCCGCCCGTCCTCGAGTCCGACTCCACCTCCCGTGCCTCATGCTCATGCGTGACTTAACCCATTCACTCAGCCTCACCAGTCTCGCTTCAACCTAACGTCATGACCCCCTATAGCCCGTGTCTCCCATGTGTGCCCACCAATCTACTATGACCGAACATCTGAATTGCCTGTACATGCTCCCGAGTGCCGGTCTTCTTGTACGCAATTCCACCTGCGAGATTAATCATGTAATTCACTTATCTCGCACTCCTCATATCTGTCATGAACTTGTCCTTCCTCTCGATCGATTCTCCTTCTATATTCTCCAACTGGAAGTGCAGAAAACTCTCGTCTCTACTCTTGTATAGTTCCTAACAAAGCCTACAATTGTCCGTGGATAAAAAGTGTTGGCAGGAAAATATTTTATAATAATAATAATTATAACAAGCAACATGTACATTTGAATCGAAAACCTCGTGCTATTGTATCTTCGATTTGGCTAGGAATGCTTAAATTGAAGAGCTCATGCCGATGTATCTTCGATCCGGCCGGGAAGATTTTGAGACTAAAGACCTCGCATCGTTGTAACTTTGATCCGGCCAAGAAAAACCAATGACAAGTGCCGTTTTAATCTTCCTTTTGAGGGGAGGAGGCGTCGAAAGGATGCCAAATTTTCTAGAAAAAATTTAGTAAATAAATTATAAAGCAACATGTACATTTGAATTGAAGACCTATGCCATTGTATCTTTGATCCGACTAGGAATTCTTAAATTGAAGACCTCGCACGATTTTATCTTCGATCCGGTCAAAGATTTTGAAATTGAAAACTTCGCGCCGTTGTATCTTCGTTCCTGTTGGGAAGACTAACGGCAGGTGTCGTCTCAACCTCCCCTCACGGGGAGGTGGCGTCAGAAGATTGTCGAATTTTCTAAAAAAATGTTAATCTTTGTAGAACATTTGTGGAGCATTTTTAATTAAAAAAAAAAGAGGATTAATTTAAAAAAGTATTTAATTAATCAATTAAATCTTCGAGTGATATTTGAGAACGTTTTAAAATAATTTGGATGCCATTTTAAAAGTAAATTGGAGAGCATTAAAAATTTTGATTTAAAATTAAATCTTAATTTTAAAATAAGATAAATTGAAAAAAAAAGAATTAATTGATTTAAAATGTAATGAATTAAAATCTCCAAAAAAACAAAACTCAACTAACTACAAACTAAAACTTGACTAAACTACAAACTAAAACTAAACAAAACTCTAAACAGGCTCCAAAACCTGCAAACAAATAAATAAAAACTAATTTAATATTGTAAGGAAAACAACAATGTTAAAGGAAAATCAAAGTACCGAAACTAAAACAGTAGTGCTGAAGTACAAACAATAGCGTCAAGGCAGTAGAGAAGTGCAAAATTAAGTAACTACTGTCAAATGTTTTTGCTTTAATGTGCAAAATAATGACTTAATGTTATGAAAAAGAATGAGATAGAGTTAAAGATTGTGTTTAGTTATTGTGATAGATGTTGAGTTGAATCATGAAATCTAAATTGGAATTTTATTTTTAGTAGGAGCCGAGTGCTTAATACTATGATGCCATGCAACGAATCAGTATAACACCTGTATTTTGTCGCAAGCTTGCATTTCATAGGCAAGCGATGCATAGGGCTAGGTCTTCGATTTACTTTGTTCCTAAACGCACTTTTAATAACACTGGTGATCTATACTTCATGTATCTATTATTTAGGTTTTTTAACGATCTAGTTTAGGCATTAAAAGTACAAGGATTATAAATTTTATCATTTTTGTTATAAATCATGACCCATATGTCACGACCCGACCCGGCTAGCCCGAGTTAACGGGGCGGGAGCAAAAAGGTCGTACAGAAAAACATAAATAAACATAAACCATTTATATTAATGCTTTAAACATCATCCAAATATTAATTGAAAGAGCCACTAAAAATACATCCGAAATGAAATAAAAGTTCCAAACCACTACTAAACTTTAAACATTCATTACATAAACTTCAAACTTTAAATTCAAACCCATAAACTGCATAAAAAAAAAATAAACTTAGACTCAAACTAAACCATAACAAGGAACCTTTCATCTTCCTGAGGTCCCCTACGACGATAAGTGTAAGGTCGTCGTGCAGCCATTACTTTTCTCCTGAAAAAGATTTCCAAAACGAGGAATGAGCTAAAGCTCAGCAGGAAACATGTATTCAATTCAAATTCATGACTTAAATAAACATAAAACATTCATTTCTTAAAAAAAAATTTAGAATCAACTATTGGTAAGCATAAATTTAATAACATTATCATACATGAGTTTTCCTTAAATATTTCCTTTAGCATTTTCATTCATCTTAAACTTTTCTTTCATTGACCTTTCTTTTCATCAAATCTTTTCATTTATATGCATCAAATACTTTAATCATAATAATATTCATCCGTCCCGGAAGTACCAGTTTTCGTACTGATCAGGTACGCAGTCAAAAGTTTTGGCCATTTCCTTTACCATTTGGCTCCGAAGAACCCCATTACCATTTGGCTTATACAAGCCCCATTACCATTTGGCTTATGAAAGCCCCATTACCATTAGTTTGGTACTTCCGGATCAACATGCAAATGCAATCTAATAAATCTTATAGGGTTAAATTATTCAGAATTTCATAAGGGATTGTTCATTTCGTTTCATACATAATTATTTCCATATTTATATAGAATTCAAATGTGAGACATTAAGCAATTACAGCACCATTCTTATGTACGAATAAAATTCAAACTTAACATACAAATAAAATGAGCTGCATGAAATTGAACAGTTATAATCTAAACATGATTTCCTTAACATTAAAGAAAAACATTAAATAATTTAGAGACATAAATTTGATTTAAATACAAGTACCTACCTCAAAGTTTTCAAAGTAGACTTCTACAACGTACGACGTCGTTCCAACACTTGTCGTTTCTCCTTAACGTTCAAAGCCTAAAATGATTTTAAAAGAGATATGTCAAATCACCCTTCATTTTTCCTTAATGATTTCCTATTACACTTAGTAGATTTTTAATTAAATAGATATTAATTTTCGGATTAATTAAATACCTCAATTTTGGAAATTCATAAATCTCCTATTTCATCCAAACATTGATTCTAAATTGATCCTTAACATATTATAATAATATAATAATAATTTTCGGATTAAAAATAATCCTAAAAATTAAGAAAAATAATTTTTTTCTAAAATATCAAAAATTTTATCATTAAAACATTTCTTATACCTTAAGGAACAAAAATTGTAAAAAGATTTTTCTTAAAATCATAGATTAGGAAAAACCCTAATTTACAAATCTCCAAATATTCTTCCAAAAATATCGTTTCTACGGTTAACATGCTTCCCTAATCATTTCCTAAAGGTTTCTTAAAGAAATTTTGGAAGAAAACTATTTTTAGGAAAAACCCTAGAAATTTCCTTCTCAAAAATCTAAAGATCCAAAAAGTTTCGTTTGAAAAGAATCATACCGGAGTAATCCTCTCGTCGTCCTCTTCGATTTGACGTAAAGTTCTCGCCGGAAGATCGCCGCCGGAACGCCCTCGCGGAAGCCACGCCGTCCGCCCGTCCGCCCTTTCTTCCGCTCGGTTTGTCTCTCACGCGTGAAATGAGAGGGGAGGAGGGATCGGTTATGCCTAATAAGAGAATTTGGGTTTGCTAATTACCATACTACCCTCACTTAAATGGATTTGGCCTTAATACAAATGAGGGGTAAAGTTGGCATTTAGGAACTTCTAAAATTAATAACTCCAAAATTAGGCAAAATTGGGCATAACTTCTATATACTAAAACGATCAGAATTTCGCGTAGGATTTTCTAAAATTAATTTCGTTGCAATCCGATAACCTTGAAAATTTCACTTAAAAATTCGTCGCGGCGCTTTAAAAAGCGTGCGATGCCTAAAATAGGATTTTCGGGTTTTACACCATATGGCTTTTCTATGGAGTTGAGAAATATATTGTTTGTATATCTTTTTTTGAGTTGATCCCTTTTGGTTCGATGAAATAAGTTTACCTTTTTTTTGGTTGGCTTTCTTTGTACCCATTAGGCCATTATGGCATTGATGGTTTCATGGAGTTTCCAACAATTTCCTTAGATGTACCATTTCTTCTTGCAGTGATTGCAATGTAGGTTGCTCTTGAGGTTTAATTTTTGTCCTTGGTTTTGAGAGGGACAATGACAATAAATCCCTTGAGTTTCTATTGTTGCCATGGTTGACACTTCAGAGGTGGGTGTGTCAAGCATATCGTCATTCTTCATACTTCACCTCGTACAAGAGAAACAATTCTCATTTAGGGATGGTTTGTTCTCTTTGCCTAAGATTTGAAATTGAATTTTGTCAAATGCAACATTGAGTCATTTAAGAAACTTAATGACCATTTTTCCTTTCTATATATTATTTTGGAGCCACTACATCATTACCATACTTCATCTTGAGATATTGATAGTAATCTAATTCTAACCAATACATATTCTTTGCATTGAAATATTTAATTATTTGAAAGTTATATTTTTGGTTGTTGAGAGCTTTGTCTTGATCTTATAGATGAGAGTAATATCTATGACCTTTGATTATGTTTGTTTAATAGCTTCTCATATTTTGTTTTGTGGTTGAAAGGAACTATAAGGTCCACTGATTTTCGATATTATGGTGTTCTATAACAATGACATTATCATGGAATCCCCTTCATCCTAAAGTGTGAACTTTGGGGTTTTTTGATTCAGAGGAGGACTTACAAGGTGGTAGAATTTTTCCTTTTCTTACAAAAAAGTGTATGCTTTTTGCTGATGATATTCTTCTTGTTGATAAGACTAGAGAGGGAGTTGAAGGTAAACTTGGATTATGGAGGTCAACCTTAGAGTCTAAAGGTTTTCATTTGAGTAGATCTAAAACTGAATATATGGATATAATTTTAGTAGCAATAAATTTAGTGGGGGGTTTGTGACTTTGGGCGATCAAGTTATTAATAAGAGTACTCGTTTGAGTCTATTGTTCAGAGTGATAGTGAAATATATAGGGATATTATTATTAGAATTCAAGTTAGATGGTTGAAGTGGAGGAATGCATCAGACTTGTTGTATGATATAAAAGTTCCCCTCAAATTTAAGGGAAAATTCAATAAGATGGTGGTGAGACCTGCAATACTTTATGATGCAGAATGTTGGCCATTAAAAGAGAAGCATAATAATAAGTTAAGTGTTGTAGAGATGAGGATGCTCAGGTGGATGTATGATTTTATTATTAGAGTCAGTATACAAAACTAGCATAAACGTGAAATGATTGGAATAGCTCTAGTGGAAGATAAGATTAGAGAGTCGTCTTAGATGGTTTTGTTCTCATAAAACAGCGGCCTTCCGATGACCCGGTTAGGAGAGTTGATGTATTAGATTTGGCTAATGTTAAGAAAGGTAGAGGTAGATCTAAAAAGTCTTGGTTAGAAAATATTAGAATGATATTTCTTTATTAGATTTAAATGAGAATTTTACTCTTAACAGGACACAATGGAGAAAAAGGATTCATGTAATAGACCCAAGGATAAAGGCTTGTTGTTGTTTCAAAAAAGTCTTCACAATATGAGATCACTTTACGTAGTTTATTCCATTCAAATGATTGTAATCCTTATGATTCTCCTTTGATAGCATTAGTTCTGTTTTCACTTTTCGTGTTGATCCACTTTTTTGTGAGGTAAAAAATTCTAGACATGGTGAAGAGAATGAGAATAGGAGAAGGGAAAAAATAAAAGGTTGGAAATAGGATCCTAACATCACTCTGATACCACGTAGAAAAAGTGGCTTGGAAACTTGTTTTTTTATTCATCTAAAGGGTACTTATACACAAAGGTGTATAGAAAATAATTGGAAACTATATAATTTCTAAGAAGTAATTACAATAATTTAAATTTTAAAAATTACTTTTTCGGGCATGCTTGTAATCTGCTCGTTGCAGCCTTCGAATTTTCCTTCTACTTCTGGGGATCAATCCATAGCACTCTTCTTTCCTTGTTCAACATATGAATCCGTGGTCCCTTGCAGCCTTTCAATTGCGCTGGCCTAGGGAACCTGTGTGGCCTTTGCCTTTGTCCTTCCTAATTTAGCATATGAATTTTCGGCTCATTGCTTTCTTTGTTTGTATGTTAATCTATGGCACATAACCTTTTATAGCAACCCATAGCTGTTGATTTTAGTTAATTTCAACAGGCATGGATCCAATTGTTAATATTCTAAGAAAGGAGAACTCAGGTCAATGAAATCCATTGAGCGTGCCTTCAACAATTTACAATTGTCAATTCGTATTTTTTTTTCTGCAATTGTATTGTCAATGTGGATTTTCTAGACGTGTATGTTATTCAGGCTGTTTTGTACATATATACAATGGTGATTTTTATGCTATGTGCCTCCACTTGACAGTCATGCATGCAACTCCATGCTTTAACATTCGATTGCTGCACCTGAAAAGCAGTGAAGCAGCGTTCTGAGGAATGCTCTCCTATAATTTTTCAAACTCCAGCATCCAAGAGGAAGTTATTTGTTTACTTGGCGCTTTTTCATGTAGCTCCATGCCATTATTTTTTGAATTCTCCCCCTGAAAGCAGCTGCTAAGCAGCACATCAAGTAACTTATTTAATAGTCTCTTAATGTCCTTAATGTCCAACAGGAAGTTTTTCTCTAAATGTTCATCCAGATGTTTATGTGTCATTATGCTGTTGTAGGACAAAATATCAAGCATGGAGATTGAATTTTGTTTAATCTTTTTTCTTTCATGCCTAGGGAATCTAAGGAATATGCTGCATTTTCAGCATATTCTACTTTTGAACACATTAATGCAAAATGCTTTCTATTAGTATCTCAGTGAATTTCGATGCCTCAAATGGCTTGTCTATTCCCACACTAATTTTACATCAAGGCTTAACCTCTAAGTTCATTCAGATTATAATGACATATTTGCAGGATGGTTTTTTCAGTGATGCTGGGCGAATGAAAGGTGTGCAGCATGTTATTCTTCTATCTCAGGTTCTCGCCTTACCTTCATCCTATAGTTTTTGTATGTTAGATGTGGCAGCCAATCCCTTGACTAACAATTCATTTCTCCTTAAGGTTACAGTTGGATGTTTATAAAGGTGCTGGGGTATTTCAAGCCATCATAAAGAAGAAGTTGAGGGAGTTTGCCGAGAGGGATGAGGAGGTGGTTATTTCTTCTGGTATCCCTTACACTATAGTAAAGGCTGGATTGCTGCAGGATGTTCAAGGTGGCAAGCAAGGTTTCTGCTTTGATGAGGTTTGCCTCACTGTTCATGTATCTTTTTTTTTTTGCCCATCTTTCCATGTTTGGAGATGCATCCTTTTTGTTAAAAGTGATGCAAGATACACGGTGGAATTTTGAAAAATACTAGGAAATAGAAAATAATACTAGTATAATTGATAATGAATACCGAATGATGTTGAATGCTCATGACAGTCGGCTGCCAAATACTCAAAGCAAGAGTATTTGATGTATGAATTCTTCATTGATTCATCATTATTCATATAGAAGCTTAAAACTTAATTAGTTATGAAGGTATCATTATTCTTATTATATTTTAATTAATTTTGATGTACCCAATTTAGGAACTCTATCTTTTTTCCTAGTGGGTGTCCTTCGCTTGTGCATCCTTGCCTCTTCACGGCATTTGCGGGCACTCCTCCATGCTTGCTTCAATCCTTGCTCTCTTTAGTGATCCTCTCTTGCATAGCTCTACAGGTGGTCTCTTGCAATTGCCCTTGTGCTCTCCTCTGCGCTCAATTCTCACCCAGTTTCTCATTCTGGGGCGTGGGTGCCTAAGAATATAGTTCACTTGGATTCATTGCATCATTTCCATGCTTTGATCCGGTCGCCCCCTGTGCTGAAGTGTTCACAGCCTTCATGCGCCCATGATCTTGTGCGCCAGATGTTTGTGTTTCTACTGTAGGCACTATCTACTTAGTGCAGGCAATTATGCCATTTTTGGCCTTGGCGCCTAGGGTAGTTGCTATGCTGCTTTGATCTATCTTATCACTTATTAATTTTTATTCTTCATCTTGTCTCTTTCATCATGTCTCCTCATTTCCTCTATTCCTGAATCATTCCTCCATATCCATTCCATCCATTATGCCGAATGCACCTTAGGAATTACCTCTTTGTGACGCTTTCCCTATGGGCGCTCCTACTCATGGGATTTCAATCATTGTGGAATCTCCTTCACCTTATGCTCCCCATTCATTCACTAAGGTTGTTAGAGGGATAAGAGTCCTGGTCCTCAGCTTGTCTTTTTTTGCTTTCCCACATATTTTTGAGTTAGAATTACTAACATTAGAGGCAACTCATCAGGAATCAGGATCACCATCGCTAGATATTTGTTCTTTATTTGACATGTTATTTTTTTTTAGTTTAAGCCTTTGTTTTAGGCTTTTTACCTTTTTTGCCTCTAAGGGTTGTTTTAGTATAAATATGGGTGTCTTGTATTGTTTAAAAAAATAGAAGACATAAGGAGAATTCTGTCCAGATTTTTTTGTCCAAAACAGTGAGCTCTCTCCCTTTTCTCTCTGTCTTGGTGGAGACAGCATGAAGCTGCTGTCTCTCTGTTGGCCCAGATAGCAACAAGTAGCAAAGGTGGAAACAGCTAGGTGTTGCTGGCTGGCGGGTCCAGTCGAGGGAGATTGCAGAAGAGATGATCAGTGGGTCAAGTGGAGCCGATGGGTGCTGGAGAGGAAGGTGCAGGAACAAGATCTTTTCCTTCTTGGGTTGTGTTTCTCAACAAGTGATATCAGAGTTTTGTCAAGAAAGATCAATGGCAAGAAGGAAGGTGTTTCTTGAACTCAAGAAGTGGAGTTTCTTGCCTGTTTTTGGGTAAACAGCAAGTGGAGGGGAAGTTTCCTAGGCTGTTTTTCCCTGGACAGCAGGAGTGGAAACTTTCTTGGTTGTTTTTCCCTTGACAGCAGGTGGAAGAAAGGTTTTTCTGGGCTGTTTTTCTCTGGACAGCAGGTTGCCTTGCACACAGCAGGTGGAGGAAAGAAGGTTGACCGGCGGTGGAAGCTTTCTTGGCTGTTTTTCTAAGACAGCAGCAGGAGAAGAAATTGGCTGGCGGTGGAAAATTTCTTGGCTTTTTTTCTGGACAACAGCAGGAGAAGAGTTTGGCCGGCGGTGGAAACTTTCTTGGCTGTTTTTCTGGACAGCAGCAAGAGAATAAGGTGGCTGGCGGTGGAAGCTTTCTTGGTTGTTTTTCTGGAAAGCAGGAGGAGGTGGTGGCCGGCGGTGGAGCAATTTTCTTTTGGCTGTTATGTGGACAGCAGCTGATCTGGACGGCTGGCAGCAACATTCTTGAAGGAAGATGTTCATGAATAAGCTTGAAATTGAGAAATTTTTAGGTCTCAATGATTTTAGCCTATGGAGGTTGAACATGAAGGTTTTTTTAGTTCATCAAGATCTTGATGCAGCCCTATCGGAGGAAAGGATCTTGAGGAATGATGTGCTTCATAAGGCACATAGTGCAATCCTTTTGTGCCTAGGAGATGTAGTTCTAAGGGAGGTTGCAGATGACAGAACGACTATAGAGATTTGGGAAAAATTAGAATCTCTTTATCTCAAAAGCTTTCTAGCCAATAGGCTTTATCTTAAGAAGAAGTTGTACACCTTGTAAATGAATGATTCCAAGCCCTTGAACTAGCACTTGGATGAATTCAATCGGATTATCTTGGATTTCAAAACCATAGGAGTGAAGATTGAATATTAAGATCAATCAATCATTCTACTAAGCTCATTAACTTCTATGTTTGAGCATTTTGTGGACACCTTGTTGTATGGGAAGGAGACTCTTGCTATGACGGAAGCCAAGTCTACACTCAACTCCAAGGAGATTCAAAGGAGTGTTGAGGTGAAGCATGAAGGGGCGGTTGTGATGTGAATCAAACAGGAATTGCTTGCGGATATTAAGATGAAAGTAATTAAAGCGTTGCCAACACAAATTTATCACCAATAAAATAAAGGATTAAATGTATTCTAGGTAATTAACTTGCTTAGGCGAATAGTTGCTTTGAGATAACCAAACAATTCATAAACATTCAAAGATAAAAGAATTACTTAAATGCTCATAACAAAATCCCACGATTAATAATGAGAAAATTCACCTCGAGCACCTTCTCACTCAATCACTATTTGGCTTTTAGCGGAGAAGAAAGAACCACGCGAAGATGGAGAGCACCACTACGGAAAAGGAGACGAAGGACTTTGTTACCGGAGAGGTAGCCGCCGGTGGAGGAGGTGATGGATGGCGCCCGGTGATGGTCCAATCGTAGTATTGAAATTGGCGGTCAATGACGCGCACAAGTGATGGGAGAATTCGCTCCAAGTATTCATCAACTGTGTCTTCGTGCTCAAACCCCGCATCGAAGAACGGGGATCTTAGGATGTCGAGACTACCGTCGGCGTCGAACACAAGCCCCCACTCGAATTCGGGATCCGCCATTCAACATTGAAGTGGGGAGGGGAAGAAGAAAAGAAAGGAGGAGTTGGGCTGTGAGCTAGGGAGAGGGATTTGGATGGAGATCCTTCTTGGAGAAAATCTGAATTTGAATTTCAGATTTTCTTGGATTGGAGGGAGAGATTGTTTGTCATTAAAATCTCCCTAAATTAGGCTAGAGAGATGGGCATCTATTAGGGGGGGAAATTAAGAGGTTAATTAGTGGATGCTTAAGTGGCAAGTAGAGAGAGAATATGTGAGATGGGTGGCCGGCCAAGCAAGGGGAGAGAGAGGGAATTTGTGTGATTGGTGGGGCCCAAGGTGTTAATTAAAATATGAATTTTAAATTTCAGATTTTAATTAATTAGGGAAGTTTCAAATGAGGGAGAGGGGGAAATTTGAATTTGAATTCAAGTAAATTAATCCTCAATCAATTGCTTACCTATTTGAGATGCCAAAATAGGAAGGAATTAATAGAGGCTTAATGACTGAAATTCAAATCCAAGACAGGGGGGGGTTCGGCGGGATTTTACCAGGGGAAGAGGGGACGGGCCAGGGGGAGGAGGCGGGCTGGTTTGGCCGGCGGCTGGCACGGCCGGCGGCTAGGAGGGGACGGGTGGGGAGCCGGCTGGTTTCTGGGAGGGTTTTGACGGGGTGGCTTCAGAGGGACGGTAAGAGGGAGGAGGCAAATTCGGGTGGCTCAGGTTTGATGGAAGAAGGAGAAAACAATAGAAAATTCTGGATAAAACCAAGAGCTCACCACGGTGGGTTGTTGGGTATTGCGGGTGGAGCCTCTCCTAGGTCTCCTCACTTTCTCTCAAGCTCTCAAGCAAGACAAGAAGAATGAAAGCTCAGAAATTTTTATTAATCAAACATTAAGCTCATACAATAGGAGGAGACCTCTTTATAAAGGCCTCATTGACAGAAAATAACATGAAAATAACATGACTCAAATGCCCACCGGGCTACAACAAAAACTAAACCTTCATAAGGGCAAAATAGTAAACTACGGCTTGAAATAAAAGATACATAGAAAAATAACATAAAATGACATGACAACATCAGAAATATAAGCTCCCAATCGTAGCTGTCGTTCTACGATTCCTTTGCCGATAGACCTGCCTAAAATGTCTGTCGATGACCTCATCAGGTTGATGCCCTTGTCGTGAGGTAGACCCAAGAAGAGGGAGTCTAAAGCTAGACCATGTTAGATCCAATTCTAAAGGCAATGCGAAGTGATTCTTTTGTTACAAGGAAGACCACTTCAAAAGGTAATGCCCGAAATTGAAGAACAAACATCAAGACAAAGAAATGAGTAGTAGGGATGCCTCATGTGTGGAGGAAATGTATGAAAGTTTAGATGCCCTTGTAACCTCAAATATCGAGCCTAGTTTGGAGTGGATTCTTGATTATGGGTTCTCTTACCACATGTGTCTAAATCGTGGGTAGTTTGAAGAGTTGGAAGAGAAAGGAGGAGGTTTGGTGTTCTTAGGGAACAACTAATCATGCAAGATTCAAGGGCAAGATAGCATTCGGTTGAAGCTCCATGATGGATTGGAGAGGGTTCTCATGCAAGTGAGACATGTACCTGAACTTAAAAGAAATCTAATTTCTTTGGCAGAATTTGATAAAAATGGCTACTCATTTAAGTGTGATGGAGGAAGTCTCAAGGCGTGCAAGTTTCACTTGTTATACTCAAAGATGTGAGGATGAATGGTGTATACACATTGGAAGGCAAAATATTGATTGGTGGATAAGCTAGCTTGGTGAGTTCTTAAGTTGATGGGACTATGTTATGGCA